>CM072935.1:47900000-48500000 GCA_036971965.1 Nyctalus aviator | reverse complement strand
TTAGCCACCAATCAGCACCGCTAAGTATCCCAAACCACATTCCTCCCCTCAATGGCCTCTTGGGAGACAGCCCAGCAGGCCTTTCCTGGGATAAAGCCTGAGTCACCTGGTTTTCGGCCTCTGACTGATCATTCAGGAACAGAGAGCAAAATCTCAGAGGGAAGTAGGGGAGGTAACCAACCAAGGACCTTGCACTCATATTTGCATGGCCATGGACAGGGTAGGGAGGACCTGGGGCGGGATGGGCTGAAGGGTATTAATGGGGGGAAATGGGAACATATGTAATAATTTAAACAAAGAATTTTTAAAATATATCATTGCCGAAACTGGTTTGGCTCAGTGGATAGAGTGTCAGCCTGTGGACTGGAGAGTCCCGGGTTCAATCTGGTCAAGGGCATATACCTTAGTTGCGGGCACATCCCCAGTGCGGGGTGTGCAGGAGGCAGCTGATCCATGTTTCTCATCAATGTTTCTAGCTCTCTATCCCTCTCCCTTCCTCTCTGTAAAAAATCAATAAGAATATTAAAAAAAGACAAACATAAAACTTTAAAAAAAAATCAATAAAATATACTTTAGCCGAAACCGTTTTGGCTCAGTAGATAGAGCATCAGCCTGTGGACTGAAGGGTCCCGGGTTCGATTCTGGTCAAGGGCATGTACCTGGGTTGTGGGCACATCCCCAGTGGGAGGTGTGCAGGAGGCAGCTGATCGATGATTCTCTCTCATCAATGTTTCTAACTATCTCTCTCCCTTCCTCTCTGTAAAAAATCAATAAAATATATATTTTGTGTGTGTATATATATATATATATCCTACTGATTTTTTTACAGAAAGGAAGGGAGAGGAGTAGAGAGAGACATTGATGAGAGAAACATCAATCGGCAGCCTCCTGCACACCCCCCATCAGGGACGTGTCTGCCACCAAGGTACATGCCCTTGACGGAATCGAACCTGGGACCCTCCAGTCCGCAGGCCGATGCCCTATCCACTGAGCCAAACCGGTCAGGGCTACAAATAATTAAAAAAAAATACACTGTCTATGGCCTAACCTCCCACCAGCGCCCCACTGGGGATTTGGGAATCCAACCACGACCTACTGGTTCATAGGTTGATGTTTAACCATGGAGCCATGCTGGCTGGACAGTTTCCTTCCTGTTTAAGGCTGAATGTTATTCCCTTGAATGGACAGGCCAGCACTTTGTACGTGAGTGAGGTCGGCAGGAGAAACACTTGACCCCAGACCAAGGACACTGCCCTTAGCCTGAGGCCTGCCCTGGGACCACCGGACGCCAGGCAGAGTCCTTGGACCTGGGCCCCGGCTCCCCTGGAGCTCAGAGTCTGGGGTCGGGGTACTGACCAGGTGCAGGTGCCAGGCCCTGCCCCTCCCCCCAGGTGCGGTGAGACAAAGATAAGGCCAGGGGTCAAAGGTCTCAAGAGGCAGGCTGTGGGGAGGGGCCAGGGTAGGTTTTCTCTCTCAGCAGCATGAGCCAGGATTCCTTTGCTGTTAAGGCTGAACAGGACGCATCTGTATTTCACATGTGGACGAAAGGAGCAAGTGCTGACCTGACGGGTTCAGGGGAGGCCTGCATGGTGGTCTTGCAAACTCAGAGACCTAAAGTGACCACAAAAGATGGTCTGAAATTAAACTTTCACTCGCAACTTTCCTTTCTCTGGAAGGAAGTAGGGGAGGTAACCAACCAAGGACCTTGTACACATACATGCATGGACATGGGCTGGGCTCCAGGGCAGATGCCTCAAATTCCTTCATTATCAGGTTAATTGTTCCCGCACTCACCTAAGCACGTGTCCGTCATTTTACCTTTTCCCCAATCCCAGGGGTTTCCCTGCTTTGCTTTCTCCCGTCTCTCTAGTCCAATGGATTTCCTGTAACCCACCTCCGTACCTCCTTTGATGGCCAGGTATAAATGCAGATGTAGCCGCCATTCTCCAGAGCGTTATCTCAATAATCCCTGAGGTTCTGCTTCCCAGCAATTGTGGACAGTTTGGTTCAAGTAAACTCACAAAATTCTTCACGGGTTTGAGTGTTTTGAGGTGAACACACGTGTCCATCTGAGCAGACACCTGCTTCCCACGTTCTGCTGCTCTGGACCCACCCGGGTGTGTGAGTGTTGTGATCACAATGAGTTTATTAGACGGTGGGACGATGCCGGAGGGGCCTGGCACCCACCGGACAGAGGCCGCTGGGGACCCCATCTGCCCAGGCTGAGCTAGGAGGGGGCATCAGTGGGAAGAGAGGGGGCAGGCAGAAGCAGGGGAAAGAGGACCAGCAGTGGGAGGTCCTGAGGCCTGCCAGCAGGTGCCAGACAGGGCGGAGACCTTTCCCAGAAGCTGACAGGCCCCAGGCAGCGGGTGGCCTGGGCTCCAGCCCGCCAGGGGGTCCTGGTGCAGGGCAGATGGGCTCAGCCCTCAGAACTGTGAGGGGAACCTGAATCCAGCCCCCCCCACACACACACACACATACACCAGCGTCCAGAATCACCTGAACACCACCTGGGTCCTGCCCCTTCCCTTGCACACACACACACACACCCCTCCCCGCAGACGGCACCGCGGCTCTGTCCTGGGACCTGGGTCTACTGCCGAGAGCTCCCCCTCCCCCACCCCCTCACTAGGCAGGGCCCAGGGTCAGGAAGCAAGGCTGGCCCTTTCCCCCAGACGCCAGCTCGGCAGCCCGGTCAAAGGCTGAGAGGGAGCCTCAGGGAGCGGCCAGGCTAGACGCCACACCCAAGGGGCCCCCTGCCCCCAGGTGCCAAAGGAGGGAGAGACGAGCAGGCTCCAAGCCAGCTGGGCCACTTCCTGACCATTTCCTGAGGAATTCTCCAGGAGCCTCGGGGGAGGGGACCTGACTCAGCCCACCTCCCGCGGAGACCGGCGCCCGGGGCCAAGCCCCGCGTTCTCAAGGCTCTGGGGACCTTCAGCTCCGAGCCCGGGGGACCCTGGGAAGGGGCGGAGGGGGTGCTCAGGTGGAATGTCGGGGAGCATCCTTGCTTGGGGGCACCCCGAGAAGCAACTGCAGGAGGCGGTGCGGAGGCCCTGAGGGGAGCAGCAGGCAGCAGACCCCCAGGCCGTGAGTCCAGGGAAGGGGCCCTGGTCCCCGCAGGCAGCGCTCTGTCCTGGATGCTCAGCCTCCGTGTCAGACAGGGACAGCACAGCAGGAAATTCCAGGAGAGCTTCTCCCAGCCCCACTGCCGCCCCAGGCCCCGGGCCAGGCTGCACAGCCCCCAGGCCGCGGCTCCTCGTTTTGGGGAGGACCTGCCCCTGGAATGGTTAATATGCGACTCTGCTGACAGCCAATCACAGAGCCCTGCTGGGACTACCTGGGAGAGAGCCCACGCCTAGCCCCAGTCAGCCCTGTCCGCCCGCAGCTGCCCCCGCCCGCTCCCCGGCAGAGGCTTCGGCATGGCCGTCCGGACCCCGCGGACGCCAGGGCTGCTGCTGGCGGTGCTGGCGGCGACCTTGGCGGCAGCCACGCCTGCTCACCTGCCGCCTTCGACGTCCTCGGCCCCGGGCGCTCTGGACCGCGTGGCCCTGGGCGGCCTGTTAAATAGGCTTGCGGCCCGTGCGCACTGCTCCGAGGGGCCGTGTGGAAAGGTAGGCGCCCCACCCCCACCCGACAGGTCCCCTCCAGCCGGCCCGGCCCGGCCCTGCCCGCTCCTCCCCAGGGACAAACTCCAGGAGGCGGGCAGAGGCCAGATCCGGCGCCACGGTCCTGCCGGGCTCCAAGCCCAGCCTTCTCCCCGGAGCGGGCCGTGAGGGGACCCCAAGCTCCGGGGACCCAGGGCCACCTCTCCCGTCGGCCCCCAGGCAGTGACTTCAGGGCGCCGTCGTGGAGGGGGGTGTGGGAGCCATGGATGGGGGGCGGGGGGTGAGGGGGCAGCTCCCCGGGACCCCAGGGGCCGGCCCGCTCACCTGTCTCGCCCGCAGTGCCTGTCCGTGGAGGACCTCCTGGCCCTGGGCCGGCCCGAGGGGCCGCGGCCGACCCCGGAGTCGGTCCTGGAGCCGGAGCACCTCCCCCGCCTCAGCGCGGCCGCCGCCCTCTACCTCAGCGACCCCGAGGGCACGTGCCAGGACGTCCGGGCTGGCCGCTGGGCCTCCCGAGCAGACCGCCTTCTGGCCCTGCTCGCCGGCCCCGAGGGCCTGGCCCCCGGCCTGAGCCGGCTGCTGCGGAGGATTCAGGCCCGGCCCGCCGGCTCGCCCTCCGCAGAGGAGGTGAGGGCCGAGGGCCGAGGGCCGGGGGCCGGGGGCCGGGGGCAGGGGGCAGGGGCGGCCAGCGGGGGCGAGGGCGGGGGCGGGGGGATAGAGGGACTGAAGAGAAGGGACCCACTTAGAGGGTGGGCTTGGCTGGGGTCATCGTGGATGCTCACCACCGAGTGGGATGGGGGCCACGGGGGTGGTGGTGATGCTGGGACCCAGAGAGCCACAAGGCGGTGCCGTTGAGCCCCTGCCCCCCCCCCCCCCAGGCCTGCGTGGACCTGCCTGGGCTGCTGGACCAGGCGGCGGGGGCGGGGGCTCCCGGCAGCCCCGGCCCCGTGCTGGCCGCACTGCTGGACCACCTCCAAAACGGGTCCTGCGTCCACGCCCTGCCCAGCCCCCAGTACTTTGTGGACTATGTGTTCCGGCAGCACCAAGGGGACTCTCCCAACATCACGCTGGACGGTGAGGCCCGGTCGGGCCCCCGAGTGGACATGCCCCCTGTGGGACGTGCCCCGGGGGAGGGCAGGGCCGGGGCCTCACGGACGGGTTCTGTCCCCTCCGCCAGAGCTGGCGGCCCTGATGCAGCAGCTGGGAGTGGGTGGCTCGGCCGCGAGACATGGGGACCACGGCGACCATGGCGACGACCACCACCACCACCACCACGACCACCGCCACCTGAGAAAGAGGGCCGCCCCGGCCCCCCCCAACAGCAGCAGCGCCAGCGTGTGGGACACAGTGAGCAGCCCGGGGCCGTGGTCCTGGGGGAGGGGGGTTCCCCAGCTGCTCCAGTCCTGACCTCCAGCCCTGCCACCCCAGGTGTGCCTGAGTGCCAGGGACGTGCTGGCCGTGTACGGGCTGCCGGAGCAGGCTGGCGTGTCCCCGGAGGCCTGGGCCCGGCTGAGCCCTGCGCTGCTCCAGCAGCAGCTGAGCGGCGCCTGCAGCCCACAGCCCAGCGTCAGCGTCCAGGACCAGCTCAGCGAGGCAGAGAGTGAGCGCCTGTCCCCCTCCCGGGGTCAGCTTGCCCAGCTGTGCCCAGTGGCCTGGCCACACGGCAGGGGGCTGCCCCGGAGCAGGGAGTGGTGCTGGGCTGGTGGAGAACACGGTGGAGTGGAGGGGTCCCAGGATCGTGTGGGAGGCCTGGGAGGGAGGGGGTGGAGCTTCAGGAGGAGAAGTTAGTGCCAGCAGAGGCCCGGCCAGCCCTGACCACTTTGGCCCTGGGTGCTCAACCTCCCCCCCACACACAGAGTACCTGTACGGCTCCCTGGCCACCCTGCTCATCTGCCTCGCCTCGGTGTGCGGCCTCCTGCTCCTCCTCTGCTCCGCCTGCAGCGGGGTCACCCACTACGTCATCCAGACCTTCCTGGGCCTGGCCGTGGGCGCGCTCACCGGAGACGCCTTCCTGCACTTGACGCCCAAGGTCAGCCCGGCGGCCGGGACCCTGCCGCCCGCCCCGGGACGCCCCTGCACGGTCCTCCTCCAGGCCCGCCCCCCTCGGCCCTTCCCCTGAACCCTAACCTCTGTGTGAGGGAGACCCTGAGGCAGCCCACCCGTGCCCGCCCCGCTCCCAGGTTCTGGGGCTGCACCAGCATGGCGGGCACAGTGAGTTCGGAGGGGCCGACCACGAAGACCACAGCACGCAGCCCATCTGGCGCCTCCTGGTGGCACTCGGGGGCCTGTACATCTTCTTCCTGTTTGAGAAACTCTGTGACCTCCTGCTGCCCCAGGACCCGGAGGTCAGGCCTGTGGGACTGGGGGGGGAGGCAGGTGGGGAGGGAGTATAGCAGGCCCTAAGCTGTTGTCCCCACAGGACCTGAAGGAGGAGTCCTGCGGCCACGGTGGCCGCCACGGCAGCCGCAGCCACGGCCACAGCCACGGCATGTCTCTGCAGCTGGCACCCCAGGAGCTCCACCAGCCCAAGCAGCCCCACGAGAGCTCCCGGGCAGACCTGGTGAGCCCCCACTCCCAGCACCTGCACCCCAGGCTCCCGCTGCTCCCCTGAGGGTGACCTGGCCCCAGCCCCCCAACTTTCAGGGGCTCACCCACATGTCCCCTCCCTCAGGTGGTGGAGGAGAGCCCTGAACTGAGCCGCGGGGCCCGGAGGCTGAGTCCAGGTGAGCCCTGGGGGGGCCCCAGTAGGGTTGGGGGTCAGGGGAATGGCCGCAGCCGGGCCTATGACGACCCACACCCGCCGCACCCACAGAGCTGAGGCTGCTGCCCTACATGATCACGCTGGGCGACGGCCTGCACAACTTTGCCGACGGGCTGGCCTTGGGCGCCGCCTTCTCGTCCTCCTGGAAGACGGGGCTGGCCACCTCGCTGGCCGTGTTCTGCCACGAGGTGCCACATGAGCTGGGTGAGCAAGGAGGGGCGGGACTCGCGGGGGCGGGGCCTGCGGCGGGGGCGGGGCCTGCTGGGAGCTGCTGGGTGGGCAGAGCGGGCGTGTGACGGGGCGGGGTTTGCCGGGAGCTGTGGAATGGGGCGGGGCCTTGGCCGGGCGGGACCTGTCGGAGTTGTTAGTGGGCGGGGCCTGGGCGGGCCTATTGGAGCTGCTGGTGGGAGGGGCCTGTAGGGAGCTGTGAGTGGGCGGGCCTTAGCGGGGCGGGGCCTGTTGGAGCTGCTGAGGGGGCGGGATCTGCAGGGAGCTGTGAGGGGGCGGGGCCTGGGCGGGGCGGGGCCTGTCGGAGCGCGGGCTCGGCTCTGACCCTGGCCTCCCGCCCAGGGGACTTCGCGGCCCTGCTCCACGCCGGGCTGTCGGTGCCCCGGGCGCTACTGCTGAACTTGGTCTCGGCGCTCACGGCCTTCGTGGGCCTCTACGTGGCGCTGGCGGTGGGCGTCGGCGAGGAGAGCGAGTCCTGGATCCTGGCGGTGGCCATCGGCCTCTTCCTCTACGTGGCGCTCTGCGACATGGTCAGGGCCGGGCGAGGCGGGGGCCTGGCGGGGGGCTGAGCGGGAGCCCCGTTGACTGCTCTCCGATGTCTCCTCCTCAGCTCCCGGCCATGCTAAGCATCCGGGACCGGAGGCCCTGGCTGCTCTTCCTGCTGCACAACATGGGCCTGCTGAGCGGCTGGGCCATCCTGCTGCTGCTGTCGCTGTACGAGGACGACATCGCCCTCTGAGCCTCCCGCTCTCCAGCCTGGAGCCTGGCTCCCGGCCCCCCGTCTCAGCCCCTTGGACCACAGCTGGGCGCCTGGAGCGCCCCGGCCTTTGAGGAGCCCCTTCCCCTGCCCCAGCAACCGGGTCCTGATACAGACATTCCTGGCTCCACCGGCGTGGCTGGGTGATCGTGGACCTATGAACCAGGAGGTCACGGTTCAGTTCCCAGTCAGTGCACATGCCTGGATTGTGTGAACTCCATCCTGTGCAGGAGGCAGCCTGTCCATGATTCTCTGTCATCGTTAATGTTTCTGCCTCCCTTTCCCTTCCTCTCTGAAATCAATAAAAATATACAAAAAACAAAATGTTCCTGCCCTTGTTGCCCAATCTGCTCTTCTGGGGAGGGAAGGGCCCCCAACAAGAAAGGTTTTTGAGGGGGGCAGTGCCAGGGTCTGGTGTGGCTGTGCACAGGGGTTTCCCAGCAGCCAGCCAGCACCCTAGCCCCAGCCCATGCCCTCCCTTCCAGCACCTCCACGCAGGGAAGAAGAGGACCCTGCAGGCCGGGCCCCTCTGCCTGGGTGGGAGCTGCACCCACCACCACTGCCCTCCCCTCGCTGCTCCTTCAGTATCCGTCTGAGCACTGACCGCCGCCCCACAGACCAGTTCCTGTTCCCTGGTTAGGGCACTTGGCCAGGCCAGTCAGACCCGCCTGTGGGCCCAGCTCACTCGGTTACCACCGGTCCCTGTGACGTGGATGCCAGGAGCTAGTGTGCAGCCTCCTCAGCACACCCCTCAGTCCCGGCCTCAGGACTTAGGACCCTTGAAGGGGTTTGGTGCAGCTCGGGTCACACACCTGCCTGGGCAGCCAGTGGCCCCTCCTGCCCAGTTCCACAGTCCAGCCTTGGGGCCTGGTTGCTGCTGTGAGCAAGTGGGCCAACTTGCCTGCAACACGCATTATTTCCCATTTCTTCGGGTGACTACTTCCTTTATTTCTTGTGATTCTGTTTCTAAGGCCCAGGCCTACCCCAGAGAACCTGGGGCGACTCCCTGCCAAGGGAGGAGAGGCTGCTTAGCTGTGAGAGGTCCTGGCTCAGGGTCCTCAATGTGGACAACTGTGCCCGGCCTGGGAAGGGAGCGAGACCAGGAGAAGATCGCTGTGCTGGGGGCGAGCAGGGAAGGGGGGCGGGAGGACTGGCAAACACGTGGCCCCAGGCGCCTGGGTTTGGGGGTTGCTCCGCGGGGGGCGGGGAGGGAGGGAGCCGGCAGGGGAGACAGCTGAGAGGCCACACAGGACGAGTCCAGAAGCTTTCCTAGCCCGGAGCTGGCCGGGCTTCCTTCACGCCGGCGGGCGGCACCGGCCGGGGCGCCCCTTCCCTCCTGGTCGGTCCACACTCGGAGGCTCGCCTTGCTCACTTCGGCGCCAGCTCCGGGCACAGCGCCTCGCTCGGGGGCGGGGAGACTCGCCTCTTCTGCAGGGACCGCCAGCGGGCGGACCCCATCCCGGGTCAGGCGGGGCCCAGCCGGCCGGAGCCGCCGCCCCTCGCCCGCAGCGGGACCGGGAGTCCTGGGCGAGCTCGGGGCGTCGGAGCTCTAGAAGCGGGACCGTCCAACCTCCCCGCGGCCACCAGGGGCCGCTGTCGCCCCCGCAGCCGCTCCGCCGCGGGGCACTGCGCAGGCCTACGGCCCGGAACCTCCGCGCTCAGCTTCCGGGCCCGGCCGGACCGTGTTCAGCACCGTCCCGGTCCCCCGCGAGCCGGCTCCAACCGCCAGGCGAGGGTAGCCGCGGGCGGGCGGCCGGCTCCCTCTCGCTGTGGCGCCGCGTAGCCCGGCCCCGGCACCATGTACGCCGTGTACAAGCAGGCGCATCCGCCCACCGGCCTCGAGTTCTCCATGTACTGCAACTTCTTCAACAACAGCGAGCGCAACCTCGTGGTGGCCGGCACCTCGCAGCTCTACGTGTACCGCCTGAACCGCGACGCCGAGGTAGGCCGGCCGCCGGCCCCGCCTCCACCGCCGGGGCCCCCCGAGGCGGCGGCCCAGGGGCCGGGGGAGCCCGCGGTCCCAGCGCCCGAGCGCCAGGCCGCCACGTTCCCCGCCGCCCCAGCCCCCGCCGGGGCGCCCGCCCTCCCCCGTGCGTCGGGCGTCGGGCATCGGGCATCCTGCTTGCTCTTTTGTTTCTCCCACAAGGCTGGACGGGAACGCCTGCCGTGGGGTCGGTAGTGGTGAACAAAACCTAAAAAGAACGGGATCAGGGAACTTCCCCTAAAAGGAGTTGCACCTGTGAGCACACGTGGGTTGCCACAGGCGGACGGGGGAGCAGACGATGGCGGAGGCCGCGTGTTTCCAGCCGGCGGAGCAGAGCGCCTCCCCGAGGCGGGGTGGGAGCCGGTGGGGGGAGGGCCGGGAAGCGCAGGGAGCTGGGCCGGGGAGGAAGTCGGGGGGCCCTTGGGTTGGGGGGGGGGGGTTTGAGTGCTGCGCCGGGAAGGCCTCCGGCGAGTGAGGCTCAGAGTCACGGGTGGCGAGTGGAGGTGCGCGGGCCGCGGGGACGCCCTCCGCAGAGGCCGGGCCGGTGGGGTGCGGAGCAGACTGTCTGGGGAGCGGGGACAGCCTTGAGGGGCGTGGGCACAGGGAGGAAGAGACGGAGGAGTGACTGGCAGGAAAAGAAGGCTCGTTGCAAAGATGAGCGTGTTGGCTGGAAGGGAAAGAGCCGGGAGAGTAGGGTTGGAGGTCTCTGGGCCCTTTAAGAGCCGAAAAACCCCCAAAGAGGATCCTCGACAGAGGAGACCTGACTGCAAAGGCTGCGCCCCGCATCTGCTTCTGGTCCTTCCCAGGGAAGTTTGCCAGTTCCCACACCAGAGGGTGACGCGCGGGCAGGAGGCGATGCCGAGGGGGAGCTGGGCAGGGTCCCGAGTGGGTGCGCGGTGTCCTGGCCCCCGACAGTGTCCTGGAGCTGCGAGCAAGCTGTGCCCCTGGCCACACCCCCGAGTGGCTCAGCGTAACCCCAACACAGTTCCTGGCTCATCCATCAACGTTCTTCATCTCAAAGATGCAACAGATTTCTCACCAGATTTAGTAATCTCCCAAATTTACATGAAAGAGACAAAAATTAAGAATATCCAAGGCAATTCTAAAGATGCCCGAGGTGGTATACTTGCCCGGCAGGAGTGTCGAGAAGTGTGTGTGTGTGTTTTAAAGCTGCTTCGTAAGACCGACTTAGGGCGATGTTACACGTTTTTAGTCGTTCTTACTTGTGAACTGACCTCTTAGTCATGAATGCTTTTCACCTGAAGACTCAGCCTGTCCAGCAGGAACACACCTTCTCGTTGGAGTGTTTGTCCACAGGGATGTGGTCCCGTGTTTGGGGCTGGAGGACTGTCTCAGCTTCTTCCTGTTGTTCCTTTATTTCTCACTGTTTCATTCTTTTTGGCTTTGATCTGTATCAGTCATGTGTTTTTATTTGTTTTTTTGTTGCACGTTTTGTGTCATTTCCTCATTAGTTACATTGGAGGTAAAGCAGGCCTCCTTGATTTCTGACATTTTGGCTCAAATGAGCACTTTTGCCCCAAGTGACACAGCTCTAGCCGTTTACACCCTCCCCCTTTGTCTGCGGCTGTGTTCACTCTGGGGGGCAGAGCCAGGCAGGTGAGGGGTGTGTAGAGCATCTGCCCAACCTCTGGCCCTGATTGGGGTGGGCTCAGAAGAAGCTTGTGTCCAGGTGGGGACCCTCGTGTGAGCCCGTGGGTGGGTGTGCGAGGGCTCTCCATAGGCCTCGTGCTCCCCTCTCCCTGGGGGTCCAGGCGGGGCCGCCTGGGTGGTGGTTCCTCTTCGTCCTTCCCGGCGGTGGGCCCCTGGTGCAGGGGCGCCTCCTCACTGCCTCCCCTCCTTCCTCCAGGCCGCAGCCAAGAATGACAGGAGCACAGGTGAGCACCGGGCGGCTGTGCCGGGTCATACCTGAGGGTGGGCGGCTGCAGCGCGGGAGCCAAACCTGTACCCACCCCTCTCCCCAGAGGGCAAGGCGCACAGGGAGCATCGGGAGAAGCTGGAGCTGGTGGCGTCCTTCTCCTTCTTCGGCAACGTCATGTCCATGGCCAGCGTGCAGCTGGCCGGCGCCAAGCGGGACGCCCTGCTGCTGAGCTTCAAAGACGCCAAGGTGGGCGGTGGGCTTGGCGGGTCCTGGGCGCAGCGGCGGGTGGTGGCTGGCCGGCGGGCAGGGCTCGGTGGCGGGTGGAAGCTCTGGCCTGCCGTCCCCAGCTGTCTGTGGTGGAGTATGACCCGGGCACCCATGACCTGAAGACGCTGTCTCTGCACTACTTTGAGGAGCCGGAGCTGCGGGTAGGCAGGCTGCGCCCACCCCTCGCTTCCCCGAGGCCTCCCCCCTGAGCCCTGGCCCCACGGCCTGCCTGATGGCTCTCCACCCCCAGGACGGGTTCGTGCAGAACGTGCACACGCCGCGGGTGCGTGTGGACCCCGACGGGCGCTGCGCGGCCATGCTCATCTACGGCACACGGCTGGTGGTGCTGCCCTTCCGCAGGGAGAGCCTGGCCGAGGAGCACGAGGGGCTCATGGGCGAGGGGTGAGTGCCGGGGCGCATGGGGGGCCGGGCCCCACCCGCCCTCCGCCCTCCGCCCGCTGAAGCCCTTGCCCCCCAGACAGAGGTCCAGCTTCCTGCCCAGCTACATCATCGACGTCCGGGCGCTGGACGAGAAGCTGCTCAACATTGTGGACCTGCAGTTCCTGCACGGCTATTACGAGCCCACCCTGCTCATCCTGTTTGAGCCCAACCAGACGTGGCCCGGGTGAGGCCCCTCTGCGGCGGCCCTGGGGGCGGGGGCGGGGCCGGACCCCGGCTGACCACCTGCTGGTCCCAGGCGGGTGGCCGTGCGGCAGGACACGTGCTCCATCGTGGCCATTTCACTGAACATCACCCAGAAGGTCCACCCCGTCATCTGGTCCCTCACCAGCCTGCCCTTCGACTGCACCCAGGCCCTGGCGGTGCCCAAGCCCATAGGTGAGAGCCTGGCGGGTTGGGGGAGGTAGTGCGGGGCGCCCGGGCCCTGCCCACCACCTGCCCTCCTCCAGGTGGGGTCGTGGTCTTTGCAGTCAACTCGCTCCTGTACCTGAACCAGAGCGTCCCCCCGTACGGCGTGGCCCTCAACAGCCTCACCTCAGGCACCACCGCTTTCCCTCTGCGTGAGTGAGGGCCGGGCAGGGCTGGGGTGGTTTGGGGCCAGGGGGGTGGGGTCCTGTTCTCTGACACCTCTCCCCGCCTCAACAGGCACCCAGGAGGGCGTGCGGATCACTCTTGACTGTGCCCAGGCGGCCTTCATCTCCTACGACAAGATGGTCATCTCCCTCAAGGGCGGAGAGATGTGAGTCCCCCTTCAGGGCGCCCTGTACCCCCGTGCTGTTGTCCCGCCGCCCCCACTCCGGCCGGGAGCCCCGCCCGCTCAGCGCCCCTCTCCCGCAGCTACGTGCTGACCCTCATCACCGATGGGATGCGCAGCGTCCGCGCCTTCCACTTCGACAAAGCCGCCGCCAGCGTGCTCACCAGCAGCGTGAGTGGGGCTGCGGGCAGGCTGGGTCTGGGTCTGGGTCTGGGCTCAGCCCCCCTCACCACCGCCTCCCCCCCAGATGGTCACCATGGAGCCTGGGTACCTGTTCCTGGGCTCTCGCCTGGGCAACTCCCTCCTTCTCAAGTACACGGAGAAGCTGCAGGAGGCTCCGGCCAGTGCTGTCCGGGAGGCCGCTGACAAGGTGGGTGCCGGGGTGTCTGTGGGGACTCTGCCCCGTGCAGGGTGTCCCTGGCTGCTCACCGCCCTCTTGCTTCACAGGACGAGCCTTTGTCAAAGAAGAAGCGCATGGACTCCACAGGGGGCTGGTCAGGTGAGGGGGCAGGGGACGGGACGGGGGGGGGCTGGGACCAGAGAACGGCAGCTCAGAGCACTCCGTGTGCTGCAGGTGGCCAGTCCGGGCCGCAGGACGAGGTGGACGAGATCGAGGTGTACGGCAGTGAGGCCCAGTCGGGCACACAACTGGCCACTTACTCCTTTGAGGTGAGGTTGTGCTCAGAAGGGGCCCCACCTTGGCTGGCCCACCCGCTGACCACTGCTATGCCCTCAGGTGTGTGACAGCATCCTCAACATTGGACCCTGTGCCAACGCGGCCATGGGCGAGCCGGCCTTCCTGTCTGAAGAGGTGCCCGCGTGGGAAGGCGGGCGGGGATGGTGTGCAGGTTGGCGGGTGGCTTGCCTGGGGTCCTGTACTCACTTCGGCCCCTACAGTTTCAGAACAGCCCCGAGCCGGACCTGGAGATCGTGATGTGTTCTGGCTACGGCAAGAACGGGGCCCTGTCTGTGCTGCAGGTGTGTGGGGGGCAGGCCTCCTGGGGCGGGGTTGGGGCCTCCTGGGGACCTGGGTGTACAGATGCACCCCATTGTCCTTCCAGAAGAGCATCCGGCCCCAGGTGGTGACGACCTTTGAACTCCCTGGCTGTTATGACATGTGGACCGTGGTTGCCCCTGTGCGCAAGGAGCAGGTGCGTGCGCGTCGGCTGCAGGAAGGCCCCGAGGGCGGCAGGTGCTGTCTGTGAGGCCGAGGGCCCGGGCGGAGGCAGGCCCAGCTGTGAGGGCCCAGCGGATGCGGCAGAACTTGCTCTGGCTCAGCCGTGGGGCCGGCCTCCGGCCCTGGGCTGAGTGCTGAGGTGCGCTCTGCCCTCCCATCACAGGAGGAGACCTCTCAGGGCGAGGGCGCGGAGCAGGAGCCCAGCACCCCTGGCACAGAGGACGACGGGCGGAGACATGGGTTCCTGATTCTGAGCCGGGAGGACTCGACCATGGTGAGCGGCCTGGCGAAGGGGTACCCGGGTGGGCCCTGCAAGGAGTGAGCCTCACCCCCGCTGCCCTCAGATCCTGCAGACCGGGCAGGAGATCATGGAGCTGGACACCAGTGGCTTCGCCACCCAGGGCCCCACAGTCTTTGCCGGCAACATCGGGGACAACCGCTACATCGTGCAAGTGTCACCGCTGGGGATCCGCCTGCTGGAAGGAGGTGGGCCCGGCGCCTGGCGGGCGGGTGGGCGGGCGGGCATGGGCGTGTGTGGGTGGGTGGGCGGGCGGGCAGGGGCAGTGTTGCTGACTGGCCTGTGTTTGCAGTGAACCAGCTGCACTTCATCCCCGTGGACCTGGGCTCCCCCATCGTGCAGTGCGCCGTGGCTGACCCCTACGTGGTCATCATGAGCTCCGAGGGCCATGTCACCATGTTCCTGCTCAAGAGCGACTCCTATGGGGGTCGCCACCACCGCCTGGCTCTGCACAAGCCGCCACTGCACCACGTAGGCCCCTCCGCCCCGCCCTGTCCCCATCCACTGCCCCTGCCTCTGCTGACCACTGCGCCCCCTGCCGACCACTGCGCCCCCTCCCCCAACAGCAGTCCAAGGTGATCGCCATGTGTGTGTACCGCGACGTCAGTGGCCTGTTCACCACCGAGAGCCGCCTGGGCGGGACCCGCGACGAGCTGGGCGGGCGCTGTGGCTCCGAGGCGGAGGGCCCAGGCTCAGAGACCAGGTGTGTGGGGCCGGGGCCGGGGCCGGGGCCGGGGTCCCGGGCGGGCCACCCTGATACATGCGTGTGCCCCAGCCCCACAGTGGACGACGAGGAGGAGATGCTGTACGGGGACTCGGGCTCCCTCTTCAGCCCCAGCAAGGAGGAGGCGCGCAGGAGCAGCCAGCCCCCCACCGACCGGGACCCCACCCCCTTTCGGGCTGAGCCCACACACTGGTGCCTCCTGGTGCGGGAGAACGGAACCATGGAGGTGGGTGGCGCCCTGTCCCCTCGCAGCCGCCCCCTCCCACTCCTGCTCCCACTAACCCCGTCCCCTCAGATCTACCAGCTCCCGGACTGGCGGCTGGTGTTCCTGGTGAAGAACTTCCCGGTGGGGCAGCGGGTGCTGGTGGACAGCTCGTTCGGCCAGCCCACCACGCAGGGCGAGGCCCGGAAGGAGGAGGCCACGCGCCAGGGGGAGCTGCCCCTCGTCAAGGAGGTGCTGCTGGTGGCACTCGGGAGTCGCCAGAGCCGGCCCTACCTGCTGGTGAGCACGGGCAGGCCCCGCCCCGTCCCGGGTCCGTGCCGTCCGGGCCCTGATGACCCGCCGCCACCCCTAGGTGCACGTGGACCAAGAGCTGCTCATCTACGAGGCCTTTGCCCACGACTCACAGCTCGGCCAGGGGAACCTCAAAGTTCGCTTCAAGAAGGTGCGGGGTGGCTGAGGGGCGCAGGGCAGGGTGGGCAGGGGCGGGTGGCCGAGGGCGTGGGGCAGGGTGGGCAGGGGCGGGTGGCTGAGGGCGTGGGGCATGGTGGGCAGGGCGGGTGGCCGAGGGCGTAGGGCAGGGTGGGCAGGGGCGGGTGGCTGAGGGCGCGGGGCATGGTGGGCAGGGCGGGTGGCCGAGGGCGCAGGGCAGGGTGGGCAGGGGCAGATACTCACGGGACTCCCTCCACCAGGTCCCCCATAACATCAACTTCCGAGAGAAGAAGCCCAAGCTGTCCAAGAAGAAGGCGGAGGGCAGCGGCACTGAGGAGGGGGCCGCAGCCCGTGGGCGGGTGGCGCGCTTCCGCTACTTCGAGGACATTTACGGCTACGCGGGGGTAGGCCCCGGGGGTGGGCCTCGGATGGGGTGGGACACGGGGGGGCGAGCGGTGGGGCCCCGTCCCCACAGGCTCCTCATGGTGCTGCCCCCAGGTCTTCATCTGTGGGCCTTCCCCTCACTGGCTTCTGGTGACCAGCCGGGGGGCCCTGAGGCTGCACCCCATGGGCATCGACGGCCCCATCGACTCCTTCGCCCCGTTCCACAACGTCAACTGCCCCCGCGGCTTCCTGTACTTCAACAGACAGGTAGCTGCCTGGTGGGGCTGCCAGGCAGTGTAGGTGCCGGGCCGGGAACAAGGCCCAGGTGCCGAGTTGGAGCTGGGGCGTGGGGGGCGGGCAAGGCTCAGGAGATGAGACCCGGGCTTACTGCTGAGAGGGTTGAGGGCACCTGCTTGGGCGACCGGAGTTCAGGCAGTAACTGCCGTCAGCTGAGACCCCTTTGGCACTCACCCTCTCTGAGCCTCTTTCCTCATCCGTCACCCGAGAACTCAAGTGAGGATGGACTGGGTGAGGATGGACTGGGTGAGGGAGGGGCTGGGCCCCGGCAGGGCCCCTTTTCCTCCAGTGCTCTTGGGTCCTGGTTCATCCTGGCCCTGGACGACCCCAGCTGCCTGCTCACCGTGCTGCACAGAGCGGAGGCTGATCTGAGGGAACCCTGTGGGCCTGGGGTCACCTTTTGCTTTCAGTGGGTGCCTGGCCTCACTGACCCCCTCAACATCCAGGGCGAGCTGAGGATCAGCGTCCTGCCTGCCTACTTGTCTTATGATGCCCCGTGGCCCGTCAGGAAGATCCCGCTGCGCTGCACAGCCCACTATGTGGCCTACCACGTGGAGTCCAAGGTCTGAGTCCCCCTGGAGGCCAGGGACCTTCCGGGCCTGGTCTCTGGTATGACACCTCCACTCCTCCAGGTATACGCTGTGGCCACCAGCACCAACACTGCATGCACCCGGATCCCACGCATGACGGGCGAGGAGAAGGAGTTTGAGACCATCGAGAGAGGTAGGGGGTGCTCGAGCTGGGCCTGCTCGTGGGGCCACCTGCTCTGACCGGAGCCCTGTCTCTGCAGATGACCGCTACATCCACCCCCAGCAGGAGGCCTTCTCCATCCAGCTCATCTCTCCCGTCAGCTGGGAGGCCATCCCCAACGCAAGGTGAGGCTGGGGCAGGTGGGCGGGAGGGAGGCAGGTGGCAGGGCTGCACCCTGACCCCGGCTCCTGCAGGATCGAGCTGGAGGAGTGGGAGCACGTGACCTGCATGAAGACGGTGTCGCTGCGCAGCGAGGAGACCGTGTCAGGCCTCAAAGGCTACGTGGCTGCTGGGACCTGCCTCATGCAGGGGGAGGAGGTCACCTGCCGTGGGCGGGTAAGCAGCCAGCGGGCAGGAACCCGTGTGCCAGCAGTGCCTGTGCGTGCCCTCACGTCGCCACCTCCCTCCCTGCACATAGATCCTGATCATGGATGTGATCGAGGTGGTGCCCGAGCCTGGCCAGCCCCTGACCAAGAACAAGTTCAAGGTCCTGTATGAGAAGGAGCAGAAGGGGCCCGTGACTGCCCTGTGCCACTGCAATGGCCACCTGGTGTCAGCCATTGGCCAGAAGGTGGGTCCCTGCCCGTGGCCTGTGCCAACCCACGGCCCCGCCTGTCCAAGAGCCAATGGCTGCCCCTTCTTCCCCCACAGATCTTCCTGTGGAGCCTGCGTGCCAGCGAGCTGACGGGCATGGCCTTCATCGACACCCAGCTGTACATCCACCAGATGATCAGCATCAAGAACTTCATCCTGGCCGCCGACGTCATGAAGAGCATCTCGCTGCTGCGCTACCAGGAGGACAGCAAGACGCTCAGCCTCGTCTCCCGGGTACCCTGGGTGGTGCGGTTGGCCCTAAGCCGGGGTCCCTCTCCCTGGTGGCCCTCATGTGACACCCACCCCTCGGCCCCCAGGATGCAAAGCCCCTGGAAGTGTACAGCGTGGACTTCATGGTGGACAGCACCCAACTGGGCTTCTTGGGTGAGTGCAGGCCTGGGCCGGGGGCTGTCTGGGACTGTGGTGACCAGGCTGACTCTGGGCTCTGTTTCCAGTGTCTGACCGTGACCGCAACCTCATGGTGTACATGTACCTGCCGGAGGGTGAGTGCTCCCCGACCAGGGCGGGGCTGGGCGGGGGCTGGGCGGGCTGTGACCTGAGGTCCCCCACCCAGCCAAGGAGAGCTTCGGTGGCATGCGCCTGCTGCGTCGGGCGGACTTCCATGTGGGTGCCCACGTGAACACCTTCTGGAGGACCCCGTGCCGAGGTGCTGCTGAGGGGCCCAGCAAGAAGTCGGTCGTGTGGGAGAACAAGCACATAACGTGGTTCGGTGAGGGCCTTGTGGGTGGGACAAGGGGAGGTGGCACGGGTGGGCAGAGGTGGTGCTGGGATCACCAGGCTCATGTTGTGCCCCATAGCCACCCTGGACGGCGGCATTGGGCTCCTGCTGCCCATGCAAGAGAAGACCTACCGGCGGCTACTGATGCTGCAGAACGCGCTGACCACCATGCTGCCCCACCACGCCGGCCTCAACCCCCGCGCCTTCCGGTGAGCATGCCTCTGCCCGCATCCACCCTCTCCCCCACCCTGCACACCTCCCCCGGGCCTGCCCCAGCTCCCATGCCTAACGCCTCCCTAGGATGTTGCACGTGGACCGGCGCACCCTGCAGAATGCCGTGAGGAACATCCTGGATGGAGAGCTGCTCAACCGCTACCTGTACCTGAGCACCATGGAGCGCAGTGAGCTGGCCAAGAAGATCGGCACCACACCTGACATTGTGAGTGACCGTCTACCTCCCCACCTCACCCCGCCCCGTCCCACCCCACCCCTCACCTGCCCTCTCCCTACAGATCCTGGATGACCTGTTAGAGACGGACCGGGTCACTGCCCACTTCTAGACCCCTGGACACAGCCACTGCCACCACCCTTTTTGTACAAACACAGGAAAAGATTGGTTTGGTTTGAGAAGTACGTGTGGTCATTACAGGGCTCCTGGCCCTCCCAGTGGTCAGAGCCCCCGGGGTCCCCCACTCAAGCTGACAGCTGCTCCAGTGTCCTGGGCTGGGGCGTCCACATCTCCGTCCTGGCCTCTGCCGGGCCCTAGGTCTCCAGGTACTCGTAGAGCCTCTCGTTCTTGGGCATGAGGTTGAGGTACACCAGTACTCGAAGCAAGAGGACTGTGAGCCGCATGAACAGGGTCTCCAGCCTGGGGGGCAGAGAGGAGGGTCGCAGTCGGTGGAGAGTAGGCCCTGGCCCCCATGTGCCCACTGGGCCCCAACTGTCCACTCACCTCAGGGCCACTTCAAACTTGAACATCTCCCAGATGACCCTGATGTGGCGCAGGAGGCTGGTGCCATAGACACTCTTGTACGTTGAGCCTGTCAGGCGGCTCCAGCCCTTGACAGCACTGCCAGAGACATGGTCAGCCCAGCCCAGCTCCCCCTGCCCCACCCCCACCCCCACCGGGCTCCCTGCCAGCACCCACCTCTTGGCCATGAGGAAGTAGCGGTCGACAGGGGTGCCAAGGGAAGTATTGATGGCGCGGACGGTGTTGATGTTCCGCAGCACGAGCAGCATGGGCCGCGGCAGGGCCTTGAGCACGCCCATGATGTCCTCGAAGTGCTCCCGCGCCATGGCCTGCATGTAGGCCGCCTCCTCTCGGCTCAGCAGGTGTGAGCGCCACAGCTGCCCCAGGCGCACGGGCCTCTGCATGAGCACCTCCGAGAACAGGAAGTAGTCTGGGGCGGCCGAGTCAAGCTGCGTGCCCGCACGCCCGTGCCCCTGTGCGCACATGCCCCCGCCTCACCTTGCACCCCAAGTGCCTCTGCGTGTGTCTTCATCGAGTTGTCGTCTCTCAGGATGATGGCCCGCCACAGCTGGCACAGGGCCGACCGGTCCCTGCAGGGCCCAGAATGAGCCCAGCCCAGCAGGACAGCCAGGCCAGGCTCGGTCCCGCACCCCCACACACACTCACTTCTCATCCAGGAACTGGTAGAGCCCGTGGTCCAGCAGCACCAGCTCTGCCTTCCCGTCCGGGCCTTTCCGCACCAGCACTAAGGACAGGGGACACGCTCATGCTCGCCTGCCCGGCCCCGCCCAGCCCTGCCCACTGCAGCGCTTCCTACCATTGCCAGGGTGGGGGTCTGAGTGGATGAAGCCCGTGTAGAAGATCTGCTCAGCGAAAGTCTTGATGAGCTTCTCTGCGATCTGGGGCAGGGACAGGGCCACGCCACTGTCACAAGGCACACGAGGCACCCCGTCCCTGATGTGACTCCCTGTGCACACGGCACACCCGTGTCCCCTCTGTGGACGTGGCAGGCTCACGCACTCACATCCTGCATGGCCAGTCCCATGGACTTGATGGTCTCCACGTCGTTGACCTTGCAGCCCTCACAGAACTCTGCGGTCAGCACGCGCTGGGGAAAGCGAGAGGCTGAGCTCAGCAGGCCGTGCGCCCCTGCCCCTCCCCAAGCGCGCCCAGCCCACCTTGCTGGACATGTGCCAGAACACGCGGGGCACCACGACGTAGCTGAAGTGCTTCAGGTCCCGTGCACAGCGCTCACTGTTCCGGCCCTCATTCTCGAAGTCCAGCTCCTGGGCCAGGATCCCCTTCAGGTCCTGGGGCCACATGGGCAGGCAGTCAGGGCCAGGGCAGGGCAGCCCAGCAGGGGGTGCCGCTCCTGCCCGTGGGCAGTTACCTGGAGGACCCAGCTGAAGCCAAAGCTGGGGTGCATTAACTCCACCAGCTTGAGCAGGAGCTCCAGGGTGTAGATGTCCCCGTCGAAGCGGTCCCGCAGGTCAATGTACTGCACCTGCACGGGCAAAGCACTGCACCTGCTGCCATGCACGCCTGCCACTGCCTCCCAGCCACCGCCAGGAAGGGGGAGGGTGCTGTACCTTCACCGCCACGAGGGTGCCGTCGTGCATTCGGGCGCGGTGGACCTGGGCCAGGCTGGCAGCGGCAATGGGCTGGTAGTCAAACTCCTGGAAGAGCTTGTGGGGTAGGGCTTGGAAGTCTTCAAGGAACAACTCGTCCACCTGGTAGAGAGGGTTCTCAGGCAGCGTGGAGGCCCTGCGAGCCCCACCCCGCCTCTGCTCGGGGGGTGGGGGGGCTTACCTCCCGGAAGCCGCGCGTGAGGGCCTTGTCCTCCAGCACGCGCAGTGTCTGGATGTACTCGGGAGGCAGCAGGTGGTTGAAGGAGCACAGCCCCTGGCCCAGCTTCACGTAGAGGCCCCCATTGTAGATGGCCCCGTTCACCAGGGAGTTGGCCGCCCGCTGATGACACGCAGACATCACCTCCAAGTACTCCGGGCTGTTCTGACCACAGGCATGGAGGGGGGATGGGGGCAGGCAGGCACCTCCTCAGTCCTCCCAACACCCAGCTCCTCCAGAGTCCCTCCCCACAGCACAGATGGGCCCAGCCATCACCGAGGACACACAGACAGACCTCTTCCACCCCGCGCAGGACGACGTTCGTGCACCACCAGTAGTCCGTGGAGATCTGCAGGCCGACCCTCAAGGACCTGCCAGCATAGGCTCCCTCAGCTCCTGCAGGCAGTCTCAGGCCGCCCTCCGCCCGCCCCTCAGGGCCAGAGGTGCGCCCCAGCCTCTCTGCTCTCAGCGTCCATCTCGGCTCCTGCTCTGCAGAACAGGCCACCTGCACCCACTCCACCCTTCAGCCCAGGACCCATGGGAGTGACAGCTGGGTGGAGGTCTGTATTCCAGAGCACACTCATCCTAAAGGAAAGCCCAACCAGGATGGAGCACACTTGCAATGGCTGGCTGGCCAGCTCACATGTGAACACACTCCTGGTCCTGCCTCCTCCACATTCCCAGGAGCCTCAGGGAGACTATTCCCAGATAGGGATCCCCACTGCTCTCCTGCCAAGGCGACAGCCCAGGGCAACCCCAGGCCCAGGCCCCTTCTGGTGCCTCCAGATCTGTCCAGGGCCCTGTGTCTGAAGAGGTCTGGCTGCAGCCCGGACTCGACACCCATGGAATTTCTTGAGTGACGGCACCATCTCTGACTTGTGGTAGCCCTGATGGCTTATAATGAAGGGTTTGATGACTGGAAAGACCCACCCTGAATATGGCTACTGACATATTCAGTGGTGCACGCGCACTGAAACCCCAACTGGGACTCGACCACAGGGCACTCCACGAGGACAAGCACATCAGTGCCAGCTGGGAACAGGTCCAAGGACCCTAAGTTGTGATCTGAGACCTCCCAGGCCCAACCCTGTACATTCCTCCCTGAGCTGGTCCTGCTCTGTAACAGCACCCCAATCCTCAGCACAGCATGTCCCGAGTTCTGGGAGTCGCCCTGGAGATGGTTAAAACTGAGAAGGCTGTGGTCCCCCCCCCAATGGGGGCCCCAGAAGTAGCAGCTAGTCTCAAGAGTCGTGGACAGATCGGAGGGGGGGGGGTTTAGAAGACTGTGCCCTGACCCCCAGTTTAGCCATGTGAGCCCAGGAGATGCTGGGACTGCTCCAGAAGGGAAGACCCAGGACAGGGACTCTAGACCGACCCTGGTGCTGAGAGGGCTGCTCCTGGGGCATGTGGTGACGGAAGGTCAAAGGTCATAGGGAGCAGCTTCCTGGTTGTGCTTATGAAGGAGAAAGTCCTTGTTTAGGAAACAATGAGCTTTCAGGGACAATGAGGCATGTTGACAACTTGCTTGCAAAGTTTCCAGCAAAAAGTTCTTTTGTGTTACTTATAACTCTTTTGGACATTTGAAATTGTGACAAAAAAATGGGGCTGGGGACAGAGACTGTAAAAAGGTCCTAAAGCAGACCTCCCACCCTCACCCTCACCCCCACCCCCGTCCTTGTGCACGGGCACCTGTGACATACTCTGACCTCGGCCTCCAGCCACAGAACAAGCATCGGTGAGTCATGGTCAGACTCCGCCCCTCCCCTCGACCTGTGTCCTTCCCTGGGCTCCTGCACCCATGCTGCCCGCTACCCAGGACCTGCTGTATGTCCTCTGTCTCTAGGGGTCCTGTGGTCACCCGGCACCTGCCACGACGCCCCATCAGGCCTGCCTGTCCTGGCACCTGTAAGGCTTGGCGCAGACGGGGATAATCGTCTGGCTCCCTCCCTCCAATCCCAGCTCAGCCTCTGACAATGGCGATGGGATGTGCTCCCGGGAGGGGTGTCCCACACGCAGAGCAGCCACACGAGGCAGGCGAGACAAGCCCAGGCCAGCCAAGGGGGCATTTCAGCACCAAGCTGCACAGGAACAGAAGAAAAGGCAGATCCAACTCCATGCTCGGTCATCAACCTCAAGGCTTGCACAACAGAGGTCCCCGCCAGGAACAGCCCAGGAGGGCAACTGGGAGTTCCGGGCAAATCTCTCAAACTGCCCACCAGGGAGAAGTAATGGGCTTGCTCCAACTTGGAGGCGGAGTGAGCGGGCGGTCAGCCATCTGGCTCTCCGGCCTCGAGTAAATCTCAACGAACCTCTGGCTAGGTGCCTGAAAGCCTCCGTGACCTCCGCCTTCCTTCCGGGGGAATCGCCGGGGCCCCAGAGGCAGCGGATGCTCACAGCTAGCAATCCCACACTTGCCCCAGCAGCAGCCTTAACTAGGGTCTCCCGTGAGCCCTTTCCACAGGCAATCTTATAACAGTGCATTTGGGCAACCGAAGGCTTTACTCAGTGCTAAGAGCTGGTTCTGAGGCCGAGGAATTCCTGGACCGACCAGGAGCAGGAGTGCTGACCCAAGGGGCTCCCCAATGGTCAGAGAGCCTGAGGAGCAGACAGCACCATGTCCACTCCAATGCCCTCTGTCTGGGTGCCAACTCTTGGTGGGGAAGTTGAGGCAAGAAGGCAGGTGAAGGAAGAGGAGGGTGGGAGGCACCATTCCCCTCCCTACCCCCACTATCAGGGCTGATCTGGAGGGTCTGTGGAGGCATGTCCAATGTGAGTACACGAGGCCCATGAGGGCGGGCTGTGCAGGGAGAAGGAAGGGCCACGCCACTCAGCCCTACCTGCCAAAGCGCGTGACACCTTCCACCATGAGCCGCATCCTCCTCCGCTCCTGCGACTCTGCGGTGAAGTAGCGGACGCCCAGCAGCAGCGGCAGCCCCACGGCCGTGGAGGTGAGCACTTTCTTCCATAGGGGCTGGGATCCCAGGGGCCTGGAGGGACCAAAGGCACAGCTGGCTGCTTCCCGTCTGCACCATCCCTGCCTGGCCTGGGTTGTGCAGGTGATGTCGGTCTCGGAGGCTCTCTGACCACGGTGTCCAAGTCACCTCACCCGAGCCCACGGCACCCCAGGTGCTAGGCTCCGAGGGGTCAGTGGGTGGAGGAAGTGGATCGGTGACCACATGGAAAGCCACTCACAGGACAGGACTGCTTACCCAGTAGTCGCCCCACCATGCACCTTGCCAATGGCCCACGGGACTGCAAGCGCCCGGATGGCAAGGCATGCAGGTAGCACACATGAACGGAGGTCAAGGCAAGGACCGCAGTGGGACCAGCATCCACTCTGAGTCTCGCCTGCACCCCGCCCAACTCACTCTGCCCATCCTGCAGAGGCAGCCACATGCCTGGCTCGTCTCGAGCCTCGTGCCCGTGTCTTGCTCTGGCCCCACTAGAGCAGCCCCCGCACTTCCTGTCTGAGCCTCAGCTCTGGCTGCCCTCCGCTCACCATGCTGGCAGGGGTCCTGCCCTGGAGCCCCAGTCCCAGGTCCACACCCACCAGGAGCAAACCCAGCCCGTCGTGTGTGGAGGGGGCACAGAGAAGACCCAGCCACAGGCCCACAGAGGCCGCCCATCCTGCCCGGAGAGGCTGCCAAGAACTCACCACTGAACAGGCGGGACCCTGAGGCTTCTCCTGGGCAGGGCGGCGGGGCCCGGGCGGCGCTGCAGAGCAGTGCAGTGTAGGTGGCAACGTGGTGACTGCAAAGTGAACAGGAGCACAGGGTCAGAGGAGGCGGCCACGCCCTGCCAGCAGCACGATGGGCCCTGGGACCCAGCACTTAGTCTTTCCTGCAGCTGAGACCATGGCCAAGCTTGAGGGCAGCATTCCGCAGCAAGTGCCAGAATGCTAATCACACAATCAAAAAGGCTGGACACGGGAGACGGGAGACGAGCCTTGCTTAGGTCATTGTTCTGAAAGTAGACAAAGGCACCAGGAACTCCTGTTAGGCAAAATGGAGGCTCCAGCAGGACAGGCAGAGAAGCTAAGTTCCCAGGAGGCTCTCTGCCAACTGGCAACCTTGGTCCCCCAATCTGACTTGAATTACGAGTCTTACCAGTTCCTCAACTACAAATGTTCCAACAGCAAATTCTCAGTTTCTAGGGGAAAAACGCTGAGTATAGTAATTAAGTCATAGCCCACAGCACAGGGGTTAGATTATCACTGTGTGCCTGGCTGGCAGGGCTCAGTGGTTGAGCATCGACCTATGAACCAGGAAGTCATGGTTCGATTCCTGATCAGGGTATGTGGCCGGGTTGGGGGCTTGATCCCCAATGTAGGCTGTGAAGGAGGCAGCTGATCAATGATTCTCTCTCATCATGGATGTTTATATCTCTCCCTTCCTCTCTGAAATTAATAAAAAAATATATATTTTTAAAAGATATCACTGTGAGCCGAGGCCGGTTTGGCTCAGTGGATAGAGCGTTGGTCTGCGGACTGAGGGGTCCCGGGTTCGATTCCAGTCAGGGGCATGTGCCTTGGTTGCAGGCACATCCCAAGTTGGTGGTGTTGCGGGAGGCAGCTGATTGATGATTCTCTCTCATCGATGTTTCTAACTCTCTATCCCTCTCTCCACCTCTCTATAAAGAATCAATAAAATATATTTAAATAAATAAATAAATATATATATATATCACTGTGAACTCTGGGCCAGATAAGGAACTGACTTTCCAATCACTTTCTGGCCAAAGCACGCAGCCCTGAATACAATTCCAAGGACAGCAAAATAAAGCCAAAATCAAAGAAAAATGTCCATGACCTATTGTCCTGCGAGGAGGATGGTGCTGTCAAACCTCTGCCCAGCAAGGCCACCCACAGTGAGGCCAGAGCAGACAAGATTCTGCACCCCGCTGGCCTCTGGCCTGCACAGCTGGCCCGGCCACCTGCACCGCACCGCAGAGCAGGCCCAGAGAGCGTATCCGTGCCACACGGCGGTGGGTTCTCAGAACATCAGTCAATGCCTGCAGAATAGCTGGGTCC
Organism: Nyctalus aviator; assembly: GCA_036971965.1. Taxonomy (NCBI): domain Eukaryota; kingdom Metazoa; phylum Chordata; class Mammalia; order Chiroptera; family Vespertilionidae; genus Nyctalus; species Nyctalus aviator. The sequence goes on along the minus strand of CM072935.1, from coordinate 48,473,850 downwards.
AGGATGGGCATCCAATGGGGATTTGTGACAAGCACCCGTGTAGGAGGGTCAGCCCCACCTGCCCATACCATGCCTGTCCCTAATGCAACTCTGCCCAGGCCCCACCCAGGCCCTCCTGTGTCCCCCACCTGACTGGTATCTTCTATAACTCACATCTACCCGCCCACCCAACTCTGCCAGGAAGGCCAGCCTGACAGTGGGCCCTGTGTGTGACCAGGCCATGGGGACAGCACCAGGTGGCAGGGAGGGAGGGACCATGTAGCCTGGCGGCAAGGGGACATCCATGTGGACGCTGTGGGTTTTCTGGCAGAGGACACTGCGTTGTCAATGAAGGCCCAGAGTCAGGAGAGGACAGGGTGTTTCTGAGGAGGGTGGAAAACACACGTGCCCAGAGGTGAAGAGGGGGCCGCCCAAAGAGGAAAGGGTAGGGGCAAAGAACCGGAGATAGGCGGGCATCCCAAGGCCCTCGCCAAGGTTTTCCCCAGGGAGGGGGCGCTGTGCTGGGGACAGCCGTGGGGCAGGTGTCCACTCAGAGGTTCTGAAGCCCACGTCAGAGCAGTGGCCAGGGAGGGGCTGCTGGGAGAAGGAGCCCGTATCCTGGGCAAGCGTGAGAAGCCAGGAGTGCAGCCACCACAGCCCACGGCCCATGAGCACAACCGACAGGAGCCACGGCCGCAGCCGCCAGGCTCACTCATTACCACGAGCCTGAGGAGCCCCGACAAGCAGACGCGAGAGGCTGCTCTCAGCAGCTGCTGGCCTCTGCAGAGTCCCCAGGGCCCGTGCGCTGGTACTGGTGCTGAGCACAGTCCTTTACCAAGTCTCTCCACTTCTGCAAATGTTCCCAGTTCTTTACAGCAAGACGTTAAATAGAAGGTTATTGGGAAACGTGGAGGACTGGAGGCTAGAGAAACGCAACACCAGGTGCAAAGCAGGAAGGCGGCCTCCACCTGGGAGAATCCCACCCCAGACGACCTGAGAGGGCACGGACTTGCAGGCCCACCTCGATGGGGCAATTTTCACAAAGTAAAGGTTTGCACCAAGTCTGTCGGCCCATTTTCCAACAGGCTCATGTGATGGGCAGCATTTCTTAGCAGTAATATGCTTCAGTTAAGGTACATACGTTCTTTTTTTAGACACAGCATTCCCGCACACTCACTCAATAGGCTATATGCACCAAGAAACAAAACACCCACAAGACGTGCCTCCCTGGGACACTGGCGTTACTGCAGGGTCTCCAAGGTCTGCCTGAGCTCTCGGCATGTGGGGCATGATAGGGTTTCCATGGTGACGGGAGCATATGTCCTTGTTCAAGGGGTTCCCAGCCTTGTTCTGGCCACGCCCCCCTCAGCGCCTCTAACATCCCGATGCCCTCCCTGTGGTGTATAATTCTTACTATTCAAAAAGTGGAGGGCCGGGACCAGTTTGGCTCAATGGATAGAGCATCGGCTTGGGGACTGAAGGGTCCCGGGTTCGATTCCGGTCAAGGGCATATACCTTGGTTGCGGGCATATCCCTAGTGGGGGGTGTGCAGGAGGCAGCTGATTGATGACTCTCTCTCATTGATGTTTCTAGCTCTCTATGTCTCTCCCTTCCTCTCTGTACAAAATCAATAAAATATATATATATAAAAAAAAAAAAAGTGAAGGAAGCCTAAAAGACCAAAGTTTAACTTGGTCTAAACAAGCTTCCCAAAAACATGGCATCCGTGAACGAAAAAAATAAAAGAACAAAAGGACAGTTGAAGCACTGAGGAAGAAATCACTAAGAAATGGTAAAGTAATAGACTATATGAAAAAATATAAAGTTTCAAAACATGTAATAGAGAACTGAAATACATCAATTATATCACAAAACATATTAATATACTGTATATGAGGCCCCTAGAACCACAAGAAATGCAAAAAATTCATTTAATTCATTCTCGATCGCCCCCTTTAAAAATCAAATCACCCCCCTATTGGGAACCCCTGGTTAGAGCAGCAGCTGCCAACCTTTCGGACCCCACAGACCTGTTGGTCCACGGACCACCAGTTGGCAACGGCTGGTCTAGAGGGTAAGGTCAGAATGTCTGTCTTACTATCAAATGGTCCAATGACAACAAAACACACGTCTTCAGAGAGAAGCAGAAACAACTGGGGCAGGCTGTTAGCAGCGGGCAGGCAGAGGCGGTGGCTGTCGGCTGGTACCCATACGTCTATGTTCTCATGATAGGAGGCTCCCAGCATCTGCTGTCCTGCTGGATGTCTCAGCCGGAAGGTGGCGTTTCAGAGCCAGGGGAGGGGCCCTCGCCTGGACGATCCCGTGCTAGGACGTGGGGCACTGTCTGCAGACACTCGGTGTCACAATCGGGGAAAGGGGTGCTCCTGGCATCGAGCAGGTGGAGACTGGGCTGCACAGTGGGCAGGAAGAGGAGGGAGAGGAGGTGGCAGGCTCTGGATCTAGACATCAGGAGCTAGAACTGGACTGGAATCCAGGCAGTGGCACTTACCAGCCATGCTTCCCTCTCTGTGCCTCAGTTTCCCTGCCTGTGAAGCGGGACCACCGCACTGGCGACGCACAGACCAAGTGAACGGAGGCCTGCAACGCTCGGAGCACAGAGGTGCGTGCTGAGCTCCTCGGAGTCAATGAGCCGCTGCGCTCTCCCAGGCCTCCTCCTGGCCGGCCACCTGCTGCCCCAGGCCCTCCCCGCCTCTCACCCGCCGGACACAGAGCAGCGCACACGTGCTGTGTTAGCACAGCCTCCCACAGCGTCTCCCAAAGGAAAAGAAGGGCTTATTTTGCCAAGACGAGAAGAGAGACTATTCCCAGTACGTGGAGAGCTTGGCGAGGGGTTAGTTACAGGATGTGGAGAGTGGAAGGGCCGCAAGATGGGGGCTGCTGTAAGCCCCATGGGGCTCACCATGGCAGACCAAGAAGGAAACTTGCCAAAGCTAACCAACTACACTCATTCTGAGAAGTCAACGTTCAGGGCAAAGATCCACAGGTTATTCTAGCAACGGGCCAACAATCGGAGAAGCAGAGCCAAGGGCCTGGTTCAGAGGTTGTGCGTGCAGCACCCCAGGCCTCGGCACAGAAGCCCCAGGACCACGCCCAAACCCAGCATCACCCAACCCCCAGGTTCCCCTGCGAAGGCTGAGCATGTGGCTGCATGAAGGTGTGTGGCCATGCACTCAGCCTGCCCTGGCACCTCTGACTCAGCTGGCAGAAGCCTGCAGGGCGGAGCGTTCCCCCAGGGGGCTGGCCAAGTCCTTGCCCTGAAGGAACCCCGCCAGACCACCGGTGGGAGGGCTCATCCCCAAAGAATCGTATGCAGCCCCCTCCTTCCCCCTCATGCCAAGGCACAGGCCGGCCTTGGCCACTCAGGTTTCCCGGTAACCCCGGGAGCCAGCGCAGGGCACGCACTTGGCTCCTGACTCACAGCAGCCTTGTGAGGATGGGGTGCCAGGAGTGGGGACGGGTCCCCGAGTGCTGAGCCCCAGGATGGAGGAACAGGCTGGTCTGCAGCCTGGAACCACTACCTGGTGCCGGGGCTTCTGCCTCCCGATACCTTTCCTCTCTGAGTGGGTAACAGTGTCCACCTTGCAAGGCTGGAGGCGTGAGAGGTGGTGGAAATAAAGCTCCTCACTCAGGGCCTGACACCTAATGATGCTCAGAAAAAGGAAAGCGTTTGCTGAAGGGCCCGGCCCAGCCGACACCATCCTGGTCCCACACCGGCTCCCTGAGGCTCTTGAGCAAGAGATGAGCAGCCCCAGACAGGACTCCAAGATGAGACGACTCCACGGCACCCACAGGTGCCTGCCTGGGGGGGTGCCCAATGCTCCCCAAACCATCCCCATCACATAAAAGACATCCCCAAAGCCCAACGGGCTCATGTGGCTGTAAACGTGGGGCAGAGCCTGCAGCTAAGCCTTCCAGGGTCCAGTCCAGGGTAGCTTCCAGCACATCACACACAACCTGAGCCACATCCAGGGCTGAGCACCAGAGGTGCAGAGGGGGCTGTGGGTCCCCAGGAGACCCTCCCACACACTGGCACCTTCTTGCCAAGACAAACGCACACGTGTCCCTGCACCCCTCCCACTCCCACAGCCTCCAGCGTGGACAAGAGGAGATGGGCTTCCCGTCCCCGGCCTGTCCTGCTTCCCTCGAATGTGCACACAGTGTGTCTGCACAAATCAGGGCTCATCAGAACTTAGCTAATAGCATACAAAGCAGCAAAAAAAGATCTGAGCAGTAACCCTCACATGGACAATGGGTAAGTGTGTGTGCTTCAGTGCAGGACAAAGATCGTGTGTGGGCCGCACCCAGCACCAGCTGAGCTGCTTGCTTTCCTAGCACTGTGCAGATCAGAAAGCTGATTAGAAGGAAGGAAGGTGAGATGTCACTGCAGAAAAGCTGCCCAGGGCAGTGAGAAGCCACCACCGAGTCTCATGGTGATGCTGTACAGAAACCTGCACAGCCCTGGCTGGTGCGGCTCAGTGGATAGATCATCAGCCTGTGGAATGAAGGGTCCCAGGTTCGATTCCCATCAGGGCTCATGCCTGGGTTGTGGGCTTGATCCCCAGTGTGCGGCATGGAGGAGACAGCCGATCCATGATTTTCTCTCATCACTGATGTTTCTCTCCCTATCCCTTCCTCTCTGAAATCAACAAAAATATGTTAGAAACAACAAAGAAAGATGCCGGGACCGGTTTGGCTCAATGGATAGAGCGTCGGCTTGGGGACTGAAGGGCCCCGGGTTTGATTCCGGTCAAGGGCATGTACCTTGGTTGTGGGCATATCCCCAGTAGGGGGTGTGCAGGAGGCAGCTGATCAATGACTCTCTCTCATTGATGTTTCTAACTCTCTATCTCTCTCCCTTCCTCTCTGTACAAAAATCAATAAAATATATATTTAAAAAAAAAAAAAAAATAGAAACAACAAAGAAAGAAACCTGCACAGACCTGGAAGGACCCCTGACGTTTAATAACAGGTCAACAGCCCCAGCGCTGTCAGGAGGGCGACCACAGACACGTCCTGTCCTCCGGGTGGGCCTGGAACCCCGCCCCAGGGGAGGGCCTGGAGGACCACCTCAGCCCCTAATTCGGGGCTAAACCTGCCCCTGGCCCTGGCCTGGGGCACTGGGCTGCTGAGGGAGAGGCTGCCTCCGTCTCTGAGCCCCGGACTGCAGCTGCTGCCAGCCACAGCGCATGGCGGGACTGTCTCCACCGACCAGGCGGGGTTTGCAAGAAAAAGGCAAGTTCCACAGGAAAGCGACCTTTGGGAGGAGCAGGCCAGACCCCGGGGGAGCGGTGACAGCGGCGCGAGCTGCGGAGAAGCCGCGGGCGGACGGACGGAGGCGCCACCAGGCACGGCTGCCGGGTCAGGGTCAACGCGGAGTGGGCAGGCCGCCCGGGGCCGGACAGCGCGGGAGGACCGAGGGCGGAGGCTCGCGTGGGGCCCGGGGCAGGTCCGGCCCAGCGTGGCCCGGTGGGCCGGGGGCCGGAGGGAAGGGAGACGGCGAGGGCGGGCCGGTGTCCACGGCCCCGAAGCCGGCCGGCGGCCAGCAGCCGGGGGAAAGGGCGCCCGTGCGGGGAGCTGTCCGTGAGGTGGAGCGAGGCCTCCAGCCCGTGAGGAAGGGGCTCCGGGGCGCGGGCACCCTCTGCCGGGGGCTCCCGAGGGGCACCGGCGCCTCCCGGGGGCCCGGGGCGCAGGGGGGGCCCGGGGCGGGCACCGGGGGCCGTGCGGGACCTCGGAGCGCGGAGGGCGGGGCGGGGCGGGCGGCCCGGGACAGGCCCCTGACGGGCCCGGCCGCCCGGCGGTGCGGGGCGCAGGGACTCGGGGCTCGGGCCCTGAGGGGCCCGCACGGGCGCCTGGTGGCGGCGGGGCAGGGCCGGGCCGCGCCGGCGGGACTCACCGGTCTCCACATGTTCCGGCCGCCGCTCCGCTCCGCTCCCGCTCGGCGCAGGCTCGCGTCGCCCCGCCCAGCAGCCTCTGCGGGGAGGCGCACTGCGCATGCGCCCGGCCCGGGGGGCGGGGCCTGAAGCCACGCCCCCGACGTGCCCGCGTCCGCGGCGGCGCAGCGCCCCCTGCCGGCCTCCGTGGCCCGGCGTTCGGGCCCCGGCTGCCGGGGCGCGGCCGGGGTGCGTGGGGGCCGCTCCCGCCGGCTCGCCCGGTCCTCCCGCCGTCCTGGGGCCTCCCTGGGAAAGGTGAGCAGCGGCCCAGGCCGCGGAGAAGGCGTGCTCCTCCCTCAGGAAGGCCCTCCCAGCTCCGCCCCCGCCAGGCTGCCCTCCACCTTCTGCTCCCCGCTCCCCCAGGCAGGCAGGCAGGTCACCCCACCCTCCACCGCCCGGTGACTCAGGCGGCCCCGCAGCCCGGCCTCGGATGGTGACACCTGGTCTGGATCCTCCTGTCGCCTGGCCCCCTGTGCCTCCCCCTAAACACCCACGGCTTCCTGGGTGTACCGGTTAATAATGCGGTTGTGGCCGAAACCGGTTTGGCTCAATGGATAGAGCATCGGCTTGGGGACTGAAAGGTCCCGAGTTCGATTCCGGTCAAGGGCATGTACCTTGGTTGCGGGCATATCCCCAGTAGGGGGTGTGCAGAAGGCAGCTGATCGATGACTCTCTCATCGATGTTTCTAACTCCTATCTCTCTCCCTTCCTCTCTGTACAAAATCAATAAAATATATTTTTTAAAAAAAATAAATAATGCAGTTGTGTTTTTTTCAATATATGGAGTTACACATATGTGAATATACCTGCAATGTGATATGTATGCTATTTTGTTGTGTTGCTCCTTCAGATGACCACTTGTTCCGATCGATGGCACACGCACTCTCTGAGCAGCACTTGAGGACTATGAAGAAGTGGAAAACGGGGCTTCAGAACAAGAAAAGTTCTATCGGGGCGGTATCCACAGTTACCTGACAGATGGGTAGGAGGCCTGCTCAGGGCTCGCAGCTCTGTCATCAGCCTGTCCCCTCCCACAAGGTCAGCCCTGTCTCTGCCCTCATACCCAGGCCTCTCCTGTGGCCTCTGCCCCGAATCGCCTGGCTCCCTTGCCCCGGAGCAGACAGCATCTTCAGGGCTTTGCCCAGCCCGCCAGGACGGGAAGTTGGCATCTCGCCTTCACCCGGTGTCCTGGGTCCTGGCCCAGTCCTGACCCGGTGGATCTGAAGCTCCTCCCACAGCGAGGCTTTTGAAATGTCTCCAGTTGCACTGTTCCGCCTCCCCTCCTAAGCCCAGAATCCTTATGAAACAGGCCAGGAAATAGTGCAGGTGGGCGGGGCAGGACGCCTCAGAAGTACCCGCTGGGCCTCTGAGAACTGACACCAGCAAGGAAGGCATGAGCATGGCTGTGTGCTGCCTGAGAGAGAGACAGAGAGAGAGAAAGAGACACACACACACACACACACACACACACACACACGCCTGTCCTGGGCTGGGAATGGGGGGCAGCAGAAGGCCTTCCTGTCCACTCTTGGGAAACAAGGACAGCAGTTTCCTACCCCAGCCAAACAAAGGCATGAACTCTGTCCTGTTTCTACATCAAAGGACCCTCGTACTGGTCTGCTCCTGGCCCAGGCTGTGGCCACCCTCTGCGTGGCAGGGCACAGGCCCCTCCACTGAATGGGGGCACCTACCCCACCCTTAGTGGTGCTGTGTGGAGTCAGTTTTCCCAAAATTGGACTGCTGAGCCTAGGGGCAGCCCATTCCACTCAAACCCCAGACTTCTGGGTCGGACCCCCAATCCCAAGCCCATCTTCTGAATCTCCCAGCTCCCCCGTTCTCAGGCTCTTGAGTCGCCCAAAGCTGCTGTTAAAGAAAAAAAAAAAAAAAAGAAAGAAAAAAGGGACCTGGCCTGTTTGATTCTGTGGTTAAAGCATAGGCCAAAGGACTGAAGGGTCTCGGGTTTGATTTCCAGTCAGAGGCATGATTCTTGGTTGTAGGTTCTCTGGCTGCCACAGGTCAGAGCGTGTGGGGGAGGCAACCAGTCAATGTGTCACTCACATTGATGTTTCTCTCTCTCCTCTCCTCCCCACTCCCACTCTCTCTAAAAACCAATGAAAAAGAATATCATCTGCGTTAGCCGGCTTGGCTCAGTGGATAGAGTGTAGCCTGCGGACTGAAAGGTCTCAGGTTCAATTCCAGCCAAGGGCACATGCCTGGGTTGTGGGCTCAATCCCCAGTGGGGACATGCAGGAGGTGGCCCACCAATGATTCTCTCACATCACTGATGTCTCTCTCTCTCCCCTCTCTCTCTCTCTCTTTCTCTCACTCCCTCTTCCCTTCCTTTCTGAAATCAATAAAGAAATGTTTAAAAAAAGAAAAAAGAATATCATCAGATGAGAATTTATATATTTTATTGATTTTTACAGAGAGGAAGGGAGAGGGATAGAGAGTTAGAAACATCGATGAGAGAGAATCATTGATCAGCTGCCTCCTGCACACCTCCTACTGGGGATGTGCCCATAACCAAGGTACATGCCCTTGACCGGAATCGAACCTGGGACCTTTCAGTCCACAGACCGATGCTCTGTCCACTGAGCCACATCGGTTTTGGCCTCAGATGAGGATTTAAACACAATTTACCATAGCTAAGATTTGGAAACAGCCTAAGTGCCCATCAGCAGATGAGTGGATTAGAAAACTGTGGCACAGATACACAATGGAATACTACATCGCTGTATTTAGTATATTACCTTCTTACCATTTGCAACAGCATGGATGGACCTGGAGAGCATTAGGCTAAGCGAAATAAGCCAGTCAGAGAAAGATAAATGTCACATGATCTCTCATTTGTGGAATGTAATAAACAACATAAACCGATGAACAAAAATAGAACCAGAGATAAAAAAATTAAAAAGAAATAAAAGAAAAGAAAAGAAAAGAAAAGAACCAGAGACATAGAAGTATTGAACAGACTGTCAAACTTCAGAGGGAAGGCGGTGGGAGAGGGGGAGTAAGAGATCAGCCAAAGGACTTGTATGCGTGCATATGAGCACAACCAATGGGCAACCAAGGGAATGTGCTGGGGGGAGGGGCTGGGGGGAGATCAATGGGGTGGGGGGGAAGACATGTAATACTTTAAACAATAAAGAATTTTTTAAATATATTTTTTTGATTTTTCTCAGAGAGGAAGCGAGATGGAGAGTTAGAAACATTGATGAGAGAGAAATATCAATGAACTGCCTTCTGCACAACCCCCACTGGGGATGTGCCTGAAACCAAGGTATACGCCCTTGACCAGAATCGAATCTGGGACCCTTCAGTCTGCAGGTCAAAGCTCTATCCACCAAGCCAAACGGGTTTCAGCAATAAAAAATTTTTTTAAATTGCTCCAAAATAAATAAAAAGAAAAAAAAGGAAGCGCGTGTTAGCATGACTTGCGCACAGATATAAAATGGGTGATGTGTCCACATGCTAAGCTCCAGAGTCTGTCCTGAGACTTTACTTGGAAATAGGTTCATTACCGATGAAATTAAGGTTCTCCGTGAGGCCAGCCTGGATGTGGATGGGCCCTGAACCTAATGACTGGTGTCCTGAGGTGGAGAAGGAGGTCTGAGACACAGAGGGAAAGCCCCTGTAAAGACAGGCATAGCCCTGGTTGGTGTGGCTCAGTGGAGAGCGTCAGCCTGCGGACTGAAGAGTCCCAGGTTCGATTCCCATTAGAGCACATGCCTGGTTTATGGTTCGATCCCCAGTGTGGGGCATGCAGGAGCAGCTGATCTGATTCTCATCATTGATGTTTCTCTCCTTTCTTTCTCTTTAAAATCATTAAAAAAATAAAATAAAATAAGAGGCAGTGATGTGGCCAACAGCCAAGAAATGTCAATAATTGCTGGCAGCCACAGGAGCCGGAAATGGGCCTGCAGCCTGCTCCCCGCGAGCCTCATGAGGAACTAGCCTTGCCACCACTTTAATCCCTGACCTCCAGCCTCTGGCTCTGTGTCAAAATGAACAGTGGTCGTTGTAAGCCACCAAGTCCCTGGTGATGTGTTCCAGCAGCAACTCAAAAACTAAGTGTTCCTAATATAAGGGGACAGGAGATTTGACTCTGGGTGGTGGGCACGCAGTGCAATACAGATCCTAGAAACCCACACCTGAAACCTGTATGTTCATCCCGACCAACTCAGTAATATTTTATTAAAAAACCAGTACACTGTGCCCAAGGTTTATTTAAATCACTAACTAATGAGAGAACCAAGAATGTGATTACAAATTCAGAAGAGAAGTTCAGAACCACAGATTTATATAAAGTGAAGGAAGGTGGGAATGAATTTTAAAAAGATGGAGACTTGTTCTTTCCACAGGGAAAAAACAAAGCACATCCGAATCTCCCTGGACCAAATGTATGTGTGTGTGTATAAGAGGAAGGGCGCCCGGCTGGCTGGCTTGGCTCAGTGGTGGAGAGTCAACCTATGAACCAGGAAGTCCCAGTTCGATTCCCTGTCAGGGCACATGCCCCGGTTGCGGGCTCTATCCCCAGTTGGATCTGGGTCCGCACCCTATCAATGATTCTCTCTCATCACTGATGTTTCTGTCTCTCCCTCTCCCTTCCTCTCTGAAATCAACAAAATATATATATTCCATTTTTTAAAAGAAGGGTTTCGCCCTGGTCAGTGCTGCTCAGTGGATACAGCGTTGGCAGCACGCCCGTGCGATTCCTGTGCTGAAGGAAGGCCCCACCTTCAGCCGATCACCGGAGCCCAGTCCTGGAACTCAGCAGCCCCAGCTGCAGTGGCCACGCCAGGAAAGGAGGTGCCTGGCCAGGCCTCGGCTGCTTGGTCAGGTTCTGAGGAACGGAAGGGCCTGCTCCTGGTGGTGGGAAGGACAGCAGTGGCCCTGGTGGCTCAGGGTCTCCTTCTAATGCCCCAGGCCCAGGCCCGAGAGGCTTTAGCAGAGTGGGGAGTTTCAGAGCAGCTGACACCTGCTGTCCAGTGGGAGGTCTGCTTTTGAGGACGGGCAGGGGGGCAGGGCCCAGCTCTGAAGGTCCCGGCACGGGGGCTGCCCTGCCTCCCTGGCAGCGGGCCTTGGTTCTGGGCACATGAGAGGGACAGGCAGGTCGATGGCTCTCAGGGCTTGGCCCTCCAGCACCTTCCTCCCCTTGGTATTTTGGCCTGTGTCCTGTTTCCTATGGGCTCTGACCACTGACCGGAAGGCCCTGCTGGCTTCAAAGGGCAGGGCTTCCTCACCCCCACCCCCACCTCCAGCTCCAGGGAAGCAGGAGAGTGTGTGGTGGTGTGAGGCCGTGCTGTCCACCCGCCTGCCCGTGTCCTCCTTCACCAAAGCCCCGCCTCCCAAAGGCCAGCAGCCAGGCAAGTGCCCCTGCTCCACACGGCAGGCTGGGGCCTGGCCTCCTGCCCTTAGGGCTGGGCTGTGTCTGAGCCACTTGGAAACTCCCCTGACGATGCTGGTGCTGGATGGGACTTTAGACCAGAGACTCCACAGTCCGGGCATGGGGCCTCTTTTCCCCACAGGGAACGCCCTCAGGCTCAGTGGTTCTGCCGAGGTGGGTGGTGGGTGAAGGGAATGAGGGAAGAGGCAGATGAGGCCCTCAGAGGCCCCCACATAGGCCGAGTCAAGGAGCTGGGCAGCAGGGATGGAGCTGTATCTCTCAGCACCTGCAGGGGCTCCCTGCAGAGGGGGCCCTCACCTGCCCCGCCCCCCTGCAGCCCCATCAGCATCAGCACACCCTCCGTCCTGGCTCAGCCGCCCGCTCCAGCCTTGTGGGAGAACCGCCCAGTCCTGGACAGACTGAGGCTGGTGCAGAGATCCCAGTCCCTGCAGGTGCTGGTTCGTCCCAGGCAGGGGGCTGCTCAGGAAGGAGGTGATGCCGTCGGCCTGAGTACTGAAGGGCTGGGGAGCCAGAAACTGGAAGCTGGCAGCTCGGGCTGGGGTCAGTGCTCTTGAGCAGAAAGGTCCCGACGGGCTGGAACCTTAGCCAAGGCCTCTTCTAAGTCCTGCGCACTGAGCCCCTCCCCTGCCTGGACCTTGCAACAGAGCCCTGGCGTCAAATCCCCCAGAGCAGCGGGGAGTGGGCCGCGCCCAGGTCACAGGGCAGGGACAGCCCTTCCTGTCCATTGTGCCCGGCGGGCCCGGCCACCACAGGCTGCTGGTACCCAGCTGGGAAGAGGCCCCACCGTGGAGCCCGGTGTGGGCAGGCTGACACTGTGGCCACTCGCTGCCTGGGTGGGTCCTTGGCCTCGATCCCAGGCCCTGGAAGCTGGCCTTGCCCTCCCTCTGGGGAGTTCTCGGGGGGCGGGGGAGTCCAAGAAGCAAGGTGTCGGGGGCAGGAGTCCTGGCTCAGAGGCCATAACCCCAGGAATATGAGAATGGCGTGGGGGTGGCGGGCGCCCAGGAACAGCCAGATCATGCCTGTGGCCGGGAGGCGGGAGGTCTGTCTGCACATGAAAAGGTGCTCCTGAGGTTAACAAGTCTGACTCACAGAAAAAAAAAATGCTTTACTGTACAAACCCACAGGGCCCAGGCCCAAGCCCCAACCACGGGACCTGACGCGGGCCTGCTCTGAGGTCCCAGCCCGGCCTGAGGTGCCAGCTCTCCTGTGGAGTGTGCAGGTGTCCATGTTCATGGCTGGCGTGGGGAGGGCCTCCTGGACAATGGGCATCAGGCACAGCGGCAGCCCCCGCCGAGCACGGGTAGCACGGAGTGAGAGCCCCACCTGCCCAGCTTCAGGGTCCACACAGGTCCACACAGTCCTTCCCGCTGCGGAACACATGGTACACGCTGGTAGGAGGGAACATGGCGACAGCACCGAGCAGGGAGCCCACCTGGATGGCCACACCAACCGCCAGCAGTGCCGGCCGGCCGCCTCCATGCAGCAGGGAGCCGGCAGCCACCTTCACGTATGAGAACAGCCCCAGACACAGCACCCAGGACAGCACCTGGGTGAGACATAGCAGCAGGCTGAGCATCAGATGCCTCTGGCTCCGGGGCAAACCTCCACCGCCACCTTCTTTGCTCCAGTGTCCCCAGCGTGCTCACCACAAGGACCGTCCCTGCAGTAGTGCCCACAAGAGGAGGGCAGGGGCTCAGGACGGCCAGCATCATCAGGTAGGCCCCGAAGAGCAGGCCCAGAAGAGATAAACCGCCCAGCCCTGCCAGAGACCTGCCAGGCGTAAGCAGGAAGTCAGGGATGCCTGCTCCTGGCCGGGGTCCTCAGCCCTAAACTCCCACCCCGGCGGCTTAAGGCCCCTGTGTACCTGCACAGCACGCCCATAGCCAGGAAGCAGGCGACGGGGCTGGCGACACTGCCCAGCACCGCGGCCAGGTGGTAGGCCAGGCGCCCATAGGGCAAGCAGGAGAAGCTCTGCACTGCTGGCAACACGCCATTGGTCAGTGCATTGGTGATGGCCAGCAGGCCCAGCAGGCAGGCACTGCGGGCAGAGAGCAGTCGATGGGCCTCAGGGTCTCGGCTGGGCGTGGGGCCTGCCGCCTGGAAAGGTTGCTCCTGCAGTGGTGAGGCCTCTCCCTCCGCCGCCTCCTCCTCCTCCTCCGCTCTGGGGGCTCCCGCCCCACGGCCAGGCCCCAGGCCCCCCTCGGGCGCGGACGGCGGTAACGGCAACAGCAGCAGAAGACCCTGGAAGGCGGCAGCCGAAGTGACCAGAAGGGCAGCCAGTGTCCAGAAGAAGGTGCTGGCGGAAAAGCGCTCCGGGAAGTAGTGGGGAGGCCCAGGGGTGCCGTTGGCGGGGGCTGGCGGGCACTGGAGGCGGCCCACCCCCTGCGCGAGGGCCAGCACGCAGGGCAGCAGGGCACTCAGGCCCTGACCCAGGAAGAAGGACCGCAGAAAGGGAGGCGGCAGGTGGCTCAGGAAGGGCAGGAAAGTGACATTGGAGGCACAGCAGGCCAGCGCCAGCACCAAGGCCAGGGTCAGGAAGGCCACGGAGTGATCCTGCCCCGCCACCGGGGCCAGCTGCTGCCACAGGGGGGCCAGCAGGGCAGTGCCCACCACACTCAGTGCCTGCACCACCCGGATGGGGGCCCGCTCGCCCTTGCCTGGGGCCAGTCGTCTCCACAGCGTCACGAGCGGCAGCCCCAGGTTCCCCAGCGCCACCAGCACAGAGAGGTAGGAGGGGAGGCTCCAACCTGCAGGGAAGGGAGGGGGCCACATCAGAGGCAAAGCGGCTGGCGCCCGCCTCCCTGCCGGCCTGGCCGCTGTGGCCTGCAACTCTCACTCACCCTCGGGGAGATCTTTCACAACCACTGGCAGCTCCACCCAGATCCCGTTAATGGCAGCCCAGGAGCCCATGCCGAAGAGGGCTACCAACAGGTGGGTCAGCACCAGGCGGACCAGTGGGGGCGCTGCCATTAGCCAAGGCGGGCCCCCACAGGACGGGGCACACCTCGGTCCGAAGAAAGCGCTTCCGTTCTTCTAGAAACCGAAGACCTTTCCTAGCTTGAAGGAAACAGACGCAAATGCGGGATCACAAGGAAGAGACGCAGGAGTCAGAAGGTCAGACGGCCAAGACCAGGAGAAGCGGAGGGTGCCCGGGGGCTGAGGGGACGGAGGAGGCTCCAAAGGAGACCGAGTAGCACCTGCCTCCCCGGTCAGGACCCCGACACAGCAAGGCAGCAAGTGGGGAAGCGGGAAGCCCGGCCCAGGTGCAGGGCAGCCCCACTGGAGGATGAGCAAGAGGCAGCTCACGTCGGGCCTGAGTGGCCAGACGACCACCCCCCAGAGCAGACGTGGGGACAAGGGCACCGCTCAGGCGCCAGGGTTACCTTCGCAGCTTAGCGCCCTCCCGGGAGTGCGGAGCGTTCGCGATGCCCCGAGGCTGAGCCCCGGGGGCCCTGAGGGGTGTGGCCTAGGCGGGCGCCGCCTCCTTCGTGGGGTGGGAGGAGACGACGGTGGACAGCAGCCAGGGCGTCCGGGTCTCCGCGCCTCCCGGTCCAGCGCCCGAGCGACCCCCGACTCGGTGGCCGGCCTCCCGCCACGCGGCCCGCAGTCCAGGGTCGTGGATCCAGCCCAGAGCCGTCGGAGCCGGGGATGTGGCCGGGACAGAGCTGAGATTCCACCTCCCCGGCCCGAACACGGTTAAATCCCGCAATGTCTTCCCACCGGAAGACCCGCCCCGGAAGTGGGCACTGAATCGTTGGAGAGATGACAAGTCCCTCCCTCCCGACACGCCCCTTCCGCCGTCGAGTTCCGCGGCTTCCGCTCCCCTGGATCGGTCCCCGGAGCGCAGCGAGTACCCATGGCTCCCGGGGGTGCCCGGCGGGTCCGGAGAGCCCGGCGCCGAGTGCGGGGCGCGCCCCCGGCCGGGGAGCGGGCCCGCTCGGCCGAGGACTGGTGGTGGGACCGGCTGGCGCCGAGCGGCTCCGGGTTCCACCTGCTGCAGGCCGACAGCATGCTGCTCGTGCTGCCCGGCGCGGGGCCCGCTCGCGCTCGCGCCCACCGCCGCGCCGCCCGCCGCGCCCAGCCGCTGCCGCCCCCCGGGGCCCGCGCCGCGGCGGCCAAGGCCAGGCCCAGGCCCGCACCCACCACCGCGCCCGCGCCGCCGCAGGGGCCGGACCCCGGCTGGGGCGACCGCATCCCCTTGGAAATCCTGCTGCAGATTTTCGGGCTCCTGGTGGCGGCGGACGGGCCCATGCCCTTCCTCGGCAGGTACCTCGGGCCCGTCGAGCGTGGCGGACCTGTGGCCACCGTGTGGGGGGCAGAGGCGGGGGCCCGAGAGGCGGGTCTCTCCTGGGCTCCAATTAGAGCCCCACGAGCGCCTGCTGGAGCGTCCGCGGCGCTGTACGAGCTGTGGCCGCCGGTGCGACGGCTCCGGCCGCGAGAAGCGCGGCCCTTCAGCAGCGGGTTTCTTACAGGGCCGCGCGCGTGTGCCGCCGCTGGCGCGAGGCCGCCTCCCAGCCCGCTCTCTGGCACGCCGTGACCCTGTCGCCCCCGCTGGCCGGCCGATCCACCAAAGGCAGCGCCAAGGCCGAGAAGCAGCTCCTCGCTTCCCTGGAGTGGCTTATGCCCAATCGGTGGGGCATCCCCTCTTTTCCTCATCCCCTTCCGGTACCCGTTGTGGTGTGGGAAGCCCAGACCACTTCCTGTTCCCCTGCACCAAGGGGCTGGCGGGCGGGGAGGCACCGTGGGAACATTTGCAGCTCAGCCTCTGCCATCTCCCCAGGTTCTCGCAGCTCCAGAGGCTGACCCTCATCCACTGGAAGTCCCAGGTACATCCCGTGCTGAAGGTGAGTGCCGGAGGCTGCCCTGCACACCAGCTGCGAAAACCTGGGGCTGCCCATGGCGTCCAGAGTGGGCCAGGCACGTGGCGTCCAGCCCTGGCCCACGGGGATACCTGCCTGCTTCTCCCCTTTTGTCTCCTCCAGCAGGGAGGTGTCAGAAGTAGTAGGAGCTCCCGGTGGGCCTGGCGAGGGAGGAAAGGAGGTTGTAGCCGAGGCAGGAGGGTGGTACCAGTCGCTGGTTTCTTTCTCTTGCTGACCACGGCCTGCCCTCCCTCAATCCTGCCGCGCCTCTCTCTTCTGCAGCTGGTCAGTGAGTCCTGTCCTCGGCTCACCTTCCTCAAGCTTTCCGATTGCCACGGTGTGACCTCTGACACTCTGGTCACGCTGGCCAGAGCCTGCCCCCAGCTCCACAGCCTGGACGTCCAGCACTCCATGGTGAGCCCTGTGTCCCCAGGGGCCCCGAAGAAGTCCAAGCCACGGTGACAGGTACCCCTGTGCTGGGTCCTCAGGTGGAGTCCACGGCTGTGGTGAACTTCTTGGAGGAGGTGGGGCCTCGAATGCGCAAGCTGTGGCTGACCTACGGCTCCCAGACCACTGCCATCTTGGGCGCCCTGCTGGTAGGTTGGTGACAGACAGGAGCCGAGTTGGTGCCGAGCCAGAGACTGCTAGGCCACTGACACCCCGGCCTTCCCCGCCCCCCACCTCTGCAGGGCGGCTGCTGCCCCCAGCTCCAGCTCTTGGAGGTGAGCACCGGAATTCACCGGAACAACACGCCCCTCCAGCTGCCCCTGGAGGCCCTGCAGAGAGGCTGCCCCCAGCTGCAGGTACCCGCCGCCCCATCTCTCCCGCCTGGCACGCCCCTCCCCACCTGCAGCCTGGGCCTTGCCCCCAGGTGCTGCGGCTGCTGAACCTGATATGGCTGCCCAAACCTGCGGGGCGAGCGGCGGCTCCCGGCCCAGGCTTTCCCCGTCTCGAGGAGCTCTGCCTCGCCGGCTCCACCTGCAGCTTTGTGAGCGACGAGGCTCTGAGCCGCCTGCTCCGGGGCTCCCCCGGCCTGCGCCTGCTGGACCTTCGAGGCTGCGCCCGGGTCACACCCGTCGGCCTGCATGACCTGCCGTGTCAGGGTCAGCGCCCCTGGGTGGCGGCAGGGCAGGTGTGACGGGGGGCCCTGGCCCACCCCACAGCTCATGCCCACCCCTCTCGCCTGCAGAGCTGGAGCAGCTGTACCTGGGCCTGTACGGCGTGTCAGACCGGCTGACCCTCGCCAAGGAGGGCAGCCCCCTGCTGACCCATAAGTGGTGCCACACTCTGCGGGAGCTGGACTTGAGTGGCCAGGGCTTCAGTGAGAAGGACTTGGAGCAGGCCCTGGCCGCCTTCTCGGGCACCCCCGGGGGCTCCCCCCCAGCCCTGTGCTCCCTTAACCTCAGGGGCACCCGGGTCACACCGAGCACCGTCAGGTCAGCACCCCTCCCCCGTCCCTTGGAGCCAGGATGGCCGGCCTCCTGTCCTGCCTGGCTCGCCAGTTCCAGGGTCTGAAAGGGGATCATATGCTGGCAAAGCCCCTCCTTGGAGTCGGGCTTGGGGGCACCAAGGGAACTGGCATTGGGCCTCGGTGGCTTGGGTGGCAGAGAGGGCTCCCGGCCTGGCCCAGCCCTGGCAGGGCCCGGGTCTCCGGGGAGCCAGTGGCCCCATGGCCTACCTTGCTCCCACAGCTCTGTGATCAGCAGCTGCCCGGGCCTGCGGTACCTCAACCTGGAGTCCTGCCGCTGCCTTCCAAGGGGCCTGAAGCGGGCGTACCGCGGCCCAGAGGAGGTCCAGGGGTGCCTGGAGCAGCTGCTCACCTGCCCGCCCTCCCCCAGCTAGGTCACCCGGCCCTGCACCCTTCTCCGGTTTTAGATATTGGAGCATTTTGTTACAATAAACATTTTTAAGAATTGTGTGGCCTTTTGTTGGGGGGGCTGGGGTGGTCAGGGCTTATACCTGAGGGAACCATTTGGGGCTAGAGCTGGCTGGGAGTCTGTTTTGTGTTCGTTTTTTGGGGGGGAGGGGGGTCCCACAGGATCCTGAGTCTGCCTTTGGTTGGGGGGGGTGTCAGGGTGAGAGGGCGCTGGGGCTGTGCCTTGGACTGGAATCTGGATTGTGTGTCCCACCCTCGGAGATGCCGAGGTGAGCCACCTCGGTTAGGAGGCTCTGGCCTGGCAGGTGTGGTGCAGGGGACCGCCGTGCTCAGCTCTAGGGTTTGGTGTGAGGCCCGGGGTGTCGCACCACCCCATCCCTCAGGAAAGGTGAACCAGGTTGTGCAGGGAGCCTCCCACAGGTGGGGTGGGCCGTGAGCGCCCACAGCAAGGACCTGGCCAGGGGACTCTCCTTGGAAGGGGGTGGTCAACAATACAGACCCTTCTAGAACCCAGCACCCCAAGCTTCTAGAACCCGAGTGCACCCCGCAGCCCGGCCTGGACAGCCGCCTGGGGTCTCCCCTGCTGATCGCCTGAGCGCTCCAGCTCCTTCCTCCTTGCAGCCCTGGCAACTTTCTCCCAGGTCCTGGGAGGGCTGGGTGTGTGTGGGCGGGGAGGGGGCAGAAGACTGCCCGGCTGACCTGACCGCTTACGCCTGGCCCAGACCCAGGTCCCCAGGGACCTCAGCAGCCTCCCCACTCCCTTCCGCAAGCGCTTCCAGCTCTGGGTGGTCGGCTTCTGCTGCAACGAGCGCCACCTGGCCTGGTGCATCAAGAACAACAGCTTCTACCCGTTCACGCAGCTGCAGCCTAACGGTGCGCAGCGGGGCGCCCTGCGGGGGCGGCGGGACGGTGACCTGATGGGGCGGGGGCGGGACGCGGCGCGGGCGGGCCTGAGGCCTGAAGGCCGGGGGCAGGGCTGGCCTGGGCCGGGAATCACCAGCTGGACGCTGGTCCCAGCCCCAGGCCTGGGGCCGACCACACCCCCCTCCTCACGCACCGCCCCTCCCGCGCAGTTTTCGTGTTCGAGTACTACCTGGACACGCTGTGGAAGGGCGCGCTGCTCTTCCTCATCTGCCTCTTCCTCGTCATCTTCGGCTTCGTGAGCCAGGTCTGAGGTTCCCCCCCTCCCCCGTTTCCCTTACCCCCCGCACCCCGCACCCCGGCCGCCCCGGCGTCCGCCCCGCCCGCTCAGAGGCTCCCCGGCGCCGCCAGCAGGTGCGCAACCAGGAGACGTGGGGCTTCCCGGCCTACGGCGTGGGCGTGGGGCTGTGGATCACGATCTCGTCGCTGCCGCGGCGCCGCCTGGTGCTGAACCACGTGCTCGGCACCTACCACTTCTCCATCCAGGGCCGCACCGTGTGCCAGGGCCCCATGCACCTGGTCTACGTGCGCCTGGCGCTCAGCTCCGACGGTGACGAGGGACGGGGCGGGCGGGGGCCGGGACCGGGCCGGGGACCGGGCAGTGGCCGGGGAGCGGGAGCGGGGAGCCAGCGCCCCCCGCCCCCGCGTTCCCGGAGCCCCGCCCCCGCCCGGGCCTCGGGCTGAGCCGCGCCCCCTCCAGCCCGCGGCAGGAGCTTCTTCCAGCTGGTTCTGTGCGGCCACAAGCTGGAGCCGCTCATCCTCCTGCAGTGGTCGGAGCACTACGAGGTGGGTCCGCCCGGCGCGGACCGCGGCTTAGGGCCTCCGACGGCGCCGTCTCCCAGGCGGTCGCCGGGGCCGGGCCTGGGCGCTGCGGCGGCGGCGGCGGAGAGGGCGCGGGCCGGGCGCCGGGCTGCCCTGGGCCTGGCGGCCGGGGGGCGGCGGCCTTGGCGCGGCCCCCGTCCCCGGAGCGCTGAGCGCCGCCCGCCCGCCCGCTCGCTCCCCAGCTAGTGGAGTTCCTGGGACGGCACATCGCCCGGAAGCTCAACATTAACTACTTCGACTTCCTGACCACCTCCTACCGGCACGTGATCCGGCACTGGCCGCTGGGGGTCCCCTTAACCCCAGAGAACGACCCGGGAGGCTTCCTAGGCCGCCACCCGGAGAACCAGTCATTCCTGGACGTGTGAGGCTGCCGCTCCGAGCACATGCCCCCTCCCCTCTCACCCCAGCCCCTCCCCTCCCACCCTACCCCCTCCCGTCTCACCCCCACCCCCTTCTCTCCCTCGCCCATCCCTCCTCTCCCACCCCCACCCCCTTCTCTCCCTCTTCCCCCCCTCCCACCTCCACCCCCTCCCCTCCCACCCCCCTCCTCTCAATAAAGCTGGCACTTGCTTCTGGGGGTCCTTTTCTCCATGCGGAGAGGCTCCCTCCGCGGTCTTCCAGTGCTCACCTCCCAGGGCCTCCAGGCTGCTGTCAGTGAGCAGCGCCCCTGGGGTGAAAGGTGGCGGGTAGCCCAGCCGGTGTGGCTCAGTGGTTAGAGCGTGGACCGGTGAACCAGGAGGTCAGGGTTTGATTCCAGGTCAGGGCACAGGCCCAGGTAGCGGGCTTGATCCCCAGAGTGGGGCTTGCAGGAGCAGCCGATACCCATGATTCTCTCTTATCATTGATGTTTCTCTCTCTCCCCCTCTCCCTTCCTCTCTGAAATAAATAATTAAAAAAAAAAAAAAGTGGTGCCGAAACCAGTTTGGCTCAGTGGTAGAGCGTCGGTCTGTGGACTGAAAGGTCCCAGGTTTCATTCCGGTCAAGGGCACGTACATTGGTTGCGGGCACATCCCCGGTAGGGGGTGTGCAAGAGGTAGCTGGTTGATGTTTCTCTCTCATCGACATCTCTAGCTCTCTCTCTCTTTCTCCCTTCCTCTCTGTAAAATATCAATAAAATATATTAAAAAAAAAAAAAAAAAAAAAAAAAGTGGGCCCTAACCAGTTTGGCTCAGTGGATAGAGCGTCGGCCTGCGGACTGAAAGGTCCCGGTTTCCATTCCAGTCAAGGGCATGTACCTTGGTTGTGGGCACATCCCCATGGGGGGTGTGCAGGAGGCAGCTGATTGATGTTTCTTTCTCATCAGTGTTTCTCTCTATCCCTCTCCCTTTCTTTCTTTTTTTTTTTTAATCTATATTTTTTATTGAGTTTTTACAGAGAGGAAGGGAGGGATAGAGAGTTAGAAACATCGATGAGAGTCATCGATCAGTTGCCTCTTGCACACCCCCTACTAGGGATGTGCCCGCAACCAAGGTACATGACCTTGACCGGAATCGAACCCGGGGCCTTTCAGTCCGCAGGCCAATGCTCTATGCACTGAGCCAAACCAGCTTGGGCTCCCTTCCTTTCTGTAAAAAAACAATAAGATATATTAAAGAAAAAAGGTGGGGCAGCGGTGGGAGCGAAGTGGAGGAGCAGCCGGAAACCTAGGCGGTGGGGCCGGCCCCAGGCGGGTGTGGACGCACTGCCCTTCTGGGCAGCAGCAATGGGATGGGGCACAGCCTCAGGTCCAAGCCCCGTGCCCGGAAGTGGTCTTGCACTGGACAGCCCTAACGTTCCCGCCACAGAGCGGGAGGCCAGAGGTCGCCACAGGCTGGGTGGACCGCGTGTGTGCTGCAACCCCAGGCCATGTTCCCCGGCCCAGTGGGTGTTTCTGCCTCCTGGATGCAGAGAACAGAGAAGGCCGCCTGGTTCCCTGGGTGAGCATGTTCCCTCGTGGCCGGGCGGGGACCCAGGTCTTTCTGGAATGTGTCCAGCGACGTGTCCCTGGAGCCAGGACCGGCTGCACAATGTGCAGGGCCCCATGCAGAGTGCAAGTGCGGAGCCCTCTGTGAAACAGTCAAAATCTCCATGAGACCGGCCTGGCTGGTGTGGCCCAGTGGGTGGGGTGCCCTGAAAGGTTGCCAGTTTGATTCCCGGAGGGGATGGGCAGGAGGCAGCCTACGGATGTTTGAGTCTCACATCGATGTTTCTCTTCCTACCACTCCCTTCCCCCTATCTCTAAAAATCAATGTAAAAATCAGGGGAACCTTGAGTGTGGGCTGGATTTAGTGACTTACTTTCTAAGAATACAGCAGCAATGCCTGGTCGGCGTGGCTCAGTGGTTGAGCATCGACGTATGAACCAGGAGGTCAGGGTTTGATTCCCAGTCAGGGTGATGGGCTCAATCCACAGGGTGGAGCCTGCAGGAGGCAGCTGATTGGTCTTTCTCTTCCATCCCTGTTTCTAACTACCCTTCTCCCTTCCTCTCTGTAAAATCTATTAAAAATATAAAAATAAATAAAGTGACTTTCCTGATATTCTATCTCTCAGCATCCTTTATTTTTTTTATTTTTTAAAAAATATATTTTATTGATTTTGTACAGAGAGGAAGGGAGAGAGATAGAGAGCTAGAAACATCGATGAGAGAGAGAGTCATCGACCAGCTGCCTCTTGCACACCCCCTACTGGGGATATGCCCGCAACCAAGGTACATGCCCTTGACCGGAATCGAACCCGGGACCTTTCAGTCCCCAAGCCGACGCTCTATCCATTGAGCCAAACCGGTCTCGGCTCTCAGCATCCTTTAATAAAAAAAAAAAAAAATTTCAGCACATTTGAAAATCGCTGGAATAGAGCAAATGAAAAAATAGTACTTCTATAGTAGAAGCACGTGGCAGGCACCACCTGAACCACGTGACCGAGGTTGCATCATCCAAGCCCGTGGTCATCAGTGTTTCTCTCTACCCATCTCCCTTCCTCTCTGTAAAAAATCAAGAAAATATATTTTTTCAAAAATGCACACTGTGCCCTCACCGGTTTGGCTCAGTGGAGAGTGTTGGCTTAAGGACTGAAAGGTCCCAGGTTCGATTCCGGTCAAGGGCATGTACCTTGGTTGCGGGCATATCCCCAGTAGGGGGTGTACAGGAGGCAGCTGATCTGATGTTTCTCTTTGATAAATGTTTCTAACTCTCTACCCTCTCCCTTCCGCTCTGTAAAAAATCAATTAAAAAATGCACAGTGTGGAGGTAACTATGTTCCCCCCAAGATCTGCCAGAACCAGCAGCTGAGGGGCTGCCCGTCCACTTTGCACCCAGGACACCAGGACTTCTGGGAAGGCAACACACCCCATCACGCACTCTGTGTCTGCGGGGAAGAGAAGGCTGAGGGGGGGGAGGGTGTTGAGGTGTCACGGAGCCAGGCCAAAGGAGGCTCCTAGCCAAGGGAGGATCCAGGAGGCCAGGGAGGGGGCTTGGGGCGCCTCCAGGCTGGGCTGGGCTGGAGCCTCACAGGCAGAAGGGGGTTGGAAGGTGGCCATAGGGTCCACAGTGGGCACACACAGGCTTACTGGCTCTGTGGGCGCAGGATGCTGGGGACACATGCTCAGAGTCTCTCCCTGAAATATGTGTGTTTAAAATTGATGTCAGAGAGGAAGGGAGAGGGAGAGAGAAACATCAGTGATGAGAGAGTTGCATGGATCGGCTGCCTCCTTCATGCCCCACACTGGGGATCAAGCTGGCAACTGGGGCCTGTGCCCTGACCGGGAATCGAACGGTGACCTCCTGGTTCATAGGTCAACGCTCAACCCCTGAGCCAGGCCGGTCAGGCCGGAGTCTCTCCCTCAGAGCCTAGCCTTTTAGCCCCGGGGGCCTCCCTCCTGTCCCACAGAGAGACCGGCCAGGCCTAGGTGCACCCGGATTGGGGAACAGCCCCTGAGGCCGGAGGCCTGGTGGGCGGCCACACGCACTGGTGTGTCCAGGGCACTGGAGTGTCCTGCCACCTGGCTGGGTCTGCGGGGGCATCTGGGAGGTGCCTGGGGACCCCCTCTCCTCTCCTGCAACAAAGCTCCTCTCCCCTGGGCCTCCCGTTCTCTGTGGCTGAGCCTGGACCAGGAAACAAGAGGCTGCCTATGGGATCCGGGTCAGGGCACAGGCCCAGGTTGCAAGCTCCATCCCCAGGACAGGCCGTGCTGGAGACAGCTGATCCATGATTCTCCTTGATGTTTCTATCTCTCTCTCCATCTCCCTTCCTCTCTCTCTAAAAATCAATTAAAACATACTTTAAAAAATGTAAGAATCACCAACTGTCCCTTCCTTCCTCTCCTTGCTGAATCCTAGGACTGGGGACGGGGACCTTGGGATTGGAGTAAGGGGGTGTCAGGACAAGGAGGCCCAAGTAATTGAGCCGGACGCATGTGCGCTCGACACCCAGGCAGCTCCATTTCTATGACCAAGGCCTGGGCCCAGCTGCCCTCCCTGCCGGGCTCCCCCAGGCGTGGAGAGCCAGGGCCCGCACAGGTCCTCTGGGGAGCACTGGCCGCGGGGCCCATGTGTGGGAGCTCTGACGCCTCCTCTCCCCAGAAGGTAGGGACCGCGGGGTGGGGACATGGACTGGGAGAGGCAGGGACCCAAACCAGGGAAGAGAGGTGATGAGGAAGGGACAAAGAACCGGCGGCAGGACGGCTGGGGTCGGGGATGCGGAGGGGTGGAGGCAGACCTAGAGCGAGGAGCTGGGCGGGCGGGGAGAGGGGCCGCCCGCGCCTGGCACGCACCGCCGGCACCTGGAGGGCTCGCCCATAATTAGGCTTCAGTCCAGATGGGCCCCCGGCCCCGCAATCAAAATGCTAATTGGCCCTGGGTCTCCGGCTGAGCCTCCGCCCGGCCCCCCTGGGAGGATGCCGGTCCCCGCCCCCACCTCGGACCTCTCCGGCTGCGGCTCCGCGATAAGGGGGCGGCCGTGCCCCGCCCCCGCCCCCGGGGAGCGCCTGCCACGCAAGATGGATGTCCCGCCGCCGCCACGGCCAGGGTCGCGAGCCACAAAGCGGGCCTATGATCGGCCTGGCCCGCACCGGCGCGGCTGGCTGCGTGGCGGAGACGCGGGAGGAAGCGGGCACCGCGCGGGCGGCGGCGAGGCGCTGAGCTCAGCACTCTGCTCCGCGCGCCCCCGGCCCCGCGCGCTCCCGGCCCCGCACAAGGTCACCGCGCCGCGCCCGGTCCGTGCACGCGCCTCCCGCTCCGCCGCGCCCGGCGCTGCCCCCGCAGCCACCCCTGCGACCTTGGTCCCCGGGAAAGTGGGGCGCAGGGGGTCCCGACACCCCTGTGGGGGCGCAGACAATGGCAGAGCCGAACCCTAGGAGGGGACCTATGTTCCCACGCGGCCATTGTGCCGCTCGCACCCCCCCTCCGGTTCCGCACCCGCGCGCCCCGCCATGGGCTACGGGCCTAACGTCCTGGGGGCTGCAAACCCGGGGGGGCGGCCGCGGAGAGGGTGTCCGCCGGCTGCGGGGCCGGGGGGCCAGGAGGAGTGGGGACGCTGCAGCCGCGCCGAAGGGCGGAGAGCCACCAAGGAAGCCACATTTCTGGGACAAGGGGGTGGCGGCCCCTCTTCCCTTCCCCACCCCGCTCGCTGCGTCGCCGCCCGGGGGGACAGGCGGGCGGAGCGCGGGGTCAGCCCGGGTGACCGGGCGCAGGGAGACACTGCGGCACCGGCGCGCGGAGCGTCCACGCTGCGCTTTCGCTGCCTCAGCACCCGCTCCCGCGCCTCCGCCTCCCCCGCCCGCCCCCGCAGGTCCCCGGCCTCCGCGTCCCAAAGCGAGGCCGGCCGCCGGCCCAAGCAGAGCTCTGCCTGGCGTCCCTTCCAGAGCGATCCCAACCCCCGGGCTCGTCCCTTCCAGAGCGATCCCAACCCCCGGGCTCGTCCCTTCCAGAGCGATCCCAACCCCCGGGCTCGTGGGGCCCAGGCCGAGCGCCCCCGCCGCCCCGCCCCCGACAATGCCGCCGGCCGCCCGGCCTCCGCCCCCCCGAGCCGCGCGGGGAACCTCTCGAAGCGGGAGCCCCGCACCCCCAGGACCCTTCCCTCCCCGGAGGCCCCGGCGGGCCGCCCCGCGCGGCCATTTCCGCCGCCCGCGCCCCGCCCCGCCCGCAGCGGCCGGGCTTTAAAAGCCGGAGGCCGGGCCGGGCCGCAGCAGAGGCGCCGCGGGCGCGGAGGCCGGGCTCTGAGCGTCCGGGCGCCCAGCCCCGCCCCCGAGCTCGTCACTCCTTCCCCCTCCCCCTCGGCCCGCCCTCCCCGCGCACCCTCCCCCGAGGACCCCCGCCCCCCGCCCCCCGCCCGCCGCCAACGCCGCCGCCGCCGCCGCTCGGGCTGCAGAACAATAAAGCCAGCCTCCCGGAGCCCCCCGCCGGGGACCCCCGCCCGCCCGGCCGAGCCCGCGCCGCCCCGCCGCCCCCCGCGCCGCACAGCGCGCCGGGTCGCTGGCCGAGGTGCTGGCCGGGCCGGCGCTGGCCGCGGTGCTGAAGCTGCCGCCGCCGCCGCCGCCGCGCTCTCCGGGCCCGGCGCCGCCGCCCCCGGGGGCATGGGGGGCCGCTGACTGAGCTCCGCCGCGGTGGCGGGGGGGAGGGGCCGGGGGCTGCGGAGCCGGGCCAGCCCTGCACCCACTCGCAGCCTCCGGGCCCGGGACGGAGCCGCTCCCCCCCTCCCACCCCCCAGCCTCCTCCCCCGCCTGTCCAGGGGCGGCACTGCGGGCTGGGAAGCCGGGACCAGAGGAGGGAAGGAAGGGAGGAAGGAAGGGAAGAAGGAAGAAGGAAGGAAGGACGGAAGGAAGAGGAGAGCGGAGAGAAGAGGGAGGGGAGGACGCCGAAGAGGATCCGGAGGAGCCAAGGCGAAGGAGGAAGCGCCGGGAGGCAGGAGGCCGGAGGAGGCCAGTGTGGGGACCCGGCCGCCCGCAGCGCCGCTGGATGGTGACGGGGCCTCGCCGCGGCCGCAGCCCCCCCACGCCCCGGCTCCGCAGGCCCGCAGCGCCGGAGTCCCGCAGAAACCATGCCCAGGTCCTTCCTGGTCAAGAAGGTCAAACTTGACACGTTCTCCGCGGACCTCGAGAGCTCCTACGGGCGCGCCCGCGGCGACCTCGGCGCACGGCTGCAGGAGAAAGGTGGGCGCGGGCCACCAGCCTCCGCTGGGGGTGTGTGGGGGGGGCAGGGGTCCCCGGAGAGAGACCCTAGGGAAGGCCAGAGGGAGGTGGAGTGGATGGAGATGGGGGTTGGGGAGCAGCAAACGCAGAGAGGAGCCTGAGCTGGCCTCAGGCCCAGCAGGGGCCCTGTTCATGCAGGAAAGAGGGTGGGGGGCCGGGGTCAGGGCCAGCAAGTGCCTGAAGGTGCACAATGACCCGCACCACGGCCCACGCCACATGGACCCCTGCTGACAGGACAGGACCTAGGGGTGCATGCAGACCCACACCCAGAGACCCAGGCCTGCTCAGTGCCCGCCTCTCTGCTTTGGCTACACCGCCAGAACGGCTTGCTAGGGCGAGCAAGGGAGTTCTGTGAGCTGCAGGGAGTAGGCACGGGGGCCCGGGAGGTCGGGGCGGGGGGGGCTGCCCACCTGCCAGGGAGAAGGCACCGCAGAGGCAGCATCGACAGCTCCTCCCTGCAGCCGGGGTCAGAAGGAAGGATGCGGGTGGGTGGGCGGTGGGCAAGGGAGGCCCGGAGTGCTGGGAGCAGGGGGAGGCTCTTTGTGTGAGGGAGCCCAAGTTCAAGGACAACTGTTAGCATGCGGGTGGGCGAGGATGCCGTGGGTGCCAACCACACGGGGTGGCAGAACCAGTGTGACCTGCAGGAACATGAGCCCCTGTATGTGTGCCTGTGTGCACCCATGTGACTGCGTGTGGCCATGTGACTGTGCGTGTGTGTGTGTGTGTGTGACCCTGTGTGAGGGTGTACCTGCCTGTGTGCCCCTCCGAGGGACCCTGTGATTCGGGGCGACCGTGCACCCATGTGACGGGCTGCCCTGGCGGACCTTATGTGGGTTGGGGGGGAGGGTGGCTGCATGTGGGACCCGCATTAGTGGGTGATGTGTCCCAGGGCCAGGGGACCCTAGGGGTGATAGAGCCAGAGCCTGCACCGTGTGGGGTATGCGCTTGTGACTGAGGTTGTGAGCACCATCTTGTGCCTGAGAACTGCAGATTCCAGTATGAATGACACCCTGCCTGCAGCTTGTCCCCGAGAAGGTGTCCCCTGCTGGACACCTGCCCGGCTGCTGGCCTGGCTCAGAGAGGCCCCCACAGGGGTTAGGCCTGGGGGGAGAGAGCCATGGGGAGCAAGGTAGGACCCCGGGGTGCAGGGCATGGAAGGGACTGCGGGGAGAAGCAGATGGAAGGAGGGGGGGTAGGGCTGGAGCCAGAGGGGTCACCACGGCTGGGGCCTGGGGCAATGAGAGGTGGTGGGAGTGCGGGCTGGAGGGCTGTGGGGTACCGGGCTCCCAGACTTGTGGGGGGACTTAGGGGACAGGAGAGGGTGATTATCCAGGCTGGCTGCAGGCTCTGTCTCCTCCCCTCGGCTCCCTCCCCCCCCGAAAGCCAGTGGGAACCCCAGAGGCAGTGGTGACGGGGTCCCTGGGCCGGCAGCCCCGGCTTTGTGCGCTGCGGGTCTGCAGTGTGTTGCATAATCAGGGAAAACTGCTGAAGTGGGGAGAACCCGAGGGGGAGGGGCGGGCCGGGAAGGAGGGCGAGGGAAGCACCGCCCCTCCCCCCTGACCTTGAGGCGCTGCGGAAAGGGGGGCCTCCCTCCTCCCCCGGCGAGGGTGGGGCCGGGGCTGCGGGGTGGGGCCCGGCCGGGCTCGGTCTCATCTCTCCTCTCCTCTCCTCTCTCCGCCTCCGTCCTCCCTGTCCCCCGGTCCCTCGGCCCCTTCCCCTTTGTCCTTCTCCTCGGACCCCGGTGTCTCCTCCGCCGCCCGGCTGGTTCCTGTCCTGCCGTCCGCCCGTCCGTCCGTCCCGGCCCGCAGGATACCTCAACGACTACGCGGGGCCCACCTCCGTCTACGATGGCGACGCCGAGGCGGCCTTGCTCAAGGGGCCGTCCCCGGAGCCCATGTACGCGGCGGCCGTGCGGGGAGAGCTGGGCCCGGCGGCCGCGGGCTCGGCGCCCCCGCCCACGCCGCGCCCGGAGCTGGCCACGGCCGCGGGCGGCTACATCAACGGCGACGCGGCCGTCAGCGAGGGCTACGCGGCCGACGCCTTCTTCATCACCGACGGCCGCTCGCGCCGCAAGGCCGCCGCCCCTGCCACGGCCTCGGCTCCGGCCTCTGACGGCTCCAGAGGCGGCGGGGCCGCGGCTGGGTCCCGCGCGGCGGGGTCCGGGTCCGGGTCCGGGGGCCGGGGCGGCGGCGTGCGCGCGGGGGCCGGCGTGGAGGCGCGCGCGGGCCCGGGGCCCGGCGCCGGCGGCTCGGGGGGCCGGCACGCCTGCGGCGAATGCGGCAAGACGTACGCCACGTCCTCGAACCTGAGCCGCCACAAGCAGACGCACCGCAGCCTGGACAGCCAGCTGGCGCGGCGCTGCCCGACGTGCGGCAAGGTGTACGTGTCCATGCCGGCCATGGCCATGCACCTGCTCACGCACGACCTGCGCCACAAGTGCGGCGTGTGCGGCAAGGCCTTCTCGCGGCCCTGGCTGCTGCAGGGCCACATGCGCTCGCACACGGGCGAGAAGCCCTTCGGCTGCGCGCACTGCGGCAAGGCCTTCGCCGACCGCTCCAACCTGCGCGCGCACATGCAGACGCACTCGGCCTTCAAGCACTTCCAGTGCAAGCGCTGCAAGAAGAGCTTCGCGCTCAAGTCCTATCTCAACAAGCACTACGAGTCCGCCTGCTTCAAGGGCGGCCCCGCGGCCCCGGCCCCCGCCCCGGCCCCGGCCGCGCCGCCGCAGCTCAGCCCGGTGCAGGCTTAGGGCGGCGGCCGCGCCCAAGCCGGTCGGCCGGGTTGGCTCTCAGCAATACGGGGCCCCCAGACGTGTCTCCGCCGGCGCCGGCGGCGCTCGGGTGGACGGAGGGGCCGGAGGGCGGGCCCCTCCTCGCAGCAATAGGGGGAGGGGGCCCCCGCCTCGCCCGCCCCTTCAAGCAATAGGGTCCCGAGGGGAGACCCACCCCGAGCTCCCTCCCTTCCCCTCCAGGGTGCCCCAGGCTTTTCCCCAGCAATAGGGTCGAGGAGACCCAGAACCGAACCTCATCTTAGGTTTCTGAAGGCGGGGGGCGGGGCGGGGCGAGGCAGGGAGCGCCCCTCCTCCCTCCTCTGCGCCCCGGATCGCGCCGCAGAGACTCAGGTCTTCCCCACCCCTTCCCGAGCCGTCCGGGGCCAGGCCCGCGGCCCAGGCGTCCAGGGAGCCGGCCCCTCCCCGGCAGCAGGCCCAGCGGGGGCGGGGGCTCAGCCTGCGGAGGCTCCCCGCCCCCCAGTCTCAGCTGAGCCCCGAGAGTGTGAGGCGCGCGGGGGGCCGGGAGGGAGGGAGGCGGACGGCGGCGCCCTCCCCCTCGGGTTCCTTCCGGGGCCTCAGTCCGAGCCGCTCCCTCACCCTCGCCTCGCATTCTCTGCCAAATCAGATTCTTCCAGCCCAGCCCCCGGGCTCTGTCCTCCATACGAATATAATGACGCATATCGAATCGCATGGACTTCTCCGACCTCTCAGCCCCCCGCCCCCTGTCCTGCCCCGGGGCCCCCC
Source organism: Nyctalus aviator (assembly GCA_036971965.1). Classification (NCBI taxonomy): domain Eukaryota; kingdom Metazoa; phylum Chordata; class Mammalia; order Chiroptera; family Vespertilionidae; genus Nyctalus; species Nyctalus aviator. The sequence continues at coordinate 48,443,359 of CM072935.1, read as the reverse complement.
TCCCTCGTCCCCGGGACCCAGCAGGCAGGCCCGGGCGGCCCTCCACACACCTCTCTGTATTCGCTTTGCGGGTAAAGCCCCCTGGGGGTGCGGATGCGTCGGGTTTTTCTTTTCTGTATTTTAACGTTTTATTTATGAACGGATTGCACTCGGGTCAGGGAAGGGGCGCCGAGGCGCATCCTCTCCCGTCGACGCCCGGGGCTCGGGATGCCCAGGACCGCGCTCCACGCCCACGGGCCCCGCCTCCTGGGAGCCGCAGGCCCCGCCCCCGAGCCGCAGGCCCCGCCCCACTCGGTTGCCAACTTCTCGCCCGTCTATGCCAAAGCCTCGGCGGCGGCGACTCCGCCCCAAGGGCCCGCCCCATTGGCCGCCGCCGTTGTGACGTCACTGCATGCAGCCCCAGCCCTCCTCCCGTCCCTTCCCGGGGCTGCCCGCTCCCTCCTCCTCTTAGCTAGTCCGATGCCGATATAGAGCAATAATGCGCACTGCATGCGAAGCTGCCGCCGCCTCTAGTGACTGAGAATCAGGTATCCCCGCCCCGCTGCCCCCTAGGCCCCTAGATCAGGGATGCTGCGCGGGGCCGGCCGCGCAGCCTTTGTCCCCCCCCTCCCCGCCCCGACCCCCCACGGCAGGACCCGGCGGTGTGACGGTGTCAGGGGGTGGCCCCAGGACCCCTCCTTCAGCTGTTCATCACCCACTGAGCGTGCATTGGGTACCTCCCTCCTAGGCGCCAGGCCCACTGCTGAGTTTGCCAGGGCCCGGGCGGCCTGCAGGGGTGGGGGGGAGTTGCCTATTGGTGGCGGGGCCCAGCGCCCTTGGGTGTGCCAGGGACGGTGGCAGAGGCGAAGAGAGAGGCCAGATCCCTAAACCCAAACCCGCACCCCACCTTCCCACCGCGGGCCAGTGCTGGGCGGAGTCGGTCGGGCCTGATGCGGGGCAAACACCTAGGTCCCAAGGTTGCCGCCTCGACCGCAGGGGCCCCAGGATCCCATGCCCTGGCCCTGCCGCCAGCTCAGCCCGTGGGGACGGCCCCAGGCCAAGCGGAAAGGTGCAGGCTGGCGGCCGGCCTTTGGTCAGCCCCATCCCCCAGGGCCCCAGCCCCGCGGCCGCTCAGCTGCCTCCTCTGCAGGCAGGGCCCACACCCCCAACCCCTACATCCCAGGTCGATGCCCACACAGCTCCCAAGCCGGGGCCTGCCCGCCTGTGCCGGGCACACCCGCATGCACACGCACACACAGGCACCCACCTCCCCCACGCCTGTCTGCCTACCGAGGGAGAAGGCTGGAGGGCAGCGGGCCGGCCAGGGCCTCCTGCTTCTCCCGCACCCCACCCCCCACCCCGCCGTGGAAAGCCATGGGCCCCCTCCTGCCCCCATAACTAAGCAGCACAATAACCGACTTAGCGAATTCAGGTAGAAGGAACGTTTAGGTAGCACCTATTTTGTACTGATTCTACGAGCAGGGCCCGAGATGCGGGGGCCCTCGGGTGGGGGCTGCGGCCGCCGGCCCGCCCCGCCTCCACCCCCGCCTGCGCCCCGCCGCCTTGTACATATACTCCCACCCGGAACAGGCCGGGATTTTTACTCGGGCCGCGCCCCTCTTCCGCCCCCGTTTGGGGCCGGGCCGGCCGGACAGACGGACGGACGGACAGACCTCCTTCCTAAGCACAATAGCACCAGCTCCCCGGAGCGCCGCACCTCCACGAGGAGAATAAACGCCACTCTTGATAGAACTCGGAGTGTCGGCTGGTGTGTCCGGGGCTGGACCCGCACCGCAGGGGGTGCTGGCCGGGTGGCTGGGGTGGGGGGCGCGGGATGGACAGGCCCAGGTAGGGCGTGCAGCCTGCTCACACAGCACTGGGGGCACCCTGCTGCCCTTGGCTCAGGTGCACTCCGCGTCCCTGTCCCCTTCTGCAAGAGCATCTTTACACGCCCCAGGGGCACCCCTCCCCCCCAAAGCAAAGCAATTTCCGCCCTCCGCCCCCCCCCCAAGGTAAACCTCCTCTCTGCAGGAGTTGCAGGAGCTCCAGCCTCCTGCGTGAGGCCAGGCCCAGCTCAGGGTGGTTCTGGAATGGCCGGTTCTGGAATGGCCCGAGTGGTCCAGCAGGGCCCGGAGTCCCGAGGGAAGCCAGAGTGCCCCCACTCTCCCTGGGGGGCTCCTGCTGCCCTGGCAAGCGCTCTTGATGCTGGTGGAGAAGAGTGGAATTGACGAGGGTGCTGCAGGATCCCTTCCTGCAGCCCGATCTCCATATCCTGACCCTCCCACCCAGGGGACAGGTTCCCCATCTGAGGAGGCCCCCATGGCCCTGGGGAGGAGGTGCCCAGGGTCCGAGAGGCTTCCACAAGCGCCCACAGCCCCCTCAGCCTACAGAGGATGAATCCCAGCTGAGGAGGTGAGGGTGGGGCTGGCTGTGCAGGGTGGGGACAGCCTGGGGACACAGACACACGCGGGAGACACTTAGACAGGCAGGTACGAGCTGAGGCCCGAGGTGAGACCCGGTCAGCCCACACTGGCGGGAGAGAGGCCCACCCAGACTCCCTCGGTGGACAGCAGGGAGCCTGGCCTGCAGCAGGTCAGAACCCTCAGGCCAGTTGCTCAGGGTGGGGCTTATGTGGGCCCTGCTTCCCCTCAGAGCTGAGGTTCCTCCTTATTGGTGTGTTCAGTCTGTGCCTTCCCCCTGGCCCCTGGCCCTCAGCTTCAGTGTGAGAACCTTGGCTTCCCCCTTCCCCTCCATGGCCCCCTTCACCCCTGCCCCCCTCCTTTCTGGTCACATCACTTGTGTCCCCATTTGCCAGCTGAGCACTTGCAGCTGGGATGTGGACATAGTTATTAGGCCTCCAACACGATCCTTCACTTTAAAAAAATATATATATATGTATATATATATTATTGATTTCAAAGGAAGGGAGAGGGAGGAAGAGAGAGAGAGAAATAGAAATGATGAACCCTAGCCAGTTTTGTTCGGTGGATAGAGCATTGGCCTGCAGACTGAAGGGTCCCTGACTTCCTGGTCAGGGCACATGCCCAAGTTGCATACTGGATCCCCAGTGGGGGGTGTGCAGAAGGCAGCCCATTAGTGGTTCTCATTACAGATGTTTCTATCTTTCCCTTTCCTTTTTTCTCTGAAATCAATAAAAATATATTTTTTATTTTTTTTAAAATATATTTTTATTGATTTTTCACAGAGAGGAAGAGAGAGGGATAGAGAGTTAGAAACGTCGATGAGAGAGAATCATCGACCAGCTGCCTCTTGCACACCTCCTACTGGGGATGTGCCCGCAACCAAGGTACATGCCCTTGACCGGAATTGAACCCGGGACCTTTCAGTCCACAGACCGACGCTCTACCACTGAGCCAAACCGGTGCCGGCAATAAAAATATATTTTTTAAAAAGTTAAAAAAAAAGAAAACAACAAAAAATACCTGCCAGTTAGGGATGCCAGGCTGGCATCAGCCCCAGAATGTCCAGCGGCAGCAAGAAAGTGTTACCAGCGGCCCTGGGCGCTGCTGTAGAGGTGGTGGTGCAGGGGCGAGCTAGGCCCAGAGGAGAGGCCACCGACTTCAGGCTGAGCCTGCTACAGGTGTTTTTTAGGTAAATCAGGCCTGAGCCCCAGTAAGCCCCGGACCCTGAGGTGCAGATAGAATGCTCGCAGCCCAGCCCTGTGAGAGATGCGGGTTAAGTCAAGGTGGTTCGCGGACCTGCCTGCCCGCGGGCCGCACGTTGTGGTTGTCATGGTGGCTTGGTTTCATTTGAGCACAGGGGCGATGGCAAACTCTACAAAGACACAGAAGGCCCGGGTCCAGGAGGTTCGGCATCCCCTGGCTAACCTGGCTGGGTGGGGACCGCCTGGGACGTCTGCGGACGCGGGCGGGCGGGAGGCTGGTTGGAGGGGCGTGCCTACTCCAGCTGTCAGCACGGTCTCCGGTCTCCCGACCCCAGCGGGACCTGGGACTTTCTCCCGTTCCATTCTCTGGCCCGGTGCCTGTCTGACAACCTATGCCGAGGAGAAGCTGGTGCCCGCGGTGGGAAACACAGTCCATCTCCGCAAGGTGCGCTTGACCCGCTGGGGAGGGTGGGGGGCCAAGGCGAGCTCCCACAGACAGGGCTCCGATCGGCGGCCGGTCGGTGACGCCCCGTGGGTTTCATAACTAACCTCCGTCCCTCACCCCGCGCCTGTTTTTGCGGAGTGGGCCATGGGGCAGGCCAACGGCCAGGGCAGGCGCACCGCTGCCAGCAAGGTCCTCCGGTCGATTGCGCGCGGGGAAACTACAACTCCCAGGGTGCCCCGCCACGAGCGACCACGACTCCCAGAGCGCCCCGCGCGCCCGCGGACTACAAATGGGTGCGCGCCGAGCCCGCTCGCCAGTGAGCGGCTCTCGGAGCGACCCGGCGGCGACCCGGCGCGGGCAGGCCTGGCGGGCGCGCGCTGATTGGCGGCTCGGGCGGCGCGTGGGCTACGGCGGCCGGCAGGGGGCGGCGGCGGCCGTTGGCCTTGGGTCCAGAGGCGGGGCCGCGGGCCTCGGGCGCGGAGAGCCCGGCGGGCTAGGACTCGGCCGCGGCGAGGTGCGTGCGGCTGGATCATGAGCGACCGCGGCGGCGCGGGCGGCTCCCGGCGCCGGAGGACGGGGTCGCGGACCTCGGGCCAGGGCGGCGGCGGCGGCGGCCCGGCGGCAGCGGAAGAAGTGCGGGACGTGGGCGCCGCGGGGGACGCGCCGGCCTCGGCCCCGGAGAAGGACAAGGACCGAGACGCCGATGGGGGCAGCGGCTCCTGGGACTTTAGGTGAGCGGTGCCACTGACTCATGAACATTTGACCCCTGACCCAGGCCCCTGCGACCCTCCCTGTCCCTCGGGCCATCCCGCAGCAGCCAGGGGTGCCCCTGGGGCTCCCCCAGGGAAACTGAGGCCGAGGGGTGCAGGGCGCCCGCCGAGGTCACGCAGGCGGGGCGCGGAGGGGAGCCGGCCGCAGCCCCCGCTGGTAGCCCCCTCCTCCGTCTCATCCTCAGGTGGGACCGGAGCCGGGGGCTGGGGCGGGCGGGCTGGTCCCAGCCGGGCACAGCTTTCCTCCGTCTGGACCGAGATGGTCGGATCCGGGGATTGTGATGGAGGGGGTCCCTCCCGAGAGCTGTGCGGGTGCCTTCCGGGTGGGGGAGCGGGTCCCGCAGGAGAGCGGCTGCTGAGGACAGAGGGGGCGGGCGCAGTGAGTGGCTGTCCCTCTCCTGGCGCTCTCATCCCTCACCCGGCGCCCGGCCGGCCCGGGCCCTGCTTGGTGCCAGGACGAGTGCTTGCTGTAGGGACAGAGCTGGGCCTTGGTGGGGAACAGGAGAGGGTTTGAGACGGGCGCACCTCCAGGTGAAGGACTGGGAGGAAGGGATGGAGGAAGCGAGGCCGAGGGGACCCCCACGCACGCTCGGGGCTCTGGCCCCGGAGCAGCTAGAGAACTAGAGGTTATGGAGGAGGAAGTGGGCGGCCAGGATTTGCTCAGTAAACAAGGACTGAGGCTTTCCTCCCGGGGCGCCCTGGGGACCGGGTGCGGGCAGCTGGGGTGTGGGCACTGTCCTTGCCCTTGGGGTGCTCACAGTCCACCTGGGCGATAAGGTAATCTCCACGCCGCAGTGTGAGCAAAGGTCAAACTCGAAGTTCGAGAAGGCTTGCCCTGAGGGTGTCTCTAGGAGAGGGATGCTGTCTTGGGGGTGGGGGGGAAGTGGGGGAGGTGCTGCTGAGGGAGGCTGCAAAGAATGGGGGTTCTTGAGGGTCCTCTGCTAGCTCCCTAAGTCACTTTACACGGGCCAGAACCGGTCCTGTGCCTTTGCTAGCTGGGCGGAGGGGACCCTGTCTGCCCACCTTGGGGGCTGGACCCCTGGACGGGGAGGGGGCGGGGCTGAGCCTGCCTCTGGCTGTCCTGGATTGGCCTCTGGTCCTCGGCCTCCACCTGCCTGCTGTGTGCCTGTCCTCCCCCCTTCCTGCTCACCTGCCAGCCGGCCAGGCTCCTGTGTGAGCTCATTTCTTCCAGCCGAGGGCCAGGGTGTGGCTGTGGGCAGGAAGGAGAGGGCACTTCCTTCTGCCCTGCCTGGCTCAGTCCTTCCCAGGCTCCACACACTCCCTCAGCAGGCTCCCCAGCGGGCTTTCCCTGGGGTGTCCCCTGCCTCTCCCTTCCCAGAGGGTCCGAGGCTGTGGGAGCTCCCTCAGCCCTCAGGCTTGGCCAGAGGCGGGGGGAGTGCTGAGGAGGTGGCAGCTGGGGATGAGCTGGCACTCTGATCCCCTTTGCTCTGCTTGGCCCAGGAGCTGGGCCATGTGGCCCCAGGCGCGGCTCACCACCAGGGGCTGTGCCTGTGGGCCAGCTTCAACCCTGTGGGGCCTCAGTTTCCCTGTGCCCACCCCATGCCGATGTGTGGGCTGAGTGAGGTGACATGATGGTTAGAAGGGCCCCGCTGGCTGGGTGGGCCGGGGGCGTGGGTGTGGGTGCTGCAGGGCTGAGGCTGGGAAGCCCCTGCAGGGGGGGAGAGGGTGAGTCTGGCGTGGGGGCAGAGCCTGTCTCCCGTGCCAGCATGCCCGTTGGCTGTCTGGCTCTGCTGCTTTCTCCCCGGGCTGGGGCCTCTGCCCTGGGGTTGAGGATGGCCAGGAAGCGGGTGGAGGGCCTAGGGATCGGGCTGGGCTGCTTGGGGAGGGTCTGAAAAGGTTCTATGACATCACTTTGTGTCAGGTTGGAAAAGACACCCTTTCTCCCCGCCTCCCCCCCTCGTTTTCATCTTAGAGACGCAGATAAAGCCAGCACAGTCTTGGTGGCCCAAAGGGGGCAGGGGTCATGGTGTTGTGAAAGGCCTGTGGGTGTGCCGGGCTGGCACCGCAGGAGGCTGCTTGGGGCTGGTTCCAGTGGAAGCCAATGGGCTTGGGCTTGGGGGAGGGCATCTGGGACAGGCTCAGACCCTCCCCTCCAGGAGCTGGGCCTCGGACCCCTACCTGCCTTGCAGAAAGGCAGGTGCAGGGCCTCCGGGGAAGAGGCCTTGGGTGGAGGTCACAGTAGGGACCCAGGAGGTGATGCCAGGAGGCCAGGGAGAGGCAGGTGGGCCAGGCAGGTCTGGGAGGCAGGAGTGCGTGTCCCTGCTGCCTGGCTGGAGAATGCGGAGCAGCATCTTGGCTTCTTGGTCCCTCGTCTCCCCTCTGAGTGCGGACCCCAGCTACAGCCAGGCTGGCCGCTGACCCCAGCCACAGCCAGGCTGGCCGCTGACCCCAGCCACAGCCAGGCTGGCCGCTGACCCCAGACACAGCCAGGCTGGCCGCTGACCCCAGACACAGCCAGGCTGGCCGCTGACCCCAGCCACAGCCAGGCTGGCCGCTGACCCCAGCCACAGCCAGGCTGGCCGCTGACTCCAGACACAGCCAGGCTGGCCGCTGATCCCAGCCACAGCCAGGCTGGCCGCTGACCCCAGACACAGCCAGGCTGGCCCCCGACCCCAGCCATAGCCAGGCTGGCCCCCGACTCCAGCCATAGCCAGGCTGGCCGCTGATCCCAGCCACAGCCAGGCTGGCCGCTGACCCCAGACACAGCCAGGCTGGCCCCCGACTCCAGCCATAGCCAGGCCAGCCGCTGACCCTAACCAGGCTGGCTGCTGAGGCAGGCCCGCTTCCCCATCTGTACCTCAGGCAAATGTGTCTGCAGGAGGGAAGGGAGGCCCTGGCCTCACCTGTTTCAAAACTAGAGGCCTTGCTCAATGTTTATGGGGCTTCCTGATGGCGAGGTGCTGGGTGAGCCCCACAGCCTTTCCCCTCCCCCACCTCCGAGGACCAGGCAGGGACGTGAGGGTCCCCAGCCCGAGCACTGGGGGGAGCAGTCCTGCCTGCTTCCATGGGAGACCCCAGTCACCAGGTGTCCGGCCCGGTGGGCTCCTCTCAGCCCCCAGCCCAGCAGGAACACAGCGCTGCCCTGCGGTCGGAGGCGCAGTGCCTGAGAGCTTGCCGCACTGCTCCCCGAAGGTCCCACCAACTGGGTGCTCAGCTGGTGTAGGCCAATGTGGGGGGCTGGCTTGAGGGGGGTCCCTTCTGCTCCCTGGTAGGTGGGATGGGCCAGCACCACTCCATAGCTAGCTAGGTGGGTGGCGGCAGCTAGAGGCCTCTGCAGACGAGGCTGGGGCCTGGCCTGGATGCTCCTGCCCCCGTGGCCCTGGCCTGGGCAGGCCCCTGCCTGGCTCCCCTCAGACAGTCGGGAGGGTTGGCGAGGGGAGGACCCAGCTGCTGGGAGGGATGAGTTGCCCAGTGTGAAGAACTGAGTTTGGCTGTCCCGGCTGGGAGGGGTGGGCAGCTGTGGCCCTGCCCGAGGTTCTCACTGCCTTCTGCCTGTCAGGTGCCACCGCCTGCAGGATTCTTTGTTCAGCTCGGACAGCGGCTTCAGTAACTACCGTGGCATCCTGAATTGGTGTGTGGTGATGCTGGTGAGTGGCTGGTGGGTATGTGTGGGAGGCTTCTATGCTGTGAGCTGTGGCTTGAGGGGCACCGAGGAGCAGAGAGGAGGGGACAGGAGGGTGGCTGGCCCTGGGCTGATGGGCTGTGGGGTTGAGGATGGGGTGTTCTGTGCATGTGGGGCTCCCTTGGCAGCTTGTGTGAGTGGTTTTGGGGTGCCAGAAGAATCCCTCTGCTCCTGAATGGCCCTCGTGGGTGTGGAGCCCTGGCTGGCCTGGCCTGGGGCAAACGGGTGCGAAGATGGCTTTTGGGCTCAGCACAGCAACCAGCCACTGCCCTGCAGGCCGCCCCTCTCCCTCAGCCTGGGTCGTAGGTGTTCCAGGAGCATGCCTCTAACACACCTGTGGCCTGGCCGAGGCCCTGCCGTTGGGCCCTTCCTGCTGGCACCTTGTGGGGTGGGACCAGCAGTCCTGGCCCAGGAGCAACTGGAGTCCAGGGTCAATGGGCGGCATGAGGGCGGGGCTGGAACAAGGGTCTGTCTGGGCCCAGCCCCATCCGCTCTGGCTGATATGGCTACCGGCCTTCAACCCCAGCCTACGGCACACCTGCCCCATGGCTTCTGGCTGCCACGTGGAGGCCCAGGCACAGTACACCCTCCCTGCGCAGTCCTAGCAGGCGCCCTGGGAGCTGTGGGCACACTGCCTGGTGGGTGAGAGGCTGGTGGGATGGGGTCCTTGTCCTCTGGAGCCATTGGAGGTCTGGGCTGGGCTGGCAGAGGCTTGGCAGCGGGCAGCACTGCTCGGCTCACCCGGGCCTGCCTGGCCCTTGGCGCAGCCCCACAGCCTTTCCCCTGCTTCTGGAGCCTCTGCCGGGCCCACCGCAGACTGCGGCTCAGCTGTGCGTGCCCGCCTCTCTTGCAGATCTTGAGCAATGCACGGTTGTTTTTGGAGAACCTCATCAAGTGAGTTCTTCCCCAGGGCCCCGGGCCCACCCCCGAGGCCCAGCCGCACTCACTGCCAACTCGGGCCCCCCTTACCTGCTCAGGCCTTCATCTCCCCAACCCCCAGGTACGGCATTCTGGTGGACCCCATCCAGGTGGTATCTCTGTTCCTAAAGGACCCCTACAGCTGGCCTGCCCTGTGCCTGATTATTGGTGAGCTGGGCACTGAGGAGGGTCGTGGGTGGGGAGGGCTTCCTGGGCCTGAGCCACCCTGTGCTCTTCTGTCCTCAGTGGCCAATGCCTTTGCTGTGGCCGCCTTCCACGTGGAGAAGCGCCTGGCGGTGGTAAGCAGGGCCCGCATGCTGCTGCCCGGCCAGAGGTCCCCTCCTCACAGGCCTGGACCACCCTCCCCACTGTGTGTGGCTCTCCTGGGAGGAGATGCACCCTCGGCCTGGCAGCTCCCCAGGGAGACCCTGGACAGGGAGTGGGCCCTGGCTGAGTGCTGCCCCCTCCCCAGGGCGCCCTGACGGAGCAGGCGGGGCTGCTGCTGCACACGCTCAACCTGGTCACCATCCTCTGCTTCCCAGCGTCCGTGGCCTTCCTGCTGGAGTCCATCACTCCAGGTGCCCCCATCCCTCCTGCCCCATCCCAGCCAGTTGTGGGGGGACCCCGGGGGAGACGCAGGCCAGCCTCAGGGGCTGCCCTGGCCGCGGCTCTCCTGTGGGTGGTGGGAGGGCTCGGCCTGAGCCTGCCTTTCCTGCAGTGGGCTCCGTGCTGGCCCTGTCGACCTACACCATCCTCTTCCTGAAGCTGTTCTCCTACCGGCATGTCAACCTGTGGTGCCGAGAGCACAGGGCCAAGGCCAAGGCTGGTGAGACTGGGAGGCTGGCTGCCGGGCGGGCGGGCCTGAGCAGCAGCAGGGCCTCACCTTTGCATCCTCTCCCTCCCTCGCCGCCTCCAGCTTCTACCGGGAAGAAGGCCAATGGTGGGGCGGCCCAACCCCCGGGCACCGTGAGCTACCCCGACAACCTGACCTACGGAGGTGGGGGCTGCAGCGGGCCTGGGGCGGGGGGCAGGGGTGGGGTCCACAGGCGGGCCCTGTGCCAGCTCTGCCCTCCCGTTCCAGATCTGTACTACTTCCTCTTTGCCCCCACGCTGTGTTACGAACTCAACTTTCCTCGCTCCCCCCGCATCCGAAAGCGCTTCCTGCTGCGGCGGCTCCTGGAGATGGTGAGGCTGGGGCTGCGAGGGGCTGGGGCTGCGAGGGGCTGGGGGCTGCGAGGGACTGGGGGGCTCCGGGGCTGGGGCTCAGTTTGCTGCTCTGCTTCCTCCCCAGCTGTTCCTCACCCAGCTCCAGGTGGGGCTGATCCAGCAGGTATGGCAGCAGGACGGGTGGGGGGCAGGGGGCCGCCTGGTGCTCTGGGGGAGCTGATGTGTGTCCTCCTTTGCAGTGGATGGTCCCCACCATCCAGAACTCCATGAAGCCCTTCAGGGTGAGTGCCAGGCTCCCCGTGGCGGGAGGGGTGTGGCCTGGGAGCCCGCTGAGCCTTGTTCCCGCAGGACATGGACTACTCCCGCATCATCGAGCGCCTCCTGAAGCTGGCGGTGAGCAAGCTGAGGCTGGGCCTGGGGTGGGCCTGAGGGGTGGGGGTGCTGGACCCTGACACCACCTCTCCCCCAGGTCCCCAACCACCTCATCTGGCTCATCTTCTTTTACTGGCTCTTCCACTCCTGCCTGAACGCTGTGGCCGAGCTCATGCAGTTTGGGGACCGCGAGTTCTACCGTGACTGGTGGTGGGTGACCTCGGGGGGCGCGGGACGGGCTGGTCACGGTGCCCTCTGATCACCGTCTCTCACCCCAGGAACTCCGAGTCCGTCACCTACTTCTGGCAGAACTGGAACATCCCTGTGCACAAGTGGTGTCTCAGGTGAGTGTGTGGTGGGTGGTGGCAGGTCCTGGAGTGGCCCTGGGCGCCTGCCCACGGCTTCCTTCTCCACAGACACTTCTACAAGCCGATGGTCCGGCGTGGCTACAGCAAGTGGGTCGCCAGGACTGGGGTGTTCCTGGCCTCGGCCTTCTTCCACGAGGTCAGTGCTTTGTGGGTACCCTGCCTGGGGCCGGGAGCTGGGGTGCCGTGGCCCCGAGGAGCCAGCTGACAGCCTCTCCCCCTCCCCCCAGTACCTGGTGAGCATCCCTCTGCGCATGTTCCGTCTCTGGGCTTTCACCGGCATGATGGCTCAGGTGAGCGCCGGGGCCTCCTTGCTGCCCTAGGTGCCCGGGGCAGCCAGCCCGTGGTCACCGTGGCGGCTGACGCATGCCCTCATCCCCAGCTCCCGCTGGCCTGGATAGTGAGCCGGTTCTTCCGTGGCAACTACGGCAACGCAGCCGTGTGGCTGTCGCTCATCATCGGGCAGCCCGTGGCGGTGCTCATGTACGTCCACGACTACTACGTGCTTCACCACGAGGCCCTGGCGGCAGAGGCCTGAGCTGCTGCCCGCACTACTCACTGCCACCTCGCCTGCCTCACTGCCATGGCCTCCCCTGGCCCTGGGAGGCCTCTCTGCCCCTATGGGGCTCCTGCCCTCGGGAATGGGGGCAGCAGCACAGGCCAGTGCCTCAAGGACCTGTGCTGACCCTCCCCAGGGTCCGAGGGTGTCAATAAAGTACTGTCCAGCGTGAGCTCGGCTTGCTGAGGGCGCTGAGTATGGCCTCACCACCTGGTTTGACAGCGCTGGTTGTGGGGACTTTTCAGGATCTCAGAGGGCCTTAGGCTGTGCTCTTGGGATGAGAGCTGGTCCCCTGGGGTCCATGCCCTGGGAGGACAGCACCCGCAGGGTGGGGGCCAGAGGGGCTGGGCAGATCCCACCCGACATCCTGGGTGGCAGCTCTCAATGCCTGAGGTCTGCTGCGGCCAGACTTCCTGCCCAGACCCCCTTGACCCCGTGAGGTGTGGCTCAGAAGGGGGCCTAGTCTTCCTAGAAGTGGGCCCTGGCTTGGGGCCGGGCCTGGAGAAGGGTCAGGCAGTGTGCCACTCCCTGCCTGGGCTCCCCCTTGGTGGGGGGGGCACCCGTCTCTGGAACAATCGTCTGCATGACCCAAGTGTGTGGACTTCCCACCCTGATCTGGCCCGGGCTGGTGGTCCCCATGGGGCAGCCTCAGGACACTGCTGCCGGCAGGTGGGGGGTGGCCAGGCCCATTCCCACCTCGTCTTAAGGATCCACTCCGGGACGGAGAGCCTGGGGCTGTGCCAGGCCAGGCGTGAGGTTGGCAGCTGGGGCCCCACAGGAAGTGAGATGCCTAAGAGCTCCACCGTGTCCTCTTCCTTGGGCCATGGAGGCACTGCCAGAGGGGCCTGCCCATGGAGGGTGGGAGCACTGGGGAAACTCCTGGGGGCGCCAGCTGACAGGCAGGCTGTGCCTTGCCTTTCCATGGCTGACAGCACAGGAGCTGGACACACAAGGCCAGAGTGCCCTTCTCCCAGAGCAGGCCCCGCACCCAGTGAGGGCTCTGCTGGGCAGACAAGCCCTCCCCCAGCCCTGCAGCCCCACGGGCCCCTCCCTGCTCCTTTAACGATCCTGAGTGCACGCAGGCCCTAGAGCAGGCCTGCTGGGGCCTCCTCACTGCCCCTGGGAGGGAGTGGCCACAGGCCAGTGCAGTGTCTTATCCATCACGGCCATCTACATATATACCTGTATGTTTATTTCTATGAAGGGGGAGGGGGACTCATGTAAAAACCAAAATACACTTTGTGAAAGCCACAGTATTGGTCAGTGCGATGTGGCTGTGAAGCCCCAAGCAGGCCATGTCGTGGGGCTGGGCCTCCTGAACCCGTTAGGAGACAGCGGGGTCCTTGGCTTTGGGGGGTTCGGAGCCCGTCAGCAGGGAGATGGTGGGGTCGTCTGCATAGTCGTCCCCCTCTGAGAAGTAGGCGCCATCCCCAAGCTCGAAGAGCACAGGCAGGTCGCTGCTCCCCATGTCCATGGGGCCGGGGTCCCTCAGGAGCAGGGGCTGTGCTGTGTAGTGCACCAGCTGCTTTCCTGGGGGGGTGGGAGCGGGGGTGTGTGGTTAGGATGCTGGCGGGAGGGGACGGGAGGGGGCAGGAGGCAGGCAGGTGGGCTTGCTCACCTGAGTCGGGGCTGCTATCCTCTGCCTCGAGAGGCCTGGGGGGCTCCTGGGGAGAAAGGAGCTCCTGGATCTGCTGGGGCAGGAGGGCATTGAGGGTTCCTGCTCCCCCACCCTCATCACCTCCCCCACCCCACCCCACTCTACACACACTGGCCAGGCTGCTGTCCAGGTCCGGCAGGCTCATGTCTGGCACTGTCACCGAGGGGCTGAACAGCTGCAAAGAGGAGGAGAGTCAGGCTGGACCTGCGAGCAGGGTGGATGGTGGTGGGGGTGGGCGGGGCGGGGCGGGACTCACGTCCATCAGGGCACTGGTGTCCACACTGAAGCCGTGGCTGGTCAGCATGGTCTGCAGATTGTCCAGGTTGGAGTCCATGGCATCCAAGTGCTCACTGAGCTCAGCCCTGGCCGGGTGAGGGGGCAGCTGAGGCATCGCCCCAGAGCCTTCCCCCTCAGCCACACCCACCCTGCCTGGGGCCAGAGCAGCAGTGTGTGAGGACGGCCTGGGTGCCTGGTCAAGGGGGGAAGAGGGACAGGCCACACGGGCTGGCCCGCCCCTGCAGGCCTCTGACAGCACGGGACTGGCCAGGAGGGCTCAGGCGTGAAGTCTTGCCTTTGCATGGAAGTCAGGAGGGAGGGGAAGGCTGTGCTCAGGGTGAGGTGGGAAAGACCCAGGTTTGGTGTGACCCAAAGCATCTGGGCCATGGGGCGCACCGAGGACTGGGGAATGGCCAGCCACCTTGAGAGAAAGCCAGTCTGCACAGGGCAGGGACCACGGCCAGACTAGTAGCCGAGCTCGCCTGGAAGGCCCTCGCTGTCAGCCAGTGATTTGGGGCACAGGCTTGGGCACCAGAGCCTGGGGGCCATGCTCCCTGCAGGCGGCCTGGGATGCTGTTCACCAGGCTCGGCCGAGTGGTCCTCAGCTGGGAGGGGCCCGAGCTCTGGAAGAGCCTCCTCCCTCCCCAGTGGGGACAGCGCTAACCCTGGCTGGAATCGGCCATGCAGAGAGGAGGAGGGGTAGGGGAAGAGGCGGGCGACCCCAGACATCTGTGGAGTGCGAGCCAAACTGCAAGATATAAAGACAAGAGCCCCATTGCAGCCGGGCCCAGAGGGTGCGTGCCCGCCCGCGCGCCTGGCTCTGGTGGCAGGGCCTCTGCCGGGCAGCAGGACCAGGTGACTGACAGCTGCAGCCAGGGTGGCCCAGAGAGCAGGTGCAACAGGCCACCATCCTCGGCTCCATCTCCCTCCCCGATCCCAAATTCTGAGCTCAAGACCAAGCCTGCAGCCCCGTCTAGCCAGAAGCCCCGGCACGTCCAGGGAGGGAGGGGAGTGGAGGGCAGCACTCACTTGTCCAGGCATGCGACGCTGAGGCACTTCTCGGGGGACGAGGAGGTGGGTGGGGTTAAGGGGGGCCGGCCCCCCGCATCTGGGAGGGGTGTGGCTGAGGCAGCTGGGGCAGGCTCGCTCTCCCGCAGGATGGAGTCAATGAGGGCAGTTGGGGACAGGGGGGTGTCCACGCTGGAGGACAGGCGCCCGGGGCTCTCCTCCGCCGCCGGGGGGCTCCGAGGAGGACTGGGAGGCTCCTCCTTGACGTGCGGCAGGGGGCTGCTCGGCAGGGGCCTGCAGGTGGGGGCACAGGCGTCAGCAGGCACCCCCGGGGCCCCAGCCCTCTTCGGACCACTAGGGAGGAGGCGTGGTCCCCACCGCTCATCTATGCTCCTGCTCGGGGAGGCCAAGGGGCTGCTGGGAGCCAGCTCGGTGATGTCGGAGATGATGGGTCCGGAGCTGGACACGGCCTCTGGGGAGTAGAGGCTGGAGCTGCTGTAGGCCGGGGACGGAGCCTGCCATCAAAGGGGACAATGTGGCTGTGCCCAGGCAGCTCGGCCCCCACCGCCCGCCGCGCCCACAACTCACCGAGTAGGGGCCGGAACCGTGGATGGGCTCCAGGGAGTACTGCCGGCTGTACTTGGGCAAGGAATGTGCTGAGCCACTGTCGTTCAGCATCAGGGGGCTGCGGGGAAGGGCGGGTTAGCTGCCTCCTGGCCCCGGCGGCACCCAGGACCCAGTGCTGAGAGCCGGGCACCCACAGCGCCTCACATCTTTCTCTTCACCCCCAGGATCCGGTTCGACTGCACCAGCGAGATGAGGAACTGGATAAGCTGTGGGGGGTGGGGGAGGCGGCACAGTTAGCCCAGCCGAGGGGGGACAGCGGGCGCCCGGCAGGCCCGCCGTGTACCTTGTTGACGACTTTCTGCTGCTGGGCGTGCTTCTGCCGCAGGCTGGCCACCTCCCGCCACAGGGCCTCGTTCTCACTGCAACAGACCAGGGCGCGGTCAGCGGGCCGGTCCCGGGGCCCCCACCCACCCGGCAGATGCAGGGTGCAGGGCCGTTGGTGACCACCTATCGCTAGCCTCTCTCTCCACTCTGGATGAGGCTGGGCTGTGACCAGACCAGGGGCGGCCAGACCTTGCTGCCACTACGCCCCTCCTTGCTCACCTGCACCTCAAGGGAGGGATGCTCAGAGTCGGGTGGGGGGTCAGCTGGAGGGTAAGGTCAGATGCAGGTGGAGTGTTGGCTGCACCCCAGAATCCTGCTGAGACCTCCTGGGGGCTTCCTGAGGTGCTGGACCCCTCCACCCTCGACCTTTGCCCAGCCTGAGGACAGGAAGGCAGGCCAGAGGACAGTGGCAGCCCAGCTCTCCAGGCTGCAGAGCAGCATATGGGCTGACTTACCTTTCCAGGGCTCAGGGCCCGAGTGTAGCTCAGAGGTGGCCCAGGGAGTGGGAAGAGCCAGCTGAGCCCACCCTCCCCGAGGTGAGCAGGGCTATGAGTGGGTCTGTTCTCTGCTGGGCCAGCCCTCCCAACACCCCCTCCCCACCAGCCCCTGCATGTCTTCTTGACAGAGCGGGCCCTCCTGGCCTCATCTATAGAGGTGCCCTGACTGAAGGCCACGCTTATCTGGCCCCCAATGTGAAGAGTCAGAGCCCAGGAGCCACTGCCATGACACAGGTCACAAGGGCACCAGCACCTGCCCCTGAGCAGCTCTGAGGTGCCCTGAGACAAGGACAGCCACCGGCTGGGGTTCCTGAGGTCCCCAGGGCCCTTGCGGGCATGGGAGGAAACCGAAGTGGCCTTTCTGAGGGTCTTGGTTGAGGGGGTAGCACAGGGCTGTTACGTGGTCACCAGACGTGAGCCAGGACAGGGGTTCCAGAAAGTACCTGCTCCTTGCTCCCCAGGCCTAAGGTGGGGACAAGCAGGAGGGGACGTCTGCGCTGAGTGATGCCAGGGACAGTGGGAGCCAGCAGGAGGGGCCTGGCCACCCTGGTCTGCGGGGAGGGCCGGGGGCTGGTGTGAGCAGGCAGAGAACAGGCCAGTGCTCCGAGCCCAGCTCCACATGATGCTGCAGGAGCGGTCAGACCCCACCACCCTGGGAAGGAGATGGCCAGGCAGGCGCCTCGAGGTGTGCAAGCCCAAACCTAACTGTCTGGGGAGCAAAAGGCCCGAGAGCACCCACCACTGCACCCTCCTCGCCCCACCTGCTGCCTGCTCCCGCGGGACCTACTGCTTCATGGCCAGGAGCTTGGAGTCCATGCACTCCTGCTTCCCCTTCATCAGCTGCACGTCGGTCAGCAGCTTGGTGACGCTGTCCTGGTGAATCTTCATGTCCTCACTCTTCAGGGTGTTCACCTGGTCCCCACAGGAGGTTACTGTGATGGGCCCCGCAGAACCCGGGGTCTGGACACGGGGAAAGGGCCAGGGGCTGCGGCCTGGAGATTGGCCTTCCCTGCAGTAGCCGCGGGGTCAGCATGGACAGGCAGAGGGGCAGCTGGAAGAGGGCTTGGAGCAGCCAGGCAGGGCGACGTGTGGACGTGGCCACCCCACCGAGAGAGGGCAGAGGGCTGGGTCAGGGAGGCGGCTACTCACGCTGGTCACCTTCCTCTTGATGTTCTCGAGGAGCTGCTCCTGGCCGCGCAGGAAGCAGGGGTGCTGGAACTCGGTGTCGTCCCGCTCCGGCTTGACCAGGCCGCCCTGCTCGATGTGCACCACCTTCCGGAAGCCATCTGCACACGGCGGGCAGGGCACTCTGCCTCAGACCCGGGACGCCGCCCCCGCCCCGCACTGCCACCTCAGACCTGCCTGCCCTGCCGGGCCGTCTGGCCCGAGTGCCCTGTCCCCCCAAGACGTGGCCTCTGGCCCTCGGGTTCAGGCTCACGAGGGCCGCTTCCCCCAGGGAGAAGGCCAGCTCCCCGAGCCCCCAGGTGTGCTGGCTCCCCCTCACCACAGGCAGGGCCACTGCTGCCCTCTGCGCCCCACAGACCCGCGGGCGGGCACTCACACATGTTGAGCTGCCGCACGAAGCTGGCCATGTTGTTGTGCTTGAAGTACTTGGGCAGCACCTCCTTGGCAAACTGGCCCTGGTCATACACGTGGAAGCTGTTCCCGCTCTGCCAGGGACATGCAGCGAGTCAGCGCTCGGTGAAGGCACAGGGCCTCCGTGAGCGGCAGGCAGCCTCGCTCCCTCCTGTGGGGCGGGGCCACGGGGCCACTCGGCGCCCCACCCAGGGTCCTGCTTCCCCAGGGCCGAGGCCCCACACAGAGCGCACCAGGCACCGCAGGCCCAGCCTTTAGGGACCCACTTTCGCTTCCACCAGCAAACGCACCGAGAGGAGCCGAGACCCCACCTTACGGCCCTAATCCAGTTACGCTGCAGGAACGCTGCGCTCAGAAACGCAGCTGCACCTTCCTCTGGCTCTGAGAGGACAGGTTGTACAAACCCTACACTACCACTTCCTCCAGGTCTTTCCCCAGGAGTGGGGCAGGCCCTGTGAATGTACACGTGATGGAGCGGCACAGGGAGCAGGCTCCCCTGTGGGGGAGAGGGATGAAGAGGTGGGGAAGCCCGATGATCCCTGCAGTATGGGACTAGGACTGGAGAGCTTTTTTTTTTAATTTCAGAGAGAGAGGAAGGGGGAGAGGCAGAGGGAAGAGAGACGGAAGGGGGAAATATCGATGTGAGAGAGGACTGATATTGGTTGCCTCCTGTACACACCCAAACTAGAGATAGAACCTGCAGGCCCTCGGCCGTGCTGTCCGGGGTGGGCGTGTCTGTGGTCAGTAAGATGAGCCGTGGAAAAGGAAGGAGGGAGCTCCAGTCCGGGCTGGCAGTGAGCAGACCACCCAACCATTGCACGTACAGCCTGCAGGACGCACTGACTGATGCCGCACCAGGAGGGGCACAGCCAAGGCGATGGCGACAACCTCCCTCAGGCCCCACCAGGCCGACCGCCGGAGGGAGCAGGCCACAGCAGCTCACCGACCCCGCTCTGACCCGCTCCAAGGTGACGAGGCAAAATGCCGGGGGGGTTGCAACCACGAGGCTGGGGGTCCCCTTCCTCAGGCTGCTTCCATCCACGGGATGGCGGCCCTAAGCAGGCCCGGCAGGCTGAGAACGCGGGGCCCTAACCAGGGACTGCTCCGCTCGACTCCAACCAGAGAGCAGCCCCTCGAGTGGCCCTGACATGGGCCGCCTGGATGGACTCGGCCTTGGGACTTCTCCCAGCCCCATCCGACTGTGAGGGTCATTCCTGCTCCCAGTGAGGAGAGAACGGCACCGACCAGGCTGGGAGTAGGGTGAGTAGGGTGAGGCCGAGACACCAGGGCCAAACTGTGAGCAGTGAGAAGAAGTGCACCCTAAACTGTCCGAGTGCTTCCGGCCTCACTGGCCAGGATCCTAGGCCACGCAGACCAGGTCAGGCACTCAGGCTCCAGCTGTCGTGTGTGTGTGTGTGTGTGTGTGTGTCCCCTGAGAACTTGCAAACCAGGCCCAGGATGCTGTGGCCAGAGGGTGGAGGCTGCCACAGGTCTGATAATGTTGGACTTTCCTACTCAAAGGCTTTGCCCAGAACACAGACTGTGGGTCCTGGGAGTATGCCTGCAGGGCTGCCCCTACACACCTCACAATCTTTTCATCCTTTTCTTTCTTAAAATACGTTTTTACTCATTTATTAGTTTCTCTCTCCCTCTCCCTTTCTTAAGTACTGAGAAACATCAATACTGAGAGAGAATCACGGATCAGCTGCCTCCTCCACACCCCACACTGGGGATCCAGCTTGCAAACCCCGGCACGTGCCCTGACAGGGAAATCGAACCTTAACCTCCCGGTTCATAGGTGGACACTCAACCATTGAGCCACGCTGGCCAGGCTGCCTCACGATCTTTAATATTGGTTGCCTCCTGTACGCCCCCAGCAGCCCTGGGGGCGCCCAGGGCAGAGGGCGACAGCAAGCAGATTAAGGGGCAGGACAGGTCATCCTAGTAGAGTTAAGATCTGATGCCCCTCCCAGAACGGGTGGGGGTGTTCTCTGAGGGTTCAGGGCAGGAACAGGAGAAAGAAGGCAGAAGAAAGGAAGACAGAAACAGGGGGCCATTTCCTTTGGTCGGTCAAGTTCAAGGTCTAGAACAAGGGAAGGCTGGTAACGGCCGCCTGTGGGGACGCACCCTGACCCTCTCTGGGACTTGTGCTGCCCATGAAGGAACAGGCTCTGGGGAATGGGGAGCACCCACCCGCAGGACCACATCCTGGGGACCAACAGAAAATGTCTCCAACGGGGCTTCTAGCCTCTTTATTCCAAACACTCAGCGAGCTTCAGCCACCAGACAGACAACCCACGGGCCAGAGAGCCTGGCTCGCGGGGGATACTTCCAGCCCAGCCTTCCCCTCCTCTCCTTGCAGCTCAGGAGCAGATGCGGGAAGTGCTTAATGGAGCCCAGGACCCCGGCCTGCCGGCGGGCACCCGCGCTGGCCCCCAGCGGGCAGGGCGCTCGGAGGCCCCCCGCGCCTCTCTGCGCCCGCAGACAGGCCCGTTTAGAGGCCGCACAGCCGCCGGCCCCGGCCCTCTCGGGAGGCGGCGTCACAGCCAGGAAGGCGAACGAGCAGACACAGCCTCCGGTTCGCCCTCCCTGCCCGACCGCAGACACAGCCTCCGGTTCGCCCCGCGGCCGCAGCGGGCGGGGCCCGCAGGCCCGGACCACGCGTGTAAACAAGACCGCTGCCGGGCAACTGGGCGCGGGAACGGGGACCGAGACGCCCCGCGAGGAGTGAAAACGAAGCGGTGCCACCGGGACGCGGCGTGGAGGTCCGTTTTCGCTTCCCGCACTGGAGCCACGCCCTCGGGCCGTGAGCCGAGTCCAGCCGCCGACCACACACCCGGCGGCGCGTTTGGGAAGCGGGAGGCCGCCTGGACGCAGCTCTCACCGGGGGAGCCCGGCGCCCGGCGGAGCGCAGACGCGCCCCCGCAGCTGTCGGTCAGCGAGCAGCCGGGAGGGAGAGGCCGCCCTCCTCCCCTCCCGCCCCCGCCCCCGCCCAGGGGACCTCGGCGCGGACCGAGCCGGCGGGGAGGCCGCGGACGCCGTCTCCCCCGTGGGCCCTCCGTCCCCACGCCGAGCGGCCGCGGCGGGGCCCGCCCGGCCCCGGGGGCGCGCCCGCTCTCACCTGGCTCCAGCAGATGAGCGCGTCGGTGTCCGGGTCGCTCACGAGGGTCCACAGCTTGGTCAGGAAGGCCGGGACGTTGCTGGGCCCCGCAGCGCCGGGGCCAACGGGAAAATCCATGGCGGGGAGAGGCGGAAGTAGCGACCGCAAAGAGTGGCCGAGGCCGGGCTAGCGCCGCCGCCGCGTCTGTAGGCCGGGCCGCACTGCCGTCGCCGCCCGCTGCGCAGACACGGCCCACAGGCCTAGCATGGCCGCCGCCATCTTGCGACTGGCGCCCCCACGCCGGCGCCGCCTTTCTGCGTACGCACGACCCTAGGCCCCGCCCCGAACGCTCTGCGCATGCGCATCCTGGCGTCGCCGCGCCTGGCCAATCAGAGCTCGCGGATCGAGCCTTCCGCGGCATCTGACCCCGCCCTCAGCCCCACGCGACCGGGTCGCTGCCGGAAGTGGCGGGACCCGCTAGGATCATGGTGGGCGCGCGGGGCACGGGGCGCGCGGCCGCGGCGGCGGAGGGAGCTCGGCCCGGGAAGCGGCCTCAGGAGCCGGAGCCGGAATCAGAGCCCGAGGAGGTGAAAGCGGGCGCCACGGGCTGTGAGCGGGCGGCGTGGGTCCCACGTGGTGGCGGGGGGCGTGGGTCGAGCTCGCGGGCGGGAGTGTGAGCAGGAGGCTGCCCTCCCGGGCAGCGGCCCTGGGGGCGCCCAGGGCAGACGGCGCCTCTCGCGCCCAGGGCGGCCGAAGAGGGGGTGGAGGGGACGGTCTGGGGGTGGAGGGATGAGCAGCAGAGAGGTGGCCACGGGAGCCGGCCCCCTCGGGCAGCAGCCCCTCGGCCCCGCGGAGCTCTGCCTCCCGCCGGGAGAGAGGTTTCCGCTCCCGCCGCCCTCAGCAGCGCCGTGTTCACACACCACTCCCGGGCTAGGTCGTTGCAAAGAGGGAGGAGGCTGTGCGGATAACTGACTAGAACCCGCGGCCCGCGGCCTCGGACACCTCGCTCTCCCTGGTCGCATGGCCGCCGGTGCTGCCCCGCCGATCCCCGGTGGGGCTGTGGGGCTGTCATCCGACCCGGGCCTGACTCCAGGGGCCGGGGCTCCCCTCACGGCGGGGCTCGTCCTCCTGCCCCCCCGCCCAAGGGCCGCCCTGGGCGCCGGGCTTGGCTGCTGGACCACTGGGCTCGGCGTGTCCCAAACCGCCGGTGCCGTTTGCACTTGCTGCCCGGATGGCGCAGCTAAGGGTCGGGAACGAGCTGAGCGGAGGGCCATGGAGTACCGTGCGTGCAGGCCGTGTGGTGAGGCGAGAGGCTTGTAAATACTGAGGAACAGGGAAACAGGACTCTCCGCTCAGGTGCTTCCTAAATGTCTGCAAGTCCACTTTCCAAAGAGGAATTTATTTTTCTTTTTAAAACTTTAAAACATTTTTCAGAGGGAGGGAGGGAGAGAGGGAGGAAGAAACATTGATTGGCTTGGATGACGCCCAACCAATGGAGCCACACCAGCTAGGGCTCTTGTTCCACTTTTAAAGGCAGTGACGGGCCCTGGCTGGTGTTGCTCAGTGGACAGCATCAGCCTGCGGACTGAAGGGTCCCAGGTTCGATTCCAGTTGACACTTGCCTGGGTGTCGCGCTTGGTCCCCACTAGGGGGCGTGCAGGAGGCAGCCGATCAGCGATTCTCCTAGATGTTTCTACCTCTCCTTCCTCTCTGAAATAAATAATAAACGAAAACAAACAAACAAACAAATAAAGGCAGTGACAGCCCTGCTCGCCGTGCACGGGCTGTAGCGATAGGGAGGAGATGGTGTCTTCTCCATTTTTATCGTTCTTCAAACTTTGCACCCACTGCTGTCCCACCTGGTTGGGTACCAAGGCTCTTCAGTTGGGAAAGCCTTGTCCTCCTACCCTCAAAGCTCTGGGGCCTTGGGTGCCTGGTGGGTGAGGAGGGGAGAGCGGAGGGGAAGTGGGTTCTAAGAAGGGGACATGGTTTTCCAAAGTCCTTCCCTTGTGAGATGCTGGGACGTAAGTGTCCCTCCCAAGGCGGGTGGCTCTGCTGCTGGCAGAGGTGGGCTGTGAGGAAGGCCTGGCCTGGCTGTGGAGACTGGCCACACGAGCTGTGGGTCCCTCTGGGGTCAGCCATCATTCACACTGTGCTCCTTGCAGCCTTCTCTCCTCTGCGCCCGTGCTCCTGGCCTCGGGGACGGCAGCGATTCTGGCCTCTCCGACAGTGAGGAGAGTGTATACTCAGGCCTGGAAGATTCTGGCAGTGACAGCAGCGAGGACTCCACTGAGGAGCAGGATGGGGCCAGCGGTGATGAGGGCCACGGCAGGACAGAGACAGAGAAGATGGCTGGGCAGCAGGTGAGTGACCCAGGACCCCGCCCTGGGCTCCCTTGTCTCCGTGAAATCGTCCCGGAAGGAAAGCACCTGCAGGCCTTGGGCCCTTGGGGGTGGGGGGGCGGTGCATGTCCCTGCACTGCTTCCTCCCAGTTTCCTGAGGAACCCAGTTTCCTGAGGAACCTGGTGCATCTGGGACCAGGTGGACCACGTGTTTGAAGCTGGGACGCTCTCCAGAGAGAGCAGGATGCTCTCACTCAGCCCATGTCACTAGGCGGGCTTTTCTTTTTCTATTTAATTATGTTTTATTTTATTTTAAAATATATATATATATTTTTTATTTCTTTATTTTTTATAGAGAGGAAGGGAGAGGGATAGAGAGTTAGAAACATCGATAAGAGAGAAATGTTGATCAGCTGCCTCCTGCACACCCCCTACTGGGATGTGCCAGTAACCAAGGTATATGCCCTTGACCTGGATCGAACCTGGGACCTTTCAGTCCTCAGGCCGACGCTCTATCCACTGAGCCAAATCGGTTTCGGCACCTCACCCTTTCTTTTTTTTTTTTTTAAGTATATTTTATTGAGTTTTTACAGAGAGGAAGAGAGAGGGATAGAAAGCTGGAAACATCGATCAGCTGCCTCCTGCACACCCCCCACAGGGGATGTGGCCGCAACCAAGGTACGTGCCCTTGACTGGAATTGAACCTGGGACCTTCAGTCCGCAGGTTGACGCTCTATCCACTGAGCAAAACCGGTTTCGGCACCTCACTCTTTCTTAATTAGCAGCAGGGAAATGGGCTGATTTAACGGAAATGCAGCGTTTGTTAGAATGCTCTGAGGAGCAGCTTTCACCGTGGGCACCGAAGGCCTGGGCTTGTGCAGGTTACTCTCCTGGCGGACCAGAACGGAGACTGGTGCCCGCGGTGCTGGGCGCTCAAAGGAGAGGGCGCCTTCACACTCTTGGCCCTGTAAGGTTGTGAGCAGCTGTTTTCCCATGTCTTTTTTTACTTTAGAAAAGATCCTCACCTGAAGGTATTTTTCAGTTGATTTTTAGAGAGTGGAAAGGAGGAGGAGGGAAAGAGAGAGAGAGAGAAACATCGATGTGAGAGACACACCGAATGGTTGTCTCCCACAGGCACCCCAACGGGGGTCGGGAGTCGAACCTACAACCCAGTATGCACCCTTGACTGGGAATAGAACCTGAGACCCTTCCTTCATGAGTGGACACTGGGCCACGTCGGCCAGGGCTGCTCTGTCTGTCCTTTTGAATCCCTTTTCCTAGAATTCCCTTTCGACTCACCTTTCCCCCTAAAACCCAGTTACCTGTCCAGCCTGAAGTCCCTTTTCTCGTTTCTGGTGGAGACGGCTGTGCGCTTACCGGGCATGTCCTTCTCTGGGGCGGGGAGCGAGCTCATCCTGGCGTTGGGTCTCTGCGCTCCCTCACTGGCGTGGGCAGGGGGAGCTCGGGGGAAGCGCCGTGCCCTTGGGTGGGAATGAGGACAGGGACCGCCCGGCGCGTGGTCGGGTGCTGGCTGCTCCCCACCCTTCCCGCGGGAGCAGTGGCACCCGCCCAGTTGCTCGGCTGGGTGTTGTTGTAGGAGACTCTTGCTCCTGCTAATCTTGTGCCCGCTCTCCTCTGTGCACCCTGCCTTCTCCATCCCCCCCTCCCCCCAGGGGGGTGACAGCCTGTCCTCATCCTTTATCCCCCTGCTGACCTGAGTCCCTGTCTGCCAGGCCAGTCGCCCCGTCTCCTGGCCGCACTCTCCAGCTCTGCCCCTCACACTCTTTTTTAAAAAATATATTTTTTATTGATTCTAGAGAGGGAGGGAGAGAAACACCAACGATGGAAGAAATCATTGATCGGCTGCCTCCTGCACTTCCCCTAGTGGGGATCGAGCCTGAAACCCGGGCATGTGCCCTGACCCAGAATCAAACCCGGAACCTTTCAGTACACAGGCCGTCGCTCTATCCACTGAGCCAAACCGGCCAGGGCACATGCCGGGGTTGTGGACTCGATCCCCGATCCCTGGTAGGGGGAGTGCAGGAGGCAGCCGATCAGTGATTTCTTGTCAGCGTGTCAGTGTCTTCCTTCGAGGAGCTGCTGGGAGCTCGGTGCCGGCCGGCTGCACCTGGGCCACTGACAGGCCACACTCCCATGTCTCCATGTCCGCCTCCGTCCTCTCCCTCGCTCTCCCCTGACCACCCACACCGTCCTCTCTCTCCGTGGGGCTGGTTTTAGCTCCCCACCCCCACCCCCACTCACCTCTTCCCAGGCCTCACCCATCTCCCCACAGAGGCTGGCCAGCGTGCCTGCCTGCTCTTGGGCTCCACGTCTCGGGGGTTTGTGCCTGAAGCCACGTCTCCCCTTTCCTGCTTTTCCTGCTTGTTGTGTTTGGTTTGGTCTTTTCTATTTACATGGGGACATTTTCTATTTAAAAAATATATTTTTAGCCGAAGCCAGTTTGGCTCAGTAGTAGAGCATCGGTCTGCGGACTGAAAGGTCCTGGGTTCGATTCCGGTCAAGGGCATGTACCTTGGTTGCGGGCACATCCCCGTTAGGGGGTGTGCAAGAGGCAGCTGGTCGATGTTTCTCTCTCATCGACGTTTCTAGCTCTCTATCTCTCTCCCTTTTCTCTCTCTCTCTTCTCTGTAATAAAAAAAATCAATAAAATATATTTAAATATATATATATATATTTTTATTGACTTGAGAGAGGAAGGGAAAAGGGGAGAGAGAAACATCAGTGATGAGGGAGAAATCATGGATGGGCTGCCTCCTGCACGCCCCCTACTGGCAATCGAGTCCACAACCCAGGCATGTGCCCTTGCCTGGAATTGAACCCAGGACTCCCCAGTCCCCAGGCCAACGCTCTGTCCACTGAGCCAAACTGGCTAGGGCTCTATTTTGTTTTTTTTAATCTTCTGTGAAAAAGTCCCCACTTTCTTTAGTTTGCTTGCTGCAATCAAGAGACCTCGTAGTGGCTGCCGAGGCCAGTTTGGCTCAGTGGACAGAGCGTCAGTCTGCAGACTGAGGGGTCCTAGGTTCGATTCCGGTCAAGGGCATGTACCTTGGTTGCGGGCATGCCCCTGGTGGGGGTTGTGCAGGAGGTAGCTGGTCGATGATTCTCTGTCATCGATGTTTCTAGTTCTCTATCCCTCTCCCTTCCTCTCTGAAAAATCAATAAAATATATTAAAGAGAGAGAGAGGGAGAGAGACCTAGTAATGCTTCAGCCCCATCGCAGGTTCAGGGGGCAGTGCCAGACTGCCTGAGCCTCTGCAGGGCCGTGTGGATCTGGTACCCCACCACCGTGGGAGAGGGGTGCCCGGGGACCCGGGGTGCTGTTCAGGGATCTTCGTTTCTGTGCTGGCATCCTTTCTGTTTTATGTCTTCCTGGTCTTGTGTTTCTTTAATGCACTGCCCCCTGGCGGCTGCCGGCTGCCCTGCAGCATTGGGGCTTGGAGGTGGGGGGGGTGCCCCAAGGGGACTGCACACTGAATCTGGGAGTCACTGCTGCCCGCGGGACAGGGCGTCTCTGCACCCCCCGCCCAGGTCCCTGGCCACACCTGTGGCACTGATGCCGAGGGACCTGGCCCCTGAGGAGCGTGTGGCGGCCGGCGGCCATTGGGGAGGCACAGACAGCGGGCCCGGGGCCCCGGCAGGTGTGCCTGCTGGCGCTCCGCGGCCACGAAGGGCAGAGAGCTTTGGGCGTGGGTAGGGCAGGGGCTCGGGCCGCCCGCTTATCCCGCCCGCGCCCACGCCTTCAGGCCTTGCCAACCCGCTTTGGCAGGCGGTGCGGGGGCGGGGGCTGGGGGACGTGGAGACCGAATCCTGCTGGGTCCTGGCCGGGCGGAAACTTAGGGTTCGCCTTCCTCACGCTGAGGGGAACCAGGGGAAGAGCTGCCCGGGCGGGGGCGGGGGTGGGGACGGGCGGGCTCTGGCGGTGGGGGCTGTGCTGGGGGCTCCTGCTCCCCAGCATTTACTGGCTGCCCCCGGGGCGAGCGCGGACTGTTTTCCCCATCACCCCCTCCAGTGCACGCCCCCCCCTGCGGCCGGAATCTGTTTTCCAGGTTGAGGTGTAAATGCTCAGCAACACCCACTCACTGACCCGGTGGACGGGGTCAGCCTGGGGCCAGGGATGTGGTGGGTGGGACGGGGGCCTGAGGGCCAGGCCCAGGTGCCTCGGGGCTGCCTGGGGGCGCCGATGGGGATGTGGCTGACGGCACCACAGCTCCCTCAGTGGGACCCCAGCCCACACTTTGCCCCGGACCCCAAGCTGGCACTGGGGCTGGCGGGGCTGGTGGTGGGACTATTGGGCCAGGCTCCTGCTGCCCCCTCTCCTGTCACAGGGCTCAGGGGTGCTGGTGGCTGGTTGTGGCCTGGCACCAGGTGTGGCCGGCCCCCTCCCACCCAGGGGTCCTCTCCCATTGCTTGGACACGGCCTGGGTTTGGCCCACCCCCCGAAGGCCCACTGAGGCCTGGTGTCCCTGGTCTCCCTGAGGCCCGGGCTGCTTTGGAGCGTCTCAGAGGTGGGGGTGGTGGGAACCGTGACCTCAGAGCCCGCTGGACGGACAGTGGTCCTCATTGCCACCCCCAGGAGGGGCCTGGGCCTGCCGGGGTCAGAGGGCTTGGTGTCACAGGAGCACTTTCTCCTCCCCCCACAGGCCACCGGCACCCCCTCCTCGCCCCCGCGGACAGAGGCGGCCGGAGCGCGGGGCCAGGACGAGTACGCGGAGGACAGTTCCGACGAGGAGGTAGGCCCTCGGGCGGCCGAGTGGGCGTCTGGCCCCGGCCCCACTCGGGATCTGGAAGAGCGATTGGGGTCTGGGACTCATGACTGCGGGGAGTGTGTCATCGCGGGGGGAGGGGTGCGGCGGCCCAGCCTGCGCCTGGCCCTGTGGGGGGCTGGCACGCCCCGGGCACGCTGGCTGGTGTTCCCCACCCACCCAGGCCTGTCACCCCGCCACCGGGCACCTGTCTCGAGCGCCGAGGGAGGAGGGCAGCAGCGCTGGCGCCAGGTCCCCAGGCACAGGCTGGGCCGGGCCCCTGGGCCTGGTGGCCTCAGGTTCACAGTCGGGAGGGGAGTGGGGACCGTGTGATGTGGGGCCAGGGGGCTCCGTTTGGGTCCAGAAGTCCCGATGGGTGGGCGGGCGGGGAGCTGGGCGCTCGGAGCCCCCGGTGGCCGTGTCCTCGTCCACCTGTCCCCTCCCGGTCCCTCCGTCGGGCGAGCCTGAGGCTGGGGGGCCAGGACCGTGGCTCAGGAGCGCTTCCTGCGCCTGTCGGGGCGGCCAGGCCTGGGGAGGGCGGCCCCCCACTTGCTTCCACCCCCATCCTAGGCTCTGCTGGCAGCGGCTGCAGGAGCCTTGGCTGTCCGCCCGATCCGGTCTCCGTGCGTTCAGAGAACAGAGACAAAACAAAATAAATTGGTTTCCTGGCCGGAGCGGCGGGCGCGGCGAAGGGGGGCCATCGCGCGGCTCCCCGCCCGCCCCCCTCCCAGGGGCTCTGGCTGTCGGCAGCCACATCCTGTCGGCTACTTTTTTATATTCGGAATTTTGAGAAATCGATGATGATTGTAAATGGAGTGCAGGCGGGGGAGGGGCCTCCCACCTGGGGGAGGGGCGCTCCTGTCCCGGAGCCACTGCGGGGGCTGCGGGCGCTTCCTCTGAGATGAGGATCCCATATGGCCGCTGAGTGACAGGCGGAGCCGCTGCCGCTCTGCTGCCAGAGCAGCCCCGGCCGGGCCGCCTTCGGGAGCCGAGGGACGCCCCCGCCGCCAGGAACGGGTGCCCCTTGGGTGCCTGGGGGCCCGTGGCCCCCACCCTGAGGGGTTGTGGCTCTGTCTCCGGCGTCTGAGCAGCGTTCGGCGGGCTTGGGGAGGAGGCCCTGGAGCTGGGGCGCGTGTGGCTGCGGTCAGGTGACCGCAGGGTCAGGGTGCAGACCCTGGCGCCCTGGGGCTGTGCCCGCTGGCTGTGAGCCGGGACCTGTGACCGCCGCGCTGGGCAGGGCCGCCGTTCTCCCGAGTCGGGGGGTGGCAGTGGTGCCAGGACCCGCTCGGCGGTGGGCAGGCTCCTGAGGGGTGCCCCTGGGAGAGGTCTCCCCCCACTCGGGCCTGCCCTGCCCGTCGCCGGGTCGAGAGTTGAGGCCGGGGCTGGGGGCTTCTGGGCCCTCTGGCTGGGCCTGCCCGCCCCCCCACTCCTCCCCCAGCTGGCTCGGTGCCGTCTGCCTTCCCGGGAGACCTGGTCCTGTCTTAGGACTCACCCGCTGCCCCTTCCCCAAGCTCATGGGCCAAGGCCCCGGGCGGCGCTGGTCCTGGCGGGTCCTGGCGTGTGGGGAGCCCCGGAGCCGGTGGGCCCGTCCGCCCAGCCCCCACGTGTCCACCTCGCCCCTCTCCAGGGCACCGCACCTCACAGACGTGATCTCATCCAGCCGCCAGGGCCCGGTGGGGGAGGGGTGCGGGGAGGGGGCTGGCGGGCTCAGCCGCTGCCCCTCCTCTTTGTTTAAGCAGCCGGAGAAACTGAGGAAAACGTGGGCGGGAGGCCCCTGCAGGGTGAGGGGTCAGGGCCGCCGGGAACTCGGGCAGAGGGCGGGGAGGACCCCGGGCCCAGGCCAGCCGCTGCGCCCAGGCCTGGGTGGGGGCAGGGCTGTGGCTGGCCGGCTCCTCGGCCCGGCCCCCCTCGGCTCGGAGCTATCTCAGCCCCACAGGGACAGCCAGGCCTGTCTGCGTCCAGAACCCGCGATCCCCTCTGCTCTCGCGCCAAACGCCGTTAATGGCTTCTCCGAGCTACCGAACCGGCAGCTGCCTCCAGCGCTGGCGGCCTCCGCTCCTCCGGCCCCGCCCGCCCGCCCGCCGGCCGCGCACTCAGAGCGCTTGCGTCGTCGCTGGCAGCCGAGCCGGCGGCTCGGGTTTCTGAGCTGTTTGTGGGACGCCCAGCGCGGAGCCTGCTGGTGTCTCAGCCTCACAGGCCGCCTGCGCCCCGGCCAGCCTCCCAACGGGGCCGCTGCCTCTCCTGGGAGGGCACTGGCCGCGCGGCTGACCCACGGCCTCAGCCCTGTCCGAGGCGGAGGGCTCGGGGGGAGTGCCGGTCGTGACTGCAGGCTGCCCGGTGTCTGTACCCCCTCCCGCTCTGAGCCGGGCCCTGCCCCGGAACCATTCTTGCTGGAGAGAAGCCTCCCGGGGGCAGGCAGGGCAGGGCTGGCGAGGAGGGAGCGGGTGTCCTGGCCCCTCAGGTGTGCAGTGAGCACCCTGGCGCCCAGCGGGTCTTGGGTCTGTGCAGCAGCCGAGGCGAAGGTGGCTGCAGAGCCCCAGCCTGCTGGGTGCCCACTGAGAGCCACTTTCCCTGGCCCAGGGAGCCTGGGCGGGGGAGGGGTGTGTGGGCAGGGCCTCCTTCCAGAGGAGGGCTGCCTGGGGCTGGGGTGTGACCCTGGGAGGCAAGCTCTGTGGGGAGGTTGGCAGGGGTGTGGCTCAGGCAGGGACAGTGAAGGCGCTGCTTGGGGGTGGGGGGCTCTGCAGGAGGGGGGCCAGGCGTGAGTGCAGCTCCTAGGACCAGGGCTGCTCTGTCTCTGAATTGTGTGGCTCAAAACAGGCCTTGACACTCAGTGAGGGGCCAGAGCCTGCACCGCCCTGGCAATTCTCCCTGGACCCTGGTCAGCCCACGAGAGGGGCCGGGGGTTGGGGTCTCAGTGTCTGCGGACCTGGGAGCAGGGCTGTCTTCTCTCTGCAGACCCCCTGGGGGCGGACTTGCTCCCCCCACAGCCGAGCAGGTGGGGGCGTGCGGAGAGCGTGGTGGGCCCTGTGTCGACAAGTGTCTGCTGGCTCTTGTGAGGGACGGTCGGACGG
Organism: Nyctalus aviator; assembly: GCA_036971965.1. NCBI lineage: Eukaryota > Metazoa > Chordata > Mammalia > Chiroptera > Vespertilionidae > Nyctalus > Nyctalus aviator. The sequence goes on along the minus strand of CM072935.1, from coordinate 48,412,255 downwards.
ACGCACGGAGTGTGGGGCGCCTGGGCTGGTCGCAGAGCTGCCTGCTCCCGAGTCCAGACGTAACGGGCGCCCACGAGGAGCTGGGGAGGGACAGTGGGCTCTGGCTGCTCCCACCCTCTTCCTCCAGCCCTGGTCCCAGGACCAGGCGCCTGCTGGCCTCTGGGGTCCCTGCAGCAGGTGAGCCGGGCACCGAGATCAGACACCTCGAGGAGCCGAGGACGGAGCAGGAAGGCCCGGCCTCAAGACAGGCGGGAGCTTCGTGCCGGCTGCGAACAGGGCCGCATTGTAATCGGAGAGGCCGGGAAGAGCGCGCGGAGCGAGGGCGGCTGACCCCGCGCTCCCGGGGGACAGGTGGAGAGGGAACGAGGAGCGAGTGAAGGATTCCAGAGGTGGGCCGGCTTCCTCCCTCGCAGACAGACGGGCGGTGGCAGCCGGCCAGCGTACCTGCAGTTCCAATCTGCGGTCCTGACAGCTGCAGCCACTTTGGGGAGGGGGAGGGGTGGGCTCATCGGGCGGAACCGTCGCCGCCGCCGCCGCTGCACGCACGCAGCCACTGGCCGCCTTGTCCCGTGCCGCTGGGGTGGGGACCTGCCCGGGGCTCCCACAGACGAGGGGGCCGTCCCTGGGGCAGAGCAGCCCGGGAGAGCGGGGCCGGCCGCCTGTGCCCTCGGCCCGGCCTGCAGCACAGGGCCTGACCCGGAGGGGCTGGCGTGCTCACCCGCGGGGTCACATGTGCTTCCTGGCAGACGCAGGTGCTGAGCAGGGTGGGGGCCGGCTGGCCGCGGGCGCAGGCGGCCTGGTGATGAATCATGTGGTGCCGCCAGCAGCTCGTTCCCCGGGCCGGGGACAGGGAGCTGACAGCCCAGGCCGATGGGAGTGTTTCCAGTCCAGCTTGGCCCGCAGAGGCGGCTGCCGGCCGGTGCTGGCCCCCACCTCTCCAGATGCCTGTGGGGCACACGGAGCCCGGCCTTTGTCCCCGGCCGGCCGGCGCGGAGGGGAGGAAGCAGGGCTGCGGTGGGCGGGAGCACCTGCCACCCCCGGCCCGGCGGGCCGTGCAGCCGAGGGGACGTGCGTGGGGCCGCCCAGTCTGGTTTGAATTTCTGGAGCAGTGGAGGGTGACGGAGCGCTCCTCCCCTCCCCCCCGCTGGCTGGCGGTCCAGCCGCTGCTACTGGTGCAGCTCAGGGAGCAGCCGGGCCCGCTGCCCAGGCCCGAGGCAGCCAAGCTGCAGCCGCTGTTGGAGTCATAGGCGCGGCGGCAGAGGGCTTGGCCCGCGTGCACCCGACCAGCTGGGCCCTGGGGACCCTCCCAGAGGCCTGTCCTCCCACCGACTTCCCACCTCCACACGTCCCCCTCCGCACGCGCCCAGGGGGTCACTGCCGCTGCTCCCCTCCTGAGCCCCCCGCCCGCCGCCTCCCGTTTCCCGTCTGCCCTGCTCCTCAGGATATTATCCCGGCCTCGCTGCGTGCCCCCTCCCCCACGGGGACCTGGTGACGCACAGTGGAGGTAGCGCACAGTGGCTGCCCATGGCCTGCGGGGTTTGTCCCCCGACCTGGCCCAGGTGTGGCGATGAGAGGCCGTGTGCCCGGAGCCTCCCACAGCCTGCATGGTGCCGGGGCAGCGAGGGTGCCAGGCTCCAGAGCACGGCCTGCCAGCCTCCCCAGGGCAAGTTCCTGGGGTCCTGGGGTCCCGGGAGGGTAAGGGGAGTTTTTCTCAGTCCCCAGGCGGGCCCGGAGCCCCTGCTGTGCCCTGCTCCCCAGCAGGCGGGTGGGGGGCTGGTGCAGTGACCGAGCGCGCCCTCCGCCCGCCCTGGGCCAGCTGTGGCTCCTTAAGGATTAGGGAGAGGAAATTTGGGGTTGGGTTTCTCTGAGTGGACCTGCCGCTGTGACTTTTTATCCTGTTATATTTCTATCAGATTGGACACAGCCCCCCTCTGGCCCTTAATGGCTCTGGCTTTGAGAATTTCCTCCAAAATTACACCACCGCTTCCTGTTCCACACTTCCCTGGAGCCCATCCATGCAGAGGGCACTCGGGCCCTGCCCCGCCGGGCTGCCCCCGTGAGCCTCAGCACCTGGCCGCTCCCGGGGCCCAGGAGGGCATGTCCGAGGGCTGAAGCCCAGGGCTGGTATCGCCCTTTGGGGCTCCTCACACTCGCCAGTCAGGCTGCTGGCTCCGGGTGGGGGGAGGGGGCCGCCTTTCTTCTCTGCTGAGCCCTCGGGCTCACAGCCCCGAGCTGTAATTGTCACCTGCGGGTTTTAATGGTGAGCCAGCTGCACAGCCCTGGGAGGGCCCACCGCCCTCCTCGTTGGCAGATGGCACTTTGGGTAGACACGGGGTAGTGGCTAAGGGTCCTTCCCGTGTGGGCCAAGTGCAGGGCTGGGCGGGACGGGGTGTACCCCAGGGTGCATGCAGGGGCTGCCTCCTGGCCCTGGCCTGGGGACCCATTCTGCCAGGCAGTGCCCCTCACTCAGCTCCCCCACACGTCCGTTTCTTGGGCTCCATGGTCACAGGCTGAAGTGCCGAGGCCCTGAGGCCCACAGGAAGCCCTGGCATCACGCAGGTCCGGAGAGGGGGCCCCAGGGTGGCTGCGCCCACCAGCCCTGTCCTCCCTGCTCTGGTCTCCTTTGTCCCCCAGGCCCAGTGCCCTGAGGGGGCGCCGCACTGTGCCCTGGGCCTGGGAGGGTGGGGCCGCCCGAGGCCTGGCGGGTGGGGCCGCGCCGAGAACTGGTGCCTCCAGCCCAGGAGGACGGCGTTGGGCCAGGATGGACGCTGACCCTTTGAGAGGAAGCGGGCTCCCGCTTTTGGAGGATACGGTTTTGTTTTTAATTATACAAAATTTCCAGACTTTATATTATCATATCAAAGACACAAGATGCCAACATGTAGTGACCAAAGAAAACCCAGGGAGGAAGCCAGCGTGGACAGTTCCAGTGGCCTGGGCAGTGCTGTGGCCAGCTCAGTCCCGTCGCCACCTGCCTCTCCATGGGCCCCACTCGCAGCCGGAGGCGGAGCGGGCTGTGGTGCCCGCACGGGAGGCCTGTGCCTGAGTCAGGCCCTCGGCTCTCCGGGTCGGCTCTCCGGTCGCCCGGCGGCTTCGGCCTCTAGCTCCGGATCGCCGTCTTTCTGTCCCGGTCCTTGCTCTGCGGAGGGGAGGGCAGTGTCAGGGCCCGGGCAGAGGCCCGGTGCCGCCGGCATCGGACCCTGCGCCCCCGGGCTGGCGGGCAGGGCAGCCCCCTCGCTCTCACCCCGCTTCCCCGGGCAGTGGGAGGAGAGCACACTGCTGCGCAGCCGGAATTGTAAAATTAAATTTCCCAGATGTTCAGGCCCCAGGAGCTCGCGCGTGCTGTCTGGAGAGGAAGTGGGGATTGGGGAAAGCCGAGCCGTATTTTCTCCCGCTCACCCTGCTTCTCCGGTGCCACCGAGCACAGCAGGAGCTGTAAATCACGCGCCCTGCGGGGCCCTCACCCCCAGCCCCTGCCAGCCTCCTGCCTTCAGACCCACGGCCCGTCTGGGTGGGCAGCCCAGGGCCACGGGAGGGACGGCAGGTGCCCGAGAGGCCTTAGGTCAGGGTCCTTCCCGCTCCCTCCCCGCCCTGTGGAGGCAGAGCCCAGCATTGCTCCAGGGGGTGCCTGCCTCTCAGACCCCCTGGTCCTGGGGGCCTTTCTGGTCCCCGGAGGACCTGCTTGGGGACGCACAGAGGCCGGCCCTGCCTCTTCCCTCCCCTTGGGCTGCAGGTGCTGCCAGGGGCTGCCCCTTGGCCCTGCCTCTGCCCAGCAGGTGTGGGCCACAGGGAGCTTTGGAGGCAGGGGTTCCAGGTCCTCCTCAGGCCCTCTCCGTGGTGCCCTGCGTCCACACTCACCAGCTTCCTCTGGTTGCTGAGGCAGAAGGTGCAGATCTGCTTGGGCTGGGCATTCTCCGCGTCGCGGGCCGGGGGCGGCAGGGGCGGCGGGGGGCTGCCGGCCCGCGCGGCGTGGAAGAAGGCGGGCCCCGAGTGGCAGGGCTGCCCGTCGCCGCAGGCCTCGCCCACCAGCAGCACGTTGCCCAGGTGCGAGATGTAGCTGGAGGCCAGGCGCAGCGTCTCGATCTTGGAGAGCTTGCGGTCGGCCGGCTCGGTGGGGATGAGGGTGCGGAGCGCCGTGAAGGCCGTGTTCACGCTATTGGTGCGGTCCCGCTCGCGCGCGTTCGCCGTGTGCCTCTGCCGGGGCTCCCGGCCGGACCGGCCTCCGGGGCCCGGGCCGCCCCCGGTCCTGCGCCCCCCCGCCCGCCTCCGGGCTCCCTGGAGGCCGCAGCGCGCGGCGTGCACGCGGCAGGGCTTCTCGTCGGAGCCCGAGCTCTCGCTGCCCGGGTCCTCGTCCTCCGACAGCGGGCTCACCTCCGGGTACAGGTAGCGGCCGGGCGGCGCCGAGCGCAGCATGGCGAGGGGCAGGGCCGGCGGGCACGCCGTCAGCTCCTCCGCGCGCAGCGCATGCCGCCGCGCCTCGTGGGCAGGCGCCCGGGCCGGGGAGGCGCGCGTCCGGGGCGCCCACGGTGGCGGCTGCAGCACCGCGCGCACGTGTGCGTCCCGGGCCGGAGTGGGGCGGCGGGCCCGGCCTTTATAGCGGCGGCGGCCCCTCCCCCTCGCGGCCCCGCCCCCGCCCGCCTCCCCGCCCCTGGAGGCCGCGGAGCTGGGGCCCTGCGTCCCTTCGCCTCCCGGCGGCGCCGCGCGGAAGGGGCACTGGCGTGGCCCCCAGCATCCTGCTGGCTCTGGGGGGTGCGGGAAGGTGGGGGCCCGCTTCTGGGCGGGTGTGGGCTGTGCTGTGCAGCCCCCTCGCTCCCCCTCAGCAGGGCGGGAGGGTCCAAGGGGCCCCACGACCCCAGCCTGGTTCTCTGGCATGACCAAGTTAACCCAGCTGCCCTGGCCCCGGCGCCTGGCCACACCCTGTCTGTCTCTTTCTCCCTCCCTCCCATGTACACTTGGGCCTTTTGTGCCAGGCAGGCGGTGGAGGGGGGGGGGGACAGAGGATTATTGAGGAGCTACAGTTCAGCCCCAATTCCTGGAACCCTCCCCCCAACATTGACATGTGGGGTCCCCTGGTGGCACACAGCCTCCTCTGCACCTGCCCCCACCTGGCATCAGCTGTACCCTCCAGGTCTGGCACAAGCTGTGTCCTCTGCCTGGACACCCCCCGTCTCCCACCCCCACTTCCTGGCTCATGCCCCTTCTCTGGAGAAGCCTCCGCACGCCCATCCACACCCCTGCCTCGGGATCCCCCCAAGGGTCTGTCCAGTTGAGAAATGTCCGTGTGGACTTGGGGGCACTGGAGGCCCCACCCTTGCAGAGAAGGAAGGGCGTTCCTGGCGCTGAGCGGGCACACGGTGCCCGTGCTGGGAGTGCTAAGGCCGGTGGGCAGGTGCAGAGGGTTCTGTCCTGCAAGGGCCCGGGCTCCCAGCTGGGCTCACTCTCCTCCGGCCCCTCCCCCTGTGGCTACTGTTGCAGGAAGCGGCGCCTGGGCAGCAGACTCGGTGCTGGGTGGAGGGAGGGTGGTGGCTGGCAGGGGCCTTGACCAGGAATGTGTGTCCAGGAATGCGGCTGCTCTGCCCACGGGGGTGGCGACAGAACGGGGGTAGCTGGGGGTCCTTGCACGCCCGTACGCAGCATGCAGTGGCCTCCGCCTCCCCTTGGAGGAGTCGGCGGGGTCTTCCCTGCCTGCGGCTGCCCATTTTTGCTTCAGGCCCTGCCAGGGGAGGGAGCCCACGCGATGAGCTCACCCTTGTCTGTGGCTCCAGAGCCTTGGCCAGGGAATCCGGGGGGGCTCAGGGTCGGCACCACTTCAGTGGAAAATGTGAGGTGCAGCTCCGGAGCCTCTGTGGGCTGAAGGGGGGCAGCCTGGCCACTGCCACGTCACGCCCCAGAGCAGGCACGTGTCGGGGTGCCTGGTCCTGCCTTGGAGCCTGTCCCCTGGTTCTCGCCCTTCCCCCTCGCCTGTCTCTGAGGGGCTTGAAAGGGGGATGGCACGGTGGGTTTGCAGCGCTGCCCTGCCCTGCCCCCCAGGACGTGCGGAACACGGTGGGCAACGTGCCCCTGCAGTGGTACGATGACTTCCCGCACGTGGGCTATGACCTGGATGGCAGGCGCATCTATAAGCCCGTGCGGAACCGCGACGAGCTGGACCAGTTTCTGGACAAGATGGACGACCCTGATTACTGGTGAGCCTGGGGGCAGGAGTGGGGAGAGGGGCGGGGGCAGGAGGGGGGAGAGGGGCGGGGGCAGGGGGGAGGGGCACGGGGAGCTGGGCTCTGACGGGCGGTCCCCCAGGCGCACAGTGCAGGACCGGATGACGGGGCACGACCTGCGGCTGACAGATGAGCAGGTGGCCCTGGTGCGGCGGCTGCAGAGGGGCCAGTTTGGGGATGCCAGCTTCGACCCGTATGAGGTAGGTGGCTGTGGCTGGCCCGGGGCCGGGGCACCTGCGGGGAACCCGGCCACAGCCTGTGCTCCTCTCCCCAGCCGGCCGTGGACTTCTTCAGTGGGGACCTCATGATCCACCCGGTGACCAACCGCCCCGCTGACAAGCGCAGCTTCATCCCATCCCTGGTGGAGAAGGAGAAGGTGGGTGCCCTCCTCCAGGTGCGGCCACTCCGCCCGCCCCGCCCTGCCCTGACCACGTCTGTCTGCAGGTGTCTCGCATGGTGCACGCTATCAAGATGGGCTGGATCCAGCCCCGCCGGCCCCGGGACACTGCCCCCAGCTTCTATGACCTGTGGGCCCAGGAGGACCCCAACGCCGTGCTGGGCCGTCACAAGATGCATGTGCCGGCGCCCAAGCTGGCCCTGCCGGGCCACGCCGAGTCCTACAACCCGCCCCCCGAGTACCTGCCCAGCGAGGAGGAGGTGGGTCTGGTCAGGCGGGGCTTGTGTCCCGGGTCCTGGCCCCAGCTCAGCCCTCACCCCGTGTCCACAGAGCCTGGCCTGGGAGCAGCAGGAGCCCAGTGAGCGGAAGCTCAACTTCCTGCCACGCAAGTTCCCAAGCCTCCGGGCCGTGCCCGCCTACGGCCGCTTCATCCACGAGCGCTTCGAGCGCTGCCTGGACCTCTATCTGTGCCCGCGGCAGCGCAAGATGAGGGTACGAGGCGGCACTCCTGGGTCGGGGAGTGGGGGAGGGGGGTACACGGTGACCGCGTGCTTTCCTGCCTCAGGTGAATGTGGACCCTGAAGACCTCATCCCCAAACTGCCTCGCCCACGGGACCTGCAGCCTTTCCCCACGTGCCAGGCCCTGGTGAGCGGGGGGTGGGGGAGCACACGCCTGGGAACTGTCCCTGTCCTCGTGTCCTCACTGCCCTTCTCTGCAGGTCTACAGGGGCCACAGCGACCTCGTCCGCTGCCTGAGTGTCTCCCCGGGGGGCCAGTGGCTGGCTTCAGGTGGGCCTAAAGTGGGGGAACCCCAGCATGGGGGCCTGGGTGGGAGGGTGGGTGCTGAGGGCCTATTGATGTGTCCAGGCTCAGATGACGGCTCCGTGCGGCTCTGGGAGGTGGCTACTGCCCGCTGCATGAGGACTGTGCCCGTGGGGGGCGTGGTAAAGAGCGTGTCATGGAACCCCAACCCCACCATCTGCCTGGTGGCCGTGGCCGTGTAAGTGCGAGGCTGGGGCCGGGGGGCGGGGAGCTGGGCGGCAGGGCCCCCGTCTGAGCGGCTCTGCCTGCAGGGAGGACGCGGTGCTGCTGTTGAACCCGGCTCTGGGGGACCGGCTGGTAGTGGGCAGCACGGACCAGCTGCTGGGCACCTTCACGCCTCCTGAAGAGCCTGCGCTGCAGCCCGCCCGCTGGCTGGAGGCCTCAGAGGAGGAGCGCCAGGGGGGCTTGAGGTTGCGTGTCTGCCACGACAAGGTGTGGGCACAGAGTGTGGGGCGTGGGCGGGCGTGGGCGGGGTGCAGAGGAGAGCCCGCTCCGCCAACCTCACTTCCTGCAGCCGGTGACCCAGGTGACCTGGCACGGGCGTGGGGACTACATGGCCGTGGTGCTGGCCACCCAGGGCCGCACCCAAGTGTTGATCCACCAGCTGAGCCGCCGCCGCAGCCAGAGCCCCTTCCGCCGCAGCCACGGGCAGGTGCAGCGCGTGGCCTTCCACCCCGTCCGGCCCTTCCTGCTGGTGGCCTCCCAGCGCAGCGTCCGCCTGTACCACCTGCTGCGCCAGGAGCTCACCAAGAAGCTGATGCCCAACTGCAAGTGGGTGTCCAGCATGGCTGTGCACCCTGCAGGTGAGGGGGGGGCGTGAGGGAGACACCCCGTGGGTGGCACCGTCGGCACCAGGTTCCCACCACCACGTCTGCCTCCAGGTGACAACCTCATCTGCGGCAGCTACGACAGCAAGCTGGTGTGGTTCGACCTGGACCTTTCCACCAGGCCTTACCGAGTGCTGAGGTGAGGCCCTGCGCGTGCGTGTGTGTGCGTGTGCAGGCGGGAGGGCTGCCATCGCTGGGCCTTCCCCCACGCCCCGTCTCCCACCTGCCCTCAACCGGGTCCCCTTTCCAGGCACCACAAGAAGGCCCTGCGGGCGGTGGCCTTCCACCCCCGGTATCCGCTCTTCGCATCCGGCTCGGACGACGGCAGCGTCATCGTCTGCCACGGGATGGTGTACAAGTGAGTGCTGACCTCTCCCCCAGGGGATGCCCCGGGGACTGCCCTGTCTGAACCCTCCTCTCCCACAGCGACCTGCTGCAGAACCCGCTGCTGGTGCCCGTGAAGGTGCTGAGGGGGCACACGCTGACCCGAGACCTGGGCGTGCTGGACGTTGCTTTCCACCCTACCCAGCCATGGGTCTTCTCCTCGGGGGCTGATGGCACCGTCCGCCTCTTCTCCTAGAAGCTGGCCTGAGACCCTCAATAGAGATGTTTCTCCCCGACTCGGGCTGTGGCCTTGCGTTTGAGTTGCTGACTAGCTACCCCAACGCTCACGAACTCCGTCTTCCCAGTGGGGGGCCAGCTGACCTGCCCCCCAAGGAAAGGAAGGGGGTGGACAAGTCCTGGCTGAGGAGTGAACAGCTTTATTGGGAGCGGGGGAGGGGCACAGACTGCCCCCCTGCCTGGTCCCGCGGGGCCGGGCAGGCGCTCTGAGGCCCAGGCCAGCCCTGGCGGTGCTGCTCGCCGGCGACAGCGTGCCGGAGCCTCAGGCGAACTTCACCAGGCGGCCCAGAGTCTCGGCAGCTTTCACTCGCACCTTGGGGGCTGGGTCCTTGAGTAGGAGCTGGAGGGCTGGGGGACAAGGAGCTGCATTGGGGCGCCTCCGTGGGCCTTCAAGAACTGACCCTGAGCCAGGGCCCCCCTCAGGCAGTGCTAGGGCTCGCCCACCCCCTTCCTGGCGCAGGACCCATGAGCACTCCCCACCCGGTGTGTGGGGCCACCCGCCTACCACCCTCCTAAGACAGGCCTCTGCTGGGAGGGCTTGGGAGCCAACGGAAAGATAGTTTTTCCTTTTTTAGTGTTTTTTAAGCTCTTTTGGAACAGTTAAGAAGTTTCCGTGAATTACTAGAGACGATGAGGTCACCAGTGACAGGGAAAAAATCCTTGAAATCCAGGAAAATCACTTAGTCCCCCCTGGTGCCCACAGGGTCAGTGGGAGCCCTGTGCAGCCAGACAGGTGGGGGTGGCGGGGGCCCCTGGGCCCTGACCTCGGGGGGGCGGGGTGCTGCTCACCCGCAGTGAGCTGCTCCAGGTCCACCTGCGCCTGCTGCTGGAGCTCCGCGTGCAGCACCAGGAACCCTGTGGGCAGGGCTGGGTCAGGGGGAGGGGAGGCCCTGGGGAGGGGCAGACGGGGGGCACTCACCTGTGAGCAGGGGCGCAGCCGCGCGGACGTCCTCCCAGCTGCTCTTGAAGTAGAACAGGCTGGTGCTCACGAGGCGGCCCAGCAGGTCTGGGAAGCAGCACATCTGCAGAGGCCGCCAGCCGGTCAGGAGCACCCACGCGGCCACACCGTGCAGTTCACGCACCCACGCCCACCCCCTCACCAGGTGCTTGCAGGCGGCATTGAGGAACTCCCCAAAGTGCAGGCCACGGCCGTCCTGCAGGTGCTTCTGGAAGACGGCTGCCAGCTCCTCACACTCCAGGTTGGGGCCGCACATGCGCAGGGCGAACCTGCAGGCCTGTGGGGCAGCACTCAGCGCCTGCCCGCCCCGCCCCCCCCCCCCCCCCAGCTCCCTCGCCCCCCGCCGGCCACTCACAATAGCCACAGAGGGCTGGGGGTCCTGCAGATGCAGCAGCAGGGGCACCAGGCCCCCCACCACCTGCTCCAGGAAGACATCCTCGCAGGCCCCGTGGCAGGCCTTGTTGAGGTGCCCAAAGAGGCGGATGGACACAGAGCGGAACTCCATCTTCTCCTGGGGGGACAGAGAAGATGTCCCTGGGCATTCCCAGCCCTGCCAGCCACAGCACCAAGCCCTGGGCCCTTCCCCTCCACATCCTGTCCTTGTGCTGTGGGTGCTGCCCGCCTGCCGGAGCAGAGGTGGGGCCAGGCCAGCAGAGCATTGGGAGGGGCCAGGGTGACCCAGGGAGCAGGTGGGGCTGAGGCTGAGGCTGAGGCTGAGGCGGCAGGAGGGCCGGGAGCAGGGGCCTGGCAGGGAGTGGCTGCCCTCCCGTCCCCGCCCGCCTACGCTGTCAAAGAAGGGCCGGATGCGGATGGCCGTGTGCAGCAGCACCGTGCGCAGGTCCTCGGGCTCCACCAGGTCCAGCAGCTTGGCCAGGCCGGCCATGGCCTCCAGGGCCACCAGGCTGTGCGGGTCGTCCCCGTCGTCCAGCCCGCCGATCATGGCTGTCAGGAGCTGGGGGCCGTGGGTCCGCACCTGGGGACGGCCTGCACTCAACTGTGTCCCAGGTCACCGAGCCCTGGGGCCTGTCACATGGTTCACACAATCACCAGGACACACACACACACACACACCCCCCGCCCCACAGGCTGGCCAGGCCACCTCTACGCACTCCCACCTGCCTGGATCCCTGGCCCACGGCTCACTGTCCCTCCGTCGGCCAGCTCACCTTGTCGGGGGAGCCAGAGGCGAGGTTGGCCATGCCACGGAGCACCAGCCGCCGTACACTGGCGCAGGGGTCCTTCTGCCGGGCGGCCAGGTTGTCCAGCAGTGACTCCAGGAGCATCAGGTCGTTCACCACGTTGCTGGTGAGCAGCTGGAGGCAGAGGAGCTGTGACCTCCTGTCCTAGGGGCTCACACCCTGGCCTGGCCCCTCCCCAGCGTTCTCAGTGCGCTGCTGGGCATCCGGTCCCAGGCCACTGTGAAGTGGGTGCTACAAAGGTCAGCTAAGGGCCACGCTGGGCTCAAGGCCTTCCCTGTCCTCTTTCCCACCTTCTGGCCCAGCCCACCCGGCCCCACGGTGTGGCCTGGGCAAGTCGTCAGCACCATCGGTGTTACTGACAGCAGGGGTGGCACCAGGCGTGGCCCAGGGGGCTGGGTGAGGTCAGTCAGTGCCAGCCATTGGGGGCTGCCCCCTCCAGGGCCCTCGCCATCAGAGCAAGCAGCACCTACCTCGGCCAGGAAGGCTGTGGAGGTGACCCTCTGGGCCTCGTACACACTGCTGTGTGTGCCCAGCAGCGCCTTCATCACCAGGGGCAGCCGGGGGCCTGCAAACTTGGCCATGGCACTGGGGGAGGAGGCCACACCATGCAAGGGTGGGGCTTTGGGCCACCCCCGAGCCCGTCCTGGGCCAACTCCCCCATGGAATGGGTGGGGCCTCTTCCACCGTGCACATCAGAGCCCTCAGTCCCAGGAACCTGTGCTCTCCCCTCACCCCCCAACGCCAAAGGGAGGCCCATGTGGGCCCTAGGGTATACCAGCTCTCAGGCTGGGCAGAGACTCGGGAACTCCACTACTAGGGGGCACTTATGTGTGCCTCCCTGTGGGGTCTCCCTCACCGGCCTCGACAGGAGCCGCCCTCAGTGCTCACCTGGCCAGCCGGGCCACACCGTCCTCATGGCCTGTGGGGGTGCTCAGCAGCTCCCAGGCCCCCTCCAGCTCCACACGCTGCACCACATCCTCACTGCCACCCCGCAGCAGCACGGTCCGCAGAGCATCCACTGCAGAGCTGGGGGGACAGGCAGCTGCACTCAGCCCCGCCACCCCACGCATACAAGGCTCAGGGCTGTGCAGCCCACACCCGCCAGCTCCCCCTCCCCACTCGGCACAGCCAGGCGGCTCCAGACCCTCTGTGAAGACTGCTGCCCCCACTCCCGAGCCTGGGCCCTCAGAGCTGTGCCTGCACCTCAAGCCTCTTCTCCATGTGCACAGCCTTCCCCACTCAAAGGCCCCCACATCCTGCAGGAAGGGACAGCAGGTGGGGCCCAGGCCACTCCCAGGGGTCAACTGGGCTGCCGTGCGAGCGATGGAGAGCCTGCTCCGAGGACACAGGGCCACCAGGAGCCGGAGCAGCTCGTAGAAAATGCCTGGTGCTGCCCACCCGCTTGGCCAGTCGCAGATGGTAGGTTGGGCCGTGCCTGTTGTCCCAAGCAGAGCCCCGCAGGAGGGCCCAGGCCCCAGGGCCCAGCTGGAATCCAGTATCCGCCCCTCTCCTGGGATAGGCCCCCAGCTCAGGCAGAAGCATTCAGTTCAGGTTTGGGGGAGAGCAGTGGGCCTGCACCTGCAGAGCCTCCCGGTAAAGCCTTGGCCCACAGACAGTTTGCAATCCTCAGAACCACACAGGGAGCCCCTTCCGCACTGACCCCTCTCCCCTGCACAGTAGTCCCCTCACAGTGGCCCATGGAGCTGAGCTGCGTCTGCGAGGCATCCTGGAAATTCCTGGCTTAAGGGCAGACACCCACCCAGGGGCCAGTGGAGAGAAAGCACTGGACGGCGACTCTTGCTCTCCCCTTTGCTGTCCCTGGAGCCTGGAGTCCAGCGGAGGCCCAGTCATGGGGGGTCTCCCTCACCGGCCACCAGGGTCACTGGGCAGATGCAGGACCAGCCCCTCACCCACTCCAGGCCGAGACCAGTGCTCTGGGCAGCTCTCGGCTGCAACAAATGAAGGCGTTGATCTGGCCTGGGAGGATGTGGACCATTTCAGCGAGGAGCCTTCCTGCCAGTGCCTGCTGCCGGAATTTCTGTGGATGTGGCATTTGCAAGGTTCTGACTCGCAGGCTCACAGCCTCCATCAGAGCCAAGACCTCTGCCAGGCTCTGCTCCAGTCCCAGGGCCCTGGGGCAGGGAACGTGGCCTGCGGCCTGCAGCCCCCACAATTCCCGCCGTGGGGCAGCGTCTAGCGCTCCAGGCCCTGGGCTCACTGGGTTGTGTCCTCTGGTCCGTTCACATTTTCCACTTGGCCTTGCAGAGCTGGGCAGGGCCTGGCACGCAGCCTCTGTGAGGCTTTACGAGCTGGTCCTGGGGCTGAGCAGTCTGCATGGGGGCGGGGTGGTGACGCTGTCCCCTTGCGTCCTAGCCAAGGGGCACATCCAACGCCGGATACCTGGGATGGATAGGAGGTGGCCCGGGCTCACGGCCACTCAGCTCCTGTGCTCACCTGTGGCTGAAGTAGCTGGAGCCCTGAGGGGCCACTGTGTTGGGCCTGGTAGTGGCCCTAGGGACCAGGGCGGGCAGGCAGACACCCAGACTGCTGAGCTCAGTGACCCACCCTCAGCGAGCAGCTGACCTCGCCTGTGCCCCGTCTCCTGCCAGGGCCAATGCTTGGCAGAGACCATAGGACCCTAGGCCGACATGAGCCTGGGCGAAGTGGTTGTACAAGCTGAGGCTGGGGCTGACCTGGGACAGCAGACCTGGGGGGCAGTCAGGCTCCTGCAGAGCTTCCATCTGAGGGGTGCGGGGGGACTGGGCCGAAGAGGCTGTGCTGGAGGAGTGGCTCCGTGCAGGCCCCACAGCACCCCAAACCCTTCCCAAAGGAAGCGCCCTCTGCACCTGCCTGACCGTCCCCATCAGCCCCTACCCACCAGTGCGAGGCGCGGCCAGCACTGCCCCAGGGACCTGCAGCACGCCCTCAGAGGAGAGAGGGGGCAGCCCAGGGCAGCTGCATTCCCAGGACAGTGTATCACAGGGAGACATGGCTCCCGACATAAACTCGTCCCACAGCCTGGCTCACACATGCCAGAGGCACCCCAGTGCGGCGCACTCACAGCACGCTCTGCTCACAGGAAGGTGCTGGGCAGGAGTGGGGACCTGTTACCTGCAGGGATCGAGGGTCCTGGAGGCCAGAGCTGAGCTGCCGGCCCTCCGCTCCTTGGCCTGCAGGTTCCGGGGCAGCTGGACGCCCACCGTGCAGCTGACACGCAGCAGCAGCCCCGCAAATAGCTGGGGGTAGAGCTCGGTCACCGCAAGCCCGGACGCCGGAGCGGACATGACTTCGTGCAGTGCGCAGGTGGCCTGGGGACAGGGGCCACCTCAGGCTCACCCTCCCTTTGGGCCCCATGTAAGGGGAGGGCGGCCACTACGAAGGCTGGGCCCTGCCTCGTAGGACCCAGAGGACTGGGGTGTGCAGGGACCCCTGAGGGCTGCCCAGCTGGGCCCTGGGGTGGAAGGAGGCTCAGGAGCCATGTGCCCACCCGGGCACGGCCCCCAACCAGCTGCTCTGGACTCCTCAGCAGAGAGGAGGAGGGGACTCACAGCTGCTTTACTGTTGAAATTGCTGCCAAGCCAGGTTTATTTTTCCGAAGGATGAAACAGAGGGGTCTCCCTTGGGGACCGACATCTGCGGGGCCTTTACGAGGCTGGGCTCTGAGCTTGCTGGCTCTGGGGCCCCAGGCAGCTGCCAGGTGCCTCTGGGGGCGGTGCCCAGACCACCTGTGGGATCAGCCCGCCAGTGAGGAGGGGGGAGCGGGACAGCACTCACCGCGAGGGGCAGCAGCGTGGCCACGCGGTCGGGGGAGCTGCTCAGCAGGAAGGTCCGGCTCTCCTTGAAGGGCACGTCTCTGCTCATCTTCTCCAGCAGCAGCCCCAGCACCTGGACGCTGAGGCCAGGCTCTATCGCCAGTGCCCGCCACAGGGAGCAGGTGTGGCTGGGCAGGGAGGGTGATTACTGCAAGGCCACTGCCAGCCCCAGCTCCACCCACAGGCCCTCCAGATCAGCTCCAGCCAGGGGGAAATGGTGCCCTGACCTCAGACCTAAATTCACCCTCCCCTGACCCCAGGGTCCATAACAGAGAGACTCAGTGAGGCGGTGGGAGGGGGCCCGGGAGCATCTATAAAGCGCATGGCCCGGGCACAGGAAGTCAGCCTGTGAGGAAAGCAGATGCCCCTGCACACGGGGCTCAGACACAGATGCCTCTGCTGGACGTCAGCGCGTGCGTGCGTGGGTGTACAGAGGACGTGAAAGCCCAAACACCTGACAGAATGGGAATTCTAAAACAGAAAGAACCATGCCCGTTAGGAAGAGCTAGCGCTGCTTGGTGGACTTGTGCAGCCTGGATGCAACAGAAGGAGAAACAGGGACCTGGAGGATGGATGGAAGGAACCAGCAGGACCCCAAGTGGGGAGAGGCCACGGTGGGGTCCAGAAGAAGGAACGGGAGACAGGTCTGCAGACACTGACCTGGGTCCCAGGACCAGAGAAAGAGACTGAAGAGCAGCAGGTTGAAAAGTGTCCAGAGTTCAGGAAGCTCAGCGCTGCCCAGCAGAATCCAAGGACCCTGGGCCCAACCCAGAACACGCGCAAGACAGTGACCAGGGATGGCTCCTGTGCCCCCAGCGGGAGCGCGTGCACCTCACACAGCCCGCTAGTCAGACACAGGACCAGCGGCAGCACAGCCTCTGACAGCGTGAGGGCTGATCTGGCACACACAGTGAAAGAAAATGCTGAACCAGAATTCCAAACACTGCAAACCATCGTCAAGAAGGCAGCAAATAGGTCCCAGGCCCACACAGTGCTGGGATGCCAGGATGCACAGGCTGGGCATCGTCCTGTGCACTGAAGGGTCCCTGGTTTGGTTCCTGGTCAGGGCACAGGCCCAGGTTTCAGCTTGATCCCCAGTGGGGGGCATATGGGAGCAGCTGATTGATTTTTGCTCTCACATCAATGTTTCTCTCCCCCCATACTGTCTCAAAAAAAAAAAAAAATCAAATTAAAAACACACCAAACTAAACAGAAACAAGTACATTCCAGCTGACCAAGTGCAGCGTTTCAGCAGCAGACCCTCAGCAAGGAGGCCCTGAGGAAGCCCCTCACGTGGGAGGAAAGTGAGGAGCAAAGCCTGGTGCCCCGTGGACAACGCACATGCCACCAGGATGGCGAGGACACAGGGGGTGGGCGGTGGACGGTGGCAGGAGGACGGGCACCCTGGCACCCGGCAGCCGCACGCTGTGGGAACCAGGGGGCACGCTGGGCCAGGTAACACGTTCCTCATGGACACTGAGACGGACCTTCACGTGGTTTCACGTCATGAAACACGCTCCTGATTTTCTCAGCTCACGGCTGTGCAACAACGGGCAGGTGCGATGTGGGGAGTGCCGACCCTGACCCAGGTCGGCCCACCCCTGTCCCAGCCCGTGCCCACAGGACACCACATGACCAGAAAGGAGGCGCGGCCGCACATGTGCCAGAGACAGCATGCCCACGGCTCCCTCCACAGGCCGCCCACGTCCCACGGGCCTGTGACTCCTCAGGCCCCTCTGGAAGTGACGCCCATGAAAACTGAAGCCCGGGAAGGACGAGGAGCCACACGCAGACATGGGCGGGCACCGCCCCAGAATGACCTCCAGGAGCTACGGTGATGGCGGGTGGGCGGGCAGGCACAGGGCCTGGAGGGGAGGGAGGCCCGTGCAGGTCCCTCCCTGGGCCCACGTGGTCATTTTAGAATGACCCCTGAAGGAACAGAGGCAGAGTGTACGACACACAGTAACGCGTGGGAAAGAGGACGTTACAGCTGCATCAGCGAGATGACGAGGCCGAGATGGGAGGGCGGAGGAGACACCAGGCAAGCAACGGCCAAGGTCACCTCAAAGCAAAATCCTCGCGTGTGATGGCGCTAACGCAAGGCTGGCAGGACCCGAAACACAGAGCACAGGATCTCTAGGTGACAGTGGCCTCCGTCACCAAGGGAGCAGCACAGAAGGGCAGTGCGGGCAGCAATGGCCACCACCAGGCTGAGGTGAGGAAGGAGATGTTGGGGAGAGGACAGGAGCCCGAGTGCAAAACGGGGGACGGGAACCCCTTCCTGGCTCAGAGTGAGGGCCAGGCCCCAGGGTCTGCTCATAGATGGGGTGACACCCTACAGAGGACAGGCCAGGAGAAGTGACCGCGAGCCCAGGGTGACCCCTGAAACCTGGAGGGCACAGTGACCCCAGGGCAGGACCTGGGTCTCACTGGTGCCCAAAAGGAGGCGCCAAGTGCAGAGGCAGGTGGATATTGGGGGTGCAGGAATCTGAAGCGCCCACCCCAGCAGATGGCAGACACCAGGTACCTGTCGAAGGGCAGGGGACTGCCAAGGAGGCTGGTCACCACGGCCACGCAGTGCTGGGACGCCAGGACATACACGCTGTGCTGGGCCGACTGCAGCACGTGGTCCTCACGGCTCTCCTGCAGCTTGGAGCGCAGCACGCTCATGATCTCGGGCACCTACAGGTGGTGGGTGCGGCATCAGACCTGGAAGCAGGCAGCCGGGAGCCAGGTGCTGTCCATGGGGCCATGGGAGGGGGCAGCCCAGGAGCTGCAAGGCCCCTCATGGGGTAGGGCAGAGAAGGAAGCCTGGTGCCCTCTGGATCTGTGTGGAGCACTGAGGCCAACAGGCCCCAACAGCCCCTCACTCCCTATTTAGGGTGTCCCAGCCTCAGGCGCTCTGATTAAAGGGCAGTGGGCTGGGATGGAGGAGAGAGGGGAGGCTGACCGACCCCCTGACTGAGGCTGGGACGGGCCAGGAGAGGGAGGGCCGTGGTCTCCACTGCGAAGCCAACAATGAGGCAACCAGTGCGAAGAGCCTCCTCACTGGCCTCTACCACTGAGCCAAACCGGTTTCGGCCCCAGCTTACTTTCTGAACGGAGTGACTTACCAAATTCTCAGTCTCCACACAAAAAAGAATTTGTCCCTGTCAGATCCACAGGGAAAGGGAGCAGGGTAGGGAGCCCCCACTTACCCGGCACCCTGGCCACACAGATCTAGACAGACCCAAGGTCCATGTCTGGGGTAGCCACACCCCTCCCCAAACAAGCCCCGCCCACAAAATGCCTTCCCGCCCCGCCCCACCTTCTCCAGCAGCATGCTGCCCCGCTCCTTCAGCAGGCAGTTGATCATGACTGTAGCTGCTCGGGAGCAGTTCTTGTCGGGGTCCCCCAGGCTCTCAAACAAGGTGAGCAAGAGGTTGATGAGCTGAGCCGGCGGGAGGCGCTTCGCAATAATCTAGAAAGAGAGCTGAGCGTCAGAAAGCAGAGGAAAGGCTTCCAGACAAGGCATCTCTGGGCGGGGCCAATGCCATTCTGCCTGCAGGCCCCTCCTCCAGCCTCAACACCCTCTTCCTGGCCCAGCGCTGAGGAGCTCCTATGGGGTGCCAGGGCCTGTGGCCCAGTCACAGAAGCCCCAAGCCCACTGGAGCCTGCGCTCCCATTCCTGTGCCCCAAGCCCACTGCCCTGAGCTGCACCCAGTCCAGCGCCCTGCCCTGCGAGTCTCCTCGGGGGCAGCCTCCCCGCTGTGGGGCCTGGCAGGTACCTGAGCTATGCTGTGGCAGGTGTGGAAGAGGATGGCAGGGTCGGGGTGCACAAGGCCGTCCTTGAGGGTGAGGAGCCGCTCTGCCACGTCGTCCCGGTAGTCGCGGGAGAAGCCTGTGGAGCAGGAGCACGTGGAGCTGGGCAGGACCCCTGGCCACCCGGGCCCAGCCTGCTCCTCGTCCCTCCCACACCTCTGCCCAGCCAGAGGCTCACCCTCGTAGCCCAGCTGGAGGTACAGCAGGGAGTAGACACAGCTCACAGCCTCCTGGCGGGTGGCAGGCCACAGGTCCGCACAGCGTGGGGCGAAGAGGCCGACGAGGAGGCCCAGGTTGTGGAAGGGCACCAGGGCCTGGAGAAGAGGGGGAGGTGCTGTGGGGACACTGGCGGGGGGAGAGGGGAGCTGGGGCCAGGGATGAGGGGATGGACAGGTGCTGCCTGTACCACTGAGACCCAGCTATGGATCCAGCTCAGGCCATACCCAGTCCGCTGGGGACCTAAGAGGGACACAGGGCAGCGCCAATCAGGAGACAAAGACGGAGCCCCACAGGCAACAGAGGGGCAGGGCTCCGATGACTCCACCAACCCCGTGGGAAGCCCCCAGCCCCAGACGCAAATCCCACCCCGTGGGAACTGCAGGATTCCCCTTTACCAGCTGGTCCTGGTCCCGTTTCCAGGCCCTTCTCCTCTCCTCAAACACTGAGCCTTGAATCCCACTCTGGGCCTTTCAACACCAGTACGACCCCAACCCACACCCCTCGGCCTTCCTGCCCCTCCTGCTCCCTGGTCCTGGAGCCTCCGCCTGCGGACTCGTGGGAGGAGGGAGGCTGGAGTGTTGGGCAAAGGACCCTGGGACTAGCTGCTGCTCGTCTTGGGGAGGTCAGGTGTCTGTTACAGCTGGACAGGGTCCTGTGAAGATCAGGCACGAGGGAGCTGAGTGGGAAAAGCCTGGCATGCACACGGAAGGCAGGAGCCATTGGGAGGCCTGTGCAGATCTGGCCTCATAAGGAAGGAAAGCTTAAGCACATTTTTTAAAAATAGTAAAGCATCAATAGAAACAGCCTATAATCACCCTGATAGGTGAAAAAAGGTAACATCGTCTTGTGCTCCTGATAAAAGTCCTCATTAAGACCTTAGCCGGGTAGCTCAGTGGGTTGGAGCCCCATCCCGATAGGCCAAGGCTGCAGGTTTGATCCCTGGTCAGGACACATATACGTAGCAACCAAGACATAAATGGAACAATAAATTGAGGTCTCACTCTCCCCTTTTTTCTCTCTAATCAATAAATTTCAAAATCAATGTACTCATTAAAATGTATGATGTGTGGAACGTGAGAAAAAGTAAATGTGAAAAAAAAAAATAGTAAATGTGGCCCAGCAGGTCAGGCTTTGGGCTCAGCAGCAAAACTCGCTGAGGGGTTGTCATCTCGTGGTGTCCCCAAAGTGCTGGACGAAGAGGGACTAAGGTACGGGGAGGGGAGGGGGACCAAAAGTCCCAGTGTTTGAAATTTGATATGCAGCATGGGGTTATGTATCTGAGAAGCCAGGACACTCACTAAAAGCTCATCAGCAGGAACAGAAGAACTTGTAAACTACCCAGTTACTAAGTACCCCAAAACCCAGGTTCCTCCGTCCCAGTCAGCAGTAACCAGGCCGGAGTGAGGGGAGTCACACTGGCAACCACACCACCCTGTGGAGGCCTGGGGCGCCCCCTCCCAGCCACTGCGGCTCAGCTACCGTCCTCGGGTCTGTCCACTTGCCACACGAGTGCCAGGCTGTGTCCCATGACCCCAGCCACCTGGGTGACAGCCTCGAAGCACACTGGAATTCTGGGAAAGCACACACACGAGCTCCATGGTCTCACCAAACATGGATGCACACTCTGGCTCTCGGGCCAGCTTGGACCTCCCCTCTCCGCTCCGCCTTTCCACAACGTCCCCTGTGGTCGGGCTCTGTCTTTGCCCACCTGCCGCTTCCACCTCCAGAGCCTCGTCGTCTCCCCTACACCTGCTCCCAGCCTGTGTTCCCTCCCTCAGGGCCAGGCACACTTTAGTCCTGGATGACACGTGGGCCCGTAAGCCTGAACTCCGGTGGCCAGCCTCAGAACACTCAGCCCTGCCGGGCCTCCGTCCACGTCTTCAGGAAAAGCACGGACACTGTCTGGGTGTGGGATGTGCCTGGGCTGGTGGCCGATGACAGCAGGAAGCCCGCCAAGTGCTTAGTGACATGAGGGCAGCCAGCACAGGCCCCGGCCAGGGGACCCAGAGACGGGACGGGACGGTCAGGAAGGTGGGGCGGAGTGCCTGTTACTCACACTGACGTGCAGGTGCTCCAGGAAGAACTGCAGCAGACAAGCGCTCAGGCCCAGCGCCCGCACCCGCTCGTAGCCCCGCGGGGACTTGATCCACGGGCTCAGGTGCTGGGGAAGATGGGAGTTTCACACGGGTGCCCAGGGGACAGCCCAGAAGGCAGGAGCCTGTGCAGTGAGCAGATCAGTGGCCCTATCAGGCCACCCTTCCAAGCTTCAGGGTGGGTCACCACAGCTGCAGCTCATCCCTGTCCTGCTTGGCCTGGACCACACACATGGCCCCCCAGGGGGACCCAGAGCAAGCTGGGCCTACAGAAGGATGGGGTGTTCCCAGGGAGAGAGACAGCATGGCCACCACCTGCCCATCCCGGCGTCTCGATGGCCCCAGACAATCAGAAGCTCACATACGAGGCTCCTGCGGGGTCTCTGGGTCCCAGCACCATCAGATGAAGAAAATGCAGGAATAGGCTCTAGGCCCCATCTGGGTGAGGGCCCACCCCACCTGCACACCTACCCACAAACCCCCACTGCAGAAAGCACAAATGGCCCTGTGCCGCCCCTCGGCAAGGAGGGTCCTGAGAAACAATGGAGGATTGGCTGCCAGGTGCCCACCCGGACAGTGCACCCCACTGCACACCTCCATCATGAGCTGCAGGCCCTGGGGGGTCATGTTCCGCTGAAGGATGCTCCTCAGCAGATCCTCAAGGGCGTTCATGGTGTCCAGGTACAGGACCTGGAGGGAGGGTGGGAGGCGCCGGCCCACCAGTGACCACGCCGCCCACAGCAGCCTCTCTCCGCCCCCCACGGACACTGATGGGAGCAAGGGGCACATGGAGATACCTCCTGGGGGCCATCCTCCCCCTCGGGCTCGGGCAGCACAGCCATGACGCTGTGCAGACAGCTGTTGATCATGTCCGCCTGCACCTGCTCTTCCAGCTCGGGCTCCAGGGAGCTGAGGGGCAAGTTAAGGTGGGATTTGTCCAGCTGCACCCCACCCTGTGCCCTCACCCAGGAGCCCACCCCAGAGGAAAGGATACCTCAGGTGAGTGCAGGCGAGCATGGCCTTCTTCCGAACGGGCGTTCGCAGCGAGTCTGGGGGCTCTGCCTTGATGAAGTCCTGAGGGGCAGGTGACAGCCCTAAGCCGAAGCACCGGCTCTCCTCCCAGTCGGCTCCCGTCAGGCTGTGCCCAGTAGGTGCTGGGCCCTCACTGCACAGGCCCCACCTCCCCTCGTCCGAGTCAGAGCCCTCCAGCCGCCCCAGGCACCCCAGAGCCGCACGGCCTTACCATCATCTGGGCCACCAGCTCAGCCTTCCTGGCGAAGTGGAAGGAGCCGGCCTGCGCGCTGCTGCAGATGGCCTGGCACACCATGCACACGCTCTGGACGAGGCACAGCTGCAGGCCCAGGTCCTACAGGAACAGCAGGCTGCAGGAAGCGCCGACCCTGCTCCCCAGCCACTGCCCTGGGACCACAGGGCTGAGCCCATAGAGGGGCTGCCCACAGCAAGAGGCCAGACCACACAGCCTGTACTTAAGGGCTTGTCAAAGCCACAGGACAAGAGGACGCCTGTGAAGGCACCTTGAGGCACTCAGCTCTCTGCCTGGCCCAGGCCCTGAGACCCTGAAACCCTGAGGCCCTGGTCATGGCCGTGGGCAGGCCCTGCAGGCAGATGGTAAGCTCTGTCCGTGTCCCCTGTGTCCTGTGGCTGGAAGGGTCCCCCAGGTGGGAGAAGGAAGCCCACGCAAGAAAAGCCCCACCAGATGGGGACGCCCCTGCCTGTCCCACCAACCTGGCCTCCGAGGGTTGGGGAAGGCAGTGAGGACAGTTGTCCGGGGGGCATGGGTGGTCTCCCCTACACTCTAATGGGCTTGGGGGGGGCAACTCTTAGGACAGCCCCTTCCCCAGAAACCCCAGGAGAACAGAGAGTCTGTCTTCGAGGGGAGGGCCCGACGGTCACAGAGGGGCTTCCGGGTTAGTGCCAAAGGTCCCAGCAGGAAACATGTTAGTGAGGCCAGAGGCCACTGTCGCTGGCTCAGAGCTTAGCCTTTTTCCAGAGCAGCTGTGAGGCCAGCCCCGTGAACACAGGGGAGCGGGAGCCAGAAGAGGGACTGAGGTCCCCAGCTCCCTGCTCTGCCTGCCAGCCTCTTCCCACCGCCAGCCAGGGCCCGGGCCAGAGCGGGGAGGGGCTGCTCCAAGCTACATGAGGGCACCCCGACTCCTCCCGTGAAGCCCAGCCCAGCCCAGCAGAGAGAGGAAAGCACAGTCCACGCTTATCTCCTACACACTGTACCTTGGTCTCTACCTTTATTCCCAGAACCTGAACAACAAAAAGTGAGAGGCATTAACATGTGCGATGCTAGGTCGGGCTCATGCCTGCCCAGATGCCCGCCCTGTGCCCACCTTGGTGCTGAAGCACTGAAACATGTTCCGCAGGATGTCGGACTCGACCCTGGCCAGCAGCTGCTCACGGGGGGCCTGTGCCGCCACATGGCCATAGCACAGGATCAGCGTGCCCTTCACTTTGTCTATGTCATTATCGCTCCGGTCCTAGGTGGGTGGGGGCAGCAGGCCTCCGTCACAGTTAGCTCCCTGTGGCCCCTGCCCTGCGTCCCACACCCCTCAAGAGGCCTCCCACACAAGCACCGAGTCTCTCTGGAAGAAGGCAGGGCTGCCAACAACATCGGAGGCTTAACCGACCACCAGCTCCGGGAGAGCACCTCCATTGGGAGCAGCAGGACAAGCCGGATCTAGGCTCTTTGGGGCCCAAGGGACAGACCAAAGGTCTGGGCAGGGAACAAGGTGGGAGGGTCAAGCAGGAGGAAGCTGAGCCAGGGCCTCCTCTGCCCTCGCCTGCTCACACCTACACACAGGAGTGTGGGTGAGCCCTATGCACACAGCCCAGGCCTCAGGGTCTGAGACTGGGACCGGCCTCAGGGGCAGGCACCTAGCCCTGCTGTAGTGGGTTTTGGCAAGAATGCCTCTACCGGCCACCAGGGGGCAGAGAGGAATAGACAGCGGATGGGACAGCCAGCGGAGGAGGCAGCTTTCATCCTGCCTCCCAGACTGGCAGAGGGCTAGGTGCCCCTTGTCACCAGTTGAGGGGGAGCCCACACTCAGTAGCCCCACCCACGAGGAAACAGAGGCTGGATGCGGCTCCCCCTGCAGGCACCCAGAGCCAGGTTGCCCCACCGCCCAGGACCGTAGAACCCAGTCCAGTCCCACCAGACCTCCTCCCCACACCGACTGCTGCACCTTAAAAATGTTGAAGATGCCGATGGACTTTCTGAACACATCCGACCTCACAAAGTCCTCCAGCTGGGCCAGGGTGTCGTCCAGGTGGGAGATGGCACAGATCCCAAAGCAACAGGCCAGGCCCTGGGGAGGTGCGTGGGGCACTCACACCGGGGCAGGGAGACGGGTTTGGGAGAGAGGACAGGAGGACCATGCATTATGCATGCACACTGCACACACCATATGGTTGCATCTGTGCACAGCACACACGTAAACACTCACACTCACTAGTGCCTAAAAGAGGACAGTGAACACTGCCAGCCAGTCGTGGGCCCAGGACTTTGGGGGTGGGGATGGGTGCTGGCACCTCACGCTCGGCCTCCTCCTGGTATCTGGCTGTTTCCAGCAGCTCCTGCAGGAGTTTCCTCACCACGTCCTTACTGGAAGCAGCACCCAGGGTGGTCCCCACACATTTGTACAGGAAGTTCTGCAGCAAAGCCAGGGAGTGCTGCGCTGGTGCCCGGTGGAGGGAGGCCCGGCTCTGCCAGCCAACGTGGGAGGCGCTGCTGGGAACCTGTGGTTCTGGCCACTGCCTGAGCGGGGAGTCTCCAGCCACCAGCCACTATGCAGAGGCTCATAGGCCTTCTCTTCTCTGCCAGAGCCACAAGGGCCCAGAGATAGGCTCAGGCACCAAGTGACGCAGAATCAAAGCCCAGGAGCTTGGACCTAAGGACTATGCCCAGAAAACCACAACAGACTATTCCCCCACACTTTCTCCCAGGGTGCCCCCCACCTGGCATCCTTTCCTGGGGCTCTCCCCACCCCCCACATCTTCCCCTGGGGCTCCCCCTCATCTTTTCCTGGGGCTCCTCCCCCTCACACCTTCTCCTTGAGCTCCTCTCCCCCCTTCCTTACCCCTCTAAGGGCTCCCCCCCATCTTCCCCTGGGGCTCCCCCCCTCTCCCCCGCATCTTCCCCTGGGGCTCCTCCCCCCCATTTCCCCTGGGGCTCCCCCTCACATCACTCCTTGGGGCTCCCCCCCCCACCCCCGCATCTTCCCCTGGGGCTCCCCTCACACCTTCTCCTTGAGCTCCTCTCCCCCCCTCCTTACCCCTCTAAGGGCTCCCCCCCATCTTCCCCTGGGGCTCCCCCCCTCTCCCCCGCATCTTCCCCTGGGGCTCCTCCCCCCCATTTCCCCTGGGGCTCCCCTCACACCTTCTCCTGGAGCTCCTCCCCCCACCTCCCCCTGGGGCTTCCCCCAAGCCCGCACCTTCTCCTGGGGCATTCCGTTGTAGCAGGGCAGCTGCTTGCACATCTCCAGGCTCAGCTGGCAGATCCACGTGTTGTCAGACACGACAGCAAGACTGTCCCGAAGGAACTGCAGGCAGGAGCAACGATGAGGCTGGGAACGCAGCCTCCCAGGACGGGCTGGGGAGGTGGTCCAGTGCCATGGTTCTGAAAGGTAGTGGGTGCCCCTCGAGTCCAGGCAGACATGCAATGGGTGAGGGTGAGGACAGCTGGGCCAGGCAATGGCAGACAGGCGCTGTGGCTGGGCAGCTCAGAGCCCCTGCAATCTGGCTGTCATAGCAGCAGGGCAATCTGGGACAGTCCTCACTCCAGAGACATCTATCTGTCCCTCCCCCAGGCATGCCACTCAGTCAAGGCAGGTGGCCCAGCCCTAGAAAGCTAGTCCCCCAAGCTCTCCCCACCCAGGCTGGCCACACCTCAGTCTCTTCTCCCTTCTCTCACCACCAACAGCTTTTCCTCCCATTCCTTCTGTGACAGGGTCTTCTCAGTATGTTCTGAAATGACAATCACCAGTGAGCCTGCCAGGCAGACCCGTCACTCCAGACAAGAATGGAGTGTTCAGAACACCCAGCCCAGGCTCCAACCAGCACCCCCACCAGCCCAGGCTCCAACCAGCACCCCCACCAGCCCAGGCCCCACCCAGCACCCCCACCTGGCCCAGGTCCCACCCAGCACCCCCACCAGCCCAGGTCCCACACAGCAGCTCCACTGGCTCAGGCCCCACCCAGCACCCCCACCTGGCTCAGGCCCCACCCAGCACCCCCACCTGGCTCAGGCCCCACCCAGCACCCCCACCTGGCTCAGGTCCCACCCAGCACCCCCACCAGCCCAGGCCCTGCCCGGCACCCCCACCTGGCTCATTATGCATGCACACTGCACACACCATATGGTTGCATCTGTGCCCAGCACTCACACTCACTAGTGCCACCTAGCACCCCCACTTGGCCCAGGCCCTGCCCAGCACCTCCCACCTGACTCAGGTCCCACCCAGCACCCCAACCTGGCCCAGGCTCAGGCCCCGCCCAGCACCTTCCACCTGACTCATGCCCCATCCAGCACCCCCTCCTGGCCCAGGTTCCACCCAGCACCCTCACCTGGCCCCACCCCACCTTCCAGAGCACAAAGGAAACCCAGAGGGGCCCATATCCAGGCGCTCCCAAGTGACACCAGCAGGAGCACCCTTGGGGCCTGCTGTCTAGACCCTCTCTGAACCCCAGTGGAGGCTACTTCTTCCCAATTAGGCAACCCTGGTCCTCACAGGCCAGAGCTGCCCTGACAGGCATAACAGGGTGCAGGGGCCCCACCTCCTGGGCCTCACCTTCCAGGTACTCTAGCAGCAGGGGGATGGTCGTTGCCCACCGCTGACCCAGCAAAGGGTGGATGTCCCGATGCAGGACGTTCAGGAGGCACAGCGAGGCCGCCCCACGGCTGCCCCCCAGGTAGGGGCTGGAAGACACGGTCTGCAGAGGCGCAGGGGGGAGTTCGCGCCCATGCCAGACCATAAGGCCGCCCACGAGGTACTGGGATGGAGGCAACAAGCCCCCAGACACAGCTCCCCAAGACCTAAGTGGGAGTGCCTGTCTGGCCCCCATTGAGAGGCGGCGCGGAGAGCACGGGGACCCAGGGACGAAGGGGAGTGCCCAATCCTCTCCCGATCCCTCGGAGAGAGCTGCATGCTCACCAGAAGCCTCGTGGCTATGGCGTATGGAGATGGCAGGGTCACTGCAAGGGAGACAGGACTCTCAGAGCTGCTTCCAGGGCGAGGTGGGTGGGGGCGGGGCTAGCAAGGGGCAGGGACCTAGAGAGGCGGGGCTAGAGAGGGGCGGGGCCTGCGGCCTTGCACACCAGCGCGCACCGTTGCCATCATACTGGATGAGGGGGGCGTCAGCCGCTGCCTCCTGCCTCTTCTGGGCCAAGTGCACGAGGCTCCGGCAGAGCGGGGTCAGCGCCCCCGTGAAGCGCACGGGGGTAAGGAACTCGAGCAGGTGCGGCCAGAGGACCTAGGGGCAGTGCCATGGTCAGTGTAGCCGCAGGGGCCACAGACTCGGGGAGGCTCCCCACACACACACCCGGGCAGGCTCCGTGGAGCTCAGGAAGGTTTGCCCAGTCAGTAGGCCAAGGGCCTGAGGGGCGTGGTCAGTCCCAGGGCAGGGCGGGGCGGGGCACGGGGCTGCGCACACTCACTTCGCTCATCCTGTCCACGGTGGTGCTGACCAGGTAGAGGGTGCTGACGCTGATGTCACGCACGCTGTCGGCCAGGCGCTCTTCCTCGCCACTGGGCCTCTGCTGCTGGAGGACGGGGCGAGGCAGGAGCATGTGGAGCGCACACAGCATGGCTGTGACCCAAGGTTCCCGGCCACGGGCTCTGGGCTGTGAGGTCAGACCCGGCCCAGCCACCACCCAGGGGACAGCCACGCCCCATGAACCGGAAATGCCGTCTGCACTAAACTCGCCCAAGAAAGCAGGCTCACTGGCTTAGGTCTAGTCTCCGAAGTAAAGGAAACCCTGCGCATGTCCCGTGGCCACTGCCTGCCTGAGGAGTAGCCTCACCCGACTCTGGCCCTGCTGACGTCCGGCCTTCCTGGACACGTCACCTCCTGAGAACGCCCACTTGGACCAGGAACAGACTACAACCTCCAGACAGCGTTGTGCATCCAAGAGTGACCAGCCTCCTAGGGCTCTGCCTGGCCTTCCACTCCTACTTCGGAGCCCAGCGCCCAGCCACACTCAGCAGTTGCAGGACTGCAGGCTGACACCACTCGTGGGATGTCCAAGCCAAGGAGAAACACTAGGCTGTGCAGGCCTGGCACTGCAATGTGTAAGCTCGCTCTAAAAATACACCAAACACACAGAAACAACTCTGAAGGCCTGACCACCCATTAGGCCAAAAAAGGTATCTGAACAGACTCTTAAAAGTGGAACTATACCTCGCCAGATTCAATGCGGATGATGCAATTAAGTTACGAATCCACAATAGCCACGAAAAGCCGTTCCTCTAGAAAAGGTTAGATGCCCTGAGGGGAACTTTGGGTTAATGAGGAACCCAAATAGAAATGGCAAACTATCTCACAGGGGCCAGCAAGACCACTGCAAGTCCATCAGGAGCAGAACTATGAGGACACAGCCAAGAACATACCTGCCCTGGGGAACATGCTACAGTGTCTTTCAAAGGCAGTTTTAATGGTTCAGAAGCCCAGTTCATCGCCTTGTTTTTTGTAATTTAAAGACCATGCCAGTTAGTAGGCCTCACTTAACCCCAGGGCTTTCTCCTACGTCGTCTTCCAGAAGTTTTTAAGTTCTAGGTTTTAGATTTAGGTCCAGGATACATTTTGAATATTAATTTTTGTTTTGGCTGAGGTTCATCACTTTGCATATTTGTCCAATTGTTTCAGCTCCACTGTTGACACCATGCAACAGGTGTCAGGACATCTTTATAAACCCCGAATCTGACCAAGAGCTTGTACCCAGAATTCATAGAGAACGCTCACTACTCAAGAACAAGGAAACAAACAATTCAACTCAAACTCAGGCAGAGGCTGTGGCCAGAATATAGGAGAAGACACACGGAGCCGTGAGTGCCTGAGGAGACCAGGCCCCGAGCGGAAGGCGGCCAGGCCCCATGTTCCCCAAGGCTGGCGGCGGCAGGGATGGCAGACCACCCCGAAGTGCCTGTTTCTTTCACCAGTGTCTAGCTTGCTCTCCCTCCAGAAAAGTGGGATTTGCTCATTAACATTTTAAACAGAAAAGCCTCAAAGCGAGCCCGGGCCTGTTCTGTTTCCTGTCTGAGGACGTGACCACTGGGGTGCAGAGGCCCCAACCGACTCCAGAGAAAGCTGCTGGGCCCGCTCCGCCTGCCCCCACCTGGGGCCACGCACCTTCTGGTGCCCACTCTCCAGTAGAGCCTACAGGTCCCCGCCCCAGCAGGGGGAGGGCCCTTACCTGGGTGTCGGGGGGCAGTGCACACTGCTGCACGATGTACTCCAGCATCGCCTCGCCCCCGGGCTGCTCCAGGTAGCCATGGTGGGCCATGGCGCTGATCACCTGCACCACCGCCCGCTTCACCTGCACAGAGGGGCAGGCTGGACAGTCCAGTCTGGACACAGGAGTCTCGCCCTTTTCCCTGCCTGCACCTGAGCGGTGCCTCACGTTCGGGGCCGGGCTCCTCCTACCCCTCCCTCTCTGAAGGGTGAGAGGGAAGCTCCTCCATCGCCAGCTGTCACCAAAACTTCTGGGAGTCCTGAGCCTGCCTTCCAGCCCGCAGTGGCTCCGCCTGAGGGCACGGCCAGGTCACTTCCTCTAGGCCCACATCGCTCCAGCTCCGCCTTCAAGGGGCTGGCAACAGAGGTCTACATGATGGGAGCCCCAATAAAGACCCTGAGACAGGCCAGGGTCACCCCGGAGTGGCAGCCTCTGTGCAGTCATATCCCTGCCCATGATTCCACGGGGACAGGGTGACTGGGGCTCCCATCCCACCATTGTGGGCCTGCCCCTCGTGCTTCCTTCCCAGCTGAGGTTGCTCTGTCTTTTCATTGCAATGAGCCAAGACTGAGAATGGCAGCTCTCATGAGTTCTGGAGTCTTTCTAGAGAATTCTCGAACCTGAGGGTGGTGTTGGGACCAGTGTCTACCTTCGTGCCTGGGAACTGTCAGGAGCAAGGCGTGGGACGCCCAGACACACAACACCTGTGCACACTGATGCTGAGGGCTGGCTGTGGGCCGCGCCCAGACAAAGCTGGTGCAGATCCTGGCCCGGCCACTCTCTGCAGCAGCAGAGGGCCCAACTCCGCTGGCCCCGCCCCTTACCTTGCTGTTGGTGTCCAGAAGAGGAAGCCTCATAGAGGAGAGGATGAAGGGCTTCTTAACTTCCATTTGAGCAGCTGCAAGACATGAACCGGTGGCTCAGCCTCCCCATTGAGACTGATGCCAACTGGCCTGTTCATCACCAGGAGCCCAAAGGCCCTGTGGCCAGGTCTGGCCCCAGCATGGCCTTCCACATCGGGGGAAAGGGGAGCGCATAAGCAAAGCCCACCACTTCTCTCCAAGAGATAAATAACATTTTTTCCCATTAAAAAGCTAGAAAGATCGGCAGTTTAGGGCAACAGGATGTCAAGGAAATGTGAACCAAAAATTTTATAACCAGCAAAACTGACCAAGTATAAAGGCCCAATGATTCTCTCTCAACACTGATGTTTCTCTTTCCCTCTCTCTTCCCCTCTGAAATCAATTAAAAAATATTTTTTAAAAATATAAAAGATGGCCGAAACCGGTTTGGCTCAGTGGTAGAGCGTCGGTCTGCGGACTGAAAGGTCCCGGGTTCGATTCCGGTCAGGGGCATGTACGTTGGTTGTGGGCACATCCCCGGTGGGGGGTGTGCAAGAGGCAGCTGGTCGATGTTTCTCTCTCATCGACGTTTCTAGCTCTCTATCTCTCTCCCTTCCTCTCTGTAAAAAATTAATAAAATATATTTAAATATATATATATATATATATATATATATATATAAAAGATGGGCAAAGATGATACAAAACATAAAAAGTCCCAAACAAGAATTCTGAAACAATGGAGTGGGGGCCGTTATTCAGGAGCCAGTGTGCTGCAGGCAGGGTCTGTCTGGGCTGCCACTGCCCCGTCCCTACCCCTCTCCAAGCTGTCTCACATCCACGGTGCTGTTAGCGACCCAGCCGACCCTGACCTCATGAGACGGGGTCGGCACCCTCGCTCCTCGCTGACGCAGGGCCACGTGGGGTCTCCATCACTTCTACTCGCCTTTGCCGCCTGTTCATGTAAAAAGCCCTCCCAGCCCACACTGCAGGCCTCACGTGGCCTCTGCACGCAAGCGGTAACGGCAGTTCAAGACGCACTGAGAACACAGCGCCGTGCGAAATAGGCTCCAGCTCCTTGCTGGGCAATCAGCCACCGAAGCAGGAAACCTGAACTTTCCACCCTACCGTGAGGAAACTGTCAGACACAGCAGACCTAGGCACATTCTACAGGACAACTGGCCCCACTTCCCCGAAGGCCCAGCCAAGGCCAGCGTGTGACCCCTCAGGATTCTGCAGTAAGGATGAGTGGGGCCGGAAGAAAGGGGAGGAGCGAGCACCTTTGCTGAGGATCCTGGAGGAACTAGCCATGGTCCCTCCAGGCAGCTGCTGCAGACATAATCTGTCTCATCTTGTGACTCTGGGGCCATCCAACCACAGCACATGGCCAATGCCTACCGGGATCAGGATGCAACATGCGGCATCTGCAGCCAGTGTCAGAGGCAAATTTTTCAAAACATTTGCAATTTTGCAAAATAGGAGGTTGGGAACCTTTTTAAAGAATTCAAAGTGAGCCGAAACCGGTTTGGCTCAGTGGATAGAGCGTCGGCCTGCAGACTGAAAGGTCCTGGGTTCGATTCCGGTCAAGGGCATGTACATTAGTTGCGAGCACATCCCCAGTAGGGGGTGTGCAGAAGGCAGCTGACCGATGTTTCTAACTCTCTTCTCTGTATTCCTCTCTGTAAAAAATCAATAAAATACATATTTTAAAAAATAAAAAGAATTCAAAGTGAGCCGAAACCAGTTTGACTCAGTGGATAGAGTGTCTGCCTGCGGACTGAAAGGTCCCGGGTTCGACTCCGGTGGGGGGTGTGCAAGAGGCAGCTGATCGATGATTCTCTCTCATCAATGTTTCTAACTCTCTATCCCTCTCTCTTCCTCTCTGTAAAAAATCATTAAAAAAAAAAAAAAAAAAAAGAATTCAAAGTGAAATGCCCAGATTCACAGGCAATGCCCTATGCACTCACCGGCTGAGTTGATGATGTGCCTCAGAACCTGCAGGGTGCCCACGCGGGTCCTCTCATTGCTGGTGTCCAGCTTGGGCAGCAGGAAGGCCAGCAGGCGTTCGGGCGAGCAGCACGCTGAAGGGGAACTCACAGACAGTAAAAATTTGCCCCTGCTCCTTGCTGCCTACACCTCCAAACCCGCCACAGGGGGCACATTGGAGTCAGTCCCACACAGGCGCAGGCAGAGGTGGACCACGCCCAGGCCCGGCAGCCACTCACCCAGCACCGTGAAGCAGCGCAGAACCTCCTTCTGGTTGCTCGTCACCAGGGGACTGGTGGTCTCCACAGGCACACAGATCTGCAGCCAGGGACAGGGGTGACAATGGCACTGCTGCCCTGGGCCTGGCTGGGCGGGAGGGCAGGCCACACGTGCTCCTGACAAAGCACCCAGCTCACACACTGCTGAGGGCCCTGGCATCTACCCAAACCAGCCACAGCCAGGTGCAGGTCAGGGGCTGGCCTCCCCTGCGGGGTGGAGGTGGGGTGGGGTAGGGAGACAGGGAGGCTAACGGGATTTCCATGCACATGGCTGAGCTGTCTCGAGGGGGAAGAGTTTGCTGGCTTCAGTAGAGCACAGCTTGTGAGCCAGAGAGGTGACTGACAGTGCAGGGAAGCCCTGACCCACAGGCCCTGCCCAGTTGTGCTCCGGCCGTTCTCAGAGCTGGAGAAGCAGGTGGAGGCAGGGCTTACACGTGATAGGTGCTGCACTAGAGGTTCCATTGGAGAGCTCTGACCTCTCCTCCTGCCTGCTCCCTGCTAAGCTCCCTCTCTGGAAGAGCAATCCAGGTCCTGAGGACCCTCTAGCAGCCCTAAGCAGAGCCATGTGGCCAAGAACCACGCTTCTGCCTGCAGCCACGAGAGGGAGCCCCGTGGGAGCAAAGCCTACAGCCTAGCAGTGCGGGCAGCCACCCAGGACCCGGGCAGAGCCTCTAGCAAGCTGCTCCGGGGTGTCTGGCCATGTGACTGAGATGCACAGTTTCTGTTTAAGGTGCTGCGTTTCACAGCCACCAGTTACAGCAGTCACTAATGCCAATGAGTGGTCACGTGGAAGAAAGGCCAACCTGGATTCTCACTCGCTTTTCCCTAAAATAAGTTCAGGGTGGATTCAACAATGTAAGTATAAGGAAATGGGAGACTCTGACAAGCAAGTGTGGAATCAAGGAGTCTAAGTATAAGGAAACCTGCATTATAAAATAGAAGACAGACTAGGATGATGTAAAAATTAAACTATGTTGCATGCAAACAAATATAAAGAGCCCCAAAGTAAAGGACTTTTTTTTTTTGTCCTGTCCATGGATCACTACTGGTGCATAGGAATGCTGTTGGTGTGTGTGCTGAGGTCTCATGGGCTGCACTGACTCAGTGCCCACCGGAATGATTTCGGGGTGACAGTCATCCACACAGGAACCACTGAGTGCCTGCAGGTGACAGGAGCTACGCTAGGGGCGAACACAGCTGTAAGCAAACAGACAGAACCCAACCTCACAGAGCTCCCTTTGGCGGGAGAGGCAACAAGCAGTCATTGATACAGATGACCCTGAACTCACAGCATTAAGGGCGCGGACCCCCAACCAGTCAAAAATCCACACGTAACTCAACTACCCAAAAACTTACTAATAGCCCCACTGTGACAGGAAACTGTACCAATAGCATAAACAGCAATGAACACACACTTTGTAAGTTACCTCAATGGAGGCCAAAAACTTTTAAAGACGTGATTTAAAAAGTATAGAAGAGATCCACCAAAGGACTTATATGCATGCATATAAGCCTAATCAATGGGTACAGACAACAGGTAAGGGTATGAATGGGGGTGGGGAGTGGGGGGTAATGTGGGAATAAGGACATATCTGTAATGCCTTAATCAATAAAGAAAAAAATTTTTAAGTATCTAAGAGCTGGGCTGGTGTGGCTCAGTGGTTGAGCATGAACCAGGAGATCACGGTTTGATTCCAAGTCAGGGCACATGCCCAGATTGCAGACTCCATCCCCAGTGGGGGGCATGCAGGAGGCAGCCAATCATTGATTCTCTCTCATCATTGATGTTTCTATCTCTCTCTCTCCCTCTCCCTTCCTCTCTGAAATCAATAAAAAAATATTAAGTAGCCCTAACTAGTTTGGCTCAGTGGACAGAGTGTCAGCCTGCAGACTGAAAGGTCCCAGGTTTGATTCTAGTCAAGGGCATGTACCATGGTTTCGGGCACATCCCCAGTGGGGAGTGTGCAGGAGGCAGCTGATCAAAGTTTTTAACTCTCTATCCCCTTCCCTTCTTCTCTATAAGAAAACCAATAACATATGTTTTTTTAAAAAGAAAAAAAATATTAAGTAAAAAATACAATAAAAATAAAAGGTCAGGGCGGCCATCGTAGGAGCGCCAGCGGTCAAAATGAAGTTCAATCCCTGTGTGACTTCTGACCGGAGCAAGAACCGTAAAAGGCATTTCAATGCACCTTCCCACATTCGAAGGAAGATTATGTCGTCTCCTCTTTCCAAAGAGCTGAGACAGAAGTACAATGTTCGGTCCATGCCCATCCGAAAGAACGATGAAGTTCAGGTTGTTCGAGGACATTACAAAGGACAGCAAATTGGTAAAGTAGTCCAGGTTTACAGGAAGAAATATGTCATCTACATTGAATGAGTGCAACGGGAGAAAGCTAATGGCACAACTGTGCATGTGGGCATTCACCCCAGCAAGGTGGTCATCACTAGACTAAAGCTGGACAAAGACCGCAAAAAGATCCTTGAACGTAAAGCCAAATCTTTGCCAAGTAGGAAAGGAAAAGGGAAAATACAAGGAAGAAACACTTGAGAAGATGCAGGAATAAAGTAATCTTATATACAACTTCCATTAAAAACTTGAAACGAAAATAAATAAATAAATAAATAAATAAATAAAAGGTCAGCACTGAGGGGAAGCACAAAGTGGGGACCAGGCCTGGGATGCAATGATGAGGACCTCCTCACACCCATCATCCTCTCACCAAGCCAAGCAGTCCCATTTGTCTTCCTCCTCCTAGAACTGGGAGGAGCGGATTCTTCATGCCCTTGACCCTGACAGGAATGTGCCTGTCTCCCACTCGGTGTGACGCACGCGGAGGGTGTGGGTAAATAAACTATCGGAACCCAGCAGCTAAGAGTCCTAAGGATAACTGGGTACTGACCTTCATCAAAAGCTTTCTTGGCATCAACTGAGATCAGAGGCTATTTCCCTAATCCATGTCCATGTGACACAGGAGCCCTGCCCCCAAGTTCCCATGACCTCCACATCTCTCACCAGACCAGGCCCTCCCAGGGAACCCCAGAGTGCTCCCTGCAACTCACCCCGTGTCATTGTGCCTCCACAGCACCACCCTGCAGCCTACCTGGGCATGCAGAGCGGCCAGGAGTGAATCCAGCTGGACCTCCAGCGTGCGGCTGCCCACGCTCACGGCCGCCTCGAGGATCTGGCCCAGGCTCTGCTGGGCAGAGGGGCCGTCAGACCCACCTGAAGCCCCCAGCCCTGCCCCCACCCCTAGAAGTCAGAGAGGGGGGAGGGATCAGAAAAGGGGACCTGGGGAGAGCAGTAGTGCAGGTCTGCTGCTCCAGCGGAGGGATGCTCTTGACCAGACCCTGCTGAGCTCTCACCTTGGACACGTGGGAGGTCTCGGCGTGCTTCTTGTAGAGGGCCAGGACGCCCGGCAGGAGCTTGGGGAGCTGCTCCTCCAGCTTCTCGCTGGGCAGCAAGTGGCTCATGGGTCCCAGGGCCTCCACCACAGCAAGCCGGAGCTGAAGGGGAAGCAGGACACACCATGCAACAGCACTCACAGCCACTGGGGGCCGAGTGGCAAAGTGCTCATTCACCAAGAGCTCAGGGCTGATGGGAGGAAACCACATGACAGGGTCCTAATGGAGCTAGGCCATATGCTGTCACCACTCCTCGCCCTTCCCTAAGGCATCATGGGGTGAGGACAGGAGGTGGTATCCATGGCAACTGGGGCTCAGAAGTCAGTACACCCTAAGGGACCTGCAGGTGAGACTGCACAGGGTACGTCTCCTCCCTAATGAGGTCCCACCTCCTGCCTGAAGGGCACTGGATGGGGACAGGTGTACCAGACAGGTCCATCCCTCCCGCAGAAGAGCAGGAGGCCCAGGCGGTGGGAGGGGCCTGGGTGGGCAGGCTCGGGTGGGAGGGGGTGTCCAGCACGGTGAGGCATACCTTGGCTTCGCGGCTCTGCAGCCAGTGGTGAAAGAGGGTGTCGTAGGCACTGCTGATGTCGGAGGCAAAGGTGTCCTTCCTGACGGTGGGGTCTGGGGCTTGGTCCAGGTTGGCCAAGTACTCGAGGGTGCTCTCGCTGAAGCGCTGCAGGGCTGCGGCAACCGGGCAGTGAGTGGCAAGTGGCCGTGGACTTCACATCTAGTGTGCATGCTGTTCCTTCCAAACCGATGACCACCCCAGAGCACCGGCCAGGCTGGGATTCCTGGACTACACTGGGCAAGCACTGTCCCCCCAAGTTCATGTCCAAGCTCTCAGGACAGGGCCTTTTTGGAAATAGGGTCTTTGCAGATATGAGTTAAAACGTGGTCACAGTGGGCGGACCCTAATACAACAGGACTGTGTCCTCATACACCAAGAACACAGACACAGAGAGACCAGACACGTTCCTCTCACTGTCCCACCCTCCTCCTGAACCCTGAAGGACCACGGCCCCCACAAAGGGGCCCTGAGGACAAAAGGTCAAAGAGGAGTCAGGCAGCAACCAGCCCCCACCCTTTACAGACCCAGCTGCCCTGGAGGCCCTGACTCACCGCAGCAGAACACCACCCGCATGGAGTCGTGCTTGGCCATGCCCAGCATGGGCAGCATGGTGCTCAGGACGGA
The DNA here is from genome assembly GCA_036971965.1 of Nyctalus aviator. Classification (NCBI taxonomy): domain Eukaryota; kingdom Metazoa; phylum Chordata; class Mammalia; order Chiroptera; family Vespertilionidae; genus Nyctalus; species Nyctalus aviator. Next base: position 48,375,116 of record CM072935.1, on the reverse strand, counting down.
CGTCAGGAAGGGCACCATGCCGAACACTGCAACAGACGGTGTCACAGCAGCCTGCACCACCCCGCCTGTCTTCCCACACCTCATGCCACCACACGCTGCAGGGCCTTGAGCTCTTTCTGCTCAGCTCAAGGCAGGTGGCGAGGCTGCTGAGACATGGAGGGTGCCAGCAGGGCTGAGGGACTCACGGCTCGCTCGAGAACGGGGTGAAGGGGTGCAGGCCAAGTCGACACCTACCATTGAAGACCGAGAGGTTGGCCAACGTCTGCACCACAAAGTAGTGCGGCAGGACCCCGGGCTGGAACTTGCCCAGCATCTCCTCCATCACCATGCCAACGAAGCGCTTGCCCACCGCCACAAGGACGCTGCTGGCAGCCTGCTGCCAGTCAGAAACCAGGTCCTGCCACCCCAGAGAAAACGTGACCTGTCATCCCAGCCAGGACAAGGCTTCGGGCCTCACCCTGTATTTGCCCGAGAGGCACAATGCGCACCCTGCCCTCGGCAGGCTCCAGTGAGCGCCTGCCAGAGACTCAAGCCCAGCACCCGTTGTAGGCACCACTGCAGGAGCACAGCCCTGGGAGAGGGGCCCCTGAGCCTGGCTCCATCCCCCAAACAGCGGCTGCGGGCACCGGTGCCCCTACATTCACTCGGAGAGCTTAGGAACTTTCTGCTTTGGTTTCCACTTCTGAAATGACAGGTGGCCCTCCCCACCCAGGAGGGAGGTCAGCATGCAGAGGGGCCAACCCGAACCCACATCCTAGCATGCTGGGCAAGAAAGAAGCCCCTGAGCCCTGGCCACATCCAACAGGGGCAGCACATGGCCTCTGAGGGGGCTTGGCCAGCAGCCGCAGACCTTGGCCTTGGTCATCTCGCTGGAGGCCAGGAGGATGATGGCCCTGACCATGTCCTTGTCCAGCTCACTGATGTGATTGATCACGATTGTCTCCATGGCCCTCAGGATCATCGTCCGGTAAGGATGAGCCAGCTGAGGAGAGAAACCATTGAGGAAGGGCCTGGAAGGTGAGCTGAAACGCCACTCCGCCCCGGGTGTGAATCCTCCCTCTGTCCAGGCCTCCAGGGCCTTTACACTCCCCGCCGTGTGCCACTGAGTAGCCATTGGTTCTCAGAGCAAAAGCAATGGTGTTGAGTGCTTGGGTTCAAGTCACCCTCATTTTACTTAGTGAGGAATGGCCACAGGGCGCCGAAGTACTGATGCTGACACCAGGCATGCCAAAGAGAGATCGTGCTCCCCTTAAGTGAAGGTGTGGCTGTACAGTCTGTAGGAGGCAGCAAGGCGAGGCCTGCCCCCTCCGCAGCCCCGTGGAGGGTGCCCACCTCCCACCTCTGTACATGTACTCGTTATTGTAGTTGGTGAAGGGCTTTCTTTCCCTTGGGTGGGACGGCACAGACCCTGGCAGAGAGAGCCAGCCAGTCTCCACCAATGAGTGAAAGGGGACAGCCACACTAGGCCTTGGCTGAACACCCAATCTTGGGATATACCAGCCCTCAGCCCCACACCCCAGCCCAAATGCCCAGCCTGGAGAGAGCTTGGACTTTGGCTTTGTGCCCGGCCCCACACCTTTTCGTGCTGCCGCAGGTGCTCCTCACAGGCGCTGAGCGTCTCCTCCGGCTGCGACTCCCCAAGGGTACACAGGGCGCCGCATACCTGCTCCTGCACCAGAGGGTCCTTGTCGGTGACGGAGTCCAGCAGGATGGTGGACAGTTCTGCAGCGACAAAGCCCAGCGTGCTCAGGCCGGGGAGGACCAGACCTGGTGGGTGGGGGCGCCTCCAGGCTGGCCACCACTGCACTCACTCTTCACGTAGGGCTCGCTCATCGCGGGGGTCTCGGAGGTCTCGGCTTCCTCTCGCCCGTGAACATGGACAGCGCCTTTTCACACCTGGCGTAACCAGGGCACAATACGGAATTCACAGCCTCCTCGATCGCATGGTGGGCAGTCACTATGTCTGCGAAAAGAATACAACCTCACCACGGGGTTCTGGGTGGTCTCTGCTGTATCTGGCAGCTCGCAGGGAGGAAGAGCGCCCTCCCCCCCCACAGGTCCCAGCTCTCCTGTCCGGCACCCATGGTCCTGCACCAGCTGTCGGCCCCCAAGGCCCATCCCTGGCAGGCAAGGTCACTCACTGCCTTCACTCTGGAGGGACACCAGGATGCACTAAGGCCTGGGGTCCTGGGGTCCTGGGGTGCGTGTGTGGCAGGGAAACCTGAGGGCCAAAAACAGGGCCCTGAGCCACTCAGAGCCAGGATCCCCTGGGGGCTGAGAGGGGCTGGACAAGCAGCCCCTGAAACGGCAGTCCGCCCAGCCCCTGGCATTGGAGAGCAGCAACTTTCCACATCAGGTGCCTCCCAGCACCAAACAGAACCACCTCCATTAACCGTGCCAGGCCCCTGATCTCCATGGCCTGCTCACCCTCAGGCCTCTGCCACTCTCTCCCAGGAGCTGTAAGGGAAGTGGGCCCAGGCCTACGGGTGGCAGCTACCTGCTTCCTAACACACGTGTCCTCTACTCTCTGGTGACCCCACTGCCCTCCATCCCCTCCATCAAGGACTGCGGCGCCGCCAGCATGGCTGTGCACAGGCGGGAAGAGGCAGCGTGGAAGCCCATGTGACATGGGTGGGGGCGCCTGGAATCACAAATAAGTGAGAATCCCGGTTCAAGATGGCAGACGGGCCCTACACATTCACCCGCACAGAGACCTCAGGGAAGGGACAGGAGAGGGGTGTGTCTTAAGAGAATAAACTCACAAGAGCACTAGAAGACAAGAGAGAGAAAATTAGCAGACCAGGAACTTCCAGGATCCCAGGCAGACAGGAAGCAGATGGAGAAGGCTGGCTTGAAGAGGGTGGCATCCACTGGGCGTCCCTGCTTTCTTCCTGAAAGCAGCTGAACATCTCAAGGAAAACGAGACATAAAAATACGTATTCCACTTGGACAGAGCAAGGAGAAGGCAAAACCTCCAACCCCACAAGGCCGAGGGTGGAAAAGCTCGACGGCTGTCAGGGGGTGGTGAGGTTCCTGAAACAGCCCACAGAACCCACTTCTCCAAGGCGGGCACCTCCTCCTGGGACCCTAATCCTGAGGTCCCAGACCTGGTCTGAACCCAGGAGGAGGGCAGCCGGTGCCTGGGCAGAGGCTTTGCTCCGTGAAAAGCCACAGCTGTCTGTCTCCAGTGCCTTCGACAAAGCAAGGGCTAAACCAGCTCCAACACCCAGCTGGGAAGGCCTCTGACAGAAGTGCGAAGGGCTGTGCTCAGCCAACCCAAACAGTCAGCGTAAGAAACGTCAGCTCCCAGCCCCATGGGCTAATGCACCCGTTTTTCCTCCCAGCCAAAGAGCTGGGAAACGACAAAACCAATGGGGGTGGACATCAGGAGTGACGGGCAAGGAGCCCACGGTCACCCAGCTCTCCACCAGGCGGCTTCAGGCTGAGCTGCGATACACCTGGGGCTGAGGAGATGGCTGGGGGGTCTGGGAGGCCTTGGTCCTGCGGCATTTGTAGGCTCTGGGACCAGAGAGAATTCCAGAGATCTGCACAGGGTCCCTGGTCCCTCGACTGTTACACTGGGCAGTGCAGGGCGGCAGAATAATGTTCCCAAAGGTGCCCAGGCTGTCCTCTCCAGAACCTGTGACTATGGTAGGTTTGGGGGCAAAAGGGACCTAGCAGATGGGATTAAGGGTGCAGACTGAGGTGGAGGTTCCCTGGATTATGTGGCTGAATCCAGACTAGTCACACGAGTCCTTAAGAGCAGACCACCTATCCCAGCTGGGGAAGAAGATGGCAGGAGCAGCCAAAGCCCCGGAAGGCTCAACCTTCCACATCTGGCTCTGGGGGTGGAGGAAGGAGGCTGAGCCAAGGCACGGGGCGGCTCCAGGAGGGGAAGCATCCCTCAGCTCATAGCCGGTAAGCAGACAGGGACTTCAGTCCTACACACAGAGAACCAAGTTCTACCAACAACCTAGAACGGAGGAAGCTGATCCTCCCCGGAGCCCCCAGAAAGGAACTTTGCCCGGTGCGATCCCTGGCAGCTACTGGCTTCAGGCTTTAAGATGGTAAGTATCACCACGAAGACAAGAGGAGGAACAGCCCAGAGATGGAAGACGCTAACGACGCCTGGCCACGCTAGCAGGCAGCAGCTGTGCGTTGCTGCAGGTTGCCCAGGAGCAAACTATTGCCACCATCGTGTCCATCAACCAGATATCATTGCTGGCATGTACATATAAGGAACTATTTGACATTAAAACTGGGTCTCAGAACTGTTGGACACTGAAATTGGGACTCAAACGTTTGTTATTATATGTTTTTTTTTTAAATATATATTTTATTGATTTTTCACAGAGAGGAAGGGAGAAGGTTAGAGAGCTAGAAACATCGACCAGCTGCCTCCTGCACACCCCCTACCGGGGATGTGCTCGCAACCAATGTACATGCCCTTGACCGGAATTGAACCTGGGACATTTCAGTCCGCAGACGGATGCTCTATCCACTGAGCCAAACCGGTTTCGGCTTGTTATTATATGTTTACTTCTAGTCTGAAGTTGCAAGATTTTTCAAAGAAAAGAAATGGGGGAAAAATAGATATAGAGGTAAAGAACCATTGAACAGACTGTCAAACTATAGCAGGAAGGCAAGGAGATTGGGGGGGTGAAAGGGGCCTGAAAGAGATCAACCAAAGGACTTGTATACATGCATATAAACAACCAATGGCCGGAACCGGTTTGGCTCAATGGATAGAGCGTCGGCTTGGGGACTGAAGGGTCCCGAGTTCGATTCCGGTCAAGGGCATGGACCTTGGTTGCGGGCAGATCCCCAGTAGGGGGTGTGCAAGAGGCAGCGGATCGATGACTCTCGCTCATCGATGTTTCTAACTCTCTATCTCTCTCCCTTCCTCTCTGTACAAAATCAATAAAATATATATAAAAAAAAAAAAAAAAAAGAAAAGAAAAGAGCCGGACCGGTTTGGCTCAATGGATGGAGCGTCGGCTTGGGGACTGAAAGGTCCCGGGTTCGATTCCGGTCAAGGGCATGTACCTTGGTTGCGGGCATATCCCCAGTAGGGGGTGTGCAAGAGGCAGCTGATCGATGACTCTCTCTCATCGATGTTTCTAACTCTCTATCTCTCTCCCTTCCTCTCTGTACAAAATCAATAAAATATATTTAAAAAAAAAAAAAAAAAAAAAGAAAAGAAAAATAAACAACCAATGGATACAAGACATGGGGGGGAGGGGAGGAGGTGAAGGCATATGGGGCGGGGTAGGGGAGGCTGGGGGAAGGTCAAGGGGGGAAAAAGGAGACACGTGTACTACTATTTGTAATCCTTCAAACAATAAAAAAATGAAGAGAAAAAAAAAGTAAGTATCTACCCAGCCAGTGTGCTCAGTGGTGGAGCATCAATCCATGATGAACAGGCGCTCCCGGTTGGATTCCCAGTCAGGGCACAGGCCCAGGCTGTGAGCTGGTTCCCCAGTGTGGGGCATGCAGGAGGCAGCCAATCAATGATTCTCTCTCCCTCTCCCTTCCCCTCTGAAAAAAAATTTTTTTTAATTGTAAAAAAAGGAGCCGAGACCGGTTTGGCTCAATGGATAGAGCGTCGGCTTGGGGACTGAAGGGACCCGGGTTCGATTCCGGTTAAGGGCATGTACCTTGGTTGCAGGCATATCCCCAGCAGGGGGTGTGCAAGAGGCAGCTGATCGATGACTCTCTCTCATTGATGTTTCTGACTCTCTCTCTCCCTTCCTCTCTGTACAAAATCAATAAAATATATTTTTAAAAAATAAATAAATAAATTGTAAAAAAAAGGAGCCGAAACCGGTTTGGCTCAGTGGACAGAGCGTCGGCCTGCGGACTGAAAGGTCCCAGGTTCAATTCCAGTCAAGGGCGTGTACCTTAGTTGCGGGCACATCCCGAGTAGGGGTGTGCAGGAGGCAGCTGATGGATATTTCTCTCTCATCGATGTTTCTAACTCTCTATCCCTCTCTTCCTCTCTGTAAAAAATCAACAAAATATATATTTTTTTAAATTGTAAAAAAAAAAAAAAGGAAAGGCAATAAGCGTCTGCTGTTTAGGTCAGCCCTGATGCGAGCGCGCCTGCCCCTCGGGCTCCGCCTCTGAGTCCCCCTGGGACACTGACACCCCCAGGAGCCCGCACACAAGACGCCATCCCACAGCGGGGCCATCAGAGACGGGCTGGGGCACTGCCGTCCACTCGCAGACACACGCCTGCCCCGTGCAGCGCCAGGCAGCCCCGCCAGGCACACACGTGTGCTCTGCATCTCACACATGAGCACCCACACCGGACACCCACAGAGACCCCGGGAGGACAGGGGTGCCAGGAAGCCAGGCAGCTCCGCTCAGGTCACTGGGTTCCGACACCAACGCGAGGCCCGGCGCCTGCCTGCTCCCTGCCGGCGCCAGACTGGGTGCCCAGCAACCACCCACCCGCGGGTCCCTGCGTGGCCTCCTGGGGCGCCTTCCCCCGGACCCCTCCCGCCCAAGCCCGCCGGCGCCAGCACCTCCCTCCTGGGCCTCCTTCTCCCCAGCACCCCGACCAGCACCCCTTTCCAAAGGCCCTGCCCCCCGGACCCCAAGGGGAACTTCTGCGAGGGAGGCTGCAGGGGGGACTCCCTGCCCGCCAGAGCCCTCTCCTCCGGCCTCCCGCTGTGGGAACCGGAACCCCGATCCCGGCCGGGCCGGACGGCGCTCGCCCAGCGAGGTCCGGCCCCCGCCCCGCCGCGGCCGCCCGGACCCGCCGCCCTCGTGACCCGCCGAGCACCTGCCTCTCGGCCTCGCTTCCCTCCGTGCCCCGGCGGTGCGGGCTCAGCTTCACACAGAGGGGCCCGCAGTGCCGTGGGGGGCAGGACCGTGGGCCCGGGCCCCGGGGGTGACAGGCGCTAGGACTGGGCCCTCCGCGCAGGGGACGAGCACCGAACCGGCGTGAGGGAGCGGGGGGCCGGAGGCAGCGCCCCGAGCCGCTCTTCCGGGCGGTGACGCGGCCACCTGGCCCGCGGGGACCGGCGCACCTGAGCCCGGAGGGGGCGGGCTCGGTCCCGCAAACCCGGCACCTCCCCGCGCTCCCTGGTGACCTTGGGGAGCGCCCCCCGGACCCGGCGCCGCCCGGACGAGGCGTCACCCCCAGCTCTCCGGCCCGGGCGCCCCCGAGGGGCGTCTCCCCGGGCGAGGCCCGAGGGCCGGGGTCCCCGCCCGCCGTTTACCTCAGGAGCCGCGGCCGCCGCCGCCGGGGTGCAGCCCTCCCGCCCTGCCGCGCGCGAGTGGGCCGGGCTTCGCGTTGTTCCCGCCCCTCGGCCGCTCTCCGCCAACCGAGGCCCGGCCCGCGGCGTCCCGGGCCCGCCCCCATGCGATCTCAGCGCTCATTGGTCGGAGGCGCGTCCCTCTCGCTCTTGCACCCCGCCCACCGAGCCCCAGCGGACGGCAGTGCGCAAGCTCCGCCCCGCGCGCGGCCCCGCCCCGGCGGCCCTGGGCCTCCGCTCCTGACTGTTGGGCTCCGGCGCAGGTTCGGGCCGGCACCGCGCAGGCGCGGGTTTCCTCCTTGCGGGACGCGGGCTCCTTGCTCGCTCTCTTCCGCGTTCCCCGGACACTGACACCCCCACCGCTCCCCCGCACACAAGGCACCGTCCCGCACAGCAGGGAACCCACCCGAGACGCGGGCTCGGCGCGTGATTGCGCCCAAAGCCGGTGCGCTCGCACACACATACCTGACCCAGTGCACATGCCAGGTGGCCCCGACCTGGGCACCGGGGCTCTGTGCTCCGTATCCCACCCGTGAGCACGCACATTGGACACCCACCAACCAGCCCGCACCCGAGATCCCGAGGCCACCGACCTCTCCTCCAACAGGTGCGGGCTACCGGTTAATAGTGCGGATTAACCATCAACCGGTTAATAGTGCGGGTTTTGTAATCGAAGAAAACACGAAAATTTCAAGAGAAACATCAACAGTGCATCATTCAAAGTAATGTCCGTCGCTAGCTACACATTTCCCCATCTGTCAGGTAACTGGTGGATATTGTCCCAATAGAACTTCTCTTGTTTTGAGGCAGACCATTCAGATATCTCATTTTCCACTTCCTCATGCGTCAAAAGTGCTGCTCAGACAGTGCGTGTGCCATCAATCCGAACAAGTGGTCATCTGAAGGAGCAAGGTCTGGTGAATATGGCGGGCGGGCTAATACTTCCCAGGCAAGATTTTTTAACGTGTCTTTAGCTGGCTTTGAAGTGTGTGATGGTGCATCATCATGAAGCAAAATTACTTTGCTGTGTCTTGTGGACAATTCTGGTTCAAATTGATTGTCAGTAGCAATCAGTATTAACGGTTTCACCTGGTTTTAGAAGCTCATACTACACCACACCTTCCTGATCCCACCAAACACAGAGCATTATTTCTTTCCGAAGTGAACTGGCCTGGCAATCGATGTTGATGCTTGACCTGGATCAACCTATGATTTTGTGCGTTTGGGATTCTCAAAATAAATCCATTTTCATCGCCGGTCACAATTTGATGCAAAGAAGACTTTCTTTCGTGCCATTGAAGCAACATTTTACTGATGACTTTTCGGTTTTCTATTTGTCTTTCATTCAGTTGATGTGGCAACCATTTTCCTTTCTTTAAAATCTTTCCCGTTGCTTGTAAACGATCATAAATTGTTTGCTGAGCAACGTTTAAACTTTCTGCAAGTTGCTTTTGAGTTTGACACACATCATCATCCAATAATGCTTATCATTGTTGGTCTTCAAAGTTTTTCGGTTGACCTGGACATTCTTCGTCTTTCACATCAGAATGGTTTAAAGCATTTAAACCAGCGTTCACAAGTATCTTAAGATGGAGCATGTTCACCATAAGCTTCCCAAAGTATAGATAACTTTCAGCAGCACTTTTCTTCAAAATACTGTAAAACTTAAAAAAAAAAAAAAACTTCCCACAAATGTTCTTTTTTTGGCACAAATTCGACAAATATCTATAATGTTAACACCTTCAGAAAAATTGACCTATGAAGTTTAGAGCTTGTTGTCAATACAACAAAATAGCATACGTATCAAATCGCTTATATATGCTTAATATCAACATATGTGTAACTCCATCTATTGAAGAAAATCTGCATTGTTAACTGGTACACCTAGTACACACAGACACACACACACAGGAGGCCAGCAGACCCCAGAAGTTCTCTTCCTTCGGGGTCTTGGGTCTGGAGAAGCAGACAGACAACACACAAGTAAAGACCCATAAGACACACGATGCGCTATAAGGGAGTGCCATCTACCCTGGGAGAGGGGCCTGAGTTCTGGCCAGAGACATGGGCACCTGCAGAGACCCTGAGGCTGAAATCGCTTGGATGTGTTCACAAACCGAAATAAAGGAGGGAGTGACATACTACCAGCTCAGGAAGTGAGCAGCGCGTTTTGAGAAGGAAGTGGTCAGTGGCAGGTTCTCCAGGGTGCAACGAGTGTCTGCAGAGAGCTGTGGGCGAGGGACAAGGTGGCAAAGTGGGGCTCCAATATGAGGGCAGGTGGCAGCTCAACAGTGAGGGGAGAGTCATTCTTCCACGGAGGGGACTTCAAGCTGTTTCTTTTCTTTTTCTTTCTTTTTTTAAATATATTTTTATTTATTTCAGAGAAAGGGGGAGGGAGAAACATCGATGATGAGAGAGAATCATTGATTGGTTGCATGCAAACCAGGCATGTGCTCTGACGGGGAATTGAACTGTGATCTCTTGGTTCATAGGTCAATGGTCAACCACTGAGCCACGCTAGCCAGGCCAGCCTGTTTCTTTTGTAGGGACGGGACAGAACTCGGATGGCTGATTGAGGTGCTGACAGATGGGGCTGGCACCTCAGAAAGAGCCTCAACCCCAACCCGCCAACTGGCTGGAGGGGAGAGGTCAAATAGGACACGTGGAAGTTGCCAGGGAGCGGGACAGGAGGCTTCTCCCAAGCTCACGTCTGGACAGCCTGCTTTCCTGCAGAAGCCCTGCCCATGCTCCCCAAGACCAGTGCCCGGCCTGCCTGCTGGCCCCGCCCTCTCCCCAACTCAGCCATTCAGTCCCCAAGTGCACACACTGTCCAGCACTAGCACAGCTGTCCTCTAACTTCTATTAAATTGCTATGCCCGTCTCCCTTCCACACCATCAGTCAGCTCTACGACTGGCCCGTATCTGCTCTTTGCTTCCAAGAGCTCAGCACCAGGCCCAGCCTGCGTTGGGTGCTCCTTGCACATCCCTGGGATGGAGGGGTGAGCTAGGGTGCAGAGCAAGAGGAGGGTAAGACGGACTTTGCAGAAGGAGGGTGGCCGAGGCTGGGGACCGACTTGCTGGTCTCCAGTGTGTCCTGAGCCCTGGTGGGAGCAGAAGGTGAGAGGGGTGTGGCCAGCAGCGCAGCCACCCTTGCCCGGAGCCCCACGTTTTCCCCTTGTGCTGCTCTAGCTCTCCACAGGGCCCTTCTCCACACCTTCCAACACCTGATAGCAGGCAACCCCATCTTAAATGCCCCCTGGCCCGGCCAGTATGCTGCACCTGAGCATCAACCCATGAACCAGGGCTCATGCTGGGTTGTGGGCTCCATCCCCAGTACAGGGCCTGCAGGAGGCAGCCGATAAACGATCCTCTCATCATTGATGTTTCTTTCTCTCCCTTTCCCTTCCTCCCTGAAAAAAATAAATAAATAAAATTTTTTAAAAATCCACAAAACAAAAACAGGTTAGTGCTCTGCTTGGAATACCTGGAGTGGCTGCTCTTTCCCTAACCCCCAGAGCAGCAACAAACCAGCTAGTTTATCCACGTTTGCTAAACTGCGGCTCGCGAGCCACATGCAGCTCTCTGGCCCCTTGAGTGTGGCTCTTCCACAAAATATCACGGCCTGGGCGAGTCTGTTTTGAAGAAGAGGCGTTAGAAGTTTAAGTTTTAAAAAAATTGACTCTCAAAAGAAATTTCAATCTTTGTACGTTGATATTTGGATCTGTTGACTAATGAGTTTGCCGACCACTGCGTAAGGCATTACCCTTACCCAGAAGTTTTGACTTCAGGTAAAGACATTAGTACATTATTAAAATGTTTTTTTTAAGTGTTTTTCCCTAAGGCAGTGGTTGGCAAATTCATTAGTCAACAGAGAGGCAAACCGCGGCTCGAGAGCCACAGTTTGCCGACCACCGTTCTGGGCAATTTGCCAGATGTAGGCTGTGGGTAAGTAAGGGAATAGCAAGCACAAGCCTTGCTCCCAAACAGCTCCCAGTCCAACAGGGGTGAGAAAAGGAGCCTCGGCCTGGCAGGCAGAGCATGCCCAGGCCTTCCCTGCAGGAGGCACTCCCCACTCACCAGGAGTCCCAGTGGGGGACGAGTCAGGTCCACAGACACCCAGCCCCACCACGCCCAGGCCCTGAGGGACACTCCCAGAGCTGCCGTCCTCTGTCTGTGCCATCCAGTTCATGGCAGAGAGACTGCGTATGGGGGCCTCAGTCCCGTCACCTGTAAAATGGGCATCACCTGGCTACGCTCCGATTTTAGATCCGGAATGTGCACTGCCTGCCTCCTGGGTCAGGCACATCAGGTGTGGTCTGTGTTATGAGGGGGGAAGTGCACCCACTATGGCCGCTTTGCACGGCACCTGGCACGCAGTAGGCACTCAGTCAATGCCACCTGCTACTCCCTTTGCTCACAGAAGACTCTCAAGGGCAGGAGAGGGCAGGAAGCTGCAGGGATTGGGGTGGGCCCAGGGGCCTCACTTCCTTGGGGCTTTGTCCTGGAGTCTGCAGAGAGCTATGGGGGCCTTTCCTCGGGCAGAAGAAGCTTCAGGCCTCAGCAGAGGAATGCTCCCTGCCCCGGCTGCCAGCGTGGGACCCTCCCAAAGGACAAGGAAGGGGCGCAGTTAAGACAGGTGCTGGCACCTGTTGTTCAGGGGTTCTCACCACTGAGAGGGGCTGGGGCCCATGCAGGACAGGGCCGGTTTCAGCAAGATGCTCTCGACAGGCAGGTCCTGGGGACAGAAGGGCCCCCTTTGAGGGCACAATGCAGGTGCAGTTCTAGAATCCTTCCTTCTAGAACCTGCCCTTCTTCCCCAGAGCTGGCCCTCCCCACAGCCTCAGTCCTTACCCTGAGCTCTCAGCCCGGGCCACGCCCCTGCCTCTGCCCCAGCCCCAGCCCCAGCAAAGCCTCCCATCGCCGCCAGAGGGCGCAGGTCCCGCCCGGCCTCCCGCAGCTCCTCAGACAGGCCTCTGCCAACCCCCCTCCTCCTTTCCCTCCCAAGAGCTGGACAGCCGCAGCTCCGTCCACAGCGCCCTGCCCTCCATGAAGGGCAATGGCTGGCGGAAGCCGGACCAGCAAACCTTCATGGCCCAGGTGCGTGAGTGCAGGGACAAGGGCTACCTGCTCTCCTCCAAGAAGATCGGCTCGGGGGCCTTCTCCAGAGTCTACCTGGCCTTCGCCACCCAGGAGCGCATGCAGCACAACCCCAGGCTGGCCTCCGACCTGCGGGGCAAGCGCCACAGCATGGTGAGGCAGCGCCTGCCCCCGGCCCGCCCAGGGTGTGGGGGGTCCTCCAACCCAGCCCTCCCTCCTGGGCCCCATCCTAACGCTTCTCAGGCGCCTCCCGGCCGCTCTGGCTTCCTCCCAACCGATCCCACGCCCTCCCTGGAGGCCAAGGCGCCCACAGGCTGGCTGGCCTCTTGGCGCTCTCGGATCCCCGAGGAAGTGCCCCCGGCAGGAGGGAGACAGAGGAGGGCGCTGTCTCCCAGGATTCTGTGTACCCCCTCCCCCGCCCCATCATGTCAGCACTGAGCACAAAGGGCCTGGGACCCGTCCTGTCACCCCCTGCCCTGGGGGCTGCGGTCAGCTGCTCCCACCCTCCCCGCAGGTGGCCATCAAGATCGTCTCCACGGCCGAGGCCCCCGTGGAGTTCGCCCAGAAGTTCCTGCCCCGAGAGATCTCGTCCCTCAATGCCACCTACAAGCACCTGAACGTGGTAGGCAGACCCCCAGCTGTCGGACCCCCCCACACCTGCCGCCCACCCGGGCCTGCCTCCTTCCCCTTCCTGACACCCCCGTCGAGGGCTCCGGACGGACGGTCCCCCCTCCTGGGGTGCTAGCCGGCGGGTGGGGTCCCGCAGGTGCAGCTGTACGAGACCTACCACAACAGCCAGCGTGCCTACCTGGTCCTGGAGCTGGCGGGCCGCGGCGACCTGCTGGAGCACATCAACACGGTCTCCGACCAACGCGGCTGCCCCGGGCTGGAGGAGAAGGAGGCCCACAGGCTGTTCTGGCAGCTGGTCAGCGCCGTGGCCCACTGCCACAGCGCGGGCATCGTACACCGGTGAGGGCGCCCGCCCGGCCCGCCCCGGCCGGCCCCGAGGGTGGCCCCCGAGCCCAGGCCCAGCCCCAGCCCCACCTGCGCTTCCCCACGCAGGGACCTGAAGTGTGAGAACATCCTGCTGGATGACCAGGGCTTCCTGAAGCTGACAGGTGAGCCCGCCCACCTCTCCCATCCCCCCACCCCCCCACCCCCTCCACCCCACCCCTCTCCCGAGCCGTGCTGACTGCGGACCCGGACCCCCACTGCAGGGTCTGCTCCCGATTGGGGTGACCTGCCATCCTCCCCCCGCGTTGCCTCAGCCACCCTGCAGGCACCCCCACCCCCCTGCCCCGCGCACAGCCCCTCCCCACACCGCCCCCCCCCCCACCCCCCCCCCCGTGGGTGCCCCGCCGGCCCCGCCCCCGGCCCTGCCCCCCCACAGACTTCGGCTTCGCCAACCAGTCGGCGCTCAAGAACGCGCTGCTGAGCACCTTCTGCGGCTCCGTGGCCTACACGGCGCCCGAGATCCTCATGAGCAAGAAGTACAGCGGGGAGCGCGCGGACATGTGGAGCCTGTGAGTGTCCCCCCGCCGCGGGCGCCCGGCGGCCAGGCCCCGGAGGGTGGGGGGCGGCCCGAGGAGCCCCCGCCCCAGCGGTGTCATCCTCTTCGCCATGGTGACCGGGAGGCTGCCCTTCAAGGAGCGCCGGCCGCGCCGCATGCTGCTGCTGATGCGCCGGGGGCCCGCCTTCCCGCCCGGCCTGTCCCCAGGTGAGCCCGCCCCGGGGCCCCCCAATCCCCGCGGGAGACCGGGGCCCGCCTTCCCGCCCGGCCTGTCCCCAGGGAGCCCGCCCCCGGGGCCCCCCAATCCCCGCGGGAGACCGGGGCCCGCCTTCCCGCCCGGGGCCCGCCTTCCCGCCCGGCCTGTCCCCAGGGAGCCCGCCCCCGGGGCCCCCCAATCCCCGCGGGAGACCGGGGCCCGCCTTCCCGCCCGGCCTGTCCCCAGGGAGCCCGCCCCCGGGGCCCCCCAATCCCCGCGGGAGACCGGGGCCCGCCTTCCCGCCCGGCCTGTCCCCAGGGAGCCCGCCGCCCGGCCCGCGGGCCGTTCTGCGCCAGGAGGAGGGCACAGAGTCAGACGGCCCGGGCACCCCGTCACCCACCCCTCCCGCCCGCTGTGACGGGGGAGCTGGGAGGGTGGCTGCCCGGCTCCGTGCGGGTCTCCCATCGGGGCGGGCGGGGTGGGGCTCAGTGGACACCCCGGGGGAGGGAGGGCGGCGGGGGCGGCGCTGCAGCCGTGGCCTCCCGCCCGCAGAGTGCCAGGACCTGATCCGCGCGCTGCTCCAGCTGCGGCCGTGCGCGCGCCCGGACCTGCGGCAGGTGGCCGCGCACCGCTGGATGCTGCCCGCCCCGCCCGCGCTCCTCCGCGCGGTGCCCGGCGCGGCGCCAGGTGGGGCGGGGTCGGGGGGGGGCGTCCGGGAGGGCTGGGCGCCCCTCAGCGCCCGCCCTGAGCCCCCGATGTGTCCCCAGCAGAGAACCCGGCGGAGCCCAGAGAGGACTCCGACCCTGCCAGGCCGCTTCTGCAGCTGCGTCGCTCGCCGCAAAGGGGGACCCCCAAGAGTGCCTCTGGCCCAGCGCCCCCGCCCCCGGGGGCCCGCCCTAGCCGCGGGGCGAGCTCTGTCTCCGCGGGACTGGGGCTCAAGGGCATGGCCAAGGCCGGCCTCTGGGTGGGCATCGCCAGGCGGCCCCCTTCGCGGCGCCCCCCCAGCGCCCTCAGGAGCGCGCTGGGCCACCACCTGGTCAGCTGAGGGCAGGGCCTGGGCAGGGCGGAGGCCTCATAAACCGTTTCTTCTGTGGAGCCGAGGTGTGAACCAGCAGCCTGGGGGGACTGACCAGCCCCCTTAACGCCCACAGGCCAGAACTTTGGGGGGGGGGAGTGGGAGTGACCACGCCAGGGGGGCACCAGGCTCCCATGAGCACTGGCCTCCAGGGGCTAGCACGGGGGAGCAGACCTGTGGCTTCGGGAACAGCAGGGGACAGAGGACAGGAAGGATGGCAGTCTGGGGCCCCCAGGGAGCCTTGCTGGGCTACAGGACCGGGCACCCGGGCCTGGGGGGCAGTACTTGGGTGCTATGCTAAAGGTGGCACGACATGTGGTGGGAGCCCAGGAAGGGAACGTAGAGGGTGAGGGCCACACTGACCGCCCACCAGGGTCCGCCATGTGACTACTGGGAGGATGCAAAGCAGAGGGACCACCCATGGGGGGCAGGGGACTGGAGAAGAACAGGCTCTGGGTCAAGTGGAAAGGGGGAGAGGACGGAGGGGAGGCAGCACCCCATTAGTGCTCCGAGGACAGGCTGGGGGGGGGGGCAGCTCTAGGAGAGCCCAGGGACAGGCTGCCACTGTGAAGGTCTCAGGTCAGGCCACGGAGGTGGAGGGACGTGGGTGGGCCTGGCAGAAAGGGGCACTGCTTACACCTGACTAGGCCCCGCCCCCAGTGGAAACCCTGGGACCGGGCAGCGCCCGCTCGCCTCTCAGGCCAGAGGCCGCCGCGGCCAGGCCCCCGGGCACTCAGCTTGGGAGGAGGTGCGTGGCTCCTGGGCCATCCCGCTGGAGGCACCTGAGAGCCACGGGACCTGGCTAGCTCCTCTGAACAAGTTGCATTTTTAAAAAATATATTATTTTTATTGATTCCAGAGAGGAAGGGAGAGGAACCGAGAGACAGAAACATCGGTGATGAGAATCACGATCAGCTGCCTCCTCCTCGCCATGCCGGGGCTGGAGCCCGCAGCCTGGCTCAAGGTGCTCCGACCGGCCGGGAGTCAACCCGCGGCCTCCTGGCTCCTCGGTCGATGCTCACGCACTGACCCACGCTGGCCAGGCACCAGCTGCATTGCTGCTCAAGCAACAGGGCAAAGGGAGGCGCCGCAACCCGCCGACGTCTAAGGGGCATTAGCCCTAGAGCCCTCAGCCCGAACCCGGAGCTCAAGTGCAGCTCTGCTTCCCAGGAGGGCACAGCCTCGGAGCAAAGGGACCCAGAGGCCTGCAGGCAGCTGCAGGACGGCCTGATCTGGGAGGCCAGGATGGATGGCTCGTCAAGGGGGCCTGGAGCTGGCAGTGGTCTGTGCAGGTGCCTCAGGTGGGTGCGGCCCCCTCCGAGCGTGGCTCTGGAGACAGCTCCCGCTGGCACTGCTCCTGCTCCTGGCGGTCCAGCTCCTGCAGCTGCCGTTCCACATCCTCAGGCACCTGCACCTCCAGCAGGTTCTCCATGCCCCGCTCCGGCTCATCCCCAATAAGCACCTGCAGCAGCGGAGGCAGGTGAGCAGGCGCTGGCACACCGTGGGCATGCCCCTCTCCCCTCCCCCAGCTGCACCCACCTGGATGAGTTTCTCACAAGCCCCCCGCACGTCAGACTCAGGCTCCCAGCTGTGCAGCTCTCGGAGGATCAGGTAGGCTCCCTGGTCCCTCACCTGCCGCCGCCCAGGTGCTGTGGCCGTCAGCTGAGAGAGAGCGAGCGAGCAGACTTTAGCCAGGTGCCCGCGTGCAGCTGGGGGGCGGGGTTCCCCCAGGCAGGGCCCCTGCTCACCAGCATGATGGCCTCAATGAGCATCTTCCGGATGTCGGCCTCAGGCTCCCGCTGCTTGTCTGGCGGCAGGTACTGCAGGTCCACGGGCAGGCCTAGGGGTGGAGGAGGGAGTCCCTGGGTCCCTGAGCTGGGCCACCAGGCCAGACCCCCCCCTTTGTCAGCCCCACCTGTGCTCAGCCACTGGGGCTAGGAGGCTTCAGAAGGGGCCCTGATGGGGACAATTCCTCCTCCTCCCACTACTGTCCTCCCCTCCGGCCAAGCCACTCACGCTCCATCTCCTCCTCCGAGAAGTCCTCAGGCCCCGCCAAGGGCAGTAGCAAGAAGGGGAGAATGTCCACCTCGGGACCCAGCAACCATTCGTGGTGTCCTGGAGGGGATAAGAGACAGGGATGGGGGCCACTCCAGTCTAGAGGGGCCCTAGAATCCAGCCTCCCCCTCCATTGCCTCCCACAGCAATGACCCTCCCCCGCCGCCACTCACGGTGCTCGAAGCAGCAGTTTCGCAGCGTCCCCACGACCCCGCCCCTGCGCACGGTGGAGTCTGGGTCCTGGGTGAGGGGCAGCAGCCGCTGGACCACGCACCTGGAGGGAGGGGCCGCTCAGTGCTGTCCCTGCTCGCTCCCCGCCTCCCCGCGGGCCGCGGGGCTCACCTGTGCGGGTCCAGCAGGAAGGCGCGGGCCGCGGGGCGCTGGCTGAGGTTGGAGAGCACCGGCGCCAGGTAGTGCAGGGGCGCGCGGGCGTTGTAGCCGGGCGTGCACAGCGCGCGCACCAGCCGCTCCAGGCCCAGGCCGGCCTCCCCGGGCTCCGCGGCCGCCAGCGCCTCCAGCAGCGCGGCGCACGGCGCCGGCTCGCGGCTGAGGTTGGCCAGCGCGGCGGCCGCCTCCTCCGCCCAGGGCCACTGCGGGTCCAGCGCGCGGCCCAGCAGGCGGGCGGGCAGCGCGGGCGCGGCCGCCAGCAGCGGCTCGTGGAGGCGGGGGTCGGCGGCCAGGTTGACGAGGGCGCGGGCGGCGTCGCGGGCCGGGGCCGGGGCGGGGGCCGCCGCCAGCGCCGCCAGCGCCCGCAGGAGCGCCGCCTGCCCGGCCAGCAGCGTCCGGCCGGGCCCCGAGCCCGTCAGCGCCAGCACGTGCCGCGCCGCCTCCGCCTGCAAGTCCGCCCGCGCGCCGGGCGCCAGGAAGGGCAGGAGCTCGGCCGCCTCCGCCTCCGCCTCCGGAGCCGGCGGCCCCCCGGCGCCCACGCCGCCGGCCCGCGAGGCCGCGTCCGCCGCAGCCTCCCCCGCGCCTCCCGGCATCTCGCGACCGCCCGGGCCAGCGCGCCCCGCCCCGCCCCGCCCCGCCCCGCCCCGCCCCTGGGCTCTCGGCCCCGCCCGCCCGGAACACGGAAGCCATGGAGACCAATCCGAGGCCGCGGACTCTATGGAAGGGGCGGGGCCAGCCTGCGGGGCGGGGCTACGCCGAGGCGCGGGGCATTGTGGGACTGGGTGCCGCCGGAAGCGCCTACCTGGGTGGGAGGACAGGGCTTTGGGCTCCTTGAGGCACGCACGCTGGGGCCGCTCAGTGGCACCTTCCCCTGGGGTGGCCCCCAGCGCCTGGCGGCTGACGTCACATGCCTCCCCCATCTTGGACCGGGCAGAGGCCCACCTTCGCTGGAAGAGACGATCCATGACATCGACTTGCCCATGTTACACCAGCCTTGCATTCCTAGCCTAACCCCGTTTTGTGCATATATTTTCACTTTTATATATATATTATAAATATATATAAATATATACTTTTTATTGATTCTAGGGAGAGAGAGAAATATCAGAGAGAATCATGGATTAGCTGCCTCCTGCACACCCCTACTGGGGATCGGGCTGCATGTGTCCTTGCCTGGAATCAAACCCCAATACTTCCGTCCTCAGGCCTGCGACCTATCCACTGCGCCCAACCAGCTAGGGAGACCTCTCTTCTTGCCTATTATAAGGTTTCTCCCATTTACCCTTTGTTGTGGGTTATTATGTACTTTACATGGTTACAAGCCCCTTAAAAAGATGGATATTGGCAGCCTCAGTGGATTGAGCATCAGCCTGCGGGCTGAGGGGTCCTGGGTTCGATTCTGGTCAAGGGCATGTACCCTGGTTGCGGGCATATCTCCAGTAGGGGGTGTGTAGGAGGTGGCTGATGGATGTTTCTCATCGATGTTTCTTTCTATCCCTCTCCCTTCCTCTCTGTAAAAAATCAATAAAATATATATTTTTTAAAAATTTGGCTCTCAAAAGAAATATCAATCAATCGTTGTACTGTTGGTATTTGGCTCTGTTGACTTTGCCAACCACTGCCAGGGACACCCAGGAGAGCCACTCTCGGGGGGAACAGCAGCCCCTGATGCCTGTAGGTAATGAGGCCTAAGAGCTGGGATTGGCCCTGGACGCAGACCCATGAGAAGGGCACTCCACAGCCGCCATCCCAGCCTAACCTGTCCCTTGGGAGCTGAGGAAGAGGGTGCCCACCTTCCTGAGGGAACTCCATGCTCCCCACACACCAATGTAGCCCATAAAAGCAGAAGGTTCTCTGGAAATGGAGATGTTGTGGCTCACATAGGTAAATGGTGCCCTCTGGTGGGCACTTTTGAGAGAGACAGAAATGTGCACCCCTTGTAGTCCAGAAGTGTTGACAGAAATCACCAGCTAGGGAGCTTTAAATATTTTCAAGATAAATGGAAAGGTAAAAAAATAATAATTTTAAAGTTAAAATTACAAGAATTGGCCGGGATGGCATGGCTCAGTGGTGGAGCATCAATCCATTTTCCCCCAAGCAAATATGTCTATCTTTTCCTTCTAAGTGCCTGGTTACCTTTTATTTCCTACATTCCAATACTCAAATCGTCTGGAGGTTTCTCCTGTCAATAATGTGAGGAAGGGGTCAGATTCATTTTCTGTCTGCATGCCCCACGCTGAGCTGGTCCTAAGTGTTGAGATGTACTAATTAACTTCATCCTTGCAGCAGTCCTGTGAGGTGTCCCCCTTTCATAGATGGGGAAACTGAGGCTTACAGCAACTCACCTAAGATCACACAGGAAGAGGAGTAAACTTCTTTTTCTCCATTTCGACTTCTAGAGTGAAAATTCCATTCTGGCTTTTTGTATAATTTTTTTTTCCATCAGGTTGTGAGATTTTTCTTTCTTTCTTTCTTTTAAATATATTTTATTGATTTTTTACAGAGAGGAAGGGAGAGGGAGAGAGAGCTAGAAACATCAATGAGAGAGAAACATCGACCAGCTGCCTCCTGCACAACCCCTACCGGGGATGTGCCCGCAACCAACATTCATGCCCCTGACCGGAATCGAACCTGGGACCCTTCAGTCCGCAGACCAACGCTCTACCACTGAGCCAAACCGGTTTCGGCTGGTTGTGAGATTTTTCTTATTGATTTGTAGAAGTTCTATGTTTTGGAGGTGAGTCATTTTTAATTACACGTTGCCTGCCTTTTCACTCTTAATGCTATATTTCAGTTAACTGATTGCTTAATTTAAAAATAATTGCAGCCGGGACTGGTTTGGCTCAGTGGATAGAGCGTCAGTCTGCGGACTGAAAGGTTCCAGGTTCGATTCCGGTCAAGGGCATGTACCTTGGTTGCGGGCACATCCCCAGTAGGGGGTGTGCAAGAGGCAGCTGGTCGATGTTTCTCTCTCATTGACGTTTCTCTCTGTCCCTCTCAATTCCTCTCTGTGTAAAATCAATAAAATATATTATTAAAAAATAATAAAAATAATTGCATATTGATATGTATTTTAAAATATTAATATTTTTATTTGTGGTTAGTGGGTGTTTTTTTTAACCTGTTTACACTTGCCCTGCTTTCTCATATGGTTTTGTTTTATTGTTGTTCTTGTTAATCCTTACCTGAGGATAGTTTTTCCATTGACTTCTATTTTTTATTTAATTTTTTAATATATTTTATTCATTTTTTATTTTTACAGAGAGGGAGAGGAATAGTTAGAAACATCAGTGAGAGAGAAACATCTATCAGCTGCCTCCTGCACGCCCCCTAATGGGGATGTGCTCAAAACCAAGGTACATGCCCTTGACCAGAATCGATACTGGGAACTTTCAGTCCACAGGCCGATGCTCTGTCCAATGAGCCACACCGGTTAGGGCTCCATTGATGTTTAGAGAGTGGAAGTAAGGGAGGGGAGAGAGAGAAAAAAACATGGATGTGAGAGAGACTCATCGATTGGTTGCCTACCACACAGCCCCAACCGGAGCCAGGGATTGAACCTGCAACCCAGGTGCATGCTCTTCATGGGAAATCGAACCCTCAGCCCTTCAGTGCATGGGTCAACAAGCTGACCAATGGGCTACACTGGCCAGCTCATGTTTTTAATTTTAAAAGCTTTTGTTGCTTTTATCATTTAAACCAGAAAAAAAAAAAAAAAACCACCGTAGGCTGCACAAACCCCCTTTAAATGGCTCCACCCTGCAGCTCTCCAGGCGGCACTCCTGGCCCTGCTTGGCCTCAAAAGAAGCCTTGACAGCAGCCCCACATCAAGACCCCCTGCACAGCGTGGGGACGACGGTGAAGGGGTGGGAGGCCAGCCATAACTCACAGGAAAGAAGCAGCTGCCCTGGCTGCCCAAACCACGGATGTGAACGCCAGACTCTTCCCTAGCGCCCTTCCCCAGTGGCCAGGTAGCCAGCGAGCGCGGGAGTCCCTGCGAGACCTTCCAGACCCTGCACTTCACGGAGCAAGTCTGCCCCCTGCTGGTAAGTTCAAGCGTCCTGAAGACACCGCCCTTTTCTTTGCTTTTTGGATGAGATAGGCGGAGCCCCTTCAGCAACTCTTCCTTCTTAGCCTAAAGGGAACCACGTGCCAACACACTCCTGGCTTCACCTGCAGCCAAAGACCACAGCCCCTGCCCGGCCGCCTGGCTCAGGGGCTGAGCGTCGAGCTAGGAACCAGGAGGTCACAGTTTGATTCCCGGGCAGGGCACATGCCGGGGCTGTGGCTCGATCCCCCGTGTGGGACCTGCGGGAGGCAGGCCGTCAATGACTCTCATCGTTGATGTTTCTATCTCTTCCTTCCTCTCTGAAATCATAATAAAATATATATATATATATATTTTTTAAAGGCAAAAACTGGTTTGGCTCAGTGGATAGAGTGCCAGCCTGTGGACTGAAGGGCCCCAGGTTCGATTCCGGTCAAGGGCATGTACCTTGGGTGGCCACCCAGACCCTCTCCTCCCGCCAGAACACCTGGCCAGCGCTGGCTGGTAGCCAGCCCTCCCTTCTTGCCCTCAGTAACTGACAGAGAAATGTGGGCTGATGCCTGAGCAGGGAGGAACCCACACAGGTCCGGCCCACCCGGGGCTGACCACCACCCCTCCCCTGACCCACCCGCTCCACCAGCCAGACCTCCCTGCCCGCCCGGGGGCCCCCAAAGACGGTCTCGGCACCCAGTTTTCTGTCCGGATTTTATTCCAGTTCCGGGTCTTGGCCAGGGGCGGACAGCCCCGTGGGGAGCTGTGTCCTGTCCCCCCCGCTGGAGGGCAGGGGCGGGCTGGGAACGGGGTCAGTCGAAGAAGTCCGGGTCTGCGAGATCCGGCAGGAAGTAGCGCCGCAGGGGCGGCTGCAGGAGCAGGGGCGGCAGCGGGCGGGCCGGCCGGGGCCAGTCCAAGGGGAACGGCCGCAGTTCCACCCGGGGCAGCGGCAGCTTCAGCGTCCGGATGGAGCCGTCGAGGGCGAGGCCCTCCCGGTGCCGGGCCAGCAGCTGGCCTGGGGTCATCGGGGGCGGTGAGGCCTTGGGGGGAGGCTGAGGCCCCGGGGGACCCAGGCTGGGGTGGAGCTCAGGGTCCAATCTCTACCCTTGTCCCCACTCACCCCTCAGTCTCATTGCAGGTCTCCGGTGCTTGGTCTCCTGGAGCCTGAGAATGGGGTCAAGCCTAGGGCGGTAGGAAGGTGGGTGTGAGCCCTGGCTGGGGTTGCTCAGTGGATAGAGCGTTGGCCTGCTGGCTGCAGGGACCCAGGTTCGACTCCAGTCAAGAGGGAGTTTCAGACTTGATGCCCAATCAGGGGCGTACGGGAGGCAGCCAATCGATGATTCTCTCTCATCATTGAGGTGTTTCTCTCTCTCCCTCTCTGAAATCAATAAAAATATATTTAAAAAAAAATAAAAGTAGCGCCGAGACCGGTTTGGCTGTGGATAGAGCGTCAGCCTGCGGACTGAAGTGTCCCGGGTTTGATTCCGGTCAAGGGCATGTATCTTGGTTGCGGGCACATCCCCAGGAGGGGGTGTGCAGGAGGCAGCTGATGGATGTTTCTCTCTCATCCATGTTTCTAACTCTCTCTCCTTTCCTCTCTGTAAAAAATCAATAAAATATATTTAAAATAAAGTAAAATAAAAAGGAAGATGGGCCGGGACCGGTTTGGCTCGATGGATAGAGCGTCGGCTTGGGGACTGAGGGGACCCGGGTTCGATTCCGGTCAGGGGCGTGTACCTTGGTTGCGGGCATATCCCCGGTAGGGGGTGTGCAGGAGGCAACTGGTCGATGACTCTCTCTCATCGATGTTTCTGACTCTCTATCTCTCTCCCTTCCTCTCTGTACAAAATCAATAAAATATATTAAAAAAAAAATAATAAATAAAAAGGAAGATGGGTTTGACTGAGCCAGCCTCCCTCCCCTCCCCCCCGCGGGGAGCCCGGCGCCCTCCGCGGGCGCTCACAGGTGCTGGCGGGGCCGCGGCACCACGGCGTTGGGCGGCACTCGGAGCGGCCTCAGGGCCCAGGCCTCCTCCTGCAGGTAGCTCTTCCGCTTCTGCTCGCAGAACAAGTTGAGCGCGTCGATGGGCCCCAGGTCCAGGATCTTGGACCGCGACCACTCGGTCTGCTCCAGCGGCAGCGGGCGCTCCAGCAGCGCGTCGGGCGCGGAGGAGCGCACGTAGATGTCGGGCACGGTGCAGAAGGGCACCAGGCTCTCGGACAGCGTGCGGCGCGAGCGGCGGGGGCGGGCCTGCGGCTCGGGGGCCGCGGGGCCCTGCCCCCGGCGCAGCAGCAGCTGCGAGGGCGACCAGGACACGGAGAGCGTGGAGGAGCGGGCGGGCGAGGGCGGCACGGACAGGTGGGCGAGGGGCTCCGAGACCTGCGACAGCGCCGTCTCCGAGACCCTGGGCAGCATGTCCGACAGCCTGGCCACCGACGGCTCCAAGTCTTCTACCTGCGGGCGGGGCGGGGCGGGGCGGGGCGGCGGGTGGGGTGCTGCTCCCGGACCGGCCGACCCCGCTGCAGACTCCCTCCCGGGAAGGAAGGAGGGCGTGGATCCAGAGCAAGGCCAGGCCCCCGGCTCTCCCCGCCCCTGGGGGAAGGCGGAGGGCGGAGGGCAGGAACCCCCTTTACCCCCGCCCCCCACCTCCAGGACGTGGATCATCTCCTCCAGCTTCTCGGAGCAGCAGCGGCGCAGCACGGCCTTGCAGTGCAGGTCCAGGTCCGGCACCCAGGTCATCATCTCCCTGAACAGGACGCCCTCCGGGTCGTGGAGGCCCAGCCCGTCCAGCAGCTTCTGGAGCTCCGGCCTGGGACAGGGCGGGCGGCTCATCCCAGTCCCCGTGTCCCCCAGCTCCCGCCTCCCACCCCTGTGGGCGGAGGGGGGCGAAAGGAGGGAGGGCGGAGAGGGGCGGAGGAAGGAGGGAGGAGGGCGGAGGAGGGCGGAGGGGGGTGGAAGGGGGGCGGCGGGCGTTGGGCAGCCTCACCGGCAGGAGGCGGGCGAGTAGAGCAGGTAGGACATGAGCTCCAGCACCACCTCGCGGGCCTCCAGGGAGCAGGCCAGCTGCAGCTGCAGGGCCAGCATCACGAAGTGCTTCTGGGTGGTTTCCTGAGCCCCACAGGCCGGAGGGTGATTCTGGGGCCTGGAGGGGGCGGGCGGGGCGGGGGGCGGGCGGGGGGTGAGGGCGGGGCGGACCTGGAGGTCGGGGGGCTGGTCCATGTTGAGCAGGTACTTGATGATCCCCTGCAGCTTCTTGTAGAGGCTTTTGCTCATTTCGGGCAGCAGCCTCTGCAGCGCCCGCAGGATGTGCACGCGGTCCTCCCAGGAGACCTCCTTCAGCAGGTCCATGAACGCCTGGGCCAGGCCGTCCACCGTGCCCAGCTCGGGGTACGCCTGCAAGGACCGCGCTGAGGCCCCGCCCCTGCGCCACGCCCCCTCCCAATCCAGAGTCCCCGCCCCCAGCCAGCCGCCCGCACCTCCAGGGTGAAGAGGGGGAACAGCTTCTTGAACCAGTTCTGGATGACGAAGAAGCGCAGGAACCGGGGCACGTGCCCGTAGCGCAGCTCCCACAGCGAGTGTCTGCGCTGGTGCCGGTGGCGGCGCAGAAAGGTCTCGGTCCTGCTGACGCTGTCCCGGGCGCGCCTCGGGATCAGGCCCTGGAACCTCTGGATGGCGGTCCTGAGCAGGGGCGTGGTGACCACGGAGGGCTGCGCCTCTGCGGCGTCTTGCACCTGCCTGAGGAGGCTCAGCAGGGATGCGGGCGGCCTCTTGGGGGACTCCTCCGGGGAGCCCTCCCGGGAGCCCTCCGGCAACGGGCTCTGGTAGTCCAAGCTCCAGTCCAGGCTCCAGTCCAGGTCCTCGTCCCACTCCTCGCCCGACCGCCCGACCTGGCTCCGGGTGAGGAACCGCCGGGCCCGCAGCAGCCACAGGTCCTCCTGGCTGCCCTCTGGCTGCAGAGGGGACGCCGCCACTAGCCACGGGCACGAGTGGCACCCCCTCCCCCCACCCCGAGCGGCAGGGCCCTCCCCTGCCCTCAGGGCGAGCCCTGGCCCCAAGCCTTGCCTGAGAGCTTCTGTCCTCGAGCTGAGGGAGGGCCCCCAGGCCGCTGACCTCCTGGGGCAGCCACAGCCGCTGCAGCACCGCAGAGTTGGGGATCCAGCCTGGAAAGCTGACGGGCCTCGGCAGGTTCTGGGGGGACAGTGCGGCCTGGCGGGCGAGGACCCGAATTCTGCCCTGTTCCAGGGCCGGGCCGGGTGCCTGCCACCTGCCCAGCTTCCTGCCAGGCCTCCATGCGCTGAACGCCCCTCCCCCCAACACAACACACAGACAGGTGGAGAGCCTTCAGGAATCGGGAAGCCCCGGCCCGGCCGGTGCGGCTCAGTGGGTAGAGCGCCAGCCTGCAGACGGAAGGGTGCTGGGGTTCGATTGTGGTCAGGGTGGTGGGCTCGGTCCCCAGGGTGGGCCGTGCAGGAGGCAGCCGATCCACCATTCTCTCTCATCATGGATGTTCCTGTCTCTCCCTCTCCCACCCTCTCTGAAGTCAATACAAAGATATATTTTTTATAAAAAGAGAGCCGAGGGGGAGCACATCGGGGTGGCTCCTGCAGGGGGGGCCAGGGGGCGGGGTGTCTCACCTTGAGGTGCTCAATAGTGGCAGGAAAGAAGCCCCTGAGGTTAGACAGCAGCTCCTTGGGCCGCCGTTCCTCCAGCAGCGGGACCTGGGGGCGGGCCAGGGGCTCAGAGCCGGGCGGGGACTCCGTGCCCCCCTGCAGCTCTGCCCTGGGCGGGCAGCACCCCTCTGGCCAGCCCCTCACCCTCTCCTTCCTGTAGTGAGACAGCGGCTCTGGGGCTTCCGGCCGCTCTGCCAGGAGCCGCGCCGACTGCAGCTGCAGGTCCACGCTGAGGCCCAGGTAGGAGCTCAGAGAGGAGCAGGCCAGCAGCTGGGGCACGGGAGAAGTCAGGGCGGGGGCCGGGGCCCTTCCGGCGGGGCGGAGGGGCGGCAGGGCTGGGGGGCCTCACCTGGGACGCCCGGCTGTGGACCTGCTTGTGGGCGGGTGGGATGGGCGAGACGCCGTGGGGAGGGTGGGCGACGCCCAGGCTCAGGGCCCCCCAGTCCCGTGGGGGCAGCGTTTTGGGGGAGTCAATGCAGACCCCCGCCTTCACCAGACTCGGGATGGCGCTCGGCAGGGCAGACACATCCCCGCTCTTCTCCGCGGCGGTGGCCACGCTGGCCCACTGCTGGGCGTCTGTCCTGGGGTGCAGGCCCTGGGGGTGCAGGCCGGGCGGGGGTGGTGTCGCAGCCCCAGGAAGGAGGACGGGGCCGGGCCGGGGAGGCACCCACCCACCAGCAGGGACGGGCCGTAGATCAGATACAGGTAGTTGTCAAACGCCTCCAGCTGCTGCGGCCAGGTGAGCGGGTCCCGGACCGCTGGCACCACCTCGCCGCGCCTCAGCTCCTGAAGGTCCTTGTCCCGGGCAAATATGGGTTCCAGGTCCTGGGGCGGGGGTCAGAGGTCAGCCCATTCTTCCCAGGGCCTTGCCATGTGCTGCCCAGAGAACCACAGGGATCCCAGGCCTGCCCCAGGGGTGTGGCTCAAGCCGGGGCCTCGGGGTGCGGAGGGCTCAGGACCACCCCACCTCCTTCAAGAGCGGCTGCTGAGGTACCGCCGGCCCGCGTTCCGTGAAGGCCGAGGCCGAGCTGCAGACAGAGAGGACGGAGGAGCTCTGAGCGGGACTGCCGAGGCCGGGCAGACACTCAGGAGGGAGGCCGGGCCCCGGAGGGGGCGCAGGGGACCGGAGGGGGGTGCCCGGGAGCCCTGGGCCTCGTGCTGGGACGCTGGGGGCACGCAGCCAGACCTTGGGCCAGGGTAGCTGGGTGGGAGCCTCCAGGCTGGCTCAGCGGGCTTGCCGGCTGTCCAGAGGCCGCTCGCCGCGTGGAGGCTGGTCAGCCTCTGCAGCTGGACGGAGGCCAGCGACTCCTGGCTGGTCAGCGTGAGCGGCAGGGGCGGGTCGTCGAGCAGGTCGGGGGCCTCCTGGCACAGGTTCTGAGCAGGGGAAGGAGCTGGAGCCGGCCGGCCGGGAGGCTGGTGCCGAGCAGCCCCGTCTGCCCGGCCGCCCGCCCGCCCCGGCTCCCCATGCACCTTCACCAGGTAGGTGGTGGGCAGGTAGAGCTTGTGGGACACCAGGCAGAGGCGGGAGCCCAGGGCCAGCACCAGGTCCCCATTGTTGCTGGAGAAGGCCAGAGCCTGAGGCGCTCCGTTCAGCTGCAGGAGGCTACAGGGGGGTCCAGGGCAAGAGGCCAGCCTTGCTCCGAAGAGCAGAAAGTACAGGGAGGGGGGCAGAGGGTCTCTCCCCTGTTCAGCCCCTAGTCTCCGCTGCGGGCGAGGAAGGGGAGCCCAGCTGGCTGCCCCCAGGCTCCCAGCCGGGCCTTCCCTTCCTCCCTCCCCCCCACCCCTCCGGCCTCAGGGCCAGCCCACCGCAGCAGGCGGTTGTCCGAGGTCCAGATCCGGATGGTGTGATCCAGGCTGGAGGAGGCGTACAGCTTGAGCGTGGGGCAGCAGCACAGGCCTGGGGGCGAGGCTTGGAGTCAAGAATCAGGGCCAGCCCTGGCCGGTGTGGCTCAGTAGATAAGAGCTGCAGACCGAAGGGTCCCCGGTTTGATTCGGATCAAGGGCACATGCCCGGGTTGCAGGCTCCATCCCCAGTTGGGGGGGGCAGAGGCCGCCGATCAATAATTCCCTCTCATCATGGATGTTCCTATCTCCCTCTCCCTCTCTCTGCCTCTTGTGAAGTCTATTTATTTTTATTCTTTAAAAAATATATTTTATTTATTTATTTATTTTACAAAGGGATAGGGAGAGGGATAGAGAGTTAGAAACACCGATGGGAGAGGAACACCAATCAGCTGCCTTCTGCACACCTCCCGCTGGGAATGTGCCCGCAACTAAGGTCCATGCCCTTGCTTGGAATCAAACCCAGGACCCTCCAGTCTGCAGACCGACGCTCTATCCACTGAGCCAAACCACTTAGGACATGAAATCAATTTAAAATATACATATTTAGCTGGGACCGGTTTGGCTCAGTGGATAGAGCGTTGGCCTGCGGATTGAAGGTCGCCCGGGTTCGATTCCGGTCAGGGGCATGTACCTTGGTAGTGGGCACATCCCCATTGGGGGGTGTGCAAAAGGCAGCTGGTCGGTGTTTCTCTCTCATCGACGTTTCTAACTCTCTGTCCCTCTCAGTTCCTCTCTGTGTAAAATCAATAAAGTATATTTTTTAAAAAATTATTAAATATATATATGTTTGTATATATATATATATTTATAAAAAGCACCACCCCCTGCCCCGCCCCCTCACCAGTGATGTGGTCCAGGTGGTCGTCCTGGGGCCGGTGGTCGAAGCGCTGGCTGTGTTGCAGGTCAAAGTGCACCAGCCCGTAGGTGGCGCTGTCGGGGTCCTCGAAGGCCACCATGAGGGTCCTGCCGAGCGCGCACAGCGCCAGCGCGGGGTGGCAGCAGGAGAAGGTGCGCAGCAGGCTCAGGCTCTCCTCCGAGTAGGGGAACACGCGCCATATCTTCACCGTCAGGTCCGCGCCTGCGGGCGGGCGGAGCCGGCGCTGGGCCTTCGTGCGGGGGAGGGGATGGCGGCCCGGGGAGCGGGAGCGGGTACTGACCGGAGGACACGATGCTGCTCCAGGCGGAGGCAATGGCGGTGACCGGGCCCGGGCTGTGTGCCTCCGTGTGGAAGGCGCGCTCCGACGTTTGCCAGTTGAGCACCGACAGGGTGCCGTCCGTGTGGCCCACCACGGGCAGGTACCTGCCGGCCACGCCAGCCTGTTGGCACGGGCCCTGCAGGCCCGCCGGCCTCACTGGCTCCCACACCTACCTGTTCCTTTCTTTCTTTCGTTTAATTTATTTTTTTATTTTAAAAAAATATTTTATTGATTCTTTACAGAGAGGAAGGGAGAGGGAGAGATAGTCAGAAACATCAATGAGAGAGAAACATCGATCATCCACCTCCTGCACAACCCCCACTGGGGATGTGCCTGCAACCAAGGTACATGCCCTTGACTGGAATCAAACCCTGGACCTTTCAGTCCCCAGGCCGACGCTCTATCCACTGAGCCAAATCGGTCAGGGCGATTTCTTTCTATTTTTTAAAAAAATATATATATTTAGATTATATATATACATATATATATTATTTTTTTACAGAGAGGAAGGGAGAGGGATAGAGTCAGAAACATCAACCAGCTGCCTCCTGCACACACACCGCCCCCCCACACACACACACTGGGGATGTGCCCACAACCATGGTACATGTCCTTGACTGGAATCAAACCCTGGACCTTTCAGTCCGCAGGCCGACGCTCTATCCACTGAGCCACACTGATTAGGGCTGTTCTTTTCTTTTAATATACATTCTTTAAAAAAAAAAAAAAAAAAACACAAAAAAAACCCCACCATGTTTTTATTGGTTGTGTAGAGGGAGAGGGAGAGAGAGAAAAATCAACGAAAGGGAATCATGGACAGGCTGCCTCCTGCACGCCCCCCACAGGGGAACCAGCCCGCAACCCGGGCCTGTGTGTCCTGACCGGGGAACGGAACCTGCGACCCCTTGGTTCCTCCTGGGTCAACGCTCAACCTCCGAGCCACGCCGGCGGGCACACCTACCTGTTCTTGTCCTTCCAGGTTTGCACGTTGCTGCGGCCCAGCTCCCCCCGGTGGTGGCACACCATCTCCCAGCTGGTGAAGGCGCTGCCGCGGTCGGTGAGGTGGCTGTAGAGGTGCAGGCAGCAGGGCCGGGGCGCGGGGTGCGGCCGCGGGCCCACGCGCAGCAGCACATGCATGGGGCTGCACAGCGTGTTGGCGCGCACCAGGTGCCCGGCGCGCGTCAGCAGCCACAGCACCTCGTGCGGCAGGCAGTAGGCCACGGCGGCCGCGCGGTCCTCGGGCCCGAGCAGCAGCGCCGTCACGATGCGCCCGGTGTCGGGGTTCACCAGGTAGACGGAGCCGTCGGCGCAGGCGCACACGAGGCGGGCGGGCAGGTGCGTGGACAGGGGCAGCTCGGGCGCCATGTGCAGGTGCAGGATGGGCGCGGACAGCTGCGCCAGCGGCGAGTACAGCTCTCGCAGGGCCCACAGCTCCACGCTGCCCGCGCGCAGCGAGAGCACGGGCCAGCCGGGCCCGGCGGGCGCCAGCAGGCAGTGCACGCCCTCGGGCCGCGAGCCCTGGTCCCAGCAGCTCAGCACCACTTCGCCCACCTGGGCCACCGCCTGCAGGTCCCACGTGCGGAGCGTCCCGTCCTGGGAGGCGGACAGCACCAGGGTCGTGTTGGGGAGCACGGCCAGGGCCGTCACCGGGCCTGCGGGAGGCGCGCGTCACTCGGGTGCCCGGATGGAGAGACGGGAAAGTACCAGCTCGGGTTCGACAGAGAGACGCCGGGCCAGGGACGGCAGAGGTTCTGACAGTGCAGAGCGCTCTCGGCTGCGTGGAGAGAGGAGGGCCGGGGAGCCACGGGGGCGGGCGGGGTATACCTGTGTGGCCCACGAACACCATCCGGATCTGCCAGTCCGGCCCCCACACCTTCACCGTGCTGTCGCGGGACGCGGTCACCATGGCCTCCATCTCCCCGCAGTACACCAGGTCGGAGATGGTGCTGGGGGGAGGCCCGGCGGGCTCAGCGTGGCCTCCCGGAGCCTCTGCGCCCCTGCGCCCCCCTCCCCGGGCCCCCCTCACGTTTTGTGCAGATCCTGGCGCACGTCTATGACCGCCCAGGCCTGCAGGTCCAAGGTGAGCACGGCCGAGCCGTAGGCCGCGAAGCAGCGCGGGGCGGCGTTGGGAGACAGGGGCCCCAGGGCCAGGCGCGTGAGCGCGGCCTTGCAGCTTGGCAGGGGCTGCAGCAGGGGGCCGCAGGGCGACAGGCGGCGGCCCCCCAGGCGGAACCTCCAGAGCGCCAGGCCGCCGCCCGCCTCCGCCACCAGCAGCAGGCCCAGGGCCGGCACCGGCAGGCAGCAGGCGGGCCGGCGGCGGCGGCGGAGCGGCCTGCCCGCGCTGGGCCCGCTCAGCCACAGCAGGCTGAGGTCCGGCTTCAGGAGGGCCAGCCCCGCGGGGCCCCAGCCCACGAAGCGGCTCACGGAGCCCAGCGGGCCCAGCACGGCCGCCAGCCCCGTGAGCGCCACGGGGGCCTGCAGCGTGCCGAGCCCCCAGCCGTCCTGCCGGTGCAGGTGCAGGCAGCCCGCCCCGTCCAGCACCACGAAGCGCCTCCCCACCGGGTCCTGCGCCACCGAGCACAGCCCGGCCGCCACCTGCAGGCGGCGCAGCGGCTCCAGGCCGTGCGTCAGGCGGGCCACGCGCATCTGGTACTTCTTCTCCTGCGGACGGCGGGCGGGGCAGGCCGTCAGTCAGTCCGCGGGAGGGAAGGTGCCCCCGCCCCCAGGGGCGCCCAGAGGGCTGGCGGGGACCCCGCTGGGGACCCCGGGGAGCCGCGGGGCCGGGAGACAGGCCCCCGGGCGGACGGCGTGGGCCGGGCGCACCTTCTCCAGGAAGCTGTGCCGGCTCTGGCGCAGCAACCTCCACAGCTGGCGGGCGCGGGCCTTGGGGGTGAAGGTCTTCCTCCAGACGTTTTGCATGAAGAGGTGCGGGGCCAGCTTCGAGAAGGACAGCTCTGCGGGCCGGCGCGGGGCGTCAGTGTGGCCCGGCCGCGCCCCAGGAGGCCGCGGGCGGCCGGCACCTTCCGGGGCGCCCCGCGTCCCCGCCGAAGCCGCCGGAGGGCGGCCCGGCCGGCTCACCCTTCTCCTCCAGCAGCCCGGGGTCCGGGACGTCGTCGCTGTCCGAGTCGTACAGGTCGGGTTCCAGAGTCAGGAAGTTGCCCTCCACGGAGAAGAGGCTGCCTTCCATCGAAAAGGGGTTGTCTTCCACCGAAAGCCGGTCGCTTGCTTCGGACACCTCCGTCTCCATTTTGGCGGCTTCCGGTCCAGGCGGCTTAACAGCCCCTGCGGCCCGTTGCTAGGATACCAGGGGACGTGGCCCCGCCCCCGCGCAGGCCCCGCCCCCATCCACAGAGAGCCCGGGGCCGCAGTTAAGTCACATAAACTTTTATTGGAAACAAACAAGCTGCAGCAAAGTGACACTCAGTGCACGCTGCCCGGTGGGCAAGTGGGGGGACAGGTGGGCGCCGAGGGCCTGGGCCTGCCTGCTGGGTCTCGGGCCCTTTGGGCTGGAGTGTGCAGGCCCAGGTACGAAATACAAAAATAAACTCTGTGGTCCAGCCATCCTGCCTTGTCAGTTCGTTGGGGCTGGGCAGTGGCTGTCAGCGCAGTCCGGCCACAAGGCGGGCAGCGGGGCCGGGGGGTGAGTGGCCGTCCGCAGGCTGGAACCAAAGGGCGAGGTGGGCAGCGCTGGAGCTGGAGCCGTGCCAGGGTCTGGCCAGCCGCTGGGAGGCCCCGGGCCCCTCAGGCGGGCAAGTCCAGGCCCTGGTTGACGCCGGATGAAGCCGGGCCTCTGCTTCTCCTCCTCACATACAGATCACGGGGACTCTGAGCGGGGGGCACAGGCCTTGAGGAGCTAACACCTGGGAGACCAGGCAGAGGGCCCCACCCCGTCCTGCCCACCCCGCGCTCCGGGCAGCCCGTGTGCCGCCACCTTCACACACCTGTCCTCCATGGGGCTGGCCTCCTCGGATCCGCCCTCATTGCCTCCATCTCTGAGCTCCTCCTCCTCCTCCCCCAGCTCCATGTCCAGCTCATTGCCTGCCTCGGAGGGTGTGTACGTGGATCCACTGGGGGAGGTGGGGGAGCAGTCTTAGAACCGCCCACCCTGGCCTGCTGCTGCCCCCGAGGGGACAGTCAGGAGCGGGGTGGGCCCTAGCAGGAAGCTGGGGGGCGAGGGGGGACGGACGCCAACCTGATGGAGCGGCAGCTGAAGAAGACAATCCGCTTGAGCCGCTTGTTGTAGAAGAAGTAGTTGAAGGACCAGAGGCTGCCATCTTCCCCAAAGGGGTCCGAGTCCAAGTCGGGGTTGTAGCTGGATGGTGTGGAGCGAGATGGGAGTGAGCCCCGGGTGCCGCCCGCACCCAGCGCCCACGGCGGGCAGGCACGCCCGCACACCTGTAGATGTCGCACTCGGCCAGGCAGATCTCCTCGTCCACGGCGTTCCACAGCTGCGGCTTCAGGGCCCTGAAGTCCTCCCGCACGGCCGAGAACAGGCTGCAGTTGACGGCGTTCACCACCTAGGACGGGCACGGCTCGGCTGACCAGGTGCGGGGACGGCAGGCGCGGGAGGGGGCGGGGCCGCGAAGACGGGGAGGGCGAGCGAGCGGCTGTGGGCTCACCCAGCTGAGGCTGGGCTCCCGGCTGAACTCGTGGCTGCGGGCCGCGCTGAAGTCGTAGTCGGGGCGGAAGGACTCGTTGAGCGTGGCGATCAGGTAGAAGAGGGTCTTGCGGCTGCACTTGTCGCTGAGGGGGCCCTCATCCTCGCCGCCCTGGCTCTTGCTCAGTCTGCACAGAGAAGCAAGCGTCAGCCCAGCACGGCCCTGCACCCGACAGCCCCCGGCGGGCGGGCCCTGCCCCGGCTCACCTGCTGGGGCTGAGGCCCGAGGTCTGGGGCGGGGACAGGGCCTCCAGCACGTGCGGCTGGCCTTCCTGGCAGAACTGCTTGAACATGTGCTTGTCGTCTCCCGCCATCTTACACGAGTAGCTCTCGATCCTGCACGGTGGATACGGGCGAGACCGTGGGGCATGCCACCCCCCGGTGCCACTCAGGGCCGGGGCAGAGGGAGCTCTGGGGCCTCAGCTCCTAGGGCCCCACCCTCACCTGCCAATGATGTGGGCATCTCCCGTCTCCACAGTCAGCTGTGAGTTGATGGCCTCAAAGCTTGAGTTCTCCAATAGCTTCATGTCCTTGGGGAGGGCGTCCTGTGCTCTGAGGGGCTGGTGCTGCCCTGGGGACCGGAGGCCAGTCCATGGGTATCTGGCCCCAGGCCCTTCACCTGCAGCCTTCTCTCCGGTAAACGAAGCCCAGGTAAACAAGCGAGGCCCCTCCCACAGCCTGCGCCCAGACCCAGGCACTGGCAGCAGGCGATGAGATCCTGTTACCTGAGAGTGGCAAGTTCAGGCCCCAGCTCAGCCACACCCCCTGCACCTCTTTGGAGTCCTGGGGTCAAGCTAGGGGCCCACAGGGATCCTGCTCACCCCAAGACTGCTGGGTTCGTCTCTTAACACTCCCCAACCCGGTTTGGAACCCAGACACCTGGGGCTCGGGCTTGAGGTCACCTGGACTACGCGCTCTTCCCTGCTCTGCGCGCTGCTTTATAGCGAGGGGAAGAGGAAACCTGTAGGCTCCTCCGTTCTCCAAAGTGTGCCCAGCTTCTTCGGGAACGGAGGGAGGGCTCACGGCCTCGGAACGGCCCGGCCTAGTGGAACCCCAGCCTAGCCGCGGCGAACTACAAATCCCAGAAGGCCGTGCACCCCAGACATGCGCAGGGGACGGCGCGAGGCCTGCTGGGGTTTGTAGTTCTGGAGGCCCCGATACGACGCCGAGCACAGGCGGACACCTACTTGCTTGCTTTTCGCTCTATCTGGCCGGGCAGCGCCAGGCCGAGTCAAGTCGGTTGGTGTCGATGCGGGTGAGAAGTCGGTGCGGGCTTCGGGCAGCGCGGGCTCCTCAGGATCGGAGGGCGGCGCCGCGGCCTTCGCTCGGGCCGCACTGTATCCGGGGGAAGAAGCTCTGCGGCGACATCCCGTTACTCCCGGCCGTGCCGGCCGATCCGGGCTGCCACCGCGACATACCCTCGCCCCTGCACGACGTCCGACTATCGCGATGGACCTGCCCGCCGACCGCCACAGATCGCCTCAGCTAACGCGCTAGCGACCGACCGACCTCTGCCTCCTCCGGCCGGACAACAACAAGCGCCCGCAAGGCCCGGCCCCACGCCTCTGAATGGCCGGCTCCAGCCGCTGCGATCCAGAGCTCGGAGAGCCATTGGGGACGTTACCCGCCGCTCAGTCCTGTCTTTTACAGCTACTGGCTGCAACACCTGTCCGTCACTCTTCTCGCCGCCCGAACCCTTCTTCCTTCCCAGCGCCCATTGGTCACGGCTCCGTGCCTGCCCCGCCCCCGGTGGCCGCCGGGTTCCCAGGAGAGGCTGATGGATCTGTGCGGCGTGGGCGGGACCGGGCTGCAGAGCGCGGGCGCGGCGACCACCGGAACGGGCCAGTGCGCGGCGTCCGGCTCCCGCCCGGGGAGACATGGGCCGCTGGGCTGCAGCTCTCCCGCTCGCCCTAGCCTTAAAGGCGACGGGACCCGCGCCTGCCTCTAGTCTTGGCCGGCGCATCCGTCCATTACACTTTGCCCCGGCCCTACAAGCCTCCGGACCCAGCCTCCACCACCCGTGTCCGAGTCCCTTAGACCGAGTATATCCTGGCAAAGCCGAGCGGTCCAATCCCCGCCTCTCCCCCACTCCCACCCCCGCCTACACCTCGGGCTTCGACCCGCTGGCCGATCCGGAACCCCAGGCTCGCGGCCTCGGTTTCCGGCCGGCACAAGCGCCCGGCGGTCCCAGCCCACGGAAGCGAGGTCGGACGGCCGAGACACGGCTGGACCGGAGATGGCGCCGCCGGCGGGCGGAGCGGCGGCGGCCTCGGATCCCGGTTCGTCCACGGTGCTGCAGGCCGTGCACGCCGTCGTGAGGCCGCTGGCCGCCGGGCCGGACGCTGAGGCGCAGCTACGGAGGCTGCAGCTGAGCGCGGACCCTGAGCGGCCCGGGCGCTTCCGGCTGGAGCTGCTGGGCGCGGGGCCCGGGGCGGTGAGTGGGGGCGGCCAGGCCCCTCCGCTTGTCCCTGGAGTTCCCCATAGCAGGCCACCTTCCTCGCTTCCGTCTCCTCCTCTGTAAAAGGGGATAATGGTGGCACTCACGTTTATAGGACTACTGTGCGGTTTCGTAAGAGAAGCCTTAAAGCGCTTAGGACGGCGCAGTGGCCCGCCCCTGCTACCTGGTGCCTTCGGTCCCATGTAGCATGTACTTGCGGGGAGGCATGAGCTTGGCCTCTCCCGTCACCAGGTCAGCCTGGAGTGGCCTTTGGAGTCCGTCTCCTACACCGTCCGAGGTCCCAGCCAGCACGAGCTGCAGCCTCCACCCGGAGGGCCTGGCACCCTAAGCCTGCACTTCCTCAACCCTCAGGAAGCCCAGCGGTGGGCAGCCCTGGTTGGAGGGGCCACGGCGGAGGGACAGAATGGTCAGTGCCATGGAGCAAAGGTTCATGTGGTTGGCCAGGGGCTGTGCTGGGAGAGCGGGAGTAGCCCTGGCCCCTGGGCTTGGATGGGGAAGGTAGTGGGGAAAGCTGGGCCCACTGGACCCACTGCTGGCCTTCCGGGAAGGCTCCCAGGAGGAAATGGGGAAAGGGACGGGCCCAGAGCTGGGGGCTGGAGTACCAGACCAGTGTGGAGGGCGGAGCAAGCAGGCCCAGGACCTGGGAAAAGTATTCAGTGGGAGAGTGACAGGCTCGGCTTGAGCTCCTAAGGGTTGGCATTCGGAGGGCGTGGTGCAGATAGGGCTGGAGAGAGGGATGTTTCCGGAGATGCTTAGGGGATGGAGTTGGCTGGGTTTTGTGGGTGTTTAACTAGGAGTTAGTGGTTGAGACATAAAGACTGGGGTCCAGAGAGGAGTCCTGTTTGGGAGAGCATGAAGGTGGCCCCGTTTTTATCATCGGTTAACCGAGGTCAGCAGGAGAGAAGAGGCAGTGTGTCAGCTGGAAGAGCCCACAGAGGCATCCAAGAGCTGCCAGAGGGGCAGGAAGGAAGCCACACAGGATGGCGCGGCCTGCCGCAGCCCGGCAGCACTGTTTGCAGAGGAAGGGGAGCGTTCTCATGTCTGTCACCAGGAGGTTCCCTGGTGCCGTCCTGGGCTCAGCACTCCCTTAGGCTTTGGAGACGGAGCATGAATAAAACTTCAAGTTTCTGCTCTTGTGCAGCTTTTGGTTCTAGAGGGGAGGCAGGCATAAATGAGGAAATAGAATTGTCAGAAGGTGAGAGGGAGGTGGTGAAGGTGGCATGGAGTGAAATGGAAGATTGAGGTGTCACCCCTGTGGCCAGAGAGCAGTGGGCACATAGGCCCTGAGGCAAGAGCATGCATTGAGAGGGCCAGGCTGGTGCTGGGTGCTTGGGAGCCCTGCTTATTTCAGTGGGCAGAGAGCTCAGAATTCTGAGGGCCTGAGCTACCTCAAATCAGGCGGGCTGGGCCTTAAGTGGAGAGGGACCAGGGAAAGACGGAGCTGCCAGCTCTGTAAGGATGCCCGGACAGACAGTGCCTGAGAGGCTTTTTTTGGGATGGGAGAAGTCTGAGATGTGCTGATGGTAGAGGAAGAAGGGGTGGAGGTGCCTGAGGGCACCAAGGGGCGGCCAAGCTGACTGCAGGGCTCCTCTGCACCTGCTCCGGTTCTCCTGAGTCAGGGGAATATCCCCAGCTGGCTGAGGGCCTGTGGAGGAGGGCCCTGGGGGGACCAAATGGCAGAGGGTCCAGAAGGCTCCAGACACAAGTGCAGCTCCAGCTCTGAGAGGAGTCAGTGGGGACCCTTGGAAAGGCCAAGGCTTGAGGGAAGGCCCGGCCGAAAGTGTGGCCAAGGCAGAGCCCTGGCAGAGCTGAGACAAGGAGGAAGGAGGCAAAGGTCCCGGACACCTGAGAACAGAGGGCAGAGGCCCAGGTGAGAGGCTGATCTTGGGAGACCATCTGCTCACCCCACATCTTCCCTCCTAGGCAGTGACAATCTGTCTCCAGCCCTGGGCCCAGACATGTGTCCTGTTTCCCCGCCCAGTCCCCCCGAAGTGCCCACACTCAAGGCCCCCAAGATGGATGTTCCCTCAAGTTCTGGAGACTTGATGGAGAAAGGTAAAGGCAGGTGGCCAGAGGGGGTGGGGCAAGCAGCCATGCCCAGCTGAGATGGTGCACTCTCTCCTGTAGAAGAGCTGGCAGGGCGCCTGGCACAGGCTATTGAGGATGGAGATGAGAAGGGGGCAGCCCAAGCCGCAGCCATCCTGGCCCAGCGTCACGTGGCCCTCAGTGTCCAGCTCCAGGAGAGCTGCTACCCTCCTGGCCCCATCAGGTGAGACCTGGGACTTTGTCCTCCCCCACCCTCCCTGGCACCCATCATCCTCTGAGCCGAAATTGTGGCCCAGGCTACAGGTCACAGTGGAAGATGCTTCGTCCTCTGCCCACGTCTCACTTCAGGTCCACCCCCACTGCACCATCTCGGCCCTCCAGGAGCAGGTGAGCACAGGGTCCGGGGGCCCCTCTGGAGGCAGGGACCCTGGGGACACTGCCTGGCCCTGACGCTCTGCTCCAGGTCTTCTCGGAGTTCGGCTTCCCGCCAGCTGTGCAGCGCTGGGTCATTGGCAAGTGCCTGTGCGTGCCCGAGCGCAGCCTCGCTTCCTATGGGGTCTGGCAGGACAGGGACCCCGCTTTCCTCTACTTGCTCTCAGCCCCTCGAGAAGCTCCAGGTCAGTCCTTGATTGTGTTGGGGTGAGGAAGGTGGGGTACAGCTGACAAGGCCCTGAGCCCCCCACTTCCACCATAGGACGCAGCCCTCAGTGCCCCCAGAAGATGGATGGGGAACTAGGCCGCCTGTTTCCTCAGACATTGGGGCTGCCCCGCGCGCCTCAGCCAGCCAGCTCCAGCCTCCCCAACCCCCTTCAGGTAGGCGGGAGCCAGGTGAGGCGGGCCTGGGCGGCTGTGGGCATCGGAAGGAAGGCGTCAGCAACTACTGTCCCTCCTCCTCAGCCCGGCTGGCCCTGCCCTTCCTGCACCTTCATCAACGCCCCGAGTCGGCCAGGCTGTGAGATGTGTAGCACCCAGAGGCCCTGCGCTTGGGACCCCCTTCCTGCAGCCTCTGCCCAGCAGTCGCCTATGGTACTAGACGAGAAGAAGGGGTGGGACGGGGAGGGCAGCAGAACAGCGAAATGACTGTCTTCCCCCCACCCCCAGGTCACAAGGAGAGAGGACGGTCCTTCCCTTCCAGGCCCGAGGTCCCTGGATGCCCTCTTGAACCTCTCAGGGGACCTCCATTGACTGCTCCCTGGGGACAGATCCAAAGATGGGGGGAGGGGCCACGAGCCAAAGTCATTAAAGATTCTTCTAAGCGAGCTGAGTGCCCCTCTTTGTGCGGACTAGGCAGCGGGGAGGATGGAGAGCAGGCACAGCTCCACCCAGGAAGCCTGGCAGAGAGGGGCAGAGTCTGGCTCTCAGCAGGGCTGCCCAGCTGGGTCCAGGTAGCTACTCAAGAACTTACTTGGACCCAAGTCCCGTGAGTCCTACAGGCCCGGGGCTGAGACATTTTCATATACTGAGAAGCTTGCAGAGCCTACACCCCACCCCAACTGCTGACCACTGGGCTAGGGCCTGCTGTGAGCGCCCCCCTCAGCTACCGTGCCTCCCCTCATCCACCTAGCGCCCCCCAGGTGTGCACCCTTTCCCCTTCTCCCTCTCGGCTCTCTGCCCTCCCAGTTGGCCACCACTCCTTAGGGCTGCTCCAGCCAGGATGCCTTCAATTCCCTTCCGGGACATGAGAAACTTGGGAGCCCTGAGCCAGAGCCCCATGCTACTGCTGCGGCAACATGTCCATGGCCCTCATGCCACGGACAGACCCACTGCGGCCCCCTCCTCAGCTTCCTGTTCACTGCCAGGAGCACTGCACCCCCTGAGCCCCTCCAGCATGATCCTGTCTCAGGGGACCGCTCCAGCTGTGCAGCCAAGAGACCAGGAGCGCACTGTGGGGGTGCCTTGCTTATCTCTGTTTCCTGAGCAGAGGTGAGAGCTGTCTCCCTCTCCCAGCCATGCCCAGCCCAACAGAACAGCTCCCTCAGCTCCTCCTGCAGGCCAGGCCCCTCCCTTTGGAATGCAGCCAAGGGCTCCCTTCAAGTGGTTCAACACAGACACTTGGCTGGGTTCTCTGCAGATCCCTGGGCCAAGGCCAGCCAGGCCCTTTCACCTCTGTGACCAGGTGCTCCCTACCCCAACGAGAGCTGCCACCTTCTCTAACAGATCTCTGCTTCCTGTCCCACATCCAGAATGGAGGGCACCCCCGCCCGCCGTCAGTGCCACACTGCACGAGACATTCCTGGGAGCTCTGAGGGAAAAGGTCTTCCTCTCAGAGTCTCCTGCAAACTGCACTCATCACACAATAGCCCAAGTGTGTCTATGAGGAACTTAATTTATTTCCATGATAGAAGCTGAAGGATCTAGAGCTCCAGCCCAGTCTTTTGCCCCCTCCCCTTGTGTCCCAGAGAAGAGGGGCTTGGCCAAAGGGCCAGCTGGGGTTTGAAGAGACCCAGGTGGCTTCTTGGCTTAAAGGCCCATTCAAACAGGATGGCAAGCAGACCTTGAGCAGGGTCACTTGGGTGGACGATATGCCAGCTTCCGACTCTTCAGTACTGACCACTTGTGCCGCTTCATGGCGTAGAGCAGAGGCAACAGCAAGCCCATCATCATCAACATCTGAGGATGAGACAGGCTCAGAGAAGGCAGGCAGAAAGGACCTGCCCATCTCCCAGCCCCTCCCTCTGCCAGGCCCTCGGTGCCCCCCTGCCCGGTCCTTTCACCTTGAGCCCCATGCGTTTCCGATGGTCATGCTCTGGCTCGGATGCCCAGCGCAGGAAGGTACACACGTCCTTAGCTACCTGGGACATGGTAGCTGGGGTACCTGGGCCAAGGACAAGTGGTGAGGGCTACCCTTGGGGCCCCTGCCCAACCTAGGATAGCCCCCAGAGCACCCCTTCCATGGTGGATGGGTCCCTGCCCAAGGCTTCAAAAGGGATGGGACCCCCTCAGGACACAATGGCCTGAGCTGGACAGGGCAGTGAAGGCTGCCCACAAGCTCAGACATGCACACAGTGTCCCAATCAAGGAGGACCCAGTGGGGAAAGTAGGGCCCAGGGTGCCTACCCTCAGGGTAGGGACCTCACCATCATCAAACTCCAAGACCTCGTCGTAGATGGGAGGAGCCATGCCGATGGACTGGCCAGGGAAGTAGGGGTTGAAGTAGAGGCCTTCTCGCAACGACACCCCGGTGGGCGGCTCACAGTAGCCGGTGAGCAGGGAGAAGACGTAGTCTTCACCACCGTGTCTAGGACCAAATCCATGCCTCCTCAGCCCCTGGCCTGAGTTGGGCCTTCCTCCCCCGCACCAGCCCCTGCAGGAAGCCCGCGTACCTCGCTCGCACGATGTAGCTGAGGTCAGGGGGCACTGCTCCATTGTTGGCCGCTCTGGCAGCCTCAGGATTGGGGTACGGTCTGGGAAAGTAGTCAGACAGCTTTCCTGGCCGCATGAACATCTCCCCGTCATCATTGGGGCCGTCCTGAATCTCCACCTGCACGGAGAGCACCATCACAACCCTGCCCTGTCCTCCACAGGGGGAGCCCCGACCCCTGGGCCCCAGGCACCCCACCTCTTCAGCCAGGGCTTTAGCTTCGCTCTCGGTGTAGCACACGCCCACCAGGTGGCGGTAAGCCACGTAGTCCATGCTGTGGCAGGAGGAGCACACCTGCTTGTACACCTGGAAGCCCCTCCGGATGCTAAAGAGAAGGGAAGGGTTAGTGGAGCCCGGGATCCCACCCTCCCACACACTCCCCCAGCCAAAGCCGCACACCTGGTGTGGTCCAGGGAGGAGAAGAGGCCGCGGTGAGACCACGGGTAGTTGGGGGGGTGCAGCTCCAGGTCGCTGGCACTCACGGCCGTATGCAGAGCCACAGCCAGCCCTGCACCCCCGGCCGCCAGCATGCCCAGCGCCGACAGCATCACTTTCCGGCCCCGGGACTGACCAGACTTCGACGACAAGAACACTGCCTGCAAGACCCGCGCTCAGGGCCTGCCAGGAC
Organism: Nyctalus aviator; assembly: GCA_036971965.1. Lineage (NCBI taxonomy): Eukaryota > Metazoa > Chordata > Mammalia > Chiroptera > Vespertilionidae > Nyctalus > Nyctalus aviator. The sequence goes on along the minus strand of CM072935.1, from coordinate 48,332,634 downwards.
ACCGCCCGTCCCCACCTGGGCTCCGAATCCCATTCATCGCCCTGCACGGGCCGCCTCCTGGAGCCGCCCAAAGACCGCACCGACCCGCGGACCCCTCGACCGGGAGTCCCCCGAGGACGGGGTGTGAGGCCGGGGATCACGCCCAAATGTACAGGGGTGCAGGGGCAGGCCAAGGTCACCGCAGCGGCCGAGGTCAGGCTGAGGTCACTTCAGGACGCCGGCCCCGTGCGGAAGGCGCGAGCCCGCCGGGCCTGGACGCGCCCCCAGGGGGAGCCCTCAGCCCCGACCCCGCAGCGAGCCCGCCCGCCACCCCCACGCTCCGCACGCGGCGCCGCGGCGGTTCGGAGGAGCGGGCGCCCGGCCCTTCATCAACGCCCCGGAGGCACCGAGGTCAGCAGGCAGCGGAGGGCCGGCAGGGCGCCGGGTGGCCGAGGCCGCTCCCCGCCGGCTGGCCCGCGCCCGGAGCCTCCCCGCGGTGACCTTCAGGGCTGGGGGCCGCGCGGCGGCCGGCCCGGGCCAGCGCTCACCTGAGGCGTCCGCAGCGGGAGCGGCCCGGGCCGCGCGCCGCACAGCAGGCCCCGGGCCCGCGCCCCGGGCAGCCCCGCGCCCCGCGGGCCCAGCACCGCCCCGCGAAGAGAAACCGCCGCCGCCGCCGCCATCTTGGCCTCTGCAGCGCGGCCGCCGCTCCCGACGGCCCCTGCGGCGCCACAGGAGTTCAAAACTCGCGAGACACGGGACGGGGGCGGGGCTTCAGGCCGTCAGTCCGGGCCCAGGCGCAGCCCGGTCGGGTGCAGGGAGCCCGCTGTGGGCGGCGCTGTCGCGTCTCCCTGTGGCCGTGATAACGGAGAATCTGGGCTCCGGGCTCGGCGGAGAGGCGCCCCCAAGGCCCGCACCACCCCGTCTAGAGCCCACGGCGTCTTCTCGGCCATCGCGCGCGCTTATCCGTGCAGGTCCGCGGCGGGCGCGGGGGCGGGCGGGCGGCGGGCCCTGCTCTCGGGCGAGCCGCGGTCACCTGCCGCTGTAGGACGGAGGGACGTGTCCGAAGTGCTGGTTCCGGAGAAAACTGACCTTGGTGAGAAGTCGCCGCACTGCCACAGTTCCGAAGGGAAGTGCTCAGGGTTTTATGTTTTTTCATCCTTTTTGTAACTGATCCACATTTTTACCACTTGACTTTTCTTTAAAAAAAAAAACACACAACACACAAAAAACATCAAGTGATGGTGAAAATAAAAAATAAAAATGTAGCCGAGACCGGTTTGGCTCAATGGATAGAGCGTCGGCTTGGGGACTGAAGGGTCCCGGGTTCGATTCCGGTCAAGGGCATGTACCTTGGTTGCAGGCATATCCCCAGTAGGGGGTGTGCAAGAGGCAGCTGATCAATGACTCCCTCTCTAATAGATGTTTCTAACTATCTCCCTTCTTCTTTGTACAAAATCAATAAAATATATTTAAAAAATAAAAATAAAAAATAAAAATGTATTTTTTAGCTCTAGCTGGTTTTGCTCAGTGGGTAGAGCATCAGCCTGGACTGAAAGGTCCTGGGTTCGATTCTGGTCAGGGCACATGCCCAGGTTTCGGGCTCGATCCCCAGTGGGGACGTGCAGAAGGCAGCCAATCAATGATTCTCTCTCATCATTAATGTTTCTGTCATAATCTCCCTCTTTGAAATCAATAAAAAGATATATTTTTTAAATGGATTTTTTTTTTAAGTGACTCAAGGTTCTAGCTACACCTTGGGGACCAGCAGGCCAAAGACAGGCTGGGAGTCAGTGGGTCTCCAGCGTCCTGGCCCCGCGGGGGCCCACCCCCACATGCTGGACAAAGTGCACACGCCCCTCAACAGGGACCAGCAGAGACCTCTCTGGAGAGAGATCCAAGAAAGCCTCTCTGGGTGCTGGCCCTGGGAGTTTGCCAGCTGAGCCCCCACTGTGGAACCACGGGGTCCACGGGAAGACAGGAATACAGGCCCCCCCACGGGTGCAGGGGTTGGCGGCTGGGGCTTCCTCCTTGGGACTCCCCAGGCCACAAGCAGTCCTGAGGGGACATTGGTCAGGGGTTGGTCCTCCAGGTAGCACAGCTCTGCCTCCCTCCAACACGGAGGCCTGTGACGACTGTCCTCTCACAGCCCTGTGGATGCTGGTGGGGCACCTGGGCCCTCCCAGAAGAGGCTTTTCCAGCCCGAGATTTCCACCATGATGACGGGCCAGGGCACCCTTGGCTTTCCATCCCTCCAAAACGGACACTGGATCCCAGTTCCTTTCAGGAGACTCAATAGCAATTCTCTCCCTGCCAACCACCAGTGCCCTCTGCTGGTGGGCTGCACCCCTGTGGTCTGTTTCTGTGGGGGCTCCTGGGCCCCGTCCATCGTGGGTGGCTGGTCTGGCTCAGCTGAGCAGGATGAGCCAGGTGCTCCTCTGCTCTATCCTAAGCCACTCACAGCGAGGTCCTGGCCCTGGCTGGGCCCCAGGCCCCACCCCAGCCTCCTCTGCAGGGCTCCAGCTCCAACACCCGAGCCCAATCAGCCCCAGGACGACGGTGGTGGTGGTGTGAGGTCTGGTGCCTCAGCTCCTGTCAGACACCCCCCTGCTGCCCACGGTTTTCTCTTACCAGCCCTGTGCCCCCACAGCACTGGACGGTGATGCAGAGACCTCTGGGGTTAGCAGAGATGCCGCCCATATGGGGACCAGGGCGGTGCCCTCCAGGAAGGAGCTGTGCAGGAATGCCAAGCCCTGCAGGCAGAGCTGCTCCCCCACGGGCCTGGAGCCCACAGACACCAGGTAGTGGGTCAGCAGCACAAGGGCAGCTCGAACAAAACACCTGTTTATTTCCTCGGAGGGAGAAGATGGGGTGTTTGGAGAGTTCCTGCCACAGTCTTTGTGCCACAGGGCAGGCAGACATCACTTCCAGAAGAGAACATTCCAGAAGAGCAGCCAGCAGGGGTAGAGGCCCAGCGCTAGCAGCGGGAAGAGCAGGGCGCCGTAGATGTGGTGCTCCAGCACGCCCTGGGCCAGCGCCGCCAGGAAGAGCTGCCAGCCCTCGGCCAGCGACAACGGGGCCTCTTGCAGCTCCCGCCACAGGAACAGGCTGCCCAGGAGCGTGGCTGCTGGACTTGTCAGCACCAGCAGGGCAGCATACAGCGGCCTGGGGGGAGGATCAGGTCAGGGCTCTGAGCTGGGGGCACAGGCAGTAAGCTGGTGTGGAGGGGTACCGTGTGAAGGCATAGTCTGGTGATGGGCACAGGCCCTGGGGGAGGCGGGGGAGGGGTACAGGGGGTGGGGAGGGCCGCAGGGAGGCTGACCAGTACATACCGGGGCCCAGTGGGCTCAGTGAGAGCAGCAGCAGGTACCATGGTGGCAGCCAGCAGGAAGCCCAGGGAGAAGTTGGTGAGGGCGATGCAGGCCAGCTGGAGGGCCAGGTAGATCAGGGCTACCAGCTTCAGTGCCATCCAGCCCCTGTCTGGGGCCTGTGAGCTCACCACACTGAAAGAGAAGGGGCTCAGAGGCAGCTACCTGCATGGCCAGGGCGCCCCTGCACAGCCCACCCGTCCCCTCTCCTCACCGGTGGGCGTTGTGCGGAAGGGCTAGGCCGGCGGCGTAGATGGCCAGCAGCGTCAGCACCACAGCTTCAGCCTCAGCCACAGGGAAGTGCTGGGCGGCCACGTGCTGGCCCAGCACCGGCAGGACATAGAGGGCCAGGCCCATGGCCTGTGAGATCAGCAGGGGTGCCACGAGGGAAGCCAGCCCCACGCCCTGCAGGGCACACAGGTGGTTGGAGATGAGCCCTGGGGCCAGCTGAGCCCAATAGTCCTCACCCCCACCCCTGACCCTAGAAGGGACGGAGTGGCAGCAGTAACCCCACCACCCACCCCTGACCCTAGAAGCCCAAACTGAGAGCAAGAGCTGAGGGATGGTCACCTGTGCTGGGGGGAGGGGAGGATTGGGTCCAGAGGCTGCCCCAGCCTCCTTAGGACCCACTCCAGCCTCATGCAGCTGCATCCACAGTTCCAGGGCGTGGCCTAGTCAAGGACTCTGACGAGGTGTGACGGGTCTGCCTGGTGGGGAACGCAGGGCTCCCCCTGCCTCCCTCACCCCGAGGATGAGGGGCTCCCCCTTGCCTAGAGTGGGGGGCACCTGAGGGAGGCGGTCACAGGGGACTGTGGGGGCGCAGAGGATATCTTGAGACCAAGGACCAGGAGCAGGAAGCCGGCAGCAGGCATGTAGAGGCCGATGGAGACGAAGCGGGAGAGGGCGGGGAGCAGGTAGAAGAAGAAGGACTGGTGCAGGCGCTCCAGAAGGTGGTTGAGCTTTCGGAACATGCCCTCCAGAGCCCTGCAGGGGAGCGACAAGGTCAAGGCCGGCCAGGGCCCGGCACCCCCATGCCCGCCCCCGAGCAGGGAACGGGAGACCCAGAGCCACTTACTTGCCCACGGCCACCAGGTCATACTTATACTGGCGGAAGCTGTTGATGCCACGCAGGGTGAGGGCCTCCACACGGTAGCGCAGGAAGAGGCCGTGGGGGCCGTGGGGGCGGCCAGAGGCCTGCTGCAGGACCATGAGCAGCAGCGTCTGCAGACCCTGCAGCGGCCCGTCTACCGACGTCCAGTCCTGGGGCTGCAGCTTGGAGGGTTTGGAGACAGTGAGACACCACCCTGCCCGCCACAGGCCCGCCTCCCCAGGCAGGGGGCCCTACCTTGCCCTGCAGCGTGCACAGCAGCCCCCCTTTCTGGCAGAAGGTCTGGAAGAGGTTGAGCAGGTCAAGGTTGGGCAGCTGCCCATTGAGCCCCTCCACAGCCACGTCAAGGCTAGTGACCACATCGCTGTTCAGCTCCAGGGCCATGGCTGCCTGGATGGCCCCGGCCCGGCCCTGCAGAGGGGATGACTGCATGCCTGTGGGAGAGGTGAGTGAGCGGCCCCTGGGGGCCAGTGAGCCGGAGGGGGGGGAGGGAGAGAGGGCCGGGGAGAGGGACAGCACCCACCGGTGACGTTGACGTCGTGGTAGGCTTCCAGCCAGGCCTCGGTGCCCAGCAGGTCGTGCTCCGTCACCAGGAAGATGATGTCTTTGGCCCAGTAGATCTGCCCTGGGGGCCGGCGGCAGGGTCAGCAGCACCCGAGGCGGTGGCCAAGCCCTCCCTTTCCAGGGGTAGCCCAAGACTCACCCCGGAAGTGGGCGGCCAGTGCCAAAAGCAGCCCCACCGCCTGGCTGTTGGGAGAGTCGGGGCCGCAGGGCACGGTGAGCACCAGAGACTCGGTGCTGGCGGCGCGGGGGGCCCGCAGGATGCCGTACACGTTGGTGCCCGACACCATCTGCAGGCGGGATGGGCGGGGCGGCCTCAGCACCACCGCCCCGAGGTCCCCCGGCCCCGACCCGACCCCCAAGGCGCTCCCTGGTCCCGGGCTCCCCGGCCCCCAGTACGTAGCGCTCGTGGGTCTCATCTGGAAAGGGCAGTGTCCGGGAGAAGCTCTGAGTGTAGACCTCCAGCCCCACGGCCCGCATCGTCCGCTCCAGCCAGGCCACCGGCAGGGCCCTGCGCACAGACACTCCGGTAGGACCTGGCCCCGCGCCCCCGCGCCCCCCGCCCGGGCTCCGCCGCTCACCCCAGCTTCCGACGCTGGGCCGCGAAGTCGCGGGCAAAGGCGCGGGCGCGGTCCCCGCCCGCGAACTGCTCCTCCACCATGGTGGAGCCCATGGCGTTCACCGACATGTAGGTGCGCTGGGTCAGCGGCGGGAAGGCCAGCGCGAGGAACCAGGCGATGCCCGCCGCGTAGCTCAGCACGCTGCGGGGAGAGGCCGGGAGACGGCGTCAGGGGCCCGGGGGCCCGGGGGCCCGGGAGCCCTCCTCCTCCCCCCGGGCCGAGGGGCGTGTCTGCGGGGCCTGGGAGCGGATCCCGCGCCGCACCGGGCGGCAGTGCTGGGCCCCAGGGAGGCCCCGGCGCCCGCAGCCGGAGCGGGGCCGGAGCTCGAACCCCGGCCCTCGGGCCCGCCCTCACCAGAGCGGCGCATTGAGGCGCAGAACCAGGCGGACGAGCGCGCGGCGGCGCACCGGGTCCGACAGGAGGCCCATGGCGGGCGGGGCGGCTCGGGCCGCGTTCCCGCACACACACCGGCCCCGCGCCGCCCCGCTTCCGGTCCGGGCGCTCCTTTCCGCACACACGCCGGCCCCGCTTCCGGTCAGGGCGGCCCGCGCGCAGCCGCGCATGCGCAATACCCGCCCCCGGGCCGCCCGCAGAGGGGGCGGGGCTCCGGGCCGCGGCGGCCAGCACGGAGGACCCGCCCCGCCCCGCCCCGGGAAGGCGGGGCCCGCAGAGAAGGTACTGGATTAGGCCGGTGCGTGCAAAACCGGAGGCTCTACTGGGCATGGCAGGGCGGATCCGGTGGGTGGGGGGCTCCTGGGTACCGAGGCCAAGGCTTCGGCAGACTCAGGCCTATGGCTGTCGGTCCCAACATGGCGGTGGGTGCCCAAGCGGAATCATCAGGTGAGCCCAGCACTGAGGTCATGGGGGTCAAAGGCCACAGGAAGGTGCAGATAGCACTTCTAGCCAAGACGGGTTTCAGAGCGCTGGGGGCCTCCAGGTCGGGAGGTGCCTGGGATTTTAGGGGAGAAGCAGCCTCTGGGTGTGGGCTGCAGGGCTGGTGGCTGGGGCTCAGGCAGGTCTGAGAGCAGGAGGGGGAGGAAGAGGGTAGTGTCTGTGTCCCACTGAGGGTGGTAGAGCTGAGGAGACAAAGCTCTAGGTGAGAACATTTGTCCACTGTGCTTTGGGAGCCCAAGGTCAGTAGTTCTTAGGGGGAAAGGGGCCATTTGGTGCAAGTCACAGTCCCTGGGATGTGGGACACGGCCCCCAGACCGCCATGGTGGGTAACAGCCAGCTGAGTCTCCCTCAGCCCTGGAGCTCAGGGATCTGCATGGGCCGGGCAGACAGACCCCGTGGTCTAATGGCTGGCTCGTCGGCTGCCTCGAACCCTTCTGGGCATAAGCTGCTCTCCCCACCCAGGCACACACTCCCCCACCTTCTTCAAGATCTGAACTCTGAGGCTGTAAGAGGGACGTGGTTCATGTGGGTAAGGCCCCTAGTCACCTCCCCGAGCAGGCGCAGGCCAAGCTCTGGGAGAAGGAACTCCTGTGGGGATGGAAGTACAGTGCGTGGATTTTATTCTGGGCACAGGTGGCAGGGTGCTCAGTCCCCCAACAAGACAGAGGCCTCACGTACATGCTGCCGAACCACTCGGTCCAACAGGGTGTGCACATCTCGGGCAGCCCGGGCGGCCGCCTCTAGCACCCGCTCCAGGTGGTCCTCGTGCAGCCTGGCATCCATCTCGAGCAGTGCGATCTGGCCTGAGGCTGGCAGCAGGGCCAGGGCCAGCTGGGGGCCGCCAGCTGCTTCCTCCACGTGGCTGAGGTCCGCCAGGGCTGTGCCGTCCACAAAGCCCGCTGAGCAGGCACACACAAAGTCCCGCATCGGAATCCCGGCATCCAGCACCGCCAGCGTGGCTGCGTTCACACAAGCCGCGTAGGTCCCACCGTCCGCCTGCAGCACCTGCGGGAGCCCCACCACAGCGGCGTAAGTCCCTCCGGCTGCCCACCCTCACGCCCTCCAGCTCCCTCCTCCCCCCAGGGTGAGGCTGCTGCCTGCTCACCTGCACGTAGATGTCGATCTGGGAGCGGGGGTGCAGCTGCGTGAGGATGGCTGCCTCGAAGGTCTGCCGCAGCTGCAGGCCCATCTCGCAGGACTTGCGGTCCCCGTGCGGCCGCCGCTTGCGCTCACCGGTGCTGAAGGTGGCGGAGCTGTACTGACAGTTCACCAGGGCCCTGTCCGGGAGGGCTCGAGACCGGGAGCCCCGGATCTGAGGGAGAAAGGACGAATGAGCCAGGCCTGCTCCTCCCAGCTGACACCACGCCTTCCTCGGGCCCAGGTCCCAAGCCTCGGCCTCCCCCATCAACCTCCAACATCTCTACAAGCGCAACTACTTGACCTCAAAAACAGAGGGCCACGAGAACAATCTGGGCCTTAACTCTCTTAACAAGCCTCCCCGTTTCCATCCGTGCCTCATCCCCTCCAAACGCCTTTTTCACTTGAGGCCAGTCTGTTTACAAATACCAAGTCTGAATCTGTCTCCTCTATACAGTCACCCCCACTCCCTCCTCCAAAGGCTTCTCATCAGATAAAATCCGAAATCTTTTCCCTGGTCTACAAAGCCCCGAGATCATGCCTCCCTGAAACCCCTCAATCTCATTTTTTTTTTTTAAATATATTTTTTATTGATTTTTGTACAGAGAGGAAGGGAGATAGAGAGTTAGAAACATCGATGAGAGAGAGTCATCGATCAGCTGCCTCTTGCACACCCGCTACTGGAGATCTGCCCGCAACCAAGGTACATGCCCTTGACCAGAATCGAACCCGGGACCTTTCAGTCCCCAAGCCGACGTTCTATCCATTGAGCCAAACCGGTTTCGACCCTCAATCTCATTTGGAATTATTCTCCTTCTCCCCAACCAGCAGCCTTTCAGCTCTGCAAAGACGCCCGCCCAGCTTGTCTCCACTCTCTCTCTGGCCTTTCCCCTCCAAGTTCCCGCCCCCGGAAAGCGGGGCTCCCAGACGCACGCGTTGGGCCAACATTTCTCCGGTGCCTGTGCTAAACACCGGCGATGAAGCCGGGGTGTGTGTGTGTGTGTGGGGGGGGGTTATTTAAAGCCCCAGTGCTTACGGAGCTTATGTCAGTGCGAGACAAAGAGTGAGAAGGAGAAATGAAACTGGTGTCTGCGGTGACAGGTGCAGAAAGGCAGGGGAGCGTGTGTGCCGCTGCGTGGCTGGAGGGGACAGGACTCCGCACGTGGATGAGGGCGCCTGGGGAGGCGCGGCCCGGACGGTGAAGTCGGAGTAGAGAACGGAGGGCCCAGGGGGCGCGCTGACGCTTGGAGGAAGAGGAGGGGAGGGCGCAGGGGGCAGAGGCCGATGGAGAAGACAGGGACCCTCGCGCATCCCAGGACTCGGGCTTTCCCTCCGATGGAGCCGCGCCCACCCCCGCAGGGCGTCCGGCCCGCGCGGCCCACTCGCCTCGTGCGGCCCGTAGACCACGGCCAGCGCCTTGGTGTTGCCCTGCTCGATGTAGGCCGAGCCGTCGGCCTGCGAGAACACGCCCATCCGCGCCTGGATCTTGCGCAGCTCCCCGGCGCGCCGGCCGTCCACCCGGTAGCCCTGGTCCGACAGGAGCTCTAAGCCCGCCATGCCGCCGCGCCGCCAGACCGGCTCCGCCTCCCAGAGAACTACGGTTCCCAGCGCAGGGACGGCCACTCCAGACCGGCGAGGTCTACCGCTTCCGGCGGTCCGGCTCTCCACTTCCTGCCCCAGAGAACTACGCTTCCGGGAAACCCTGGTCCCCACTTCCGGCCTCTGAGAACTACAATTCCCGGAGGCACCACGTTCCTCACTTCCGGTCCCGGGAAGCTTGGCCAGTTCCGGCCGCAGAGCTGGCGGCCCGCGGGGGCAGAATTCCCGTTCCCTCGCCGGCCTGGGCGCCCGTGCAGGGCTCGCTCCCCTTCGGGCCCGGGAGTCCCCTCGACGGTTCGCAGGCTCAAATATATCTATTCGCCCACGAAACACACGTTCTCTTACCATTTAGTATTTGCCTTTGTTCATTTGAAAATAGACATATGTGCCCTAGCTGGTCTGGCTCAGTGGGTAGAGCTTAGGCCTGTGGTCTGAAGGGTCCCAGGTTCGATTCCGGTCAAGGGTACAAGCCTGGGTTTCCGGCTTGATCCCCAGTAGGGGGCGTGCAGGAGGCAACCAATCGATTCTCATCATTGATGTTTCTCTCCCTCTCCCTTCCTCTCTGAAGTCAATAAAAATATATAAAAAAAGACATGATTTTATTATGCATACACTAGTGACCCGTGCATATTAAAAGGGGATTAATTAGAGGAAATAATATTGCTATTTGCCCTTTCTCTATATAGAAGTGTCAGAAATGAAAGAAAAGTAGTAAAATGTATATGAAAACTTTCCTCCTGTCAGAGTCTGGGGCTCCATGGGACCCAGAGTCAAGTCCCCGCCCACCCACATGCACCTCAAAATCATATGAGACCCAGACCCAGCTGGTCCTCCCCATTGGGCTAGATCCAGACCCCGCCAGTCCCATGCTTGTCAAGCCCTGCCAGGCAGGGGGTGTAGCCTCAGGTCCCCTGGCCAGGCACTGGAGTGGGGGGGGCATTTCAACCTGAGATCCCCAGACTGACACCAGGGCAGGGGGGTGCTGCCTGAGGTCCCCTGTCAAGCCTCACAGGGACAGGGGAGGGCGTAGCCTCAGGTCCCTGCTGATTGCTCGTTAAGGCTCCTTATGGGAATTTGGCCTCAGCTGTGGGTGCAGCCATATTTGTGATGGAATAATGGTCAATTAGCATATTTCCTCTTTATTAGATAGGATGTGGTCACATTTTAATTTTTTTAATATATTATTATTGATTTCAGAGAGAAAGGGTGAGGGAGAGATAGAAACATCAATGATGAGAGCCAGAACCGGTTTGGCTCAGTGGATAGAGCATCAGCCTGCGGACTGAAAGGTCCCGGGTTCGATCAGCTGCCTCCTGCACGCCCCTACTGGGAAAGTGCCCGCAACCAAGGTATATTTTCCCCATTGATGGTTATTTGTTTACATTTTGGTTAATTCTCACCTGAGGATATTTTTTATAGATTTTTAGAGTGGAAGGGAGGTAAGAAGAGAGAGAAACATTGATGTGAGAGACACAATGATTGGTTGCCTCTGGCAAGTGCCCTGACTGTGCAGGCCGGCGGTGCCAGGGATGGAACCTGCAGCCCAAGTGTGTGTCGTCGGCTCAGAAATGAACTCACAATCCTCAGGTGCATGGGCCGAGACTCTAACCACTGAGCCGCTGGCCAAGGTGAGCCTGTCATTCTTTTGGGGTAAGATCTCTAGTCCTGTCATCAACACTCTACTCCATAACCCTTAGAATTAGGATTCCTGCTGAAACAGGTTTGGCTCAGTGGATAGAGCGTCAGTATAGGCATGTGCCTTGGTTGCAGGCACATGCCCAGTGGGGGGTGTACAGGAGGCAGCTGGTCGATGTTTCTCTCTCATCGATGTTTCTAGCTCTCTGTCCTTCTCCCTTCCTCTCTGTAAAAAATCAATAAAATATATATATATATTTTTTTTTAATAAAAATACATTTTATTGATTTTTTACAGAGGAAGGGAGAGAGATAGAGAGCTAGAAACATCGATGAGAGAAACATCAACCGGCTGCCTCTTGCACACCCCCCACCGAGGATGTGCCCGCAACCAATGTACATGCCCTTGAATGGAATCGAACCTGGGACTTTTCAGTCCGCAGACTGACGCTCTACCACTGAGCCAAACCGGCTTCAGCCAATAAAATATATTTTTAAAAAATACATAAACAAGTGACCATTTCTATAAAAAAAAAAAAAAAAGAATTACTTCCCAAGTATTGGAACCTTTAAAATTGTCATTTTTTTCATTGAGATTAAGTGCAGTTGTCTCTTAGTCGCCTGGAACACGGCTCTCAGAGGCTCCCCCCCCAAGTCAGCCACAGTAAGAACTCCCCAAGAGATCGCTGTGCCACACTGGAGGCCATTGGTCATTGTGCCACACTGGAGGTCACCATGCCACACTGGGGGTCATTGGTCACCATGGAGGTGACCACCACTGGAGGTCACCATGCCACACTGGAGGTCACCATGCCACACTGGGGGTCACTGTGCCACACTGAAGGCCATTGGTCATTGTGCCACACTGGGGGTCATTGGTCATTGTGCCACACTGGGGGTCACCATGCCACACTGGAGGTCACCATGCCACACTGGAGGTCACCATGCCACACTGGGGGTCGCTGTGCCACACTGAAGGCCATTGGTCATTGTGCCACACTGGGGGTCGCCCTGCCACACTGGAGGTCACCATGCCACACTGGGGGTCGCCCTGCCACACTGGAGCAGCGGGGAAGGTACAGGCAAATCCCAGCCGCACCTGTTAGGTGACCTGCAAACCGCACTGAGCAGACCAGCGCGAAGGACCTAGGATGTACAATAAGCAGTGATTGAATAAATACAATAAAATGAAGTAAAATAACCGAAATGCAAGGAAAGGCCTCAAACGGGAGCTGCGCAGAACGGCCCCAGAGGAGGACAGACCGCGTGAGAGAAGGAGTCCTTCACGTTTGGTGAACCGTCGGCCTAATCGCTGGCCTTGGGGTGGCTCCAGGACCTGAGAGCCTGCCGTCCTCAGACCCCTTGTAGGGCCTGCCTGCGATCGCCCCAAGACTGGGGCCCTGAAATGGGGCCTCTTACAGGGTGCCTGCACCCCTGTAACAAACACCCCACAACCTGGCACAGGTGGGTGGGGACCTGGGAGTGGTGGCCAGTGAGTGGCCAGATGAGCAGGTGGGCTGGCTGGCTCTCTACCCCACTCCCTGCAACTCGGTGCTGGGCTGAGACGAAGAAACTTGTCACCCCAGCTGGTGTGGTTCAGTGGATAGAGCACCGGCCTGTGGACTGAAAAGTCGTGGGTTCAATTCCGGTCAAGAACACATGCCCGGGTTGCGGGCTCCTTCCCCAGTAGGGGGCGTGCAGGAGGCAGCCGAGATCAATGATTCTATCAATTGAGGCTTCTCTCTCTCCCACTCCCTCTCCTTTCCTCTGGAATCAATACACATATTAAAGAAGAGAAGCTTCTGTCCTCCAGGAGGGTTCTTCCTCAGGGACCCCAAGGCCAGGGCGAGACCCCACTAGCCATTTGGCGGTGGTCCCTGTGCCGCTCCAGGTGGCTGGAATCGCTGGGCCTGGCCTGGAGCCCCGGAATGCCCAGGGCTGCGGGGGCAGGGGGGCGCTGACCTCACAATGGCGCCTCTGCGTCCCTGGCTGCCCGCTGCTGCTGGGTGCTGCTGCCCACCCGGCCCCCAACAATGCCGGGCACGTCCCTCCTCAGCAGCTACGAGGGCCTGCGGCAGGAGATCCAGCGGCTGGCCCAGGAGAACGAGGAGCTGCGGAAGCTGGTGCAGCTGATCCAGGAGAACCAGGAGCTGAAGCTGGTGCTGCGGAACCGCGGCAGCTGCCTGAGCTTCTACGGCTCCGAGCTCCTCGCCGCCGAGATAGCCGCCAGCCCCCGGCCGCCCCGGCGCAGAAACATCAATCTCTTGGATGCCCAGAGGGGTGAGCCGCGCCGGCGTGCAGGGCGGGACCAGGGGCCCCGCGGGTGTCCCTCATTCGGCTTCTGCCAAGACAGAAGGAGGGAAACCGCCCGCCCGCCCACCCGCCAGCATGGCTCCGAGGTTGGGCATTGAGCTATGAACCAGGAGGTCAGGGTTCCATTCCAGGTTTGGGGCTCAATCCCCAGTAGGGGGCGTGGACGAGGCACTCATCAGTCATTCTCATCATTGAAGTTTCTATCTCTCCCTCTCCCTTCCTCCCTAAAATTATATATACCGTATCCCTGACCGGTTTGGCTCAGTGGATGGAGTGACAGCCTGCGGACTGAAGGGTCCCAGGTTTGATTCCGGTCAAGAACATGTACCTTGCCGGGACTGGTTTGGCTCAGTGGATAGAGCGTCGGCTTGGGGACTGAAGGGTCCCGGGTTCGATTCCGGTCAAGGGCATGTACCTTGGTTGCGGGCATATCCCCAGTAGGGGGTGTGCAAGAGGCAGCTGATTGATGGCTCTCTCTCATCGATGTTTCTAACTCTCTATCTCTCTCCCTTCCTCTCTATACAAAATCAATAAAATATATTTAAAAAAAAAAAAAAAAGAACATGTACCTTGGTTGCAGGCACATCCCTGGTAAGAGGTGTGCAGGGGGCAGCTGATCGATGTTTCTAGTTCTCTATCCCTCTTCCTTCCTCTCTATAAAAAAAAAAATCAATTGAAAAAAGAAAGAAAAGGAAAAGGAAAAGAAAGTGGGATCCACGGTGGCTTGTAGGTTTTGGCCAGGCGCTGCAGGTGGACGGTGGCCATGGCACGGGCAGGTGGGAGGGGACCCCAGGCCTCACCACACTAGGGAGGCCTCTGGCCCTACAGGTCAAGGGGAGGGAACGGGACAGCCAGGGTCCGGCCGCCTGTGGCTGCTGCAGCCGGCTGAGCAGTGGCCGGCCGGGGTGAGTCCCGGGTGAGCATTTATCCCGGTCCTGCCGGCAGTGTGGGAGAGCAGACCCCCCACAGTCCTCTGCTCTGCACCCCAAACCGTGGCTGGGCTGACTGGGCGGAGGAGGGAGGTTACAGGGGAGCAGGCCAGGGGGCGGGGTGGGGGCGGGGGTGGGGCATCCAGGTGTTCTTCCCCTGACAGGCGGTTCCTGAAAGGGGATGGACCCAACTCCAAGGCTGCTCCCCAGGCCTGAGGCTGCCCCCCGGGTCCGAGGCTGACCCCCAGGTGGGGGCTGTACTCCAAGCCGGTCAGCGTGTCCTTTCTTTCTCCTTTCTTTCTTTCTTTCTTTCTTTTTTTTAAATTGAGAGAAAGGTTAAATTTATTATTTTTTTAATATATATTTTATTGATTTTGTACAGAGAAGAAGAGAGAGAGATAGAGAGTTAGAAACATCAATGAGAGAGAGTCAACGGTCAGCTGCCTCTTGCACACCCCCTACTGGGGAAATGCCCACAACCAAGGTACACGCCCTTGGCCGGAATCGAACCCGGGACCCTTCAGTCCCCAAGCCAACGCTCTATCCATTGAGCCACACCGGCCTCGGCAGCGTGTCCTCTCTTTCACCAGAACTGTCAAGCAGGGCTCAGGGACCATGATTAGTGTTTCCCAGACCACCGCTGGTCCCGGATGTCCGATTTCTGCGCCCGTGGGGGACACGGGTGGGTACGCGGGAGGCGCCAGGCCGGGGGCCAAGGTGCCGGTGCCAGGCCACGGGGGAGGGGAGGAGCCGGGCGCCACTGGGGAGGCCCCCGCCCGCCCCAGTCCCGGGTGGCCGGCCGCCAGGGCAGAGGCAAATCCGGGCAGGCCGAGCCTGACGCAACCGAGAGCGGCGCCGGGACTGGCGGTGCGGAGGGCGGGCCGGCTTCCGGCCGAGCGGGCGGGGCCGGGCGTGCAGCCGGGCCGAGGGGAGAGACTGCAGCCGCCGGCCAGGTGGGTCCCGCAGCCATTGGGCCTGTGTGCCCTCCCGCCGCGCTCTCCCCTCCTCCCGCCGCTCCCCCGCCCCGCGCTGCGCGGGCGCCGCCTGGTCCCGGTCCGGTCCGGTCCGGTCCGTCCTGGCCCACAGGCCTGGGTACGAAGGTCGCACCCCTGGGAAGCGGAGCTCCCCTCCCGCCGCCTGGTGTGACCGAGACGGGACCCCAGGCCCAGGGCTCCTCTGACAGGTCTGCTGCAGGCCCCAACCCAGCAGCGAGGTGGGGGGGCATTAGGCCTGGCACCACCACCTGCCCAGCCCTGGCCCTGCCCCAGGCTGCCCTCTGACCTGGTCCTGCAGCTCTGCCTCCTCCCAGACCTGGATGCCCTCCCCGCTGCCCCCCTGAGGGTGCCCCCTCCCCGCTCCCCCCCTGAGGGAGCGCCCTCCCCGCTCTGCCCCCCTGAGGGAGCGCCCTCCCCGCTCTGCCCCCCTGAGGGAGCGCCCTCCCCGCTCTGCCCCCCTGAGGGAGCGCCCTCCCCGCTGACCCCTGCCCTCTGTCCAGTGCTCCCAGGTCTGCAGCCTGAAGAGGCCCCGCTGGAGCCCAGCCCCGTCGCCATGGGCAGTCCCGAGGGCCGCTTCCACTTTGCCATCGACCGCGGGGGCACCTTCACGGACGTCTTTGCCCAGTGCCCGGGGGGGCACGTGCGGGTGCTGAAGCTGCTCTCCGAGGACCCCGCCAACTACGTGGACGCCCCCACCGAGGGCATCCGCCGCGTCCTGGAGCAGGTGGGGGCGGCGGGCGGCGGGCGGCGGGCGGGCGGCCCAGGGCCAGAGGCCTGACCCGGCGCCGTTCCCAGGAGGGGGGCGTGCTGCTGCCCAGGGACCGGCCGCTGGACACCAGCCGCATCGCCAGCATCCGCATGGGCACCACCGTGGCCACCAACGCGCTGCTGGAGCGGCAGGGCGAGCGGGTGGCGCTGCTGGTCACCCGCGGCTTCCGGGACCTGCTGCACGTGGGCACCCAGGCCCGCGAGGACCTCTTCGACCTGGTGAGCCCGCCCGCCGCCCGGGCCGGCGGCCGGCGGGGCCCTGGGGGGGCATCCTGGGAAGGGGCAGTGCCAGCCCAAGGCCGGCCGCTGAGAGGCAGAGAGGCGGCTGGGAGTGCTCCCAGCATTCAGGTCCAGGGGTGGGGCGGCCCGCGCCAGCCTGTTCCCGGCTGGGGACGGAGCTGCTTTGGGGGAGGCGGGAAGCTGGCCACGGTCCGCTGCCTGCTGCCCGGGGCAGGGAGCAGCCGCCTGGGTGGGCCGTGCTGGGGCCGCCCCCTCTGACTGCGTCCTGGGCCCGTCCGCGGGCCTGCCGGGACGTATTTCCTTGCCTGCGCTGCCCACTGAGGCGGGCCCGCAGCAAGGACCCTCAGGCCCGGGCCCCTCTGAGCCTCTGCCGCCCGCAGGCCGTGCCCATGCCCGAGAGGCTGTACGAAGAGGTGCTGGAGGTGGACGAGCGGGTGGTGCTGCATCACGGGGAGCCGGGCTCCGAGACGCCCGTCACAGGTGCGTGCCCCGCCCCGGCCGGGTGGCTCAGTGGACAGAGCGTCCGCCTGCGGACTGAAGGGTCCCGGGGTCGATGATGATCAAGAGCACATGCCCGGGTTGTAGGCTCCGTCCCCAGGAGGGGGCGTGCAGGAGGCAGCGGATCCATGATTCTCTCTCATCATGGATGTTTCTCTTTCTCCCTCTCCCTTCTTCTCCTTTCCTCTCTGAAATCAATAAAAAAAAAAATATATATATATATATATATATATTTTTTTTTTTTTTAAGAAAAGGTATGCGCCTGCAGCCCCAGCCAGAGCGGCTCAGTAGATAAGAGTGTTGGCCTGCAGACCCAAGGGTCCCAGGTTCCCTCCTGGTCAAGGTCAAGGGCACGTACCTCCCTGGCCTGGGCCTTGGTTGGGGTTTCATGCATTAGACAACCAATCCGTGTGTTTCTCTCTCTTTCCCCATCTCCCGCTGGCCCTCTCCCTCCGTGGAGAGAGATCCCGGGTGAGGCCTAAGGCAGTAAAAGGGGTGGGCTCGGCGCTGGGCTCGGCGGCGAGGACCGGGCGTCTGATGGGCGAGGGGCTTCCTTGCAGGCTGCACGGGGGACCTGCTGGAGGTGCAGCGGCCGGTGGACCTGGGGGCCCTGCGTGGGGAGCTGGAGGGGCTGCTGGCCCGCGGCATCCGCAGCCTGGCCGTGGTCCTCATGCACTCCTACACGTGAGTGCGTGCCGGGCGGGCGCCTCCCTCTGACAGGCCTGCTCCGGCCCTGGGCGCGGGGGAACGGGGGGGGGGGGGGGGGGGGGCCTGGGCGCAGGGGAACGGGGCCCTGGGCGCGGGGGAAGGAGGGGACCCTGGGCGCGGGGGAACGGGGGGGGGCCCTGGGCGCAGGGGAATGGGGGGAAGGGGGGCCCTGGGCGCGGGGGAACGGGGGGGGGGCCTGGGCGCAGGGGAACGGGGGGGGGGGGGGACCCTGGGCGCGGGGGAACGGGGGGGGGGGCCTGGGCGCAGGGGAACGGGGGCCCTGGGCGCGGGGGAAGGGGGGGGGCCCTGGGCGCGGGGGAATGGGGGGGGGCCCTGGGCGCAGGGGAACGGGGGGGGGGGGCCCTGGGCGCGGGGGAACGGGGGGGGGGGGGCCTGGGCGCAGGGGAACGGGGGCCCTGGGCCCGGGGGAACGGGGGGGGGGGCCCTGGGCGCGGGGGAATGGGGGGAAGGGGGGCCCTGGGCGCGGGGGAACGGGGGGGCCCTGGGCGCAGGGGAACGGGGGGGAGGGGGGGACCCTGGGCGCGGGGGAACGGGGGGGGGGCCTGGGCGCAGGGGAACGGGGGGGGCCCTGGGCGCGGGGGAACGGGGGGGGGCCTGGGCGCAGGGGAACGGGGGCCCTGGGCGCGGGGGAACGGGGGGAGGGGGGACCCTGGGCGCGGGGGAACGGGGGGCGCTGGGCGCGGGGGAACGGGGGTCCTGGGCGCAGGGGAACGGGGGGGGGGGGCCCTGGGCGCGGGGGAACGGGGGGGGGGGCCTGGGCGCGGGGGAAGGGGGGGGCCTGGGCGCGGGGGAACGGGGGGGGGGCCTGGGCGCAGGGGAAACGGGGGGGGCCCCTGGGCGCGGGGGAAGGGGGCCCTGGGCTGGGCGCGGGGGAACGGGGGGGCCTGGGCGCGGGGGAAGGGGGGGGGGCCCTGGGCGCGGGGGAACGGGGGGGGCCTGGGCGCGGGGGAACGGGGGGGGCCTGGGCGCGGGGGAACGGGGGGCCCTGGGCGCGGGGGAACGGGGGGGGCCCTGGGCGCGGGGGAACGGGGGGCCCTGGGCGCGGGGGAACGGGGGGCCCTGGGCGCGGGGGAACGGGGGGCCCTGGGCGCGGGGGAACGGGGGGGGGGCCCTGGGCGCGGGGGAACGGGGGGGGGGGCCTGGGCGCGGGGGAAGGAGGGGCCCTGGGTGTGAGGGAACGGGGTGGGGCCCGGCGCCCCAACCTGCCCAGCCCTGGCCCTGCCTCAGGCTGCCCTCTGAGCCTGCCCTGCAGCTCGGCCCCCTCCCAGGGCCCCTCCCCGCTCTGCCCCCCCCCCCCCCGGGAAGCAGAGGGCCCAGACGAGGGGGGGGCCGGCGGGGGCGATGGGCAGGACAGTGCGGTCCTCGTCACAGGTGGGCCCAGCACGAGCAGCAGGTGGGCGCGCTGGCCCGGGAGATGGGCTTCACGCAGGTGTCGCTGTCCTCGGAGGCCATGCCCATGGTGCGCATCGTGCCGAGGGGGCACACGGCCTGTGCCGACGCCTACCTCACGCCCGCCATCCAGCGCTACGTGCAGGGTTTCCGCCGCGGCTTCCAGGGCCAGCTCAAGGTGAGCCCCGCCGCCCGCTCCAGCCCTCCCCCGCACCCCGGCCCTCCCCTCCCCCTCCCCCTCCTCCTTCCCCCCTCCCCCCCTCACCGCCTGCTCCCCCCTCCCGCTCCAGCCCTCCCCCGGCACCCCGGCCCTCCCCTCCCCCTCCCCCTCCTCCCCCTCCCCTCCCCCCCTCCCCCCCTCCCCCGCCTGCTCCCCCCTCCCGCTCCAGCCCCCTCCCAGCACCCTGCCCCTCCCCCCTCCCCCCTCCTCCTTCCCCCCTCCCCCCTCACCGCCTGCTCCCCCCTCCCGCTCCAGCCCCCTCCCAGCACCCCGCCCCTCCCCCCTCCCCCCCCCTCCCCCCTCCCCCCTCACCGCCTGCTCCCCCCTCCCGCTCCAGCCCTCCCCCCACCCCGGCCCTCCCCTCCCCCTCCCCCCTCCCCCTCCCCCCTCCCCCCCCCCCCCCTCACCCCCCTGCTCCCCCCTCCCGCTCCAGCCCCCTCCCAGCACCCCGCCCCTCCCCCCTCCCCCCTCCTCCTTCCCCCCTCCCCCCTCACCGCCTGCTCCCCCGTTCCAGCCCTCCCCCGGCACCCCGGCCCTCCCCCTCCCCCTCCCCCCTCCCCCCTCCCCCCTCCCCCCTCACCGCCTGCTCCCCCCCAGGACGTGCAGGTGCTGTTCATGCGCTCGGACGGCGGCCTGGCGCCCATGGACGCCTTCAGCGGCTCCCGCGCCGTGCTGTCCGGCCCGGCTGGGGGTGTGGTCGGCTACTCCGCCACGACGTACCACGCCGAGGGCGGCCAGCCCGTCATCGGCTTCGACATGGGAGGTACGGGGCCGAGGGCCGGGCCCTCCTGCGGGGGAGGCCAGCAGCGGGCTGGCCGGGCTCACCGCCGCTCCCCCCAGGCACGTCCACCGACGTGAGCCGCTACGCCGGCGAGTTCGAGCACGTCTTCGAGGCCAGCACGGCCGGCGTCACCCTCCAGGCCCCCCAGCTGGACATCAACACGGTCGCCGCGGGGGGCGGCTCCCGCCTCTTCTTCAGGTCAGCTCACCCCCCGGCCCCCCGGCCGGGACCCCTGCCCGCCCCCAGCCCCCCAATTCCCGTGTCCCTCCCCCAGGTCCGGCCTGTTTGTGGTGGGGCCCGAGTCTGCAGGAGCCCACCCCGGCCCCGCCTGCTACCGGAAAGGTAAGGTCTGGGGTCCCCGGCAGGGCACTCCCTGCTGCCCGGCCCACCCACCTCCCCGCTGCCCGGCCCGCCCACCTCCCCGCTGCCCGGCCCGCCCTCCTCCCCGCTGCCCGGCCCACCCACCACCCCTGCCCGGCCCGCCCTCCTCCCCGCTGCCCGGCCCGCCCACCTCCCCGCTGCCCGGCCCGCCCTCCTCCCCGCTGCCCGGCCCGCCCACCTCCCCCTGCCCGGCCCGCCCACCTCCCGGGCCAGGCCCCTGCTCCCACGCCTGGCCCCCGACTTCAGGCCCCGCCCCCCGCCCTGTGCGCACCTCCCAGGGGGCCCCTTGACGGTGACGGATGCTAACCTGGTTCTGGGCCGCCTGCTGCCGGCCTCCTTCCCCTGCATCTTTGGGCCGGGAGAGTGCCAGCCGCTGTCCCCCGAGGCCTCCCGAAAGGCCCTGGAGGCCGTGGCCGCCGACATCAACAGCTTCCTGACCAGCGGGCCGAGCCCGGCCGCCCCGCTGAGCCTGGAGGAGGTGGCCATGGGGTTTGTGCGCGTGGCCAACGAGGCCATGTGCCGGCCCATCCGCGCCCTCACGCAGGTGCGCCCCTGCCCGGGCGCCCCTGGGCGTGAGGGGCCAGGGGTCAGGGGCCGGGAGGTGAACCGGGTAGGTTCAGCCCCTGACCCTCTCCCGGCTCCCTAGGCACGAGGTCACGACCCCTCGGCACACGTGCTGGCCTGCTTCGGAGGGGCTGGCGGGCAGCATGCCTGTGCCATCGCCCGCGCCCTGGGCATGGACACTGTGTACATCCACAAGTGAGCCTGGGCCTGGGGCACGGGGCCGCGGAGGGGGGCTGCCGGGGAGGCTCCCCTCACCGCCCGTGGCCCCGTCTCCGCAGGCACAGCGGGCTGCTGTCGGCGCTGGGGCTGGCGCTGGCCGACGTGGTGCACGAGGCCCAGGAGCCCTGCTCCCTGCCCTACGTGCCCGAGACCTTCCTGCAGCTGGACCAGCGGCTGAGCCGGCTGGAGGAGCAGTGCATAGAGGCCCTGCGGGCCCAGGGCTTCCCGAGGTGGGGTCCTGGGGCGGGGCGGGTGGGGCGGGGCTGGGCCCAGGGCTTCAGCGTCCCAGGTACCCTCTCCACCCGCACACGCGGCCCCTTGAGTGTGGCTCTCCCACAAAATACCACGGCCTGGGCGAGTCCGCTTTGAAGAGGTGGCGTTAGAAGGAGTTTAAAAAATGTGGCTCTAGAAAGAAATTTCAATCGTTGCGCTGTTGGTATTTGGCTCTGCGGACGAGTGAGTTTGCTGACCGCTGCTCTAGCCTGTTCAGCTCCCGGCTTCCCCGACGGTGCCGTTCCGGGGAGGAAGGGACCGGGAGGCAGGCGGACGGAGGTGGGACCGGCATCCCGGCGGGCTGCCTGTGTGAGGGTCCTGCCCGCCCCCCCCCCCCCCGCAGGTCCCAGATCCACACCGAGGCCTTCCTGCACCTGCGCTACCAGGGCACGGACTGCGCCCTGATGGTGTCCGCCAACCAGCACTCGGCCACCGCCCACTCCCCCCGCGCGGGCGACTTCGGGGCGGCCTTCGTGGAGAGGTACGCAAGCTGGGGGCCTGGGCGCCCGCAGGCCCCTCCGCCCGGCCGCCTGGCCTGCCTGCCCCCTCCCTCAGCCCGGCCGCCTGCCCTGACCACTCCCTCCCTCCTTGGGCCCGGCCGCCTGCCCTGACCGCCCGCTCCCTGGGCCCGGCCGCCTGCCCTGACCGCCCCCTCCCTGGGCCCGGCCGCCTGCCCTGACCGCCCGCTCCCTGGTCCCGGGCGCAGGTACATGCGGGAGTTCGGCTTTGTCATCCCCGAGCGGCAGGTGGTGGTGGATGACGTGCGGGTGAGGGGCACCGGCCGCAGCGGCCTTCGCCTGGAGAACGTCGCCAAGACCCAGGCGGGGCCCCCCCGGGTGGACAAGGTCAGCGGCCCTCCATGCACCCCCACCTACGCCCTCGGGGACACGGGCAGGCGGGAATGGGGAGGCTGGGGACGGGACGGTGCTGGACCTGGGGACCTCCTTCCCCTCACCCCTCCTCAGATGACCCAGTGCTACTTTGAGGGGGGCTACCAGGAGACCCCGGTTTTCCTGCTGGGAGAGCTGGGCTATGGGCACAAGCTCCAGGGGCCCTGCCTCATCATCGACAGCAACAGGTAGGCGGAGGCCCGGCCAGGCCGGGGTCCTGGGGTGCGGTCGGGCCACCGCTGTGGGGGCCGTGCAGGGGGTTCTTGGCCCGAGGCTGCAGGAGTCTGAAGGACGCTAGGGTCCCACGAGGTGGGACCCCGGCCTGGGGAAGCGAGGGTCCTGGTTGGGATGGGGTCTGGCTTGGCCCCTCCAGCCCCCCCGCACCCCTGCGCCTCTGCCCCCAGCACCATCCTGGTGGAGCCAGGCTGCCAGGCGGAGGTGACGGAGACCGGGGACATCCGCATCTCCGTGGGGGCGGAGACCCTCGGCACGGTGGGCGCCCAGCTCGACCCCATCCACCTGTCCATCTTCTCCCACCGCTTCATGAGCATCGCGGGTGAGTGCTCCCGGTGTCCGGTGCGGGGTCTGCCGACCGGGCAGAGGCGCTGCGGAAAGTGATGCCGGGGAAGGGCCCGAAGCAGGATCGGACGTGACAGGGCAAGCCGCGTGGCCCCGGCTCCGGAGGCACCGTCTCCCTGCACCCGCCGGCCGGGCAGAAAGCGGGCTCTGCATCTGAGCAGGGCAGGCCAGGGGGCCCAGGCTCTTGCTGGGGCTCCAGGCAGCGGTAAGGGCGGGCGAGACATGGCATCCAGGCGGGCCACGGCCGCCTTTGGGTCCTGGCTCAGGGACCTGGGTCCCGTGCCCCCTCTGGGGGTGGAACTGAGGGTGAGCTGGGCCAGCAGCACCCGCACTCCCCCCCTCCCCCCGGACAGGCAGAGGGTGAGATGGGCCAGCAGCCCCCGCACCCCCATCCCCGGAGTTAGAGCTGAGGGTGAGCTGGGCAGCAGCACCCACCCCCCTCCCCTGGGACAGAGATGAGGGTGAGCTGGGCAGCAGCACCCGCCCCCCTCCCCTGGGACAGAGCTGAGGGTGAGCTGGGCAGCAGCACCCGCCCCCCTCCCCTGGGACAGAGATGAGGGTGAGCTGGGCAGCAGCACCCGCCCCCCTCCCCTGGGACAGAGCTGAGGGTGAGCTGGGCAGCAGCACCCACCCCCCCTCCCCGGGTTAGAGCTGAGGGTGAGCGGGGCAGCGCCACCCACCCCCCTCCCCTGGGACAGAGCTGAGGGTGAGCTGGGCCAGCAGCACCCGCACTTATTGCTCCAGAGCAGATGGGCCGCATCCTGCAGCGCACGGCCATCTCCACCAACATCAAGGAGCGCCTCGACTTCTCCTGTGCCCTCTTCGGGCCCGACGGGGGGCTGGTGTCCAACGCCCCCCACATCCCCGTGCACCTGGGCGCCATGCAGGAGACCGTGCAGTTCCAGGTCTGCCGGGCCCCCTTCCTGCCCTCTCAGCCGCCCCACCGCCCCACCCTGCCCCTTCCTGACCCCCAACCATGTCCTGGCTTCAGATCCAGCACCTGGGGGCTGACCTGCACCCCGGAGACGTGCTGCTGAGCAATCACCCCAGTGCCGGGGGCAGCCACCTGCCAGACCTGACGGTCATCACGCCGGTGAGGGCTCTGCCTGGGGCCGGGAGGGGGTGGGGGGCCGGGAGGGGGCCGGGAGGGGGCTGGAGGCCATACAGCTGACCGCGGCTCTCCACTCCTAGGTGTTCTGGCCGGGTCAGGCGCGACCTGTGTTCTACGTGGCCAGCCGCGGGCACCACGCAGACATTGGGGGCATCACGCCAGGCTCCATGCCCCCGCACTCCACCGCCCTGCAGCAGGAGGGCGCTGTCTTCCTGTCCTTTAAACTTGTCCAGGGAGGCGTGTTCCAGGAGGAGGGTGAGTGGGAGTGGCCTGGGGCCGGGCGTCGGGGACTCCGTGGGCTGCTTGCACTGGGTTGGCACCGCGTCTGGGGGCTGCAGGCTCCTAGAAGGCCCAGGTCCACGTCGCTGGGTGGCAGGGCCGCGGGCGGCTGTGCAAGGCCCGGCCGGGTGCACGCCGGTCTGCCTGTGCCCCTGCCTGCGTGCAGAGTGGAGGGGTCCAAGGTGGCCCAGACCCTGGGCCAGGGGCGTCGGGAGGGGCCGCTGCAGTTACCCCGGGGGATGCTGAGCCTTCCCCTGGGCAGGGAGGATAGAGTGGGGACAACAGTTGGAGGTTGGGGGGTTGGCATTAGATGGGATTTGGGGGTTGGAGGGGACAGTGGAGTCTGGACAGCTGGCGGACGGAGCTCTGGCTGAGCGGGTTCGGAGCTGCTGCGGGGATGGTGGGGCCCAGGAGGGAGGAGCAGCAAAGATGCCAACATGGGGCCCACAGTGCCCGGCAGGGGTGCAGCGGCTGGAGAGCGGGGCACCAGGCCGCCCCCGGGCTTGGAGGCTGGCTCAGGGGTGACTCCGTCTGTCCGTCTGTCCGTCCAGCGGTCACAGAGGCCCTGCAGGCCCCAGGCAAGATCCCCGGCTGCAGCGGGACTCGGAACCTGCATGACAACCTGTCCGATCTCCGTGCCCAGGTGGCAGCCAACCAGAAGGGCATCCAGCTGGTGGGGGAGCTCATCGGGCAGTACGGCCTGGACGTGGTGCAGGCCTACATGAGCCACATCCAGGTGGGCCGCTCTGTGCCAGCCCCAAGGCGGCAGCTGGGAGGGGAGGGGGAGCTCGGCCCACCCGGGAGGTAGCATGGCGGCCCCTAAACACACTCCCCGCCAGGCCAACGCGGAGCTGGCTGTGCGGGACATGCTTCGGGCCTTCGGGTCCTCCCGGCAGGCCCGGGGCCTGCCTCTGGAGGTGTCTGCGGAGGACCACATGGATGACGGCTCCCCCATCCGACTCCGCGTGCATATCAACCTGAGTCAGGTCTGGCTGCCGGCCGGGCCTGGTGCGAGGGGAGGGGGCGGGGGGGAGCGTGGGTGGCATGGCCCTCTCGTCGCTGAGTCGCTGATGGCCTCTCCCCTCCCCTCGGTGGGCAGGGCAGCGCGGTGTTTGACTTCAGCGGCACCGGGCCAGAAGTGTACGGCAACCTCAACGCCCCGCGGGCCATCACGCTGTCCGCCCTCATCTACTGCCTGCGCTGTCTGGTGGGCAAGGACATCCCGCTCAACCAGGTGTGCAGGCACGTCCCGTGTGGGAGGCCGGCGGGTGGACCCTACGCCCCAGGCACCCTGAGCAAGCCTGGGGCAAAGGCAGCCGGATGGTCCTATGGGTGCTGCTGGCGGCGGTGGGACATAGATCTCCCAGTTGACCCTGCGGGCGGCCCTCCCTGCACAGGGCTGCCTGGTCCCGGTGAGCGTGGTGATTCCTAAAGGCTCCATCCTGGACCCCTCCCCGGAGGCGGCCGTGGTGGGCGGCAACGTGCTCACGTCGCAGCGCGTGGTGGACGTCATCCTGGGGGCCTTCGGGGCCTGCGCCGCCTCCCAGGTGCGGTGGGCGCCGGCGGGCTAGTTGTGGGGAGCGGGGACAGGAGGGCGGGGAGGCGGGGAGGCTTCCGCAGCCTCAGCGAGCGCTCGTCCCGCCAGGGCTGCATGAACAACGTGACCTTGGGAAACAAGCACATGGGCTACTACGAGACGGTTGCGGGCGGCGCGGGCGCGGGCCCCGGCTGGCACGGGCGCAGCGGCGTGCACAGCCACATGACCAACACGCGCATCACGGACCCCGAGATCCTCGAGAGCAGGTGAGGGGCGGGGCGGGGCGGGGCGGGGCGTGGGAGCCGGGCCCGGATTGGTGAGCGGGGAGAGGGCGGAGACGAGGAGCCAGTCCTGGGTTGGTGGGCGTGGAGAGGCGGGGCGTGGAACCCGGACCCGGGTTGGTGGGCGGGACTGGGGCGGAGACGAGGAGCCAGTCCTGAGCTGGTGGGCGGGGCGTGGAAGCCAGGTCCGGATTGGTGGGCGGAGAGAGGGCGGGGCCAGGACCACCTAGCGGAGCCTCTGGCCGGTGCAGGTATCCGGTCATCTTGCGCCGCTTTGAGCTGAGGCTGGGGTCCGGGGGCCGCGGCCGCTTCCGGGGCGGCGATGGTGTTATCCGCGAGCTGCTGTTCCGCGAGGAGGCGCTGCTGTCCGTGCTGACGGAGCGCCGCGCCTTCCGGCCCTACGGCCTCCACGGTGAGCGCCGCGCCCCACCCTCCAGCCCAGTCTCTCTCACCCCAACGCGGTCTGTTTCCCCCCGCGCCCTGTCTCCTTACCAAGGCCCCCCCCCCCACCTCTCCCTTCCTGTCCTCCTGGGCCACCCGCGCCTCGCCTCCTCCTGCAGGGGGGGAGCCCGGTGCGCGCGGCCTAAACCTACTGATCCGCAAGGACGGCAGGACGGTGAACCTGGGCGGGAAGACCTCGGTATCCGTGTTCCCCGGGGTAAGCACGGCCTCCCGTCCCGCCCCATCTGCGCCTCCCCGGCGGCTGCCGTCCCACAGGAGGTGCACAGAGTTGCAAAAGTGACTAGCGACCCAGTTTAATTCTGCTTCTGGGGGACCCCGTCCTTCTCCAAGCGCGGCTCCGGGGCTCAGACTGGGCTGTGGGGATGGGGCCCCAGCGGCGGGGGGCGGGAACCACGCCCGCGCTGAACTGTTGCTCTGCTCCACAGGACGTGTTCTGCCTCCACACGCCAGGCGGCGGGGGCTACGGGGACCCCGAGGACCCGGTCCCACCGCCCGGGCCGCCCCCCCCGCCCCCGTCCTTCTCCAGTCGCGGCAGCGTGTACGAGTACCGCAGGGCCCAGGAGGCTGTGTGAGGGGGGGAGGCCCGCGCAATAAAGATCCACAATCAGACGCTCTGCTTCCGCGGCTGCGGCCCGCCCGGCTCCCTCCTGGCCGAATCGCGCTTGGCCTCCGTGCCCGCCTTCGCCCCGGGCCTCGCGGCGGTCTCCTGGGCGTCTCCGTGCGCGGAAACCCGGAGCCGAAGTCCCAGGGCCAGGTGGTCAGTGAGGCCGGCCAGGGCGGTGCTGAATGTCACCTGCTCGACCTCCTGGGGGGCGGGAGTCAGGGTGAGGGGTCGCCCAGCGCCAGCCTGCCCGGCGTCCTGAGCTGGGGCACTTACTGGGCTCAGCGGGCCTCCGGGCGCCCCCCGGTAGGTGATGTAATCCAGGCGCCGGCCCCGCCAGGGCTTAGCCCGGCGCGCCCCCTGCGGAGGGCCTGCCAGGTAGCGGTGGCGGCCTCGCTCCTGCTCCAGGGCCCTGAGGAGGGGCGGTGTCATCAAGGCCGGCGCGACCCGCCGCGCGGGGCTGCTCGGGCGGGGGTGCCTCGCCCCCAAGTCGCCACTCACCTCCGCAGCATCTCCGGGGAGCAGGCCACCGAGTGGCGGAGCCTGGACGTGCACAGCACCGTTCCTGGGGGAGGGAGGCGGGGGAGGCCGGTCAGCGAAGCGCGCGCGGGCCGGCGAGCCCTCCTCCCTGGGTCTGTCTCCTCCTCCCCGGGTCTGTCCCCCTCCTCCCGGGGTCTGTCCCCTCCTCCCCGGGTCTGTCCCCCTCCTCCCGGGGTCTGTCCTCTCCTCCCCGGGTCTGTCCCCCTCCTCCCGGGGTCTGTCCTCTCCTCCCCGGGTCTGTCCCCCTCCCTGGGTCTGTCCCCGCCGGAGCGCCGTACCCAGGGCCCACGGCTGCTCCCGGCGGGTGTCCAGCCGGCAGGGGTCCCGGAAGCGGCTGAAGAGCTGGTGCTCCTGCTCCCGCGCGTCGTCTGCGGAGAAAGGCCGGCGCTGGGTGGGCGGGGCCGGGACCCCGCGCCGCCCCGCCCCGCGCCGCCCCCCCGCGCGCCCTCACTGAGGCCGCAGTTGTCAAAGTTGAGGTCCCCCAGGAGCACGCTGAAGGCCACGGCTTCGTCGCTGGAGCGGCTCTCGGCCTCAAACTGCTCGGCCCAGTTCAGCAGCAGCGTCAGCTGTTTGCAGCGCAGATGTCCGTCCCCTGCGGGAGGGGGAGGGGGAGAGGAAGGCTCAGCGCAGGGTGCCCTTCAGAACCCGGATCACACCACCGACCTCCCCGTCGCCCACCCTGCCCACCCCCTGTGAGCCCGCCCAGGCACCCCAGGGGCTCGCGGTGTCCGGGGCGGTGAACAAACGGCGGGAAGGGGGATGTCTGTCGCCACGCAGAGGCCGGTCGGCCCGCCCACGCGCCCCCCATCCCGCCCCCCGGGGCTCACCACTCGGGGCATGCAAGTGCGTGCAGTGCAGGAAGCCCACGACGCGGCGCCCGTTCAGGATGCCCACCTGCGCCTGCAACACCACGGACAGCCCCAGCAACCCTCTCCCAGGGGCCCCGCGCCCGCCCCCTCCCCGCCTCCCGGAGCGCGGCCGCGGGCGGGCGGGTACCTGTGCGGAGAGGAGGCCCTTGGAGGCCAGCGCGTCCTCGCGGCGGGCCTGGGGGAAGGCCCGGAAGGCGGCGCGCAGCAGCGGGTAGCGCGAGGCCAGCAGCAGCCCGCTGCCCAGAAGCTTGAGGTGCGGCCCGGGCTGCAGGCCGAAGGTGCCCACGTCATGCAGCACGGGGCCCAGGTGGGGGGCCAGGCGGCTCACCAGGGGCCGCGCCGCGCGCAGGTCGAACACCTCCTGCAGGCACACGAAGTCCAGGCCGGAAGGCAGGGCGGCCGTCAGCACCCCGCGGGGCGCGCTGGGCTCGGAGGGCGGGCTGCAGCCCGTGGCCCCGTAGCGCGAGGGCGCGGCGCGCAGGCCGGCCACCAGCAAGGCGCCCGCGGCCTCGGCGCGCCGCTGGGTGTGCCGCAGGTTGCTGAAGCGCGCCAGCCCGTCGGGGAGCAGGCACAGGTTGGCGCTGAGGAAGCCGAAGCAGCGCGCAGGCTCCGCCGAGGGGCGCCAGGGCGCGGGGGGCGCCCAGCCCTGCGGGGGGGGCTGGTAGCAGAAGGGGCGGCGCCAGGCCTGCAGCGGCAGCCAGAGCAGCAGGCCCGGCAGCGCCAGCGGCAGGCCGAGCAGCAGCAGCAGGAGCGCCGCCCCGGCCCACACGGCCGCGCGCAGCGCCGTCAGCAAGCTGGGGCGCGCCTTGGGGGCCCAGCATCCCAGCAGCTGGTCCAGGGCCCAGTAGGCGGGGAAGAGCAGCGCGCGGGCCAGGGCGTGCAGGGCGTGCAGCGCCGGGTGCGGGAAGGGCGAGGGCCGGAACGCGCCGGGCACCGGGGGCCAGTCCGGCCGGGAGGGCATGGCGCGCGGGGCTCCTCGGCCGGCCGCGGGCGCCTCAGCCAC
The DNA here is from genome assembly GCA_036971965.1 of Nyctalus aviator. Taxonomy (NCBI): domain Eukaryota; kingdom Metazoa; phylum Chordata; class Mammalia; order Chiroptera; family Vespertilionidae; genus Nyctalus; species Nyctalus aviator. Next base: position 48,303,286 of record CM072935.1, on the reverse strand, counting down.
TCATCTGCTAGGTGACCTTCTGGTGCGCCCGCCGGGGCAGGTGCGGGGGCCGCAGGGGTCAAAGCCAGGGTCAAGGCCAGGCGGCGCAACCTGTGCGCGGACCCAGGAAGGTGCCCGAGAGTCGGGGGACACGCGCACGGGCGCAGATTTGTGTCCAGGAAACGGCCCTCTCCCCCGCGCGAAGTCTCGTTGGCGGTTGGAGAGAAGCAAAGGGAAAGCGAAAGGGACACCGGCGTGGCAGCCCCGCCCCGCCCTGGCCCGCCCCTCCGCGCCCCGCCCGTCCCGGAAGGCCGCATGGGGAACTAGATGCGCCTGAGGGCACCGGGGCTGGGGGGCGGCCCGCACCGGGCGGAGGGTGCTGCCGGGCGCGGACGCAGCGCCGGTGAGGGGCGTGCGGTGGGCGCTGCGTCCCGCTCCCTCCCGCCTCCTGCACGTCCGCGTGGGACTGCCCGGGTGCTCAGGCTGTCGGACTTTGGGATGTGCTCCATCCCACCCCGCCGGCTCCCAGGGGCTCGGTGTCCAGCCCTCGAGTCAAAAGAGGGGTCCCCAGCGAAGGGATGGTCTCCAGGCTCTGAGCGGCCTAACCCGCCGCCCAAGCCGCGCCCCGCGGAGCCCCCCAAGGCCGGGCGCACAGCAGGGCGGCTCTTAGACCCCGCGGAGCTTCCCACCTGGGGAGCAGGGGCCGTTGGTTTCCACCCTGCGCGGACGCTCCCCCGCCCCCTCCCGGCACGAGAGCCCGTCTCCGTTACCTGCTGAGCCGGTTCCCACCGCTCAGGTGGAGGCTGGGGAGCTGCCCCCATCCCTCCGATGTTGCTGGGCCCCCATCTTTGTAACTGGAGCTGTGAACCAGTCCCTACAGCAGGTGCTTTTTTTTTTTTTTAAAGCATATTTTAAAAATATATGTTTATTGATTTCAGAGAGACATAGAAACATCAATGATGAGTCCTAAATCAGATGCCTCTCACACGCCCCCTACTGGGGATGGAGCCTGCAACCCTGGCCATGTGCCCTAACTGGAACTGAATCATGACCTCCTGGTTGATAGGTCAACACTCAACCCCTGAGCCCCGCCTGGGGCTGAGCTCTTGGCTCTGCCGGCTTTCCCATCCTGCCTCTGCTTCCTGTCCCCCCCTCCCGCCCCGTGCCTTGGGAATGGGTCCCATCCCCCCATGCCCAGGTCTACGGAGGGCTTTCTCCTTGTTCCCTTCCCTCCTCTCAGGTCCTCCTGCCCTCAAGGGGGTCCAGAATCCCCCTTCCTCCCTGCCTGGCCCAGAGGGAGAAACTCCCGCAGCCACATCCTCCTCTCCCGTCCAGTCTGCTTTCTGCAAGGCGCCCAGGCCTCCGCTCCAACCTGTCGCCAGCGTGCAGGCACTGCCACAGCCCTTGCCTGCCACTGGGCTCCTTCCTGCTTCCTGCTCCTCCCCTGGAGTCCCAGGGCCTCTCACTGTGCCCACGGCCGGGCCAGGGGAACCTTGGGCCTTCTGACACCCCCCACTCGGCCAGGCAGCTGCCCCCGGGCTGGCAGGACCGGCCCGGCACTGGAACCACCCAAGGAAGCAGCACGGCCAGGCGTGCGGGCAGACCCAGCGGCCAGCATCAGCGGGAATCTTTAATGCGAACGGTGGGGAGCTGGGCCGGCAGGCAGGGCCGGGTCGGGCCGGGCAGCCGGCACGTCACCAGATGAACATGGGCTTGCCATCGTCGTGCGCCAGCTGGCTGAGGCAGGAGAGCAGCAGCAGGGCGTCAGTGAGCATGCTGGGGTGCACCGTCTCCACCAGCACGCGCTGCAGGAAGTCCACGGTGTAGGAGCCGCCCTCGGACACCGCCAGCTCCGGCCGCTCACGCAGGATGCCGTAGGCATTCACCAGCTGCTCCGTCAGCGCCGGGTGCACCCGCCCGTTGTAGCCCAGGCTCTGCAGCCGGTTCATGATGCTCACGTAGCGCTGGGTGAGCGTCTGGCACAGCTCCTCGTCCAGCTTGTGGTCATTGGGGTTCAGGGAGGCCTGGGAAGAGGGAGGGGACACCGTCAGGGGAGGGGGCAAAGGTTCCCTAAGCCCCATCCCCAGATCCATCACCTGGGGACTCAGGACCGAGAGGAGGCCAAGAGGAACTGAGGACTGAGAGCCACAGCGTGGCTGGGAGGGGGGGGTCGCAGGGACAGCGAGGGAGCGCTGGGTGCCTCCAGCGTTGCCTGACCCACCAGACACCACTTGGGGGCTCTGCACGGCTTCCTCCTGGCTCCCCAACCTTCCTCTCTCCAGCCTCCACCCCCTCTGCACCCTGCACAGGTCCTGCTGGCGTCACTCCCACCTCTCAGGCTGACATGGCCGCCCAGAGCCAGCCATGCCGCCCCAGCACAGGTCCTGCTGTCCTCCAGGTGTCTGCTCCTGGTGCCCGGGCCTGGGGGCTGGCAGCGGCTGGGAGCCGTCTCCACCCACAAGGCCTTCCTCACCCTCGCCAGATGGTGGCCGCGTCCTTCCATAGCATCTCACCACGAATTCAGTCCCTCCTCCCTCCTTGCCTGCTGTGGCCTCCAGGACACATGACCGGGGCAGTCACATGACCCCAGGCCCAGAGAGCCCCGCACACAGCCGAATGCTCAGCGGTGGCCCGGTATCTTCCTTGGCACCGGGTCCTGCACAGGGTGCAGCTGTCACAGGTGCGGGGGGGCCCCTGTACCCATGTTTCTCTCTGCCCCTGTTCCCTAACGGCTGTTTCTCTGGCTTCTGGGACAAGGCGTGGACCAACATTAACCTCAAAAACTTTTCTTGAATTTCCCCCAACGACTGGGCTTTCTTACATTGAGTGGGGCCAGGTGTCAGACACTGAGTCCTGAGGCCACAGCTATTTTCAAATTTGGTTTTCTCACCTGTCAAATGGTCATGAGAACACAGTGGGCCCGCCTAGAAGAATTGTTTTGAGAATCAAATGAAATACACTCTGTTACGTGTTTAGCGCAAAGCCTGATTCTCACTGTGGCTGTTTCTCTCTCTCCCCCTCTCCCTTCCTCTGTGAAATAAAAATATATTTTAAAAGAGACAAAACAAACACCGAGATTGGTTTATAATCAGAATATCTTATCTCGAGTCTCAATATGTTAAGACAGTGGTTGGCAAACTCATTAGTCAACAGAGCGAAATATCAACAAGACAACGGTTGAAATTTCTTTGGAGAACCACATTTTTAAAACTTAAACTTCTTCTAACGCCACTTCTTCGAAATAGACTCGCCCAGGCCGTGGTATTTTGTGGAAGAGCCACACTCAGGGGGCCAAAGGGCCAGACATGTGGCTTGCGAGCTGCGGTTTACCGACCACGGTGTTAAGAGAAAAGGGAGGGAGTGGAAATCATGGGATCATCTCATCAGAGACAGAAAAACGTTCTAAAAAATCCAATGTTTGTTCACAATTAAGAAAGAAAAAAAAAAATAAATAAAAAGCTCTCAACAAAGGAGGAAGAGGGGGGATTTCTCAACCTGATACTGAATCTGGCTCATCTGGTTTCTGTTCTAGAGCCTTCTAGTGCCCTCTGACCCCAAGGGGCTGGACACTAACAGCCACCTTTTCCCGACACCCCTGTGACCTGGTTTCTGCAATGGGTGTCTGCCCATGAGGAAGGCCCCTGTGTGCTGGCATTTCTCCTGGTTGCAGAGCAGAGAACGCCCCGTGGTGTCTGCTTCCTGGAGCTTCTGGCCATGCACACTCCGTAACCTTCCTGCTCACACCAGCTCGGAGGGTTCTGTCCTCTGCAACCGGGAACCGGCTGACCTGGCCAAAAGCCTGGCGCAGCCCAGCCGGCCTGGCTTGGGGGGTGGGGGGGCGTTGGGCATCGACCTAGGAACCAGGAAGTCAGGGTTTGATCCCTGGTCAGGGCACATGCCCAGGAGAGGGCGTGCAGGAGGCAGCCGATCCATCGTTCTCTCCTCATGGCTGTTTCTCTCTCCCTTTCCTTCCCTCTCTGAAATCGATTTAAAAAAAAAAAGATATTTTTTAAAAGCCTGGAACACACTTCCTACTTAACAGGAAGTGCCCCTCGTGGACTCAGAAACAGGATGTTGCCACATCGGCGGCTTCCCATAATCACTGCACAAAATGACTGCGTGGGAAACTGAGCTGATGAGAAGGGAGCTCTGAAAACTAGGAGGAGGCTTGGACTGGATAACTAAATCGTTGCACAAAAATCCCAAACATTCCGGGGGCCACTGAGGGGGCTTGGGGAGCATCGCGGGTGGGCGGGCACCGTGTGACAACGAAAGACTGAGGGCACCTTAACCACCGGAAAAGATAAGCGTGCCTGGGCGAGAATGGGCCCACTGGAGCCAAAGCCGCTCCTGCCCGTCACCCCCGGGAGGATGGTGCACAGACACAGGGGCCTAGAGGAGACGCCGGGGGCACCGGGGAAGGCCACCTGCACACCCCCTTCCAGTCTGGGGTGGGGGGGCTGGGAGCCATTGCAGGGGCCGAGGGGGAACCATGCTCAGCCGCTCCCCTGGGGAGTCGGTGCAGCTCGGGACCACGGCCTCCTGCTGGTCCATGCTCCGGGCGCTGCTGGCTTCTTGCTCCGCCGCAGGCGCCCTTGGGGGACTCTGTGCTCACCTGGCTGGAGTGCAGGGCCCCAGCAGCCCCTCAGGGCCCAGCACACTCCCCAGGCCTGCCCTGCACCGGCAGGCCCTCTGGCTGTGAGTGGGAGGGAGACGGCACACACCTGGATGATCTTCTCGGGGATGTTGGAGACGGTGAAGCCATAGAGGCGCACGCGCTCCGGGAAAATGCTGGACAGGATCCTGCGGTCCAGCTGGAACGCGATCTCGCCCACCAACCTCTCCAAGGCCAGCTGCTTCGGCTCTGGGAACGGCAAGGGGTGGAGGGGGTGGGCAGTGGCGTGGTCTATAGCCCAGGCAGGCACCTGGAGGGGTCTCCGAGGGTGGCCAGGAGCCCCCAGACCGGAGTCCACCCCGGGACAGCACCGACCTCGGGGGGTCTCGGGGAACTTGCTGATCTTGCGGTGGGCCAGCTTCCTCTCCAGTTCCAGGTTGCTCTTCCGAGACGGTTCAGAGCAGCGTGGGCCGTTGACGGAAGCTGGGGAGGAGGTGGTGCGGGGTGGGGTGTGGGAGGTGGGTGCGGGCCGGGTGCTGGAGTGGTTCACTTGGGTGGCGGAGTGGGTGGCGCCCTGGGCCATGTGGACGGTGTTTGAGGGGCTGTGAGCGGTGGCGGCGGGGGGAGCAGGATCAGGGGCGTGGGGGAGGATGGGGCAGTGAGCCGGGGAGGTGGGGATGAGGCCAGCCGCTGCTTGTCCCCGAGGGGCACCCGCCTGAGTCTGGATCTCTGAGGTGCCGAAGGAGAAGGTGGTCGCAGAGCCCGGCGTGCCCACGGCGCCGACGGGAGTGGAGGTCATGATGGGCCCACCCACGGACGTCACGCTGAAGGACTCGGCGTCCTGGCTTGGCGCGGGGTGCTCGGTGGAGAGTGGGGCTGGTTGACAAGGTGGGGCGGAAAGGAGAGGAGGAGGGTAAGGGCGAGGTCGGACCAGGGACCGGCCTGGTGGGGAGCCCCCTGCCCCTGTACCCACCACTTACTTTTGCCGGTGGCAGCAGGCCCCGTGGCGCCAGCGGAGGGATGGGGTCCGGAGGCGGATCCTTGGAGGGGCTCTGCCGGCTGCACCCGGGGGGCCTCATTGGTCATGGGGTTGGCCAGAGGGCTCTGAGAAGCACCTGGAGGGGCGGCCGTGGAGGTGAACTGGGGGCCCACAAGGGGGCTGCTTGGCATCAGGGAGCCGGTCGTCGGCAGGTCCAGGGAGCCGGTCGGCGTGCCCCCCAAGGGCACCATCATGGAGCCGCCGTGTGGCGTCAGGGAGCCAGAGGGCAGGCCCAGGGAGCCGGTCGGCGTGCCCCCCGGGGGCACCATCATGGAGCCGCTGCGAGGCGTCAGGGAGCCGGTGGAGGGCAGGCCCAGAGCGCTGGCTATGAGGCTCGGCATGGCTACCGCCCCGGGGCTGTTGAGGTGGTGGCCCAGGGGGCTGCCCAGGAGGTGGGCGAGCACGCTGTTCTGCCCGAGGGAGGGCAGCAGCATGCTGATGGCGGTGGGGCTGAGCTGCGGGCTGTTCAGTATGTCGGCCGTGGACGGCAGCCCCCTCACCCCCACTTCTTCCGCGGCGGGTTCGTTGGCCGCGGCTGGGGCCTGGGGCAGGAAGGCACCTGGGAGACACAGAGAAGCACCGAGACCCCAGGTGGGCCCCCGGGAGAGGGCTTTCTCCCGACAGTGGCGGGGCCTGGACCAAGGTGCCCGTCTACCTGGAGGAGCTGACCACCCCTCTGAGCCTCCCCTCTTTGCGGGACCCCAGGCCAGGGGCCGGCCCCTCTGAAGGAGCCTTGCTCCTCCCAGGCTCCTTTCTCTAAACACCTGCTCCCCAGCCACAGGGACTTTCCACAGCTGCCCACCCCTCACCTGTGCGCCCCACACAAAGCTGCTGACCCCTGAACAAGGAGAGAGGAGAGTCAGAGGGACCCCTTCATTCCCTGGTGGGGAGGGGCGGGGCCCGGCCTTCTGACCTCGGTCCTTGCAGGGGCAGCCTCACCTCCCCGGGTGGGGAGACCCACAGGGAGGCCAGAGCTAGAACAGGTGTGAAGCTTCGTGTGGTGTGTGCCCTTGACTGGGAATCGAACCCACAACCCTTCAGTCCCTGGGCAGATGCTCTAACCACTAGCACCCGCCAAGGGCTGTAATTTGTAATTGATTTAGATTTGTGAGTTGAAATCTCCTGGGTTTTAGGACAGTTTCAGAAACCTAAAGAGAATTTTAGGTTCGCTTCATTTATTTTATGTGTAAGAATTACTTAGTGTCCAAGGAGGATTGCTTGTTACCTCGGACAATTTAGGTTAAAAAGGGAGGCCACAGTGCTTTAGATTTGCAAGTGTCGTTTACGGTATTTTCAACAGTTTAACGGAAGGGACTCACTGTCCCCAATGCCCCCAGCAGGGCAGCTCAGTCCTTCCTCCAGAGGCCAGTCTGAGTGGCCCCTGGGGTCTCCCACCCTTGGCGCAGTTCGGGGCGCCTCTGCACTGTCCTGACCTCCATCGCACCACGTCCAGCGGCCTCCACTGGGCTGCAGCTGCCTCCCCTGTGGTCTCTCCCGGGTCTGCCCGGAAACCCCGGTCCATGCAGGGACAGAGGGGCAACAGGTGGCCGGAGGGGCGGGCCCTGACCTGGCAGAGACCCCAGTAGGAAGGGGCCCGACATGGGGCGGAGCTAAATCTGATAGGCTGGCTTGCACGGGGGCGGGGCCGCCGTGGAGGCGGGGCTACGGCGAGGGCGGGGCTACGGCGAGGGCGGGGCCTGATGTGAGGACGGAGCTACAGCATCAGGTGGGCCCGGTGGGCGGGGCTCCGTAGGGGCGGGGCGGAACCCGAGGCTGGGCGGGATGACAGGCTGCAGACCGAATGGGGAGGAGAGACGCCCTGGAAGTAGATGGTGAGCAAAGGCGGCTCTAGCCACGTTCTGGGGGTCCTGAGGCAGCGGAAGGGGGGCCAGTGAGAGGGGGACGGGGGCGGTCTAAGGGGAGAAGGTCCTGAGAAGGGTGGTTCTGAGGGGAGATGGGGTCCTGAGGGGAGGGGGGGGGTCCTGAGGGGAGATGAGGGGTCCTGAGGGGAGAGGGGGGGTCCTGAGGGGAGATGGGGTCCTGAGGGGAGAGGGGGGGTCCTGAGGGGAGATGGGGTCCTGAGGGGAGAGGGGGGGTCCTGAGGGGAGACGGGGGTCCTGAGGGGAGAGGGGGGGGTCCTGAGGGGAGATGGGGTCCTGAGGGGAGAGGGGGGGTCCTGAGGTGAGACGGGGGCCTGAGGGGAGATGAGGGGTCCTGAGTGGAGACGGGGATTCTGACGGGAGATGGGGGGGTCCTGGGGAGACGGGGTTCCTGAGGGGAGATGGGGGTCCTGAGGGGAGGTGAGGGGTCCTGAGGGGAGATGGGGGGTCCTGAGGGGAGACGGGGATTCTGACGGGAGATGGGGGGGTCCTGGGGAGACGGGGTTCCTGAGGGGAGATGGGGGTCCTGAGGGGAGGTGAGGGGTCCTGAGGGGAGATGGGGGGTCCTGAGGGGAGACGGGGTTCCTGAGGGGAGATGGGGGTCCTGAGGGGAGATGAGGGGTCCTGAGGCGAGATGGGGTCCTGAGGGGAGATGGGGTTCCTGAGGGGAGACGGGGGTCCTGTGGGGAGATGAGGGGTCCTGAGGGGAGACGGGGTCCTGAGGGGAGATGGGGGTCGTGAGGGGAGATGAGGGGTCCTGAGGGGAGACGGAGTCCTGAGGAGACAGAGGGGCTGCACTGGGCCCAGGGAGGAGGACGCTGAGGGGAGGGCTTGAGGCCTCATGGGTCCTGGTTGCTCCTGGTCCCACGGGGCCGCCCGCCTCCACCTGTGAGTTAGTCCAGCCCCAGCCCTCATTCCCTGACCCCCGGGCGGGTCACCCTCCCTGACCCCCGCAGCCCAGCCGTCCCCACGTCCCTCGGCAGCTCCACCCCCCTTTGCTGAGCCGCCTCAGCCTGGGCCTCCCTCCACCACATGCTGCCGGAGAAGGCGGGCGCTGCCTTAGGACCTGCAGATGAGCCCCTTTGGGCCTTGGCACAGGGGGCCGGAGCCGTTCTGCCGAGGCGCCCACGCCCCTTCCCCGTCCTCCTGCCCCCTCCCCCCCCCCCCCCCCGAGAAAGACATTTACGGAGAAAGGGAGTCGTGCTCTGGGATCCTGGCTGCACCTGGCGTCCTCCCACCCTGCCCTGGCTCCTTCCCCCCAAACCTGCAAACTCGGGGTCTCTGCCCTCCTGAAAAGCCACTCTCGGTGCCAGAGCGATACCTCGTGAAAACCAGCCTTCCTCTTGTTGTCTCCCTCCCTCTTCACCACACTCCTGGCCTCTCCCACCCAATCACTCCCACAAGGACATTAACGCCGACGAGGGGACCAGGGCCTTGACCGGAACCAAACCAGGACCCTGTGGTCCGTAGGCTGCTGCTCTGTCCACGGAGCCAACGGGCTGGGGCTCGCTAGCACGCTCCCTGCTGGCCCTCTCCTCGGCCTTCGTTTGCTGCCCCTGCCCCTAGGAACTGTCCAGGCTTCCCCCGGCACCACACGGCTGGGCCTGCCTCTCCCTGACGCTCCGTGGCCAGGTTCCCCACCTGCCCTGACTGGGACTGGCTCCTCCGTCTGCTCTCAGTGTGCTCTGTCCTCAGATGCTCACTGCCGACTCCTGCAGCTTCTGTCACCAACACAGAATCCTTCTCTCTGGCGCCCTGACCGCTCCTCTGAGCGCCAGGCCCATAACTACCACATGGACGTCCTGCAAATGTCGGAAAGTCCATGTGTCCCAAATAGAACGCATCCTCTTCCTCCCGAACCGCAGGTCCTTCTCCCAGGTCTGTGGTCTGCAAACTTGTTAGTCAACAGAGCCAAATAACAACAGTACAACGATTGAAATTTCTTTGGAGAGCCAAATTTTTTTAAACTTAAACTCTATAGGTAGGTACATTGTTATTAACTTAATTAGGGTACTCCTAAGCTGGCCTTTGCTAAAAACTCAAGGGGCCAAAGAGCCGCATGTGGCTCGAGAGCCACAGTTTGCCGACCACTGTCCCAGGCTCACCCTGGGCCACAGCACAGAGAACACACTTACTGCATGTCAACATCATTCAAAGCTATCAACTGAGCTAACCAAGTGTTAAATGATGGTCTAGCTTCCTACCTGACTAATGCACCTATAACAATCTGGAAAGGTCAGGGTTCAATTTAGGATTTTGTCCCTGGAGTTCTGTGCCACAGTGTGGTAGCTTGGGAAGACCTGTCTCCCCCCCTCTCCCCCGCCCATCTCTCACCCTTTTCTTCCTATCTGGGCTGGGGAGGAGGGCTGGCATATATTCTGTGAGCACCCACAAGCACTCCTCCCCCTCCCCCGTATTCCTCCTAAGTGGGGATGGGCTAGAGCTCTGGCTGGAGGGTACAGGAGGGAAAGCTGTGCACAAGAGTCCACAGAAAAGGGGGGGGGGCAGGAAGAGGAATTGAGGGCAAAGTTCACTAGAGCAAATCGAGAGAAAGAGCCTGACCCTGTGAGGAAGGCCGGTCACGGGAAAACAGGCAAGGGAGGCAGCGGCCCCGAAAGAGCCTCGGGGGCAACTAGAGGGTTAGGCTTAGGCTTAAGGTTGGGGTTGGGGTTGGCTGAGTTAGGGTGAGGGATACGGTTAGGATTAGTACTGGGATTGGCTGGGTTAGGGTGAGGGTTAGGGTTAGGCTTAGGCTTAGGGCTGGGATTGGCTGGGTTAGGGTTAGTATTAGGGCTGGGGTTCGCTGGGGTAGGATAAGGGTTAGGGTTACGGCTGGGATTTGCTAGGTTAGGGTTATTGTTAGGGCTGGGGATGGCTGGTGTAGGGTGAGGGTTAGGGTTAGGGCTGGGATTGGCTGGGGTAGGGTGAGGGTTAGAGCTGAGGTTGGCTGGGTTAGGATTAGGGTTAGGCTTAGGGCTGGGGTTGGCTAGGCATGGGCATGGAGAGGTCTCTAGTCTCAAGAAGTGGTGTCATCCATCACTCAGCAGCCCCAGCAGGAGCTGAAGAAAATTCTGGACTTCCTTTCATGCCTCACATCCAAGCAGCTAGTTTTCTTACAAAATAACTTGAATCACTTTTTCTTCACTGCTGTTTACGCCCTCCTCTCCCACCTGGACAACTGCAAAGCCTTAGCCTAACCCTCTCCCTTCCTCTCTCTGGTCTCCCTCGATTCCTTTCCCCACAGCACCCGGGATCATCTTCCCGAAGCCCCTGCCATGTGGGGCTTGACAGGGAACCTCAGGCCACGCCTCTGGCCTGGGCTAAGGGACCTCAGGCTACGCCCCCACCCGGGGGGGCTGGCCAGATCTGGATCTAGCCCAATGGGGGAGGGGACAGCTGGGTCTGGGTCTCACAAGATTTTGAGGTGCACATGGATGGGTGGGGACTTGATTCTGGGTCCCGTGGTGCACCCCAGACTCTGATAGGAGGGAGGTTTTTATATACATTTTACTAATTTTCTTTAATCTCTGACATTTCTATCATAAAGAGCAAATAGCAGTATTAAAATATTTCCTCTAATTAATTCCCTTTTAATGTGCATGAATCTCATGCACCAGATCACTAGTTGTCATATAATAGACACAAGTACCACACACCCTAGTCACATACTGGCCCCACACACTGCATACACATACCACACAATACACATACACATCACACTACACACTACACATTTGTGGACCATACAGTTGCACACCACGTTCACATGCTTGCACACATGTGCTCACGGCTGAGACAACAGGTGATTCACATCACACATGCTCGTTACCTCTCCCCCCATCAATACCCACACCCACACCCTCTCACACACAGACCACACACTCAATATACAACATGCACACACACACACACGCACACACACACACACACACCCCACGGAGCCCAGGCTTTCACCACTCTGAGCTGCTTCTCATTCCTGCACCTCCAAGGCCAGACCTTCCACATGTTGCTCCTCCCCCTGGAACATTCGCTGCCCCCTTCACCCTTCGCTGACCGGGCTCACCTCCAGAAAGCCTTGCCTAGCCCCTAAGCTCGACCTTCAAGAAACCAGAAGTGGCCCAGGATTTTATGAAGAATCAAACTTAAGCCGAAACTGGTTTGGCTCAGTGGATAGAGCGTCAGCCTGCGGACTGAAAGGTCCCAGGTTCGACTCCGGTCAAGGGCATGTACCTTGGTTGTGGGCACATCCCCAGTAGGGGGTGTGCAAGGGGCAGCTGACCGATGATTCTCATCGATGTTTCTAACTCTCTATTCCTCTCTCTTCCTCTCTGTAAAAAAGTCAATAAAATATATATTTTTTTAAATTAAGAAAAAAAAAAAAAGAATCAAACTTAAGCCCTAACCCAGTGGTCGGCAAACTCATTAGTCAACAGAGCCAAATATTAATAGCACAACGATTGAAATTTCTTTTGAGAGCCAAATTTTTTAAACTCAATTTCTTCTAATGCCACTTCTTCAAAATAGACTCGCCCAGGCCATGGTATTTTGTGGAAGAGCCACACTCAAGGGACCAAAGAGCCGCATGTGGCTCTCGAGCCGCAGTTTGCCGACCACAGCTCTAACCAGTGTGGCTTAGTGGATGAGCGTCAGCCTTCGGACTGAAGGGTCCCAAGTTCCATTCCAGTCAGGAGCATGTACCTCGGTTGCGGGCACATCCCCAGTGGAGGCAGCTGATCGATGATTCTCTCTCATCTGTTTCTAACTCTCTATCTCCCTTCCTTCCTCTGTAAAACATCAATAAAGCCAAAACCGGTTTGGCTCAGTGGATGGAGCGTTGGCCTGCGGACTGAAGGGTCCAAGGTTCGATTCTGGGCAGGGGCATGTACCTTGGTTGTGGACACATTCCCAGTGGAGGGTGTGCAAGAGGCAACTGATCGATGATTCTCTCTCATTGATGTTTGTAACTCCCTGTCCCTCTCTTTTCCTCTCTTGGGGCTCCTCCCACCAGGTGGAGGGGATGGTACCTAATTTTGCCTTTTGATTCTAAGGGTCCTGTGTCCTCCCCTGGCGGGGCCACTGCCTGTGTGTTATTATCTGTGCCCTTCTCCCGGGGACTCCCACGACCCCAGCCTCCTCTCTCTTCTGTAGTGCGGCCTCACCCTTCCCTTCCTGCTCTCCTTGACTTCAGGTCTCCGATAGTTACCCTGGCGTTGAGGAGCTCCAGATGGTGCTTCACCGACCCCGCTGCTGAACCCGCTGATGCCCAGGATACCCGCTTGCATCTTGATCGCGGACCTGAGCTCCTGGTTCTCCCGAATGAGCCGCACCAGCTTCTTCAGTTCCTCGTTTTCCCGCACCAGCCTCTCGATCTGATGCCGAAGCCCCTCATAATTGGTGAGTAGAGACATGCCCCAGGGCAGCGGGAAGGGTGTGGCCTGCGGGAGGGCACTGCACCTGGAGGCTGCCCAGGGCCCCGGGCCTTGCCCGGGCTAGAGGAGGGCGCCAGAGTTTGCAAGTTGCAAGGCTGGCCCAGTGGGTATTGTGAGGTCAGAGGCTGTCCAGACAACTTGGCTCCCATGGTGGCCCCTCTGGGAAGCTTCCTCTCCCCCAGGGCAAGCTCGTCCCTGCCCTGGAGGCCATGGCTCCTCTGCAGAGGCGTTCTGTGTCAGAACGCTCGGTCTGGTCAGCTCACGAAGGCTGTTCTACTCTCTGTGTGTTGAAGGCAGGGATTGTGGGACTCCCCAGAATTCGGCAAAGGGCCTGGTGCAGTGTAGGTAGGTAACCAGCGAATGTCTATTGAGTGAACACTCATCACCTCGCTCCTGGCCAGGGTGCCCTTTCCTTCTGACTGTGGGCACACCAGGTGGAGCCTGTCAGCCTTCACCTGGGGACCTCCTGGGGACCTCTGGACCCCTGGACCCTGGGCCATGCTTTCTGCCGGCCCCCGCGATCAGAGTCTTTCTCTGAGTGCCAGCCCGGGCCTTCCTTGTCCAAGCATCTGGCTCCTTATCACTTGGAGTTTCCTTTTCTGGTGACTCCAGCTCCCCTCTTCCCAACCCCCCGCGGCACCCCTCCGCACCCATACCTCCGTTCTCTGGCTCCTTGGATTTTCCTGACTGTGGTCCTTCAAGAACCCGACCGCATTCCTCGTCAGGTTCCAAGAAGTCAGACCTCTGAGTCCCGATGGCGCTTCCTTTTTGAAGTGCTCCCTACACTGACACCTCTGTGGGCCTGACCTTGGCAGTCAGGCGAGGCCGTGTCTTCATGGTCCACACGGGCTCTGCGGGCATCCGCTCCCCAACAGAGGAGGATGGTGACGTCCAGGGTGAGGCCGGAGGGCACTCTCCCAGTGGGAGGTTGGGGGCGAGGATGAGGTTGGAGGTCAGCCAGGACTGGGGTCCATCTGAGCTGAGCGTTCTACCTGAACCTCACAATGGGGGCGGGGGGGGGCTTGCCCCCACCCTCCTCGGACACCCTGGACTGTAGCCCTGCCTGGACTGTCACTGTGGCCCTGGGAGCCAGGGCCTGCATCCCGTCAGCGGAGAAGACCTCTGCTCTCGGTAGAACATCTCTGCTGGGCTGTCCTCCCGCGGGTGGGACCGGCTTCCCCTTTAGCCTGCCCCGTCCTCTCTCCCTCTCGTCTTGCCCCACTGGTGGCCTCTCCTGGGCTGATTCGATCTTCACCACCTGGGACGGTTCCATCTTATGGGTCTGTCGGGCTGGGCTGGAGTGCCCCAGGGCCGGTGGGAGGCACTCTGCCGATGTGATGGACACCGACGACTCTCACCGGGCGGGCTTCGGCCAGCCAGCCGCAGGCCTGCCATGCAGCACCCGGAGGGCTTCCCGGGAAGAAGGACTCTTTCTCAACCGTCCTACCAGTCCCGCCGGAGTCTCCGGCCTGCTGGCTTGCTCTGCAGATTTTGAACTTGCCAACACTGCAATTGTATGAGCCAGTTCCTTCTGACCTTTGAATAGATAAGAACTCTGACTGATACGTCATCTCTATTTCTCTGCATAACGCTTCTCTCCCCCCCCCAACAACAACAAAAATATATATATATTGAGCACCGACTGTGTGTCAGGCATTGGGTTAGGGGTTGGGGGTTCAGTGCTTGTCACAACCTGGCACTGCCCCTGCCTTGCTGACCGTACAGTGTAGCAGGGAGCACTGTGAACTGAGCAATCACCGCCGCTGTCAAGTGGGCATGGTGGTGAAGGCTGCTGGTTTTGCCGGGAGAGGGCGTGGTGGGCGGGTCGGACCGGCCAGGCCAGCTCAGGGCAGCCTCCCCTGAGGAAGTTCCGAGCGAGATGCCGTGGGGGCTCTCTGCCATGGGAAGGCAGAGGCTGCCGGGCAGCGGCCTCACTGGAGGGACGAAAAGGGCTGGCATGGGATGGGGCCGAGGAGGGGATGGGACATGTGGGGAAGGACACAGGGCCCAGGCCATGCTAAGGCCTCCTGGCCCCAGGCTGATGTGGATCTTCACCCTGAGGGCCTTGGGAAGCCCGTGAAAGGCTTAAGGGAGGGGCTGTGGGAGGGGGCTGAGGAGAAAGAGCCGCCGCCATCTTTGACCCCAGTGGGGTGAGATGTGGGCAGAGGTGGTGTACGTCTAGCGATACTGGTGGACTGGTCGTGGGCATGAGCGAGAGCCAGGACGGTCTCATAGTTTCTGGTGTGGGTGCTGGGCCGGCTTCTGCCTCCAGCCTCTCCGTAGATCCCCAGTCCTCCAGCACCTGAGCAAGAGCCCTCAGTCTTTCTCAGCCCTTACCTCTCCTGGCTCATCTGCACGCTCTCTCTCTCTCTTAAAAAATATTTTATTGATTTTTTAAATACATTTTATTGGCCGAAACCGGTTTGGCTCAGTGGATAGAGCGTCAGCCTGAGGACTCAAAGGTCCCGGGTTCGATTCCGGTCAAGGGCGTGTACCTTGGTTGCGGGCACATCCCCAGTGGGGGGTGTGCAGGAGGCAGCTGATCGATGTTTCTCTCTCATCAATGTTTCTAACTCTCTATCCCTCTCTCTTCCTCTCTGTAAAAACTCAATAAAATATATATTTTATATATATATTTTATTGATTTTTTAATAGAATATATAAATATATATTCTATAAAAAATATATATTATTTTATATATTTATATTAAATATATATTAAATATATATTAAATGTATATTAAATATATATTAAATATATATTTAATATATATTTAATATATATTAAAATATATTAAATATATATTAAATATATTATATATATATATTATTGATTTTTTAATAGAATATATAAATATATATTCTATAAAAATATATATTATTTTATATATTTATATTAAATATATATTAAATATATATTAAATATATATTAAATATATATTAAATATATATTTTATTGAGTTTTTACAGAGAGGAAGAGAGAGGGATAGTTAGAAACATTGATGAGAGAGAAACATCGATCAGCTGCCTCCTGCACACCCCCTACTGGGGATGTGCCCGCAACCAAGGTACACGCCCTTGACTGGAATCGAACCCGGGACCTTTCCGTATACAGGCCAATACTCTATCCACGGAGCCACACCGGTTAGGGCTCACCTGCGCTCTCTTAGCTCCTCTCATTGCACCCGCCTTACCTGTGTTGTTGTGTCAGGGTTGCGTTTGGGATAGAACAGCAGTTTGGAGAGCAAGGTGGTCAGCGTTCATTGGGATCACGTGTTTGGAGGAGCGAGCCTGGGAGTGAGAGCTGCCAGGCCGGGCCTCGTTGTCCTCTGTCCGCTCTGCTGTCTGAGGTCTGGGACAGTGTGACTTCGGACGGCCCTTGGTTCTGGGCCGGCGGGAGGTCTCTCCTGCAGGAGGACCAGGAGCCTCCTCCCCCGGTGTCCACCCGGGTCTGTGCTCCTCGCGCATTTGCCGCTCGCAAACCTTCGGCGTTTTCCTACTTGCTTAGCTGACCCTCTGGTTGGGGGTCACTGGCTTTTGCAATGTTTGTTCCTCTTTGGATGAGCCCATTAGACTCAGCTGGCTTGGCCCCATTTGGCTGGGATTTTTTGTGGTGTTAACAGCTTCTTTCTTTTTCTCTTTCTCTTTCTTTCTTTCTTTCTTTCTTTCTTTCTTTCTTTCTTTCTTTCTTTCTTTCTTCCTATTGATTTCAGAGAGGAAGAAAGAGGGAGAGAGCGATAGAAACACCAACGATGAGAGAGAATCATCGATTGGCTGCCTCCTGCATGCCCTCCCCCACTGGGGATCAAGCCCACACCCCGGGGCATGTGCCCCCGACCAGAATCGAACCTGGGACCCTTCAGTCCGAAAGCTGATGCTCCATCAGCTGAGCCAAACCGGCTAGAGCAACAAGCTTCTTTGCAAAGCCATCTTCTCAAGGCATGAAGTTGTTGGAGGACAGGGACCTCGACCCCGAAGCCCTCTCTCTGTCCACGCCTCCCACCTCCCATCCAGGCAGACAGTGTGAACGCCTCGTCCTCCAGGTGAGGGCACCGAGGCGCAGTCATGTCAAGTGGCTCTCCCCCAGGTCCCCACGACCAGCCCGATTCTCCTGTTTCCCAGCTTTCAGGGCTGGGGCTTGCTGCAGGCAGCCTCGTCTCTGGCTGCGTTGCCTGCCTCCGGCTCACCCATTCTGCTGCAGCCTCTCTCTCCACACCTGCCCAAGTGGGGGTTTTATGAACCCCGGCTCCCCCTCCCCCATTGGATCTGGGCTGCACTCAGAGAGGAGATGGAGGTGATGGCTTAGGGATCTCAGGGGGTCGCAGGACGGGGGTGCTAGAAAGGCCTTACTAGGATTTGGCTTGATGGCACCTGGGGGGACTTCGGGAAGCAGGGCTTTGCTCGGGATGGGGTGCTGCCAGGAAGGGGAGCCGTTCTGTGACCGGTATCTCCGCACACCTCGGGGGGGACAGACTGGAGGCAGGTCCGTGGCGCTCAGAGGGGGCAGGCGGGACGCGCTCGCTCTTACTGGCTGGGACGGGGCTCGTGTTTTCTGTGTTCAGATGTGATTATGGAGTGTTTTTGTTTGTTTGTTTTTAAATCTTCACCTCACTGATTTTTAGGGAGAATGGAAGAGCGGGGGAAAGACAGACAGAAACTTCGATGTGAGAGAAACACGTTGGTGGGTTGCCTCCTGCAGGAGCCCCAATCAGGGCCGGTGTTGGGGAGGATCCTGCAACCGAGGCATGGGCTCTTAACAGGAATCGAACCCGGGACCCTTTGGTCTGCAGGTTGACGCTCTATCCACTGAACCAAACCAGTTGAGGCTGGAGTGGTGTTCTTGTCTCGACGGGTCACAGAGGGGCTTTGTCTGAGTCCGGTTTGTGTGAAGTTGTTTAAACGAGAACGCCCAGGCCTGTATCTGGGCGTGCGTGCCCGCTGCTGGTGATGCTGGGCCTTGCCGATAGGCCCCAGCCACGGCCCAGAGGGAGGCTGCCTCCCTCCCTCCATGAAGAATCAACGTGGTTGACCTCACAACTGCTGTGGTTCCATTCAGCTTCAGGGATCAGTGTGCCCACCTTCCGCACCCCCACCTGCCCGCCCAGTCTTATCAGAGGCTGCCCCTTCCCCCGCTGGTGGGTCACAGAAGGCCACTGCTCCAGCTCTTCTCTGGCCCTCCTCAGCGCGTCTTCCTCCTGGCTTTCTTCACCTGCTGGCACCCGCTCACCACGTCATCCTGTGGCTGGACTCGTTTGCCTCAGCACCCAACTGTGGCCCTGCCGGCGTCCGCTTCCCCTAAGGACAGGCCCCGCCCTTCCCCTGGGCTGGTCTCCCTGCTGCAGGAAGGTCTCCTGGTCCCTGCCCGCCCTGCCCCACAACGCGAGGCCCTAGCTGTCCCCAGGAGCCTCCCCAGGTCTCAGAATTTATCCTCCTCGAACGTGAGGAGAGACTGTCCTTGCACAGTTCGCCTGCCGCTTATGCCTGAGCTCCTTCTGCCCCGCTGTTCTCTTCGGCCCGTGAACGCTCCATGTTCCCTCCTCGGTGGGAAGTCCTGCAGGGTCCGTGAGCTGCCTCTGAGCAGAGCTCAGGCGGGCAGGGCCCCTGGATGAGGAACTGCTCCTGTTCGGGAGGCAGCGCAGAGGCGTGGGAGAGGGCTGCGGCGCCGGCCGGTGTGTGCGCAGCGTGAGAACAAAGCAGGATGACTGAGGTGGCTGACCGCGGCTGGGACGGGCCAGGTGGATGCCGAGAAGGGGCCCAGGTGGCTGGGAAGGCAGGCGGCCTCCCAGCCCAGGGAAGGGGGCCTGCCCGTGGCTTAGGCTGTGCAAGGTCAGGCCTGGATGTGGAGGGCGAGGGGCCAGCGGGAGGCCAGCGGGAGCAGCCTGAGGGCAGATGGCAGCCACCGTGTTCCAGGGAGGAATCTGGACTCCGTCCCACGGCAGCCGTCAGAGGGCTTGGGGTAGGCGGGTGGTGCAATCCGTGTTTAGAAAGAAGGTTGTGGAGTGGAGCTGACAGGTGAGCATGGAGGGGCAGGCCTGGGGAGGCGGGAAGGTGGGAGGGAGACAGGAGCTGAGGCAGGAGGCACAAGGGGAGAGAGAACAGCCCCGTGTGGCCTGGGTGCTGGGGTGGGTGCTGCTGAGGGAGAGGACACAGGAGCAGCGGGTTAGGGGGGAGGAGGGCCTTGGTCTGGGGCAGGCCTCAGCTGAGGTGCCTGCTGACATGGGGAAGGGGGGGTGCTATGCCGGCTAAAGGAGGGGGTTGATGGATTCCCAGGGAGGAGAAGGAGCCCAGGAGGGTTCTCCAGCCAGGCGGGATAGAGGGTCCTGCGGAAGAAGGCTGCAGCGAGGGGGTGCCCTGGGTTAGGGGCTCAGGAAGGCTCAGGCAGGATCCTGGTCCTCAGAGCGGAGCCCGGGACAGTGGAGGGACCCATCTCTGGGGAGCCAGGGTGATATGGACAGCCAGCTGGCACCTGGACATACACCCGAGAGCCAGGGTGCAGATGGGCAAGGGCTGGAGGTGTGGCAGCAAAGCCACAGGGGAGGACGTGCAGAACTCACTGGGCTGAGGGTCCTGGAGGGGTGGGGCCCTCAGGGGGTCGCACCGAGGCCAACGGAAGGTGCTGGAAGCAGGCCAGGAGCCCAACTGCTGAGCCTGTCTTTGCCCAGCTGTCTTTGTCCAGCTCTCGGCCGGGAGCTCTAGTCTGCAGGCGTCTCGTGGTGCGGGCGGAGGGCTGGGGAAGGCCTTTGTTGGAGCCAGGCCTGGGTGGCATGTCTGCCGCCCAAGGATGGCGGCGGGGGCCCTGCAGAGCCTGAGCCTGGCAGGGGCACTGCTCTTCAGCAAGATGGTCGGGTCTCACATCACACTGTGCAGGTCCCAGGAGGGAGTGGCAGCCAGCGGGGCCACATATCATGTCACCCAGGCACCTTGCTTTCCCAGGCGCCTCAGGGTCCTGTCCGCCACCTGGAACACTGGCTCACCTCTTAGGCCAGTGGTCGGCAAACTCATTAGTCAACAGAGCCAAATACCAACAGTATGATTGAAATTCCTTTTGAGAGCCACATTTTTTAAACTTAAACTTCTTCTAACGCCACTTCCTCAAAACAGACTCGCCCCAGCCGTGGTATTTTGTGGAAGAGCCACACTCAAGGGGCCAGAGAGCTGCCTGTGGCTCGCACCGCAGTTTGCCGACCACAGCCTCAGGACATGGCCGGGAAGTGCCGGGAGGGAGGTGGAAGTGTGGATAGGGCAGGATTAGCTGCTGCCGTTTGCTGTGCTGTGAGCTAACCCCACCGAGGCCCAGTCCTGCCCTTCAGCACCGGGGGGAGGCCCAGGCCCCCGCCTGGCCTCCTGCAAGAAGTGGCACCGAGAAGCGTGACAAGAAGAGCAGAGGGTCCCATTTATTGGCGTTTTAAAGACAGCAGAGTGAGAGAGAGGCATCCTTCTCCCTGAAATATCCCATCCTCTCTGCCCTCCGGGCTCAGCACAGGAATGAGACCCTCCCCCCGCAGGTCCCCCAGAGGGCAGCACTCCAGGATGGGGCGGGGAGAAGGGGATACTCTATGCCAGGCGGGGGAGCTGGGTCAGGAGGCGAGTCGTGCACCCTCACCTCTCGGCTCCATCCCTCACCCCCAGGACCTGGGATTGCCCCTGGGGTGGGCTGGCAGACAGGACTCATGCAACAGTGAGTGGGCAGGAGGCGGCACGGAAACCCAGCCCCGCTGCCCCGTGTCGGAGCGGGAGGGCTAGAGGGGCCATGCAGGCCACGGCGGGTCCACACGGAAGTATCTGCAGTGTACATACAGGAGGGTGGTAGGGGGGCTTCCTCTGTCCCAGGCTGCATCCGGGAGAGAGAGGGGAGGTCCAGATGGCACTGCCATGCCAGCCACCCCCCCCTCCCCCCGCGTGGCAGGGCTCGGGCTACTCGGGCTACTCCTTGGCGCGGCCGATGATGGTGAGGATGAACAGGAAGATGTTGATGATGTCCGTATACAGGTTGAGCGCCGCGAACACGTACTCCTCCGGGCTCAGCGACAGCTGCTTGTTCCCCAGCAGCAGCTGGGTGTCCACTGCCAGGAACTGAGGCGACAGCACGCCATGCTGAGGGACTCGCCCGCCCCCGCCCGTTGTCCGCCCCGCCCGGCGCCCGCCCCGCGGCCCTCACTCACGCAGGTGAAGAGCAGCGCGCCCAGCGAGGCGTACACGATATCCAGGATGCGGTTGCGGATGAAGATGCAGAGGATGGCGAAGAGGATCAGCACCACTATGCTCACCAGCAGCACGCCCATGCACGACGTGAAGTCGTAGCGGGTCTGCGGGGACAGAGGACACAGGCCTGGTGCCCCGGCCAGGCCCCCAGCCGGCAGCCGCCCCCCGCCCAGCCCGGTGCCCTCCCAGGCACGGAGGAGACCCCGCCAGGACCCCCACCTGCAAGGAGAAGATGACCACCGTGAAGCAGACGATGGTGGTGATGCCCACAGCCATGATGACCGCCTCGGTGTCGTAGAAGCTGGCAATCACGCCCACCATGTAGGACAGGCTGATGGTCAGGATCGACTGCGGGCAGACGGGGCCTTGAGGGTGAGGGCTGCTCCAGCCACAACCCTCCCCCACTCCAGTGCCAACCGAGTGTGTGTAGCCGGGCGGGGAGGCAGGGCCCTGGCGGCCAGCGCTCGGGGTCTGGGGTTACCAGTGCAATGAGGTTCCAGGGGTGCTTTCGGCGGAAGTCCCCGCAGCAGCTGAGGGCGATGAGGGAGATGAAGAAGACGGCGTAGGAGACATAGTAGGTCCAGACGTTCTGCCGGACGAAGCTCTTCACTTCCTTGACGAACGTGAACACGGCCACGGTGGACAGCGTCATGGACAGCTGCAGGGTCAGCACCAGGAACACCTGGGGGAGGAGCCGCTCAGAGCCTGCCCGGCACCGCCGCCCCCCACCCCCAGCCCGCGGGGGGGGCGAGGCCCACCTTCCGGATGAAAGCCTGGCGGATGCTCTTGTCATCCCAGTTGGTGGCAGGGAAGTCCTGGTTGCCATAGTAGGACGGGGGTCCATCCTCGTGATAGGTCCCATGCGGAGGAGCTGGGGAGCAGGGGGACCGGGTCAGGGCCACCTGTGGGTCCCTGGAGCCCCTGCCCTCCCCGAGCCCCTGCCCCCGCTACTCACAGCCAGGGTCCTGGATCGGAAAGGCCTGTGGCTGTCCATAGGGGTTGGGTGGAAAGGGGCTCTGTGGATACGGCCCCTGAGGGTAGCCCCCTTGGGGGTAGGGGCCCTGGGGGTATCCCCCTTGGGGGTAGGGGCCCTGGGGGTATCCCCCTTGGGGGTAGGGACCTTGGGGGTAACCTGCTTGGGGGTAGGGGGGCTGAGGGTAACCCCCTTGGGGGTAGGAACTGGGGGCCTGGGGATACCCTGGCTGGGCATAGGGGGAAGGCTGGAACTGGGCTTGTGGGTAAGGGGCCCCGGGGTAAGGAACCACGGGGGCCTGGTCCACCCCGGGGTATCCAGGGTTCGGGGGAGGATAGTTGTCCCCGGACACCAAGAAACTCTTCTCGTGAGGCATGGCCTCAGGTTCTGCGGCTCCCCCTAGAGGAGGGAGAGAGAACAGTCAGCCTGGGGCGACTTGTCCCCCGCAGCCCGGGGCGGCCCCACCTGCTGCCGGGAACGGAGGAAGGGGGAGGGCCCGCGACCTTTGCCTCCGGGCAGTCCCGGGTCCCACGCAGAGGGGCCCTTGGGTGCGGGAGGGTCGGTGGGTGGTGGGGCGAGGGCTTCCCGCCTGGAGGCCGCGCTAGACCCGCTCCCAAGGTGAAGGGGAGGCTGTCGGCCCGGGGTTTGGCTCCGGTTTTCTTAGATGCAACTGGAAGGGCCTCCCAAAGCCGAGCCGGGCGAGGGTGCGGTCGGGCGGGCGCTGCGGGGTGTGTCCAGACCGCCCCCTTCGCATCCCTGCCCTTAAGCAGCTTTCGGCCGGAGCCGAGCCGAGCCGGCGGCTATTTCCATCCCAGGAAATCCCCGGCCGTCTGCGGCGGGCCGACCCTCCGAGGGCCCGGGCGGGGGCCGCGGCCCGGCTGGTGCGGCGCCTGCAGCGGGGTGCGCCGGAGGCGGCGGGTGCGGGGGTGAGTGGGGGATGGAAGCCGGCGGAGGCCGTGCGGGAACAAAGCGGGCGGGGGCGGGGGCGGGGGCGAGCCGGAGCCGCGGCGGCCGAGAACCTGCTCCCAGGCGGGGGCCCTGCCTGCCAGGTCGGGGGTCGCTCAGGCCGCGGGTCTCGCCGCCGCCGCCGCAGCTCGTCGGGCCCCCCTCCCGCTCCAGGCCGCGGGCCTCCGATCCCCGTCACCACCCCGGTCCCAAACGGGTCGCGAGCCCCGGCCAGACCGACCGACCGACCGACAGACAGACCCACGGGGGCGCCGTTGGCTGCGCAGGGTCCGCTCGGGGCGGGGGCGGCCGGCGGCGGCTCGGCGAGCGGCCTCGGCGCGGGGCCGGGCCGGGGACTCACCGCTCCGGGGCCTCAGGCAGGTCGGTGCGTACGGTGGGCGGTGCGCGGCCGCGCGGTCGATGGCCGCTGCGCCCGGACCCGTCCCCGCACCCGCTCCGCAGCCGCTCCGCGGGGCCTGCGCCTGCGGCTCGGAAGACGCTGCGGGCCTTGTGACGGAGCGGGCGGGGCGGGGCCTGGCGACAGGGGCGGGGCGGGGCCTGGGGCGGGGCGGGGCCTGGCGACAGGGGCGGGGCGGGGCCTCCAGGGGCGGACTGGGCCCGCTGTGGGCTCCTTCCCAGGCTCGAGCCGAGCCGGGGGCCCACCCTGTCTGCCCGAGAGGTGGGCCTGGCCGTGGGGGTTGAAGATCTCTGACCTCTGACCTCTGACCTCTGCAGGCTGGCGTTCGCCTGGCCACCTTGGTTCAGGGGTTGAGACATGTATTCCCAAAGCCCTCGCCATCCTTTCTTGGCTTTAACACACCACTTGTCCTTTAAAAAAAAAAAAAAAAATATATATATATATATATATATATATATATATATATACATATATTTTAATTGTATCTATTTTTTACAAAGAGGAAGGGAGGGGGATAAAGTTAGAAACATCGATGAGAGAGAAACATCCATCAGCTGCCTCCTGCACGCCCCGCACTGGGGATGTGCCCCCAACCAAGGTACATGCCCTTGACCAGAATCAAACCTGGACCCTTGAGTCCGCAGACTGACGCTCTATTCACTGAGCCACACCGGTTAGGGCCACCACCTGCCCTTTTTGCCCAAGCCTCTCCCAAACCCAGAGGTCTAAGTACTTAATTGGTCCATCGCCTGTCCCGGTGTTTGAGAGCAAATCAGCCCAGTCCCCACAGGAGACCTTGACCCTCACTGTCCCCCTCACTGTCCTCCTCACACCTCACCACCGCAGGCTGCAGTCCTTACACCTGTTTCACCGCTAAGGGGCTGAGGCTTCATTTCTTCCCTCAGTTCCAGCGGCCGTCCCATCCGGCCGTCCCGAGGGGGCGCTGACGGCCACAGCCAAGGACACCCTGCTGCAGTGCCTCTGCCCGGGCCTGGCGCCTTGACAGTTCCGGCTGGGGCGTGGTGAGCCTCTCCCAGGCCCCGCGGTGGTTTGGGAAGCTCTGTCTGTCCTGTGCCCCTGAGGTGCTGGTCCTATGGGTAACGAAGGGCCTGGCAAGGGGGAGCCCCGGCGTGCACACGCTCGTGGTGTAAACACCCCGTCATGACTGGTTTCAAGCTACCACTGGCCATGGCAAGAGCTGTCCGGCGCCCGCTGCCCGGGCAGCCGCTCTGCAGCAGCAGGCAGCAGCACGCTGGCTGAGCTGCACGGGTGCCAGGGGGCGTGCGCCCCGCGAGGAGAGCAGAGTCCGAGCAGGCAGGGCTGCGTTGCCGCTTTGTGGAGCTAAACACTCGTACAGTTTGGGAGAGCATCGAAGACGACGAAGATGAGGTTGAGGTCAGGGCCTTGGGAGTGGCCTGTAGAGTTAAATCTGCTCCCGAGAGCAGGGTACGGGGCCCGGGGGCCGGGGGCCCTGTGAGAAAGGCCAGTGCAGGGACGGAGGTGGGATCGGCCTGCTGTCCCAGAGGTGACAGGCTGGGGCTGGCTGAGCGTGGGGCGGTTAGGGGGGTGGGGCCCCAGAGGGAACTGGGGCTCCATCAGGCAGGGCCTGCCAGGCCCCCCAAAGGATCTTCACTGGGAGTGACTCCGGCTTTTCTCATGTTCCAAGCTGTAGCCCCTGATGGTGCCACATGGCCAGGCTCACTCTGCCCGCTCCCTGGAGGGACAGCGAGGCGCCTGGGAGGGCAGAGAGAGGCTCGTCAGAAGGTTGCTGTAGAGACAGATCCAGGTGAGAGATGGGGGAGGCTCAGGCCAGGGCAGGGGCGGCCCAGAGGCCGGTGTGCTGCTGGGCCTGCAGGGTGTCAGGTCCTCAGTCCCTGGGAGGAGCAGCGAGCGGGGCGGAGGCTGATGGGTAAAGGAGAAGTGGGAGGTAGCGCACAGCCCTGAGCACACCTCTGAGGGGCTGGAAGCATGCGGGCGTGGCGGCTGCGGCGGGGGGGAGGGGGGGGTGGGGGGGGACGGACACACGCTGTTGCAAGAGGGAGTTGGATTCTCAAGGGGAAGCCTGGGTGTGCACACCCCGAGGGCCCTGTCTGCGCCCCCACTTCCCTCTCTGTGACGAGGCACGGGGCCTGCCCCCTCGGGGCCAGCCCTGGTGACAACCATGACGAGGGAAGGTGGGAAGGCTGTGCGGGTGCACCGACCAGGGAGGGAGGCAGAGGGGGCGTCGGGAGGCAGAGGCAGGACATGCGGGGAAGCCCTTGCAGGTTAGGGGTGGACCGGACCTGCTGCTCGCCCTCCACGTGCGTTACGGGTGACGCCCGGCCACCTGCTCGCTGTAAAGGGCGAGGGGCAGGTTTGGAGAGGCTGCGGGAGTGCTGAAAGCCAGCCTGAGCTAGGGGTGTGCCTGGGGGACACACCCCCCCCCCCCAAGGCTGCGGGGGGAGGGGAACACAGGGGCTGAGGTCCCTGAGTCGGGGACAGTGACTGGAGCCCCCTGGAGGACTTAGTAGGAAGGGTGATTGGCCTTTAAAGGTTCGCAGAGAGAGGCCAATGGGAGTGGAGGACAGAGGGCTCACCCCCCACCAGGCCGTCAGTGGGCAGGGTGGGACCACGGGGCTGGAGGGCTGGGCTGAGTGGGCGCCCAGCCAACAGGTGCGGGCGGGGAGAAGGTTCTGCCTGAGGACTTGCCTGCAGGAGGCAGCCACCGGCAGGCTGCAGGCCCCTCCCTTCCTCTGCACTCAGACAGTTTCACTTTTGTTTCCTGGACCAGGGCTTCTGCCGGCTCAGCAGGTTTGGGGCGGCCCCAGCAGCCGGCAGTGTAAGTGAGGGTCTGGGTCGCCCAGGAAGGGGGTGCCAGGGGAGGCTGCGGGCAGGGGGGCTGGTGGGGGCTGGACGGGGCGGCTGCCCACCCGCTGGTCCTGCCCAGGGCTCCAATGGCAGAGGACGAGGAGGCGGGGGCGGCCCTGGAGCTCGGCGGGCTGCCCCCCGACGTCCCGGACGAGCTGCTCACCCTCTACTTCGAGAACCAGCGCCGCTCTGGGGGGGGCCCCGTGCTGAGCTGGCAGAGGCTGGGCCTCGGCGGCGTGCTCACTTTCCAGGAGGCCTCAGGTGAGGGGCTGACGGGGAGGGCAGCCGGGCACGGCGGGTGGGCCGCCTTCCCTGACGCCCCGCCCGCCCCTGCCCTGCCCGCAGACGCCGCCCGGGTGCTGGCCCAGAAGGAGCACGTGCTGCAGGGCGCCCGGCTGAGCCTGTGGCCGGCCCCGCCCCCCGCGCCCGCCCGCCTGCTGCTCCAAGGCCTGCCCCCGGGGACCACCCCCCAGCGCCTGGAGCAGCACGTCCAGGCCCTGCTGCGTGCCTCGGGGCACCCAGAGCTGCCCTGCCGTGCTCTGGCCAGCCCCCGCCCAGACCGGGCCCTGGTCCAGCTGCCCCAGCCCCTCTCGGAGGCAGGTGAGAGACGGGACAGGGACGGGACGGGACGGGACGGGGCCGGCGTGTGCGCAGAGGGCACGCGCTGAGCCAACGTGCACTCTCCCCGCAGAAGTCCGGGAGCTGGAGGAGCAGGCCCGGGCCCTGGACCTGAACGGGGCCTCAGTCTCCCTGGCGCGGGTGCCCCAGGCCCGGGCGGTGCGCGTGGTGGCGGGCACGACCCCTGCGGACCCGCTGCTGCTGCAGCTGTACCTGGAGAACGAGCGCCGGAGCGGCGGGGGCGCCCTGGCGGGTCTGCGCAGCCTGCCGGGGCCCCTGGGCACCGTGGTCTCCTTCCAGCACTGGCAGGGTGAGTGGGGCGGGGCACGCCCCCCACCCCTCTCACCCCGCAGGCCGCTCACGGGCCTCCTGGCCTCTCCCTTCTCTCCAGTGGCCGAGCGGGTGCTGCAGCAGGACCACCGGCTGCAGGGTTCAGAGCTGAGCCTGGTCCCCCACTACGACGTCCTGGAGCCCGAGGACCTCGCTGCGGATGCCGGAGGAGGGGACCGCTCCGCCACGTTGGGGCCTGGGGCCGCGGAGCATGCTCTTCTGGAGGCTGGAGAGCCAGCGAGGACCCTGCAGGGTGTAGGGACCGTGACCTCGGCCTCTGAGGAGGTGCCAGGCCCATCAGGAGCCCCTGGAAGGACAGAGCCCGCCGGGTCTCTGGGGCCCGTGGGGTCTTGGGACCAGGTGGGGCTAGAGAGCCTGGGGCTCCCAGGGCCTTCAGGGCAGGCAGAGCCGGTCCGCTCCAGGCCTGCAGAGTCCCCGGGCCCCGTGGGCTCAGTGGAGACCGCCCTGGGGCCTCCAGAGCAGGTGGGATCCGGGAGCCTGGAGCCTGGGGGGTCCCCGGAGCCAGCGGGGCTGGTGGAGACGGTGCTGTCGATGGAGCCGGGCGCCATGCGCTTCATGCAGCTCTATCACGAGGACCTCCTCGCTGGCCTAGGCGACGTCGCCCTCTTCCCCCTTGAGGGGGCAGATGTGACCGGCTTTCGAGTGAGTGACCTTTGCTGAGTCCTCCCCAGTGGCCCCTCTCCCCTGGGAGCTCGGGGACCTTTCGGGCCCTAAACCGGTGAGCTGCCCCTCACTCACCCCTCGTCCGCAGCTCTGCGGAGCCCGGGCCCCGTGCCGGGCGGCGGAGGAGTTCCTGCAGAGCCTGCTGGGCAGCATCGGCTCCCACCTGCTGAGCCTGAGGCACCCGGGCAGCGCCAGGTTCCTGCTGGGCCCCGAGGGCCAGCACCTGCTCCGGGAGCTGGAGGCTCAGTTCCAGTGCGTCTTTGGGACGGAGCGCCTGGCCGGAGACGCCCTGGACACAGACCCCACAGAGGTGGAATCCCTGCCCCTTCCCGCCCCTTCCTCACACCTCCGCCCGGCACCGCCTCCCCCTGCTCAGAGGCCGGGGAGGGGTGTGAGCCGGGGACTCTACCGTTCTCTCCCGACAGGTGGACCCCACTGAGGCCCTGCAGGCCCCCCCTGGCCAGTCCCACGCTCCGTGGCCCCCAGACAGCACAGGCGGGGACCCCGAGAGCCTGAGCCTCGGTAGGCCCTCTGGGACCCCGCACATCCCGTGACCCTTTCTTGACCTCACCCTCTGCCTTGCTTTGCACGCCCCCCTGTCTTGTGATCCCGCATCCCTCAAGCACCTCGTTTTCACCTGTTCCCAGACTCCTCCTATCCTTCAGCCCCACCTTGGCTGGTCTCGACCCCTCACCCGTGCCTCTCCCTGTCCCCAGAGGCGGTCCGAGAGCTGCTGGCCACTCTGGAGGGCCTGGACTGGGAGGATAGGCGGCCCCTGCAGCTGGGGGAGGAAGCACCGGAGGAGCCGCCAGGGGACGAGCCCGAGGCCCCCGCGGGGCTGGAGGAGGAGGCCGCGCTGCAGCTGGCCCTCCACCGGTCCCTGGAGCCGCAGGGCCGCGTGGCGGAGCAGGAGGAAGCGGCTGCGCTGCAGCAGGCGCTGGCCCTCTCCCTGCTGGAGCCGAGCCCCCTGCAGGCCGAGGAGGAGCTCCTGGGCGGGGGGCCCGGTGGCCGGGCCCAGCTGGCGGTGCACGCGGCCTTTGAGCAGGACATGGAGGAGCTGGACCGGGCCCTCGGGGCCGCCCTGGAGGGGCGCCTCCAGGAGGAGACGGTGGGGCTCCGGGGCGCCACGCTGCCCGCGGAGCTGCGCGCCCGCCTGGAGCAGCGCCACGGGGTGAGCGTCGTCCTTCACAGGGACCGCGCCGTCCTCCGCGGCTTCGGGGCCCAGCCCGCCCGTGCAGCCCGCCTCTTACGGGCGCTCCTGGCTGGCCCCTGGGGGCAGAGTTCGCCCGATCTTTCCGAGGCTTCCAGCCCCACCGGTGAGCCTGCACCTGGGACGGGGGAGGGTGGGGAGGGCTGGCTCTCCGGGCCCACCCAGACCTTCTTTCTCCCCACGTGCCAGGGCCGGGGCGGAGGCCGAAGGGGCCCCTGGGCAGGCTGGAGAGTCTGCCCGAGAACAGCCCTGAGTTCCGGGCGGTGGTGCAGGCCTTCTACGACACCCTGGACTCCGCCCACAGCCGGGTCCGCGTCCTCCGGGTGAGTGCAGGCTCCGCCTCGCCAGCCTCTGGCCTCCTGGGCTCTCGGCACGGTTTTCGTCCTGCAGAGCCTGTGGGCTGTCGTTAAAAAAAAAAAAAAAAAAAAAAAAAAAAAAAATATATATATATATATATATATATATATATATTTTTTTTTTTAGAGAGAAAGGGAAAGGGCTAGAGAGATAGACACACCAATGATGAGAGAAAATCACTGATTGGCTGCCTCCTGCACACACCTTACTGGGGATCAAGCACGCAACTCAGGCATGTGCCCTTGGCCAGAATCGAACCTGGGACCCTTCAGTCCCCAGGCCGATGCTCTATACACTGAGCCGCACCAGCTAGGGCTGGGCTGACATTTCTGCCTGCCAAGGTCAGCTGGCCAGGAGCGGCCCGGCTGGTGCAGGCTGGGAGCTGCTGGGGGAGGGAAGAGCACCCGGCTCCCAGCACCATTCCCCACCCGGAGGCCTGGGTTGGGGGAGACAAGGGCGTAGAGGTGGTGGGAGGTGGTGGGGGACAGTGGGGAGCAGTGTCCCAGGCCCTGGCAGGCTGGAGCAGGCCCCTGCATTGCCAGCTGCACCAGCGGCGCCATCTTGTGGCGCTTGTAAGGATGACTCACTCCACAGAGCAGGGGGTGGTGCTGTTCTGGGTCTCTTCTGCCTCTCACAGTGGCTCCAGCAAGAAGAGGGCTGGCCAGCCCTGGCTGGTGTGGCTCCGTGGATAGAGCATTGGCCTGCAGACCAAAGGGTCCCGGGGTCGATGGCGGTCAAGGGCACATATCTTGGCTGCAGGATCCTCCTCGGCCTGGGCCCTGGTCGGGGCTGGCGCAGGAAGCAATCAACCGATGTGTTTCTCTCCCATCGATATTTCTCTGTGTCTCTCCCTCTCTCTTCCCTTCTCCCTAACGATCGATGAAGAAATACCCTCGGTTGAGGAGAAACCAAACAAAGGAAGAAGATGAGGGCTGGCTGCAGGGCCACCCGCTCCTGGCGTGTTACTTGCTAATTGAGGCCGCTCTGAGCGTAGCTGCGCTTCACAAAAGGACCCCCGTGGGAGCCAGAGTGAAACCCCAGGGGTGCAGGGAGGAGAGGCTGAGGAGGGGCTGGGCAGGGGTGGGTGTTGCAGGGGGGCGAGGCCCAGGACAGCTGCAGGGCCAGAAGGAAGGACAGGAGGAGGCTCTGCCGAGCTGGTCAGCTGGCAGGAGGGTGAAGGCAGGGCTGGAGCCGGAGCGGGGCTGGGAGGACAGGATCCAGACCGAGGAGGAGCTGGTGAAGGGAGGCAGTCAGGGGAGGAGTCGCTGCGGCAGAGAGCAGGGCTGCAGGCTCACGGAGAGCGAGAAGGGAGAGACAGTGAGAGCTGGCCCGCGCGCCAGTGATGCCGGCCAGGTCTCTCCTCTGCTGATGCACAAAGTGTGCGTGGGCCCAGCTCCTCGGCGACCCGCCCTGCCAGCTGCCACCACCCGCCAACCTTCGGACCAGGTCCAATGCCTCCATCTGCACCTGGCAGCTGCCCCTCTGGGCGTCGGGAGGGGCGGGACACCCTGCAGCCGCATGCCGGCTCCCTGCACGTGTGGTCAGCTTTGTGCACGTGAGTCTCCCGGGCACCACCTGTGACTCTGGAGGATAACGCTGAGACCCTCCCCCCCCCCGCACCCTATGGTTAGGGCTTGTGTTTTATTTATTTAAATATTTTTTATTTATTTTGTACAAAGAGAAAGGGAGAGGGATAGAGAGTTAGAAACATAGATGAGAGAGAAACATCAATCAGCTGCCTCCTGCACAACCCCCATTGGGGATGTGCCCACAACCAAGGTATGTGCCCCAACCGGAATCGAACCCAGGACCCTTCAGTCTGCAGACTGACGCTCTAGCCACTGGGCCAAACCGGTTTCGGCTGTGGTTTTTTTTTGTTTTTGTTTTTGTTTTTTTAAACACTTCTGTTCACTTATATGAGCACAGCTGGTTCTTGCCTATGTTAACGTGCCCTGATTTTTGTCCTCACCAATAACAGCTTGGCTGCATGTAGTGTTCAGGATCAGAATATGTCTTCTTTCCAGGAATCTTGGGAAAACATTGCTCTTTTTCTTTAAAAATGTTTGTTCTTGAAGAATTAAAAAAAAGAAAATCTCTCTTTAGTTTCTGAGCACCCGGTATCGGCGGGGAGGGCCCTGTGTGAGGATGGGAGACGTTTCCATCCGTGCATTGACGGTGGTGTGGGTGTGGGCATCACTGGTCTCTCGCTTCTGGCAGGACGTGTCCTCCCCACTGTCCTCGTCATCTCCGGGGTCCTTCCCACCCAGAGACGCCGCCGTCAGCTGGCGGACACGGCCTTGCGTGTGCACTGCCCGCGCTCACGGTCACCGCTGCCCTCTTCCTGTGCCTTTCCCTTCGCCCAGGCCGCAGCCCCTCCCTCCCGGCCTCCACAGGCTCCGCTCTTTTCTCCGGCTCTGCAGTCAGAGTCCCTCCTTAACTCCATGCCCGCTAGATTTCGTTCTAGCAGTTTAGTTCCTTAAACGATTTTTTAAAAATATATTTTATTGATTTTTTACAGAGAGGAAAGGAGAGGGACAGAGAGTTAGAAACATCGATGAGAGAGAATCATCGATCAGCTGCCTCTTGCACACCCCCCAATGGGGATGTGCCCCCAACCCAGGTACATGCCCCTGGCCGGAATTGAACCCGGGACCCTTCAGTCCGCAGACAGATGCTCTATCCACTGAGCTAAACCGGTTTCGGCCCTTAAACGATTTTAAAAAATATATATATGTATTTTTTATTTTAATTGATTTCAGAGAGGAAGGGAGAGGGAGAAGATAGAAATGTCAATGATGAGACAAAATAGATTTGGCTCCGTGGATAGAGCACTGGCCTTCGGACTGAAGGGTCCCAGGTTCGATTCCAGTCAAGGGCATGTACCTTGGTCGGGGGCACATCCCTGGCGGGGGTTGTGCAGGAGGCAGCTGGTCGATGTTCCTCTCTTATAGATGTTTCTAGCTCTCTATCCCTCTCCCTTGCTCTCTGTAAAAAAATAAATAAAATTTAAAAAAAAGTCAATGATGAGAGAAATCATTGATTGGCTGCCTCCTGCACGCCCCCTACTGGGGATGTGCCTGCAACCAAGGTACATGCCCTTAAAGGGAATCAAACCTGGGGCCCTTCATTCCCCAGGCTGATGCTCTATCCATTAAGACACACCGGTTAGGGCTATAAAAATACATGTTTTTATTGACTTCAGTGAGGAAAGGAGAGGGAGAGACACAAACATCCATGATGAGAGAGACTCATGGACCAACTGCCTCCTGCACGCCCCCCACTGGGGATGGAGCCCACACCCCGGGCCTGTGCTCTGACCCGGAGTCAAACCAGGACCTCCTGGCTCACAGGTTGGCGCTCCTCCACTGAGCCACGCTGGCCCGGCCAACACAGGGCTCTCCGTTTCCCGCCCCAGCGTGGCCCCTTTGGGCCAGAGGGTCGGGAAGGTCGCTCTCCATCTGACCCTGTGGCCGCCTGGCAGGTGGAGCGCCTGGAGCACCCGCTGCTGCAGCAGCAGTACGAGCTGCACCGCGAGCGCCTGGAGCAGCGCTGTGAGCAGCGGCCCGTGGAGCACGTCCTGTACCACGGCACGTCGGTGCCCGCCGTCCCCGAGATCTGTGCCTACGGCTTCAACCGCAGCTTCTGCGGCCGCAACGGTGAGCCTGCGGAAAGCTGGGTGCCTAGGGGGTGGGGAATGGAGAGGGGGGCGGGGCCCCGGGGCCCTGACCCAGCTCTGTGGCCCCCCGCAGGCACGCTCTACGGACTGGGCGTGTACTTCGCCAAGCGCGCCTCCCTCTCCGTGCAAGACCGCTACTCGCCGCCGGACGCCGAGGGCCACAAGGCCGTGTTTGTGGCGCGGGTGCTGACTGGGGACTACGGGCTGGGCCATAGCCAGCTGCGGGCGCCCCCTCTGCGCGCCCCGGGCCACGGGCTCCTGCGTTACGACAGCGCCGTGGACTGCCTCCGCCAGCCCAGCATCTTCGTCATCTTCCATGACACCCAGGCGCTGCCCACCCACCTCATCACGTGCGAGCACATACGCGGGGCCCCGCATCCGGACCCCTCTGGGCTCTCGGACCCCTCCCCGGACTCCTAGCCCCAGCGGCCCCCTCGGCTCTGTCTCTGGCCCGGTCTCTGGCCTCCTGCTCTCCGCGGGCCGCAGCTGCACACAGCCTGACAGATCTGCTGCCGGGCCCCTCCCCCTCCCTGTGGAGGTGCGGGGACCGGGAGCGGCCAGGAGGGGGGCGGGTCCCCGCAGGGCGCGCCCGGCCGCCAGGGGTCAGCAGAGCCCAGGAGGAGGCTGACGCCGACACCCTCCGGAGGCCACACCTCGCTGCAGCGCGACTCTGTCATTTGAATAAACGTGGAGCCGGCGGAGGGACCTGCTCGAGCAACTAGTCCGTCCGACCTCCTTGGACCGGCGGGAGGGACCCCGCGGTGAGGGGCGGCGGCGGCGGGGGCGGAGGGGGTGCGGTGAGGCAGGCCCGCTGCTTCCCTGGGGCGGTCCAGGGCGCGCACCCCACGTCGCCTTGGGGTCACGCACGCGTCCCCAGCAACGGCCCGGCCCGCCCCGTGCGCGCGGGGAGGTGGCCGCGCCTGGCGACGGGGGCTCCGCCCGGGCCGAGCCGCGCTCGCGCTCCAGCCGCGCCGCCGCCGTGGGCGCCGGGCCCCGCGCGCACTGGGCGCCCCACCGCACGGCGGGCGGCGTTCGGTCGGGAGCCTGGGCGGGGCTCCGGGCTCGCCCCGCCCGCGCCGCCTCCGAGACTCTCCGGGTCCAGCAGTCGGGCTGCGGCGGCCGAGCTCGCGGAGCGGAGCATCAGGCACGTACGACCGGGTCCGAGGCGGAGGCGCGCGGCTCCCGGGGGGCCTGGGGCGGGGCGGGGGCTCTCCGGCCTCAGAGCCCGGAGCTGCGTCCCGGAACTGGGGGCGACGTGGCGGCCCATCCTCCCTCGGGAGGACTCCACCTCTGCGCCCCGAGACTGCGGAACTAGTCGGGCGGTGCCGGGGTGTGGACAGGAAAGATTGCCGGGCGGCTCCGCTGCCCCGGGCGCCGGGCGGGGGGCTGGAGCGCAGGCGGCCGGGGCAGGTGCCGGGAGAGGCGGGCGCAGTGCCCCCCTGGCCGGTGCCCCTCTCTCCCCCCCAATATCTTAGCCCGAGGGCCGAGGCACAGAGCCCACATTGTGCCGCACCCCACCCCACCCCACCCCACCCCACCCCCCGGGAACAGAGCCCCATTCACCGCGCACGCCAGCGCTCGGGGCGCGGGGAGCGGAGAGTGTGCACGCGTGGGTGTGCGTGCGCGGGCGGCGCCGGCGGGGCGGTGCGGGTGCGGGGGCGCCGGGTGGGTGGGCGCCCAGCGGCTCCCTCCCCGCCGCAGCCCGCAGCCCGCAGCCCGCAGCCCGCAGCCCCGGCCCACGCGCTGCGGCGCCGGCTATTTATAGGAGTCACTGCGGAGCCTGCGGGGCGGGCGGCGGGGCCGGGAGCCCCGGAGGCTGAGGCCGCTGGGAGACGGCGTCCTTGTCCGGGGGATGGGGCCGGGGCCTGAGCGGGAGGGGCAGCGGTCAGTGCTTCCGGGTGGCCTGGTTTCCCGGTGGCCAGAGGCTTAAGGAGACGGGCCAGCTGGGGGGTGCGGGGCGCGGGGCGGCCGGTGTCAGTGCTGCGGTGGAGGCGGGGCCCGCGTCCAAGGGGCGGTAACCCTTCCCCCCACCCCCGCCGTCGGTCAGGGTCAGTGTCCTCTGCCGTGGCGAGCCCGTGGGTGACAGCACGGAGAGGTCAGCGTGGGTGACTAAGAGGAGGGGGTCGCCATGGGGGGTCGCCGTCCTCCTGATGCCTGGGCGCAGGGAGGTCGGTGCTGGGAGGGGTCCCTGCTGGTGTCGGGGGTGAGCCGGGGGGTGGGGCCATGTGGGCGGAGCAGGTGGGGTCAGTGGGTGCTGAGGTGGGACACGGGGGGGGGGGTCCGTGTCCAGGGGAGAGTTGGGTGGGGCGCGGCCAGTGTCCCGATGGAGAAGGCGCCGGTCAGTGTGCAGTCCGCCGGCGTGACCCCTCCCGCTCCCTCTCCCGCAGGCCATGTCGGGGGAGGACCCTGAGGTGCGGCCGGCGGCCGAGGACGGCTCCTCCAGCGGCGGCAGCGGCTCCCCCAGCCCCGGGGACACGCTGCCCTGGAACCTGGGCAAGACGCAGCGCAGCCGGCGCAGCGGGGGCGGCTCGGCGGGCAACGGCAGCGTCCTGGACCCGGCGGAGCGCGCCGTCATCCGGATCGCAGGTACCGCCAGCCTGGTTTCTGGGCGCCGGCCTGTTCTCTGGTGTCTGGGTGCTGTCCTCCCGTTTCCGGGCACTGGCCTGTCCTCCGGTGTCTGGGTGCCGGCCTGTCCTCCCGTTTCCGGGCACTGGCCTGTCCTCCGGTGTCTGGGTGCCGGCTGACCGTCCTGGCGGCCGCCCAGAGCCGCGCCGGGTGCAGGTGTGGGAGCTGGAGGGACAGGTGAGCGGTCTGAGGTCGGAGAGGCCCGGTTTCCCCGCGATTGCAGGCGGCAGGGCGCCACCTCCTGGCCGCACCCGGTCTCTGCACCGAGCAGAGCTGAACTCCCTCGGCGGCGCCATCACAGGCCTCCTGACCCAGCCGGCGCTCCCATGCCCTGAGGGTGCGCCCTGGGGCCCAGCTGCCTTCCAGCCCCCCTGAGGGGCGGTGGAGGCCCGTCCTCGGGGCAGGGCCTGGCCTGGCTCTCCAGGCGTGAAGAGGGGAAGGCCGGGGGGAGAGGCCTCTGGCAGAGGAGGGCTGGCAGCTGGACCGGGCCCCTCCCGCCCGTGGGGAGGTGGTGGCCTCGTTCTGTTCTGGACGCCCCCCAGGATGTGCTGGGCACCGAGGAGCCGGGGAGGGTCGCTCTGCCAGGCTGTGGAGTCCGTCTGCACCCGCCATTCGGACCCAGACGAGGAGGAGGCATTTGGAGGGCAGGGCTGGCTCTGAGGGGGCTGAGAGGGAGGCCCGAGGCGGGTGGGGGCGCGGCTGGGTGGCCAGCTGCTGAGCAGGGATGGTGTGGGCAGCAAGGGACTCTGGGGTGGAAGCAGAGAGGACCAGGAGGGGGAGGGGGCTGACCACGGCCCCCCACCCCCAGGGGCAGGTGTGAAGGGGACCCATGACTGACAGGTGGTTTTCAGGCGTCACATATGGAGTTTAAAAGTCCTGGCCCTGGCTGGTGAGCTCAGTGGATAGAGCGTCAGCCTGCAGACTGAAGGGTCCCAGGTTTGATTCCGGCCAACGGTACATGTTTGGGTTTCTGGCTTGATCCCCAGTAGGGGGCGTGCGAGAGGCAACCAATCAATGATTCTCTCTCATCATTGATGTTTCTATCCCTCTCTCCCTCTCCCTTTTTCTGGTGAGCTCCGTGGATAGAGCATCAGCCTGCCCACTGAAGGGTCCCAGCTTTGATTCCAGTAAAGGGATGTACCTTGGTTGCAGGCACATCCCCAGAGGATCGATGTTTCTCTCTCTCATGGATGTTTCTGACTCTCTATTCCTCTCCCTTCCTCTCTGTAAAAACATCAATAAAATATATATTTTTAAAAAGTGATTCTTGCCCTGGCTGGTGAGCTCAATGGTTAGAGACCTCCACAGGGGTCACAGGTTGGGTTCCCAGTCGAGGGGTGAAGGATCCATCCTGGCCTCGGAGGCAACCAACCCAAGTTTCTCTCTTCCCCCCTCTCCCTCTCTTCCCCCCCTCCTTTCCATTCTTGAAAAAAAAAATCAGTGGAAAAATATCCTCGGGGTGAGGATTGACAACAACCAAAAACAAGGCCCTTTTCCCCCAAATGAAGGCGAATCAGAAATGCCCTTCCCTGGCCTCGCCTTCCTCTCCGTGGTCCCTGCCCAGCAGTGGGCTCTGGCCTGGAGGGGCCAGGGCGGGGCTGCAGGCATGGCCTGTGGATGTTCTCAGCATTGATTCCCAGAGGGGGCTTGGGGTCTCTGTGTGGGGTGTCTGAGGAATATGCCCGGGGCATCTCAGAAAGCCAGGCGCCTGCCAGTGCGGTGGGAAAAAATGTCTCTTATTGGTACCAAGCCTTTTCTTTCTTCTAAAAATTCCCTATTTCAGTCCTTTTATATTGTATAAAGTTTATTTTTATTGTAATCGTCTTAATTTTTTTTTGGGTGGGGGGGAATGGGAAGATGTATTTTTGTTTGTTTTTTCCCCTTTTAAAATTAAACGTATTGAGGCGACATTGGTTAATTGGATCATATAGGTTTCAGTGTGCGTTTCTGTCATACGATCTGTACTTAATTTTTTAATCCTTTTTTGTATTTAATTAAAAAAAATACTAGGTTACCAGTTAATAATGCATTTTTTTCAATAGATGGAGTTACACGTATGTTGATGTACATGCAATGTGATATGTATGCTGTTCTGTTGTGTTGCTCCTTCAGATGACCACGTGTTCCGATCGATGGCACACGCACTCTCTGAGCAGCACTTAAGGACTCTGAAGAAGAGGAAAAGGGGGTCTCTGAATGGTCTGCCTCAGAACAAGGAAAGTTCGATCGGGACGGTATCCACCAGTTGCCTGACAGATGGGGAAACGTGGAGCTAGCGTACGTCTTGAAGTGCTGCTCAGACAAGTGCGTGTGCCACGATCGGAACACGTGGTCATCTGAAGGAGCAAGGTCTGGTGAACACGGCGGGTGGGTTAACACTTCCCAGGCAAGATCTTTTTTTTTTTTTTTTTTTTCAATATATTTTATTGATTTTTTACAGAGAGGAGGAGAGAGGGATAGAGAACTAGAAATGATGAGAGAGAAACATCAACCAGCTGCCTCCTGCACACTCCCTACCAGGGATGTGCCCGCAACCAATGTGCATGCCCTTGACCGGAATCGAACCCGGGACCCTTCAGTCCACAGACCGACGGTCCACCACTGAGCCACACCGGTTTCGGCCCAGGCAAGATCTTTTAATGTATCTTTTAAGTGTGTGATGGTGCATCATCATGAAGCAAAATTACTTTGCGGTATCTTCTGGCCCATTCTGGTTGTTTCAAGATCAAAGCGTGATTCAAATTGATTAGTCGTTGTCTGTAGCGATCAGTATTAGCAGTTTCACCCGGTTTTAGAAGCTCATAACACACCACACCTTCCGGGTCCCACCAAGCACAGAGCATTGTCTTCTTTCTGAAGTGATCTGGCCTGGCAGTCGATGTTGATGGTTGACCTGGATCAACCCGTGATTTTGTGCTTTTGGGATTCTCAAAATAAATCCACCTTTCTTTTTCTTTTTTTAAATATATTTTTATTGATTTTATACAGAGAGGAAGGGAGAGAGATAGAGAGTTAGAAACATCGATGAGAGAGAGTCATCGATCAGCTGCCTCTTGCACACCCCCTACTGGGGATATGCCCACAACCAAGATACATGCCCTTGACCGGAATCGAACCCGGGACCCTTCAGTCCCCAAGCCGACACTCTATCCATTGAGCCAAACCGGTCTTGGCTAAATCCACCTTTCATCGCCAGTCACAATTCGATGCAAAGAAGACTTGCTTTCATGCTGTTGAAGCAACATTTTACTGATGACTTTTCAGTTTTCCATTTGTCTTTCGTTCGGTGGATGTGGCATCCATTTTCCTTCCTTTAAAATCCTTCCCGTTGCTTGCAAACGATCAGAAATTGTTTGCTGAGCAACGTGTAATCTTTCTGCAAGTTGTTTTTGAATTTGACACGCATCTTCATTCAATAATGCTTGTCATTGTTGGTCTTCAAACTTTTTCGGTTGACCTGAACATCTTTGTCTTTCACGTGGAAATCGTCACTTTTATAGCGTTTAAACCAGCGTTCACAAGTATCCTAAGATGGAACATGTTCACCATAAGCTTCCCGAAGTATAGATAACTTTTTCTTCAAAATAATGAATTAAAACTTCCCGCAAATGCCCCTTTTTTGCATGAAATTATACATTTTTAAGTGTAAAAATATCTATGATGTTAACACCTTCAGAAAATTTGACAGATGAAGTTTAGAAACTTGTCAATACAACAAAATAGCATACATATCAAATTGCATATATATATCAACACATGTGTAACTCCACCTATTGAAAAAAAAATCTGCATTGTTAATTGGTTCACCTAGTAAGTTTTTATTGATTTTAGAGAGATGGAGAAGGAGAGGTAGAAACATCAATGAAAGAGATGTAGTCTGCCTCCTGCACGCCCCCTACTGAGGATCGAGTGCACAACCCGCCCATGTGCCCTTGACTGGAATTGAACCCTTGACCGGACCCTTCACTCTTCAGGTGGATCCTCTATACACTGGGCCACACCAGCTAGGGCTCAAACCGGGCTTTTCATTTATTTATTTGTTATTTTTAAAAATATTTTTATTGATTTCAGAAAGGAAGAGAAAGGGAGAGACAGAAACATCCATGAGAGAGAGAATCACCCATCGTCTGCCTCCTGCACGCCCCCTACTGGAGATAAAGTGCACACCCCGGCCATGTGCCCTGGAGTGTAATCCAACCCGATGCTCTATCCACTGAGCCACACCAGCCAGGACTCAAGCGGGGCTTCTTAAAAGAACCACCCCCCCCCCCGTTTTTTCCCTTAAATCCTCACCTGAGGACACCCATTGGGTTTTGGGTTTTTTTTAGAGAGAGTGGAGGGAGGAGGAGAGGGGGAGAGGGAGGCAGAGGGGCAGAGGAAGAGAGAGAAACATCTATGGGAAAGGGACACATGGATCGGTGGCCTCCCACAGGCACCTCCACCGGCTGCCGCCTGGGGAATCGAACCTGTGACCCCCTGGTGCACAGGACCGCGGTCTAACCATTGAGCCACCCGCCAGGGCTGAGCGCCTTTCTCTGTTGATACCAATTCAGGGTCCAAGGTTGCCCGGGAGGGGCTCCTGGCGGAGGCGGAGGCGGAGGGAGGGGCGGGGAGGAGGGCGCCCGGCGATCAGCCGACCGGGCCCGGGCGCTGGGGGCGGCGGGGGCGCCGCGGGCCGGGGCGGAGGAGGCGGGGCGCCCGGTGCCCGCGCCGCTCCCCGCCGCCCCGCCCCGCCCGCCGCCCTGGGGCATCCTGGGTGCGGGGGGGGGGGGGGGGGCGCACCGGGCGGCGCCGCGGCCGCGGGGACAGAGTGGCCGCCGGGGCTGGAGGCTCCCGACGTGTCCGCCGCCCGCCGCCCGCCGCCCGCATGGCCGCCCCGCCGCCCGGCCCGCCCGACCCGCCCGGCGAGCAGGACTTCGTCCAGGCCTACGAGGAGGTGCGGGAGCGCTACAAAGGTAGGCGCCGGCCGGCCCGGCTTCTGTCCGCCCGGCCCCGGCCCCGGCTTCTGTCCGCCCGGCCCCGCCGGCCTGGCTCTGCCCTGGCCGCCGCTGCCCAGGCGCCCTGTCCGGCCCCGGCCCTGCCCGCCGCTGTCCCCGCCCGCCGGCCCCCCGGCCCCCCGCCGGCCTCCCGGCCCCCCGGCCCCCCGGCCCCGCCGCTGTCCCCGCTGCCCCGGCCCGGCCCCGCGGTCCCCTGGCCCCGCCGCCGGCCTCCCGGCCCCGCCGCCCCCGGCCCGGCTGCCAGTCCCCCGGCCCGCCGCCGGCCCGCGGTCGGTCATGCCCTTAATAGGACATCGCGCGGCGGAGGTGGTGGCCGCTCGGCGGGGATCCTCCCGCCGT
Source organism: Nyctalus aviator (assembly GCA_036971965.1). Classification (NCBI taxonomy): domain Eukaryota; kingdom Metazoa; phylum Chordata; class Mammalia; order Chiroptera; family Vespertilionidae; genus Nyctalus; species Nyctalus aviator. Next base: position 48,262,123 of record CM072935.1, on the reverse strand, counting down.
CCCGGCCCGGCCGCTCGGCAGACACGTGGGTCCGGGCTGTGCTGCCCCTGCCCCGCCGCCGGCGCCTCCCACGCGGCCGCCGCCTCCGCCTCCGCCTGGCAGTGGGTCGCATAGCTGTGGCCTCTGCTCACGTCCCGATCGGGCCTTGGCAGGGGCGCGCCGCACCCTCCTCTGCCCGCGGCAGCTGTGCGGACCGGAGCCCTCTCCCCTGGGGAGACCCTGCCGGCCTTGGGCAGCCCCCGTCCGTGACCCCGACCCCTCTGGACCCGCGGGGACCCAGCCCGCTGCCAGCTGCCTGCAGCCCCCCCCCGGGGGGCGGTCCCCTCCAAGCCCGGGTTTAGGGTCTGGGGTGAGGCCCTGGGCAGGGGGAGGGGGGCCTGGGACAGCCGACCGAGCGGGTTCCAGCTCCCGGCGGCTGGTTCCGCGGGCTCTGCCCCCGGGCAAGGGCAGCTCAGGGAGAGCATGCTGCTGGGGCTCTGCCCGGAGCCTGGGCGCCGCCCGCGCCCGCGCCCGCTCCCATCGCCCAGGCTGCTCTCCGCTGCGGGGGAGGGGCGGGTATGGGGGCGGGGTGCGGTGGGGGTGGAGGTGGGGCTGGATCCTTCTCCAATAGTCCGGTCCTGAGTGGGATGGATGTGCTGTCAGGTTCTCCTTGAGGCCAGCCGTGGGCTTGTGTGCCCGTTGCCCTGGGCGGGGCAGAGCCCCTCCTGTGGCTGGGGGCTGGGCCTCTGCCCGTGGCCCCCAGAGGGAGGGGGGGCACACCTGGGGGGCGGGCAGGGCAGGGCAGGGCAGGGCCACAGCGCTCCGGACAGACCTGGGCCAGAGCCGGCTCTCCGCTGGCCGCTCTGTGGACGTGGGACACCTAGCTGGACGCTCAGGGCTTCGCTCCAAGCCCTCGGTCCAGGCGGGCACGGGGCTGCATGTGGCTCCGTCCAGAGCCTGTCCGGCCCCAACGCCCCAGGAGTGAGCTGTGGGGGGCCCGGGGCGGGGGGCGGGCGGGGTCCCGTCTCGGTGGCCAGGGGGGTGTTGGACACACTGGGCTGCCCCGGCCATGATCCCTCCTGGGCTCGGTGGGGGACATGCCTGCGCCTGTGGGCACCGGGCACCTGCCGCATGGAATTGTCTAGAATCGGGGCGCAGCGCCCCGTGTGGCCCTCGCCCGAGGGTGGCTGGGAGTTGCCCAGCAGGAGAAGAGGTGCTGGGGTCCCCGTGCGGCCAGGGCGTCTGGGGCAGGAGTCGGGAGAGCGTCTGGGGCACAGCAGGCACCCAGGCTCCTCCGCTCCTGGCTGGAGCCCGGGGACTCGGTGAGGGTGGGCCGGTGCCTGTGGTCAGGCTGGGCCGCGGCTGAGCCCAGGAGTGGCCTAGAGAAGGCTGGAGGTGCCGGGCTCTGGGCCCGTGGCTGGCTGGTGAGCCCCTGGCCCTACCAGAGGCCTGAGACCCCGGTCCCCTCCCGGGAGGCGCAGGGCTGCCCCTGGAGGGAGGGAGGGGGAGCCGGCCCCTGGGGCCAGCCGGCGAGTGGCCGCCGGGCTGGGGTGTGGGGAGCCCCTCGCCGCGCTGGCGCTGCCTTCTGCCCAGCCTGTGCACCCCTCTTGGTCCCTCCTTGGGCCCGGGAAGGGCCCTGGCTCTGCCTCCGGGCCTGCTCCCCAGGGCAGCCACCCATCCCCACCTCCCTGTCCTTACTCACCAGCCAGCTTCGTCCTCCCCTCCAAAGGTCAGCTCAGCCTCTCACCCCTGACCTCCCACCGCACCCAGGCCCCACCCTGGACACGTCACCACCCGCTGCCGTCCCGCTCGGCCCTGGGAATCCCGGGCCATTCCAGCTCCCAGCGTCACCATCCTCCCAGAACATTCTTGATTTCCTGCCAGCCAGCGCCCCTGGCCCCTCCCCACCCTCCGCGCCTTCCCTCCAGGGCAAATTCCTGTGGGGCTGCAGCCCCTGGGGGGGGTGGGGGTTGTCCGGCCAGCCCAGCAGCAAGGGGCCCGAGCCGGGCCTGCTGCTCCCGGGGGGGCAGAGGAGTCGGGGGGCAGGGGTGCAGGGCGGAGAGGGTTTGAGGGGAGCAGGGTGTGCGCAGGGCCTCTCAGGCGTGAGGTGCAGGGCTGCAGCGGGGGGCGGGCTCAGCAGGAGGGCCTGGGCAGCTGGGGGGGTGGGAGTGGCCCCTCAGGGCTGGGAGCAGGTGAGGTTCAGTGTGGCTCCGATCGGAGGTGGGGCTGCAGAGGGCGAGGTCGGACGAGGTCAGGAGGCGGTCACCCGGTCACCGGCGTCAGCCTGTCCGCAGGGCACCTGTGGCTTTCTCCGGAGCTCGGCCGGTCCGCGTGGCTCAGTGGTCACTGCGTTCCTGGTCAGGGCCCACGCCCCGTCCATGGTTCACTCTCATCATTAATGTTTCTCTCTCTCCTCCCTTCCTCTATAAAATCAATAACGATAGAAATCAATAAATAAGTAAAGCTTGGCTGAGGGCTCCCCCACCGCCCCGGCTGGCCGCGCCCTGTGCCAGGCACCCTCCTGTCTGTCCGCCCCGTCCTGCCCTGGACTCTGAGCTCCGTTATCTGTGTCCCTGGCAGCAGCCCTCAGCCTCCGCCAGCGTGTGCAGGGCGCCCGCGTGGGGGGTGCGTGCTGTCATCGTTGGGGGCAGGAGCGGGGGCTGGCGGGAGCCCGGTGCTCTGGGAGAGGGCTTTTGGTCTGTGCTTATTGTCAAAAGTAAACCGTGCTCAGCGCCCGAAGCACAGCAAGCTCGATGGGCGTCTCAGAGAAAACGCTTTAACTCAGCATCACGGCTCTGGCCCTGGTCTCACCGGCTGCGGTGCCTACCACAGTGCGCGTGTGCGTGCGTGTGCGTGTGCGTGTGCGTGTGCGTGTGCGTGTGTGTGTATGTGCGCGCGCGTGTGAGAGAGAGAGAGAGAGAATCCAGAGGTTTTTACATGTTAATAGACTGTTTATATCACCTGATCCTGGGCAAACCCCGATCTGCTTCAGTCCCCACGGGTTGCCCTGGATACAGGGACCGCCTTCACTTTTTAACTAATGGAAGGCTGTAGCAGCCAGCACCCAGCCGCTCTGTGGGCACCGTTTCCCCCACAAATCAGGTGTTGGTGAGCGCTACTCAGCAGTAAGGGAACTAAGGCCTGTAGTTCTGTTTTGTTTTGTTTGCTGGCTGGTTGATCCTCACTGGTCGTTAGAGAGAGTGGAAGCCAGCGGGAAAGACACAGAGAAACGCCGATGGGAGGGAGACACACCGCCCGATTCGCTCCCAAACGACCCTGACCAGGGCCGGGCCAGGGAGGAGCCTGCCGCTGAGGTACGTGCCCTGGACCAGAATCGAACCCGGCACCCCTTGATCCGCAGGCCGACGCTCTGTCCACTGAGCCACACCAGGGCTGTAGTTTTTATTTATTTAATATATTGATTTTTATCAATATATTATGTGGGCTGTTTCCCCCCTGTGGCGGCCTGAGCAGGGCTGCCGTGGGCATGGCGTGTGAGTTTCCGGGATTCGGTAGATTTTTATTGAGAAGAAGGAGAGGGATAGAGAGTTAGAAACATCTATGAGAGAGAAACACCGATCAGCTGCCTCCTGCACACCTCCCACTAGAGATGTGCCCGCAACCAAGGTACATGCCCTTGACCGGAATCGAACCTGGGACCTTTCAGTCTGCAGGCTGACGCTCTACCCACTGAGCCACACTGGCCAGGGCTGTAGGGTTTTTTTTTGTGTGTGTGTGTGTATGTGTTTTTTTTTGTTTGTTTGTTTGTTTTTAATGTGATGCCATCGTACATGTGATAGATGACACTGGAGGGGTATGTGGGCTGTTTCCCCCCTGTGGCGGCCTGAGCAGGGCTGCCGTGGGCATGGCGTGTGAGTTTCCGGGATTCGGTAGATTTTTATTGTCTTCGTCGCCCTGGGCAGACACCAAGGAGTGGAATTGCTGGGTCCGGGGGTCGTTCTCTCCGTAGCTGCGCGGAGAACTGCCAGTCGGTCCCCCCCGCCATCCCCCCCCCCCCCCCGCGTGCCCCAGGAGCCGCCCGCACTCAGCACTATCTGCCGGGCTGACTGGGGACATCCAGTCGAGTGGGTGTCAAGTGGGCCTGGCCGGCCTCACGCCTTCTCGTCTCCTTGGCTTCGTGTGTCTTCTTGTGAGAAACCTTTCTCCAGATCCTGTGTCCGTTTTATTTTATTTTTTAAAAAAATTATAGAGAAACTGATTTGCATTAGAATTTTAAATATATATATATATTGGTTTTTTTTTAGAGAGGAAGGGAAAGGGATAGAGTTAGAAACACTGATGAGAGAAAAACATCCATCAGCTGCCTCCTGCATGCCCCCTACTGGGGATGTGCCCGCAACCAAGGTACATGCCCTTGACCGGAATCGAACCCGGGACCTCCAGTCCGAAAGCTGATGCTCTATCCACTGAGCCACACCGGTGAGGGCCCTTTGTCCATTTTAGAAAATATACTCTATTGATTTCAGAGGGGGCGGAAAGGGAGAGAGAGGATCGCCCACGGGCTGCCTCCCGCACACCGCACAGGGGATGGAGCCCGCCACCAGGGCACAAGCCCCGACCGGGAATCCAGCCAGGACCTCGCGGTTCATAGGTCACCGCTCAGCCGCTGAGCCCCACCGCCGGACCCTTTAAACTGGTTTGAGGCGGAGTGGCTGTGAGCGCCCTCTGTGGGTTCCCGAAGGGAGCCCCAGCAAACAGGCTGTTTGCAGAAACGGGGCCTGGCGCTGCAGGTGGCGTTTTCACTTCCTGCGTGCGTCCTCCGCCACGCTTCGCCACGTGAGCCCACTTTATCGCTCTTTTATTGGTTGCTAGAGATTCTGGTTTTATTGCCTATTCCAAAGTCGTGAAGATTTACGGCTGTTCGTTTTTTCCAGGAGTTTTATAGTTTTAGCTCCTGTTTAGGCCCGTGGTCCTCAAACTGCGGCTCTCGAGCCACAGGCGGCTCTTTGGCCCCTTGCGTGTGGCTCTTTCACAAAATGCCACGGCCTGGGCGAGTCTGTTTTGAAGAAGTGGCGTTAGAGGAACTTCAGTTTAAAAAATTTGTCCCTCTCTTGCCGAAGCCGGTTTTGCTCAGTGGATAGAGCGTCGGCCTGCAGACGGAAGGGCCCCAGGTTCGATTCCGGTCAAGGGCAGATATCTTGGTTGTGGGCACATCCCCAATGGGGGGGAGGAGGGTGCAGGAGGAAGCTGATAGATGTTTCTCTCTCATCAATGTTTTTAACTCTCTATCCCTCTCCCTTCCTCTCTATAAAAAATCAATAAAATATATTAAAAATTTTGGCTTTCAAAATAAATTCCAATCATTGTACTGTTGATATTTGGCTCTGTTGACTAATGAGTTTGCCGACCACTGGCTTAGGCATTTGATCCGTTTTGAGTTAATAATTGCGAGTGGCAGGAGGCAGGGTCTGCCTTGAGTCTTTCCGTGGAGGACCTGGGGGAGCTGGGAGCAGGAGCCGGGGTCTGAGGCCGTGGGAAGGGACGCAAGGAGGCCAGGGGGGGATGGTGCAGGCGGCCCCGGGGCCACGGGCAGTGCCTGGGGCAAGCCCACGGGGGGCAGGGAGGTGCTGGGCTGTGTGCCTGGTGGGGCCCTGGGTGCTGTGGGCTGGGTGGAGGGGAGCCAGGAAGTGTTAGGTGAGGAACTGGGCCCTGGGAAGACTTGGGGCGCCCCCTGCAGGGCCTGGGCGCATTCACCTCCCTCTCGTTTCGGGGGGCAGGGCAGAGGGGCCTGGGCCAGGAGGAGGACGGGCACCTGCTGCCCCTTTGGCTCCTGGGTGGGGCAGGTCCAGGGCCAAAGCCACGGGAAAGGAAGGATCTGGAAGGATGATGGGGAGGGGGGGGTGGCAGCTGGGTTCTGGACGTCTTGGACCGCAGGGCACAGGGCGGGGGGCAGCGGGGGGTCCCCAGCGGGTGTCTGAGCACGAGGCTTCTATCATCCTTGTCCTGTTCCTTTTGGCTTTCACTGCGTGTGTGCGCTGACCTTTTGAAACGCATCTTTGTTCTCGTCTCTGAGTAAACGCCTGACTACATGAGAAGCTCATGAAACAGGCAGGGGATTAAGTATCCGAGACACAATGGGCCTCCCTGTTCCCGATGCCGCGGGCTTCACCGCAGGGCCATGTCCTGGGCGGTGGGAAGGGGGGGGGGCACAGACACGGAACCTCTCAGGGTCCCGGAGGCCGGAGTCCAAAGCCACGGTGTGGCTGTGCTTGCGCTGACGGCTCCAGAACCTCCCGGCCTCTCCCCGCTCCCGCCGGCCCTTGGCTTGTGGCCACATCCCCACGCTCTCCGCCCGCCCCGTCTTCACACGGCTCCCTGCGTGGCTCCTCTTCTCTGTCCTGTGAGGATACTTGTGAGATTCAGAGCCCGCCACCCCATCCAGGGTGATCGCCCGAGATCTGTCATTTCGGTGGCAAAGGCCCATCTGTATAAATAAAAGGCTAACGTGCTAAGTGTCCGACCGGCCGACCGGCTGCTACGACGCACACTGACCACCAGGGGGCAGACGCTCAATGCAGGAGCTGCCGTGACTTGCACTGCCACCATAGACCTGGCGCCCACAAAGCCACGCAGGCCCCGCCCCCACCCCTGAGCGACACCCCATCAAATCGGAGCCAACACTGCCAGGCCCCACGGCGCTAAATGCGGCCCACAGCCCAGCCCGGCCCCAACGGGCGCTGTGGGCGCCGGGTGATGACGTCATGTAGCAACCCCCGGCGTCCCCTCCCTAGCGGCCAGCCTCCTAGGAGTGTCTTCAGCCCAGGAACACGACTTGCCTTACAGCCAGGTGCAGACATTTTACACTCCAACCAAATATCTGCGAAGCGTTCCCGTGCCTCATCTATGATCCTCACAGAGCCCTGGGGTAGGTACGGTAGATAGGAGGTTCCCGTAGAATCCTAGTTCCTTTGTGCCCCCCCGAGATCCAAACCTCAACCTCTTGGTGCAAGTTAGGAAGCTCCAACCCACAGAGCCACCGGCCAGGCCACAAGGGGCACGTTTTTAAAAAACAGCAAACAGCCGGCCCGTGTGGCTCAGTGGTCGAGCGTCGACCTGTGAACCAGGAGGTCACGATCCTATTCCCGGTCCGGGCACAGGCCTGGCTTGTGGGCTCCATCCCGCTCCACCACCGAAGGGCTGACGCTCTATCCACTGAGCCAAACCGGCTTCTGCTTTTAAAATTTATTTTATTGCTGTCAGAGAGGAAGGGAGAGGGAGACATCAATGAGAGAGAATTAGTGATTGGCTGCCTCTGGCACACCCCCTACTGGGGCCCAAGCTTACAACAAGGCCATGTGCCCTGCCCTGACCTCCTGGTTCACAGGTGGATGCTCAGCCACTGAGCCACGCCGGCCCGGCTGAGGATGGAGTGTTGTAGACACACAGAACTCCTTTTTGCTTACTGCCGATCGGACATCTTCCTTCCGCGTGAGCTTACGATAAAACAGCCCCCTGAGCGGACGCCCTGCCATCATCTGAGCGGACGCCCTGCCGTAGAACATTAGGCCATTCTGTCCCATTCTGTTCTCTGGGACCAGGACCTGCCGCAGCGCGCAGTTCTGTAGCGGGATCGCCGAGAGTGACGGGGACGGGGTTGCACGCGGATTTCTGGGTCAGAGGGCGCGCACAATGTCGGCTTTATCTCCACCCGGATTCCCCGTTCACCCTCAGACTGGCAGGGCCCCCAGCCCGGGCGTCCGGGTGGTGGCGGTGCCGCCGTGGGACCCGGGCCAGGGGGCGTGTGTTGGATCGGAAAGCGCCGGCCCAGGCGCCGGGCAGCCTGGAGGAGGGCGGGCGCTGCTCGCCGGCCCGGAGACCTCCGCCCGCGGTGTGCGAGAAGCCACGTTCTGTGTTAAAGGGGGAAGGCCGTTCCCCAGCCGGCCGGCTCCGTGGTTGAGCGTCGGCTGTGAATCAGAAGGTCACAGGATTTGGGGTTTGATTCTCCGAGCATGTTGTGATTTTGTAATTGGGGGCGTGCAGGAGGCGGCCGATCAGTTATTCTCATCATTGATGTTTCCCTCCCTCTCCCTTCGTCCTCTCTGAAATCAATGAAAAATATGTTTTTTAAAAAGGGGAAAACCAAGAATCCTGCCCATGTTGCCCAATGTTCCACGAAGGAATTCCAGAGGACACACGGGAATCGGGGGACAGCGAGCCCCCACGCGTGCGGGTGGGGAGGGGCCGTTGGGAGGGGGCGCAGTGGAGTTGGCGGGATTCTGTTTGCATGGTTAAGCCTCAGGCGTTCTCCCCACACCCACAGCTCCCAGCCTGAGCGCTTCATCCACAGGGAGTGCCGAGACAGGGGGTGGAGGGGGAGTGCCGGAGGGGGGGGCGGAGGGGGAGTGCCAGGAGGGGGGGGGCGGAGGGAGATGCCGGAGGGGGGGGGGCGGAGGGGGAGTGCCGGGAGGGGGGGGGCGGAGGGGGAGTGCCGGCGAGGGGGGGGGCAGAGGGGGTGTCAGGTGGGGCCGCGGCAGGCTGGTCCGAATCGCAGTTTTGGCAAACGTGTCTGTGACCGTGGGGGGCGCCGGCCATCCTGTGGGGCTGGGCCTTCTGGAAGTCACTGTCCCTGGCCTCTGTGTTCGAACCCGTGACCCCCTGTGTTCCTGTGCGACGCTGGCTTCCTGCCCGTAAGCTCCTCTGGTTTTCAGTCTTCACATTCCACAGTACTTGGTTGTTTAAATGTTTTTATTACTTTTAGAGAGAGGAAGGGAGAAGGATAGAGTCGGAAACATTAATTGGCTGCCTCCTGCAGGCCCTACCCTGGGGATGGAGCCCACAAGCCAGGCACGTGCTCTGGCCGGGAATCGAACCAGCGACCCCCTGGTCCATGGGTTGAGCACAGTCCCAGGGCTGTGATGGCAGCCGCCCAGCGTCACCAGCGGCCTCCATGGCCCCCGCTCACCTGGGTCCACCCACAGGCAGAGCCGAGGCTGGCTGCCTGCCGCCGGGGGCCCAGGGGCCTGGCCTCCCGCTGAGGGCCCTGGCCCTGGGCCTGTGGCTGAGGGGCACTGGCTTGCTCCCCACGGGCACCCCCCTCCCGCCCGCCGTGTCTCGTGCCCGTGTGGCCCGGGGGGGGTCTCGGTTTTGGGGGGGCATCTGTTCTGGGGTTACCGATGCTGGAGTACTGGCCCCTTCTTACAAGAAGTGTTGATGCCTGTTTGTTGGTCAGATGAGTGGTCAGCGCTTTTGAGGACAACATACACATTTCTCCTTTTTTTCCTTAATCTTCACCGGAGAGTATTTTTCCAAATTATTTATTTATTTTTTTAGAATGGGAGGGCGGGAAGAAGAAGGGGAGAGGGAGAGAAACATCGATGTGAGGAGACGCCTGCATTGGCTGCCTCCCGCACATGCCCTGACTGGGAATCGAACCCGTGACCCTTTGGTGCATGGCCGGCGTCCTAACCTGGGCGTTCCACGGCCGGGCAGGCCTTCCCTCTCGTTCATGAGTGAGTGAAGCTGGCAGTGGCCTTCCTGGGGGGGGTGCGACCCTCGACCCGCAGGACGGTGTCCCTGCCTCCCGTGGCCAGGCCGGGCCCGGGAGGAGACCGCTGCCCGCCGCCCGCCCAGACCAGCGGCTCCGGGTTAGAGACGCTGCCCCGGCCGCGGGAACCAGAGGGTGGGCCTGACGGGCGGGAAGGGGGTCTATAGCTTCTGTGTCCTGCACCCCGGCCGGCCCGGCCCAGGAGGGGATGGGAGGCTTGCGGAGCGCAGAGGCTGGTGCCGGCGAGGGCCAGAGGGACGCTCCAGCTTAGGAGCGAGCATGTGGAGGGCGGCTTGGGTCCTCGGCGGGGTGAGCCGGCTGCAGGAGCGTGTGGGTGGGGGCCAGGAGGGCCGGGCAGGGGCAGCACCACGGGGGGCGATGAGAGGTGGGGGTATGGATCCTGGTGATGGGAGTATGACCGCGGCCAGCCTCGCCCCTGCCTGGTCACCGTCTCACCAGGTGGAGGCCCAGGCCCTGGTGGCCTGTGCGGGAGGGACGGGTGCGCGCTCTTGGAGGTCCCTGAGGGCCTGCAATGCGCCCGGACCGGCCGGCGGGCCTGGCCATCGGCCGGGTTGGGGTTGGACCTGGGCGGCGGGGGCTGGAGGGTGGCGGGCCGGCGGGGAGCATGCCCGCGGCCATGCCGGGCATCGATCCGCTGGAGCCCCGCCCCGGCCCGCAGGCCCCGCCCGGCCCCGCCTCCTCCCGGCTGCGGCTCTGGCCCGGGCAGCGCGGTGCGGGCTGGACTCTGCGTGCGGCGCCCGGGCCCCTCTGCGCCGGAGCATGGACCCCTCGCGAGCCATCCAGCAGGAGATCAGCTCCCTCAAAGGTGCGGGCGGGCCGGGTGCGGGGTCCCCGGGCCGGTGCAGGGCCCCCCGGCGGATGCGGGGACCCCGGGCGAGTGCGGGGCCCCGGGCGGGTGCACCCGCGGGGCCGGGTCAGGCTGCCGCAGGGACAGCTCCGGGGAGGGGCTGGGGCGCGGGGACCCCAGGCTCCGGCCCCGTCAGGGTCCCCGGGGTGGGGTCCGCCCGGACCGGCCGGGGGCGCCTCCCGCTGCCCCAGCCCGGCGTGCATCGGGGGCGGGGCGGCCCGGCGGGCGGGGCGGGGCGGAGGGCGCGGGCTCCGCAGCGGGGCGGCCGCTCCCCGCCGGCTCCCCGGGCCCCGGCCCCCGGCCCCCGGCCCCCGGCCCCGGCCAGCCCGAGGGCGCGGGGCCAGGCCGGTGGGTCCCCGCGCAGAGGCGCCGGGCCGGCGCCCCGGAGCCCACACTGCGGCCCTTTGTTCCGGGCGGGGGCCGGCTGCCCAGGGCCCGGGCCGGTTGCTCTGGAAACTGAGGGCCGAGGGGGCCGGGGCCATGGTGCCGGCCTGGCCCTCCCGGCGCTGAATCAGCAATGCGGCTGCGGCCCCGGGGGGCGGGGTGGGGCGGGGGGCGGGGGGGGGGGGGGGGGAGGGGGGCGGGGAGGGGGGCGGGGAGGGGCGGGGGCGAGAAGGGGGTGGGGGGAGGGGGGCGGGGCGGGGCGGGGCGGGGGCGGGAACTTCTTGCTCCGGCTCCTCCCTCCCCCTCCATCGGGCGCGTGGGAGGCCGGGGATTCCCCGCGCGCCCCGCCCCCTCCCCGGAGCCTCTCCCCGGAGCCCCTCCTGCCGCGGGCCCGGCCTGAGTGCCGAGTCGGGTCCGGGCGGGGCCGTGGCCGGGCGTCTCCAGGGACGGAGGGGCGGGCGGGCTCGGTGGGCGCTCGGTCGGGGATCCGCAGCGGAGGAGAGCGGGGTGTGCGGGGCGCCGCGCGGAGCAGCGGGCAGATGGGGCCCGGGGACTCGGGGCCGGCGGGGGGCGGGGGGGCTGGCTTTGGGTCCGGGCTGGGCCACCGGCCCGTGCCGGCCGGGACCAGGGCGGCGGGGAGTCCGCGGGCGCTTCCTCCTGGACCCGAGCTCCGCCCCCGAGCGGGTCCCGGGCGGGCGGGCCGGGCTGTGGGGCTCCTGGCTCGGCCTCCAGTTTCCACCGCTCCGTGCGCGCGTGCGTGTGTGCGCGCGTGCGTGTGTGCGCGAATGTGCGTGTGCGTGTGTGCGCGCGTGTGTGTGTGTGTGCGCGCATGTGTGCGTGTGCGTGTGTGCGCGCATGTGTGCGTGTGCGTGTGTGCTTGTGTGTTTGCAGCCGGCCGGGCGGTGCCATGGCAACGGCCGCATAAACCGGCCCCACGCGCTGCCTCTTGGCTGCAGCAGCGCCGCCGCAGGCGCCTCCCGCCTCGGGATCCCCACCCTCCCCACCCGCCTATTTATAATCCGCCCCCGCGGGCGGGCGCTTGTGGGAACGGGTGTGTCCGCGGGGGGAGGGAGGCAGATCCGGGAGTGGGTCTGTGTGGGCGGGAGCCTCGCTGTGCTGGGGCCTGGGTGCTGGAGGCTGGGCTGGCGCAGGATGGCCACGGTGCAGCCTCAGTCCTGGGCCCGCGGGCGCCGATGGGTGTGGCCGGGCCAGGCTCAGGCCCTCCTGGGGAGCCGCTGCGCTGGGTCCCCTTCCGCCGGCCCGGCCCACCCTGCTCTGTGGCTCCTCTGCCCAGCCTCTGTCCGCCGGCTCTCCGGCGGCACTCGGGGCGGCTGGACTCGGTGACTTTGATTGCCGGCGGCAGCTGAATGTTTCTGGCCCGACAGCTGGCCTGCGGGGCTGGGAATGCAGGGAGGCCCCACCCCACGCCGAGCCCCCACCCTGCTCCCGGCCCCGTGTTGCCTGGGATCCGCCTGGAAGTTTTAAATAGGGTGGCATTGTCTGCGCCCGGCCGAGTGGGGGCTGCATGATGGACGGCAGCCAGCGGTGCCCACAGCCTCCGGACCTGTGCTGAGCCTCAGGCTGCCCGGGCAGTTCCCTTCCTCCTCTTCCCTAGACCCCAGCCCGCCCGCCTTCCCCCAGACCTCACGAGCCCCCAGACCCGGGGCAGCACCCGCTTTAGATCTCAGGAGCCCGAGAAGCCACCGCCCTGGATGGGTCCCCTCCGCCCCCCACGCCCTCGCCCACCCGGAGAGTCTGGGTCCCTCGCTGCTCCTGTCCCGCCCCCTCCCCCGGCCGGGCACATGGAAGGAAGTGTTTGGAAACTGATGTAATTTCTGATGATGGAGCCGAGTGGTGTGGCCGGGAGGGAGGGAGGGGACGGGGCTGCCCGGGGTGGGGTGGCTGCCGCCGGCGAGGTGCCCCTCTCCTCGGCCCTCGGTGCTGCGGGTGGGAGGGGCCGGTGGTGCTGAGTCAGAGGGGGCCGGCCTGGAGGGAGGCTCTCGCAGGCGGTGGGCAGGCCCAAGTGCCGGCAGGAATCAGGAATCGCAGGAGCCAGGCAGCCGGCGCCAGAGCCTCAGTCCGTGCCCAGGCCCGAGCCCGGCACCAGGCCTGCCCACCCGCCGCCTGCCGCCCAGGCCCCTGCCGCTCCCTCTGCCGAAGGGCCTCCCCGGCCTCCCGCCCGCGCCCCGCCCGCGCCCGCTGCCCGCAGCCATGGTGGCCGGCATGCTCATGGCCCTGGACCAGCTCCGGGCCATTTACGAGGTGCTCTTCCGGGAGGGCGTGATGGTGGCCAAGAAGGACCGGCGGCCCCGCAGCCTGCACCCCCACGTGCCCGGCGTCACCAACCTGCAGGTCCAGCGGGCCATGGCCTCGCTGCGGGCCCGGGGCCTGGTGCGGGAGACCTTCGCCTGGCGCCACTGCTACTGGTACCTCACCGACGAGGGCGTGGCCCACCTGCGCCAGTACCTGCACCTGCCGCCCGAGATCGTGCCCGCCTCGCTGCAGCGCGTGCGCCGCCCCGTCGCCATGGCGATGCCCGCCCGCCGCGCCCCCCGCCACGTGCAGGCCGTGCAGGGGCCCCTGGGCTGCCCGCCCAAGCGGGGGCGCCCGCCCCCCGAGGACCCCGTGGGTGAGGAGCGGAGGGTCTACCGCCGGAAGCCGCCCGAGGAGGGGGCCCCCGAGGAGGGGGCCCCCGAGCCCCCCGTGGTGCCCGCCGCCGCCCCCGGAGCCCTGTCCAGGCCTGGCCCGCAGCCTGCCCCGGCCACAGGTCAGCCGCACCCCGGCCCCAGCCGGGGGGGACGGGAGGGGGAGCCGGGGCCTGGGCCTGGGGGGCTGGAGTGGGCTGTCGCACAGGCGGGGGCTCTGCTCCCGCCAGCAGGGGGCGCTCTCTGTGCCTGAGGGTGCTGGGTGCCCTGGGACCGGGCCACGTGGCTCCTCCTCCCGGCGTGAGGACCCGGGTGGATAGGCCAAGGAGGAAGCACATGGGCCCCTGCCAGCCGCCCCGAGCACGGGGCGCGGGGTGGGGCTTGTGGCCCGGACTGGCAGGACCAGCTGTTCGCCGGTGCTGCCCTCACCCAGGCCTGTCCGCCCCTGGGCCTCCTCCGCTCCTGGCGGCCCATCCAGAGGAGGTGCTGGTGCAGGGGCTGTAGCTCTGTCCAGCAGGGCGGCGGGCACCCTGCCTGCCCTTTCTGAGCCTCGCATCCGTCCAGCGGGGTGACCCCTGCCCGCACCGTCTTGTGGCTCAGATGCGGTGACTGGTGCTCGGCTGCTTGGGGCTGGTGATGGCCCCAGGCAGGAGCGCCCGGTGGCCAGAGGGCGGGCACCGGCGGGGCCCAGCCCACGCGGGGCAGGTCCTCTGTGGTCTCAGAGGATGGGACAGGCGCTGCGCCCCAGGGGCTGTCAGGGCCCTGGCTGGGCCTGCTCTGCAGCATCCTCTGTCCCTGAGCACCTGCGGCCGGACCAGGGGGTGGTGGCGGGGTGCCATGCACTGGGGAGCTCACTGGCCCCCCAGCACCAGGCAGGCTGGACCCCACTTCCTTCGTTGTGCCTCGACGCCTGGGGAGGAGCTGGCATCTGAGGGGCTGGGAGGGGGGCCTGGATTTAGGGGACGGAGATTTGCCAGGCGAATGGGGGTCACGGAACCCAGGTGGGGAGCGGGAGTCCCCGTCCCGGCCGGGTCTGTGCTGAGAACAACCCCGGGCAGTGTGCTGGGATGGTGGGGTTCAGGGGCCGCCTCTGGCTCTCCCGTGGCCTCTCTGGCTCCTGGCCATGAGATAGAGGCCTGTTCCCATAAGGAGATGAGGCCAGGCAGCCGGCCAGCAGTGACTGGTCAGCACTGACTGCATCTGGGCCAGGTCCCCGCCCAGAGCCTTCTGCCCCGGCCTCCCCTGGCCGCACCCTGTGCCTCCGTGGCCTGCAGACCCCCCGCTCCCCACCTCTGGTCCTGGTGTGGGGACCCTGGTCCCCGCCCGCCCTCCCCCTCCTCCTCCCTCCGGGCCAGGCTGGACCGCGGGCTGCGGGGCAGGCATTGGCAGCAGCGCCAGAGGGGGCCTGGGTGTGGCCGCCGTGGGCAGGGGGCACCCCCGGCCCCAACGGGGTGACTCAGTTCTCCCTTCCCAGCCGCAGCCGCAGCCGCAGCCGCTCAGAGTTTCCAACAGGAAATGAGCTCCAGCCCCGGGCTGAGTCAGGGCCCGGTGTGGGCTCCCTCCTTCCCTGTCCCTCAGGCCCGGCCCGGACGGCCCCTCTGCCTCCCCAGGGTGTGGCACCAGGCTTCCTTCTCCCGTGCGGGTGGTGGGTGAGGGCTCCGCACGTGGCCGGCCCTGGAGCCTCCGCTGCTCAGAGCTTTCTAAAACTTTTTATTTTATTTTTATGGATTACAGAGAGGAAGGAGAGGGAGAGAGAGAGAGAAACATCTATGATGAGAGAGAATCATGGATGGGCTGCCTCCTGCACGCCCCACCCTGGGCATGGAGCCCACCACCAGGGCGTGTGCCCTGACCGGGAATCAAACCACCATGACCTCCTGGTTCCAGTTCTGGCCCCTGAGCCACGCCAGCCAGGCTGCAGCTTAACGGTGGGCAAGTAGGGAGGTGGCAGAGGGCGAGGTCAGGAGCTTGTGGGCCAACGGCACTGGTTCCTAGAATGACCTGGGTCAAACGGGCCGCCTCTGTCTGCCCGGCCCTGGTCCCTGCAGGTCAGCCACACGTGCCCCCAGCCCCGCCCTGTGCCCTGGTGGTATCTCCTCCGTGTGGGAAGGTCTCTGCCAACGCTGTCCCCCGCGTACCAGCCGGATCCAGACTGAGCCCCGGGCCCAGACCGAGCCCCAGACGGAGCCCCGGGCCCAGACCGAGCCCCAGACGGAGCCCCGGGCCCAGACCGAGCCCCAGACGGAGCCCCGGGCCCAGACCGAGCCCCAGACGGAGCCCCGGGCCCAGACTGAGCCCCAGACTGAGCCCAGGCCCAGACCGAGCCCCGGGCCCAGAACGAACCCCAGACCGAGCCCCGGGCCCAGAACAAATCCCAGACCGAGCCCCGGGCCCAGACCGAGCCCCAGACCGAGCCCCAGACGGAGCCCCGGGCCCAGACCGAGCCCCAGACCGAGCCCCGGGCCCAGACCGAGCCCCAGACGGAGCCCTGGGCCCAGACTGAGCCCCAGACTGAGCCCAGGCCCAGACCGAGCCCCGGGCCCAGAACGAACCCCAGACCGAGCCCCGGGCCCAGAACAAATCCCAGACCGAGCCCCGGGCCCAGACTGAGCCCAGGCCCAGACCGAGCCCCAGGCCCAGAACGAACCCCAGACCGAGCCAGGGCCCAGGAAGCCCCACAGTCTGGACAAGGGGGCAGCTTTGAGGAGCAGCCCGGGAGGGCCCCTCGGAGGAGGCGCCTGAGCTGAGCCCTGGCCGAGGAGGAGGAAGGGACCTGCTTGGCCACCAGGAGCCCAGCGAGGGTGGGACAGGGAGGGCCGTGGCCCTGGCTACCGGTGTAGACCTGCTTTGTGGGTGGGATGGGTTTCCATAAAGAACTTCATTTACATCTCAAAGCAGCCGCACTTTCTCCGTCTCCAAAGTCCCACTGAAGCCAGAGGTTTATAGGAAAGGACGCGCCTGAGCTGTGCCTGCCCGGGCGCCCCCACCCGCCTGCACCTTGATCTTCCCGCGGCCCCGCCCGCCGGGACGCTGAGTCAGCTGTGCTGCGGGACACGAGGGTCTCGTTCGTTTAATCGTAGGTTTTTATTGATCTCAGAGAGGAAGGGAGTGGGAGAGAGGGAAACCAACGATGAGAGAGAATCATCCGTCGGCTGCCTCCTGCACACACACCCCCCTCAACTGGGGGTCAAACCTGCAACCCAGGCCTGTGCCCTGACCGGGAATCGAACCGTGACCCCCTGGTTCATAGGTCGATGCTCAACCACGGAGCCCCACCCGGGCCAGGCAGCTTTTTGGGAGAGTCCCCAGGGTGGCATCTGGGTCCCGTGTGCGGGAGGGTATCTGTCTGTAGCTGGGGGGGGAGGGGGGGGAGGGTATCCGTCTGTAGCTGGGGGTGGAGGGTATCTGTCTGTAGCTGGGGGGGGAGGGTATCTGTTGGGGGGGAGGGTATTGGGGGGGAGGGTATCTGTCTGTAGATGGGGGTGTATTGGGGGGGAGGGTATCTGTCTGTAGATGGGGGTGTATTGGGGGGGAGGGTATCTGTCTGTAGATGGGGGTGTATTGGGGGGGAGGGTATCTGTCTGTAGATGGGGGTGTATTGGGGGGGAGGGTATCTGTCTGTAGATGGGGGTGTATTGGGGGGGAGGGTATCTGTCTGTAGATGGGGGCGGGGGGATGGCAGGGGCGGGTGGCCTTTCAGCTGGTCCCGCAGTGGCCGTGGGACACGGTGGAGGAGGACCCCTGAGCAGGGACGTGGGTGTGGCTCTGCCCAGCTGGTCCTGGGGAGGGGCAGGGGAAGGGCCGGCTCTGGGAGGGGTTGGGGTGGGACGTCCGGGGCGGGGGGCTGTGGAGAGGAGGGGGCGTGGGCTGGCAGGAGAGCACAGTAGGGAAGACGGGTGCCCCGGGGGCCCTGCCTGTGGGCTCAGAGGGCTCAGCCGGGCGGGCGGGCCCACTGCACCACCCGCTGGTCTGACCCCCTGGCCAGCCGGCCGCACGCTGCTCCCCTCTGACTAAGGGGCGGCTGCGAGGAGGAGCCAGGCTCCCGGCTGGGTGGGGAGCCCTCCCTGGGCCTCCCACCCCTTCCCTCCTTCCTGCCTGCCTTCCTCTCTGCTCCGGCCCGGCCCGGCCTTCGCGGCCCGGCGTGCTGGGCGCCATGGACAGGTACAGCATGGAGGAGCTGATCCAGCTGGGCCAAGGTAGGCAGGGCCTGCCGGGCCGCAGGCCTGAGGGGCGCGGGGCCGACCGCCAACGGGCCGGGCTCCCCGGCGGCTTGTGGTGGGCCCGGGAGGGGGGGACTGGAACTTGGGGATGCAGGATGAGAGCGGCTTCCGCTCCGCGCTGCCAGGGCGTGTCTGGTGAGGGATGGAGATGCTGGCCCTGGCCCAGGTCTGGCAGCGAGAGCGGGTGTGTGTGTGTGTGTGTGTGTGTGTGATGGGCTGCCCTCGCCCTCACGAGCTGGCCCCGGCCCCAGGCCCTGATGGGCCCCTCAGAGCTGGCCGCACAGGCCAGGCCCCTCAGACAGGAGCCTCTGAAGCAGGGAGCGGGCCTTCCCGCGAGGGCCAGGAGGGGACCCCAGCGGGCCCTGGCCCGGTGTGGTTTGCTGGGCGTTGCTGCCGGCCTCCCGGGCTCAGGCCGGACTGTGTGCCCGCAGGCCGGCTCCCCGCCCTCTCTGTGCCTCGGCTTCTCACCCGCCTGATGCGGGAACAGCGCAGGACTCCGGTCCCAGGGCCCTGTGAGGGTTACACAGGATGGTGCCTGGCAGGGAAGCGCCACAAAATGCCCGGGTGTCGTCCTCGCCCTCGGTCTCTGGGGCCTGGGCGGAGGGGCAGGATGGTGACCCCCGTATCCTGTTTCCCGGCACACGGAGCTCCAGCCGGTCAGGATGTAGCGGGGGCCTGGCTGCTGGCGAGCCTCTGGCCCCGGCCTTCCACAGCCCGGGGCTCGGGGGGTGGGGGAGGGTCGGGGCAGACCCGAGTGGCCCGGGCGGGGAGCACAGCCCCTTGAGGGGGCTCTTATGCCCGCGTGGGTCTCTGGCCGGCCCGTGACCTTAAGAGGCTGTCCGCACCCTGCCCACGTGGCCTTTTCCCAGAGCACCCAGCACGCTGGGCCAGGCGCTCGCCCGCGCCCAGGGCCGGCGCGGGGCCCGGAGAGCCTGGGGCCGAGGCCGGGGGGCGCCACCACGCCGGACTGGCCTCCAGGGCCCAGGCCCCGTGCCCTCGCTGCGCGTCATGTTCTAAGTCGGGACAGATGACGGCCCTGCTTGTCCCGGATATTTATATCCCACGGGCCCCCTGCCCACCCGCCCCTCCCCCACGGCCACAGGCGCCGCCGCTGACCGCGCACGCCCGTGCCCTCCCTCCCGACACCGCTGCCCGCTCTCCGCCGCCTCCGAGGGGCCTGCGACCCTCCCTCACCCGCGCCCACTCCCGTCCGCCGAGGCCTCTCGCCGCCGTCCCCAATGAAGGTCGTGCCCGGTAGGTGGGAGCCCAGCCCGCCGGCCTCTCCCTGCACCCCGCCCGCCCGCCCGCCCGGGCCATCCGCCTCCCCTGTTCGCCGTGTGGGGGCCTCGGGACTCTGGGGCCAGAGCCTGGGCTGGGGCTGGGGCTGGGGGCCGGCCCTCCATGCCTCCCTGGGGCGCCTGGCAGCTGTCTCAGGGGGCACCCTCGGGGGCAGAGTGGGTGCTTGGCACGGACGGGGTCACCCCCCGGGTGGGGGTGGGGAGCCCCGGCGGAGGCCGCGGCGGCCGCCGGGGGTGCTCCTTGGCACGGAGTCAGCACGCCGCAGGCCCCTCCCTCCGCGGGTGTGGCCGCGGGTAAACAGGGGTTAAGGCTCCCGCTAACCTTGAGCGGTAGCTGCGCGCAGGGACAGCTGAGCTGGGCTGGGCGGCCGCGGGGACGGTGCCCAGTGACCGGCGGGAGGAGGGGCGAGGCGGTGGGAGCCCGGGCGGTGCAGGGGCCGCGCCAGTCCCAGCCCGGCCGGCGGAGCTGCAGGGCGGTCCGCGCCCCCGCCCGCCCTCGGAGGGAAGGAGGGAGGAGGGAGGGAGGGGGCCGGCCTCGCAGCCAGCGCCCCGGCCGAGGGCTGCGCCCGGCTCTGCCTGCACGCAGCCGCCGCCATGGAGCCCGCGGGCGGCCTGTTCCCCTCCCTGGTGGTGGCGGGCCACGTCGTCACCCTGGCCGCCGTGTGGCACTGGCGCCGGGGGCGCCGGCGGGCGCAGGAGGAGGAAGGTAAGCCGCCGCCGGGGCCGGGCGCTGTCACCGGAGGGAGCGGAGGCGGGGCGGGGCGGGGCGGGGGCCGCGCCTCTCTCCCCGCATTGCCCCGTCCCTCCCCTTCCTGTCCCCGAGCCGCACGTGTCCGGGGAAGCCGTGCTGCCCCCGCCTCCCACCGCCGACGCCCCCGCTCCCCTCGCTCCCCTCGCCCGGCCACCCCGCCGCCCGCGCTCCCCTCTGGTCGGGGCTGCGGCCGGCGCCCCGGGT
This sequence comes from Nyctalus aviator, assembly GCA_036971965.1. Taxonomy (NCBI): domain Eukaryota; kingdom Metazoa; phylum Chordata; class Mammalia; order Chiroptera; family Vespertilionidae; genus Nyctalus; species Nyctalus aviator. The sequence goes on along the minus strand of CM072935.1, from coordinate 48,242,269 downwards.
GCGGGAGCCCCGGGCGGGAGGGACGGGGAGCCGGGGCGGCTGTCAGCACCGCCCGCAGGTGCCCGGCCGCTCCTGCCCCGCCGAGCCCGCCCCCTGCAGGCCGAGCTGCCCAGTGGAGGCAGGTGCCTCCGAGCCGGTGCCAGCGCCCTGTGCCCGGGACAGCCCGGCGGCAGCCAGGCTGCACCTGCCCCCCCGCCCCCGCCCCGGCTCAAAGTCACCGCCCGGGGCTGCAGCCCGCAGCCGGGCCTGCTCAGCCCGGGCCCAGCCCGGCCCCAGCGGACTGCGCGGCGGCTCTGCGCCCGCGGGGCTGGGGGGCTGCTGGCCGGAGGGGCCGCCCTATGGGGCGCGGGGAGCCGGGCTCGGGTCTGCGCCCACGGCCTGGGTGCGGGCCTCGTCCCCGTGGGGGTGACGGGACCCCCTGGCAGGCCCGCTGCCCCAGGTCTGAGTCAGGATGGGGCGTCAGGGCGTGGTTTCGGGGGGCTGGGGAGCGGCGGTGACTCAGCTGCGGTCAGTCCGTGCGCAGGCCGGCTGCTCCCCTGGGCCCGCCCGCCCTCCCTCCCTCCCTGCCCCCCTGCCCCCCGCTCCCTGCCCCCTCCTGCCCCCCCCTGCCCCCCGGGAGCCCTCCGCCCGGTCCGGCTGCCCCCGCCGCGGTGCCCTGGGCTCGGCCTCTCTGCCCGTTTTGGGCTGATCCCCCAGCGCCTCCCAGTCCCCGTCTCCCCGCCCCCGCCTCTGGCGCGTCCCGCCGGGGGAGCCTCCTCTGGGGAGTTCCCGGCTGGGGGGTGGGGGTTCCCTCCTCGGAGCCTGGGCGCCCCCAGTCCCAGCCCCGGCCCTCCGCCCGGCGCCCGGGAGAGCAGGGTCCCCCGCCCGGGGGTGCGGCTTCCGGGCCGCGGGGCGGGGCGCCCACGGGGGCAGGTTCTCCGGTCCGGGCGCCGCGCGGGGGGAGGGCCAGAGCCGGCGTGGCTGGAGCGGCACTGGCCGGCGCCTCGGTGCGCATCGATCGGAGCGATCGCAGGGCCCATGGCCGCGGCCGGCGCGTGGGGGGCGGGGGGCGCCTTCGCCGGGGCGGCGCTGCTGGAGCGGCCGTGCTGGCTGGACGGCGGCTGCGAGCGCGCCCGCAGGGGCTACCTCTACGGGCTGCTGTGCTGCGTAGGTGGGTGCGGCGGGGGGGGGGGGGGGGGGGCGTCCCGGTCCCGGAGCTGCCGGGGCGGAGGGCGGAGGGCGGAGGGCGGAGGGCGGAGGGCGGAGGGCGGAGGGCGGGGGCGGAGAGGGCCGCGGTGCCTCCAGGTGCAGCCCCGCCCCCGCCCTTCCCGGAAACACCTGGGAGGGGGAGGAGGGAGGGGGAGCAGGGAGGAGGGAGGGGGGAGGCGGGGCCGGATTGCGGGGTTTGGCCTCGGATCCGCCGGGACGAGGGCGGAGGGAAGCGGGCGACGAGGGCGGCGTTTGCCTGTCGGGCTGTCCATGGGGTCCGGGCAGCTCCGGGGGCTCCGATGGGGCGGAGGGCAGCTCCGGGGGGCTCAGGGTCAGGCACATGGAGGAGCCGGTGCGGGTAGTGTGTCCTGGGGCGGCCGGGCTGGGGGCAGGGGCCGGGGCGGGGGCCAGCGGGGAGGGGTCTGCGGAGGAGGGGGGCGATGAACCCTGAGACCCCGGAGGGCCTCAGAGGAGGGGCCTCCGGGGGATGGCGGTGTCACTACTTCCCCCTTCCCCCCACACCTGCACCCGTGGGCCCCCGTTGGCGGAGAGAAGGCGGGGGAGGGGTCTGAGGGGTGCTTCCACCAGTCTTGGGTGTCGGGCCTGGTGCCCCTGGGCTGCATGAATCTTCTGGGGTCCCTGTCCTCCTCCGCACCCGTTCCTGGGGCCCCTGGAGTGTCCCCTAACCCAGTGCCTGCCCCCTGCAGGCAGGGGCCTGCCTCCATTCCCGCCGCCCGGCCCAGAGCCTGCCGCCAGCAGGTGCTCACACAGGCCCCTGGACTCTGGCCGCTGCTGGATCCTCAGAGACTCCAACCTGGGGAGGGCCCGGTGGGGGTGTTGGGGCCGAGACAAGTTCTGGGTGTGCCCGGTGCTGGGAGCCGTGGCCAGCCCTGCCCAGGTGAGGGTGGGGAGCGGTGGCTGCGGAGGAGAAGGAGGAGGGGGAGGAGGAGGAGGAGGAGGAAGAGGAGAGGACTGAGACCTTGAGAGAAGGTGGGGGCCCAGCCAGCTCCTCCGGGCTTGGGCCCCGCCCCACAGGGTTTGGGCGCCCTCCTGTGGCCGCCGAGGGCAGCGGAGGGATAAGGGGGGCGGCTTTTCCCGGAATGGGGCCGGAGTGGGGAGTGGGAGGGCGCTGCCCACAGCTGGATCCCATCAGGCAGAGGCTCGGCTGGAAAATTCTTGCGGTCGGGGCCGCATTCTTTCCCTCGAGGGGAGCGGAGCACCCCAGCCGCCCGCCCTCTGCTCCTCTTCCACCTTTACAGCCCGAGCTGCTATCTGTGGGCCCTCCCAGTGCAAACATCCCCACCCATCCTGCGCCCCCCGCCCCGGGCGGCTTCCTGTCCCGTGAGTCACCGGCCCCCTCCCCAGCTCTGACTCACTGCGCCCCCCCCCACCCGTCCCCTGCTCCCCGCGGCCCAGCCCCCTCCCTCCCCGACGGGCAGAGTTCCTGCAGCTCGGCTGGGCGGCCCTGCGGTGAGTCAGCGCCCAGCTATGTGCCGCTCTGCCCACCGCCCTGCCCACCGCGGCTCTGCCTGCAGACCCTGCAGCCAGGACGGGCAGTTTGGGCAGCGCCAGGCCTGCCCGGAGCACCGGAGTGGCCCAGCAGCGGGCACGTGGGCCTCTGAGGAGCTGGGGTTTGGGGGGACAGTGGGTCTCCCGGGCCAGGAGTCACTCGGTTTCAGGGGCCCCTCCAGCAGGTGGGGTAGGCACCCTGGGCCCAGCCCCCCACTAACTGCACGCCCCGTGCAGGGGCTGCCCCGGGGGTGGCCGTGGGGATGCAGACAGCGTGCGGCCGAGGCCGGGCCCTCAGACACACACACACACACACACACACACACACTCAGTCCCGCTGTGGGCAGGATGGGTGAGGAAACCCCTGGGTTTCCTGTTTCTGCTGGCGGAGGGTGGGGCGGGGGAGGGCTCCTGCCTCTCTCCGGAACACTCCCTCTGGGGGGTGGGGTGGGGCCCCTGGGCGGGACGGAGCTGGGGAGCACCCGGCAGGGAGTGGCCGGGCAGACCGGGCCGGAGCGGAGCCGCTGTGAGCGGGGAGCGAGGGTGTCTGTGCAGCCGCCGCAGCCTCTTCCGTCCGTCCTTCCGTCCGTGCGCGCACACCGAGGGCAGACCCGGCCAGGGACAGAGCGAGGGCGGGGGCGCCATGTCTCAGCACCGGCTCCGCGTGCCTGAGCCCCAGGGCCTGGGCGGCAAGAGAACCAGCTCGGAGGACAACCTCTACCTGGCCGTGCTCAGGGCCTCGGAGGGCAAGAAAGGTAGCGGCCCGGGCGGCGGCCGCTTCCTGCGGCCGGAGGGAGGCCTGGCTGCGGGCGGAGGCGGGCCGGGCTCCGGGGTCTGAATGTGGGGGACAGACAGGGCCCGGGGCTAAGGGAGGGGCTGGGCCCAGGCTGGCGAGGCTGGCGGGGCCTCGGGTACGGGTACGGGTACGGGGCCTCCTGGGCGGGGCGCTCCGGCCCTACAGAGGGCCCATCACCCGCTGGGGACATGGCCGGTCGGGGAGCCTCTCTGCTCGGGCGTCTGGGAAGCGTGGGGACGGGCAGGCTGGGACTTGTGCGCTCCTGCTCCGGCTCCGGCTCCAGCTCTGCGCTCTGGGCGTGGCTGCAGCTCGACCCTCCCACCTGTGGGGGACAGCGGGGCACTAAGCAGTGGGCACTGTGGACCTCCCACCTGTGGGGGACAGCGGGGCACTAAGCAGTGGGCACTGTGGACCCCCCACCTGTGGGGGACAGCGGGGCACTGAGCAGTGGGCACCGTGGACCCCCCACCTGTCGGGGGCACTGAGCAGTGGGCACCGTGGACCCCCCCACCTGTCGGGGGCACTGAGCAGTGGGCACCGTGGACCCCCCACCTGTCGGGGGCACTGAGCAGTGGGCACCGTGGACCCCCCACCTGTCGGGGGCACTGAGCAGTGGGCACCGTGGACCCCCCACCTGTCGGGGGCACTGAGCAGTGGGCACCAGGGACCCCCCATCTGTGGGGGGCACTGAGCAGTGGGCACCGTGGACCCCCCATCTATCTGTGGGGGGCACTGAGCAGTGGGCACTGGTCTGGCCTCCTGCCCCCTCCCTGCCAGGACGCCGTGGCCGGGCCTGGGCCCCGTGGCCCCTGCCTGCTGGTGGGCCGTGGGGTCTGTGTGGCTGGAGCCCCGCCCGGCGGGCCCCGGACGGCGTGGGGCTGCCCCCTGGGCTTCTCCGGCCCTGGTGACCGGCTTTGTCTCTGCAGACGAGCGGGACCGTGTGCAGAAGAAAACCTTCACCAAGTGGGTGAACAAGCACCTCATCAAGGTGGGCGCCTGTGTGTGTGCGGGAAACGGGGGGGGGGGGCGGGGAGGGAATGAGGAGCCGGTGGAGGGGGTGCCGGGCCCTCTGCCTGACCTGTCCGAAGGTGCCCCACCCCTGCCCTCACGGTCCCGAAGGCTGGGAGCTCACCTTTCATCTCCAACCTGTGGTTTTCTCTCTGGCTTCCTCCTGCCTCCTGCCTCCTCCTCCTTCTCCTCCTCCTCCTCTCTCTCTCCTGGACTCTCCTGGTCTCTCCTCACCTGCCCTGTAGCACTGGAAGGCAGAGGTAGGTGCCTCTGAACACGCAGGGGGCCTGGGGTCTGGGGCCTGGGGTGCATGCCCCGGGGCCTGCGGGCGGCACTGGGGAGCCTGTGGCTGACGCAGCCCCCGCCCCGCAGGCTCAGAGGCACATCAGCGACCTGTACGAGGACCTTCGCGATGGCCACAACCTCATCTCCCTGCTGGAGGTGCTCTCGGGGGACAGCCTGGTACGTGCGCCCGCCCCGCGCCCCTGCGGCCGCCTGCCTCACCCGGACCCTGTCTGCCTTCCTCCCTCCAGGCCTTCCCCGGCTCGCGCCTCCCTGGGCCTCCGGCCCGGCCGGGCCGGGCCCCGCTGCTCTCCTCCCCGAACCCCGATACAATAACCTCACGCTCTACTCTGCTTTGGTTTCTCTGCTGCTTGGACTCTGAACCTTGACCTCTGCCCTTTACCCTTTGCCCTGCTCTGGCCGGGCAGCCAAGAGAGCGGGACCTAATCGGGAGCTCGCGCCTGGTGAGTGGCTGTGCCCGCTGGCCGCGGCGGCCGGGCCCCCCGAGGCCGGACCCCAGCTCGCCGGCCCGACCGGGACCGCGGGGCTGCCACCACGGGGCAAGAGCCCCCCCCCGCCACTGCCCTCCCTCCGCCCGCGGCTTCCTGGCTACTGTCTCCTCCCCAGCCCCTTCCTTCCTTCCCTTGGCCTGGGCCTGGCGGCTGGACTTCCCAACCCGCTGGGCCTGGGGGGAGGGGAGGAGGGGCCAGAGACCAGAGGGGGCGGCGGCCATGCCTGGGGTCGGGAGGGGGCGGGGCTGTGCCTCTGCCCCTGACGCCGCCCGCCCCCCACAGCCCCGAGAGAAGGGGAGGATGCGCTTCCACAAGCTGCAGAACGTGCAGATCGCCCTGGACTACCTGCGGCACCGCCAGGTGAGGCCCCCCTCCCCCCGCCTGCGCCCCTCCCGCCCCCCCCCCCCCGCCCGCGGGCACCTCTGAGGCCCCTCGCCTGCAGGTGAAGCTGGTGAACATCAGGAACGATGACATCGCCGACGGCAACCCCAAGCTGACCCTCGGCCTGATCTGGACCATCATCCTGCACTTCCAGGTAGCGCCCGCCGCCGCTGCCCCCGCCCTGCCGCTCCCCAGCCCCGGGCTGCCTCTCCAGCGCCTGCCTACCCTGTGCCCTCTGGCCCTGTCTGGGCACGGCCGAGCGCCTCCCTGTGGAGGAATGCCTGCCCGGGGAGGCTGTGGAGAGGCTCCCTGCACCGGTGACTCATCCGCTGCCCGCCCGGCTGCACAGGAAGCCGCAAATCTGAGGCTGGGCAGGCAGAGCCCTGCTGGCAGGGGCTGAGTCAGAGGCCGATGGGCAGAGACGGGAGGAGACAGGCAGCCAGGCCTGAGGGTGGATCCCACAGGGCCAGGCGGTGCCATGGCGGCCGTGCCCAGACCCAGAGACCCTCCCCCCGCCTGCCGCCCGCCCCTCACCCGGGCCCGAGCTGGGGGAGCTCTGGGACCTGCGGCTGCTCTTCTCGGCCCCCCTCCACCTTGGGGGGCTCAGGCTGCGGAGGGAGCCCCCTGGGGAGCCGGCCATGTCCACGGGGGGGCTGAGGGGGGCCTGACTTGGGCTCCCGCAGCTGCAGGCAGATGTGGCCTGGCCTCCGGGGTTGCAGTGTGGTGGGTCCCAGCTGCACAGGAGGGTGAGGGTTAGGGTGCCACAGGCCGCCTCTGCCCTGCAGGCGGTGGTGGGTGGTGGGTGGTGGGCGTGGGGGTGGGTGGTGGGTGGTGGGTGGTGGGGGTGAGCGGTGAGTGGTGGGAGTGGGTGTGGGTGGTGGGTGGTGGGTGGTGGGGGTGAGGGGTGGGTGGTGGGAGTGGGTGTGGGTGGTGGGTGGTGGGTGGTGGGGGTGGGGGTGGGTGTGGGTGGTGGGCGTGGGGGTGGGTGGTGGGGGTGGGTGGTGGGGGTGGGCACGGCGGGCGGGCAGTGGTGGGGGTGGGTGGTGGCACGGGCCAGCGGGCGCCTGGCTGAGCTCCCCGCCCGCGGGCAGATCTCGGACATCCAGGTGAGCGGGCAGTCGGAGGACATGACGGCCAAGGAGAAGCTGCTGCTGTGGTCCCAGCGGATGGTGGAGGGCTACCAGGGCCTGCGCTGCGACAACTTCACCACCAGCTGGCGGGACGGCCGGCTCTTCAACGCCATCCTCCACCGGCACAGGTGGGCGCGGCGGGCGGGCGGGGCCGACAAGCGGGGGCAGGGAGGTGGCGCAGGGGCGGCGGCTCGGCCCACAGGAACCCCTGCCCGGGGCCGGTGCCCGTGCCAGCCTGCTCGCCGGGCGGACGCAGGCCCAGCCGCGCCTCACCCGCCCCGCGGCCCTTCCAGCCCCCTCGGGCCGAGGGCCCGCCGCCGTGAGCGCCTCGGGGGCTGCCGGGGGTCCGGGTGGCCGGGCCGCGCGGGGGAAGGTCCTCGGGGCCTGGGCCCCCACCCAGGAAGGGCCTGGGGCCCGCGGGGCAGGGTGGCCGCAGGGCGCCCCACTGACCGGCACCCTCGCTCCGCGCAGGCCGCCTGCAGCTGTGCCCACCCGGGGCTTGGAGCACCAGGGGTGGGCCCAGAGGGCAGAGGCACCTGTGTGGGCAGGCCGGGCCTGGGGGGCAGGGTGCTTTCCAGGGGACGTGGGGCTGGGGGTTCGATACGGGACGGTCTGTGTGCTGACGAGTCCTCGGCCCCGCCGGCCCCGTGCCCCCGCCCGCCGGCCCCACGACGCCTGCTCTGCCCACAGGCCCATGCTCATCGACATGAACAAGGTGTACGGCCAGACCAACCTGGAGAACCTGGACCAGGCCTTCTCGGTGGCCGAGCGGGACCTGGGCGTGACCCGGCTGCTGGACCCGGAGGGTGGGCGCCCTGCCCCTCCTCCCGCCCCCTCCTCCCCCCGCCCCTCCTCCCGCCCCCTCCTCTCCCCCGCCCCTCCTCCCGCCCCCTCCTCTCCCCCGCCCCTCCTCCTCTCCCCCCCGCCCCTCCCGCCCCCTCCTCCCGCCCCCTCCTCTCCCCCGCCCCTCCTCCCGCCCCCTCCTCCCGCCCCCTCCTCCTCTCCCCCCCGCCCCTCCCGCCCGCCCCTGCTGACCTCCGACCTCCCCCCCAGATGTGGACGTCCCTCAGCCGGATGAGAAGTCCATCATCACGTACGTGTCCTCCCTGTATGACGCCATGCCCCGGGTGCCGGATGCGCAGGACGGGGTGAAGGCCAACGTGAGTGGCGGCCGGGCCCGGGTGGGCGGGGCGGGGCGGGCGGGGTGGGTGGGGGCGGCCCCCATGGCCCCCGTGGCCCTGACGGACGGCCCGGCCCAGGAGCTGCAGCTGCGCTGGCAGGAGTACCGGCAGCTGGTGATGCTGCTGCTGCAGTGGGTGCGGCACCACACCGCCGTCTTCGAGGAGCGCAAGTTCCCCTCCAGCTTCGAGGAGATCGAGGTGGGCGCCTCCTCGCGGGCGGCCGGGCGGGCGGGCGGCCGGGCGGGAGCCAGGCCGGTGCTGACCGCTCGGCCCCGCAGATCCTGTGGTGCCAGTTCCTGAAGTTCAAGGAGACGGAGCTCCCGGCCAAGGAGGCCGACAAGACCCGGTCCAAGGGCATCTACCAGTCCCTGGAGGTGAGCGGGCGGGGGCCGGGGCCGTGGTCTCAGAGCTCGGGGGCCTCTGAGCCAGCGAGGCCTCAGGGCGGCCGGCGGCGGGCGGGCTGGGTGCCTGGAGGCCGGGGGGCTGGCACCCCCGCCCCGTGGCCCGGGCCTGAGTTTGGCTCGCCCGCAGGGGGCAGTGCAGGCGGGCCAGCTCAAGGTGCCGCCCGGCTACCACCCGCTGGACGTGGAGAAGGAGTGGGGCAAGCTGCACGTGGCCATCCTGGAGCGGGAGAAGCTGCTGCGGAGCGAGTTTGAGAGGTGGGCGGGCGGCCGGCGGGCGCTGGGCGGGCCGGCTGCGGTTGCCGGCGGGCGGGCCCTGCGGTGGCAGGGAAGCCACCCGCGATGAGTCACCGCCTGGGAGGAAATCCCCCCCGCCCCGGGCTGCACACCCACACCGGCCGCGGCGGACACTGGGCTGCAGCCGGCGGGGAGGCCGGGCGGGCGGGCGCTGCTCTGCCGTCGGAGCCGGAGCCGGCGAGCGGCCCCTGGGCAGCCCCTCACGGCGGTCCCTGGCCTTGGGCCTTAGGCTGGAGACCCTGCAGCGCATCGTCAGCAAGCTGCAGATGGAGGCCGGGCTGTGCGAGGAGCAGCTGAACCAGGCCGACGCCCTGCTGCAGTCGGTGAGGGGGGCAGGGCTGGGCTGGGCAAGGGGGAGGGGAGCGGGAGGGGTACGGGGAGGGGGAGGAGCCCACACCTGCCCCGCCTCCCCCCCCCCCCCCCCCCCCCCGCCCGCTCCTCCCTCCTGGCATGTGGCCCACGCTGACTGCTAGTTGGGCTGAGCTGGCTCCGGGCACCATCGGCTCAGAGGGTGTGGCGGGCGAGGCCCGGGAACCGAAGGGGCGTGACTGAGCCATGAAGGGACTGGCTGCTTGGACCCAGGGAGGCCTCTGGACAGGGTCCTGGTCCCCTCGAGGGCCAGGGCTGGGAATTAAAAAAACAAAACAAAAACATTTTTATTGATTTCCGAGAGGAAGGGAGAGGGGGAGAAACATCAGTGATGAGAGAGAATCATTGAGCGTCTGCCCCCTGGTGGTCAGTGCATGTCATTCATAGTGACCACCATTTGGCCAATTTGCATATTAGGCTTTTATTTTTTTATTTTTAATTTTTAAATATATTTTATTGATTTTTTACAGAGAGGAAGGGAGAGAGATAGAGAGATAGAAATGTCGATGAGAGAGAAACATCGACCAGCTGCCTCTTGCACACCCCTTTCGGGGGATGTGCCCGCAACCAATGTACATGCCCTTGACCAGAATTGAACCTGGGACCTTTCAATCCGCAGACCAACGCTCTACCACTGAGCCTAACCGGTTTCGGCATATTAGGCTTCTGTTATTATAGATTACTATAGATTGACTTCAGAGAGGAAGCGGGAGGGAGAGCCAGGTAGAAACATCCTGTACGCCGGGGATCGAGCCTGCCACCGGGGCCTGGGCCCTGACCGGGATTCAAACCGTGACCCTCCAGGCCGCACTCTACCCACTGAGCCACCCAGGCCGGGCAGGGCCGGCAGCCTGTGCATCGGGAGGATGCGCAGGGAGGGCAGGGGAAGGGCCGGGGCCGGGGTCTGAGTCACGGCGCCCACCACGCAGGACATGCGGCTGCTGGCCGCGGGCAAGGCGCCCCAGCGGGCGGGCGAGGTGGAGCGGGACCTGGACAAGGCGGACGCCATGATCCGGCTGCTGTTCAACGACGTGCAGGCCCTGAAGGACGGGCGGCACCCGCAGGGCGAGCAGATGTACCGCAGGTGGGCGGGCGCCTGCGGGGGCCGGGGCCGGGGCGGGGCCGGGCCAGCTCCCCGCTCACCTCCGCACCCCCCCCCCAGGGTTTACCGCCTGCACGAGCGCCTGGTGGCCATCCGCACCGAGTACAACCTGCGGCTGAAGGCGGGCGTGGCCGCCCCCGCGGCCCCCGTGACCCAGGTGACCCAGGTGACTCTGCAGGCCCAGCGGCACCCCGAGCTGGAGGACTCCACGCTGCGCTACCTGCAGGACCTGCTGGCCTGGGTGGAGGACAACCAGCACCGCGTGGACGGCGCCGAGTGGGGCGTGGACCTGCCCAGCGTGGAGGCGCAGCTGGGCAGCCACCGCGGCCTGCACCAGTCCATCGAGGAGTTCCGGGCCAAGATCGAGCGGGCGCGGAGCGACGAGGTGCCTGGTGCCGCGGGACGGGCGGGCGGGGCGGGCGGGGCCCCTCCACGCAGGCCTCACCTCCCGTCCCTGCAGGGCCAGCTCTCCCCCGCCATCCGGGGCACCTACCGCGAGTGCCTGGGCCGGCTGGACCTGCAGTTCGCCAAGCTGCTGGTGAGCGGGCGGGCGGGCGGCAGGGGCGGGGCTCTGGGGCGGGTCCGGCCGCGGGGACGCCGTCCGTGGACACGCCCGCTCCCCCCAGAACTCCTCCAAGGCCCGGCTGCGGGCGCTGGAGAGCCTGCACGGCTTCGTGTCCGCCGCCACCAAGGAGCTCATGTGGCTGAGCGAGAAGGAGGAGGAGGAGGTGGGCTTCGACTGGAGCGAGCGCAACGCCAACATGGCCGCCAAGAAGGAGAGCTACTCGGTGAGGCCCCGCCCGCACCCCGAGCTGGTGGCCCCTCGTGCTGGCCGGGCGGTCAGCTCCAGGCCCACAGGGGAGGGCCCATCCGGGCGGTCAGCTCCAGGCCCACAGGGGAGGGCCCCTCCGGGCGGTCAGCTCCAGGCCCGCGGGGGAGGGCCCCTCCGGGCGGTCAGCTCCAGGCCCACGGGGGAGGGCCCCTCCGGGCGGTCAGCTCCAGGCCCACGGGGGAGGGCCCCTCAGGGCAGTCAATCCAGGCCCACAGGGGACGGTCCCTCCGGGCGGTCAGCTCCAGGCCCGCGGGGGACGGTCCCCCTGGGCAGGCAGGTCCAGGCCCGCGTGGGAGGGTCCTTCAGGGCAGGCAGGTCCAGGCCCGCGGGGAGCCCCCTGCGGGAGCCGGCAGACCAGGTGTGGCCCGACGCTGTCCCTGAGACGCTGCCCGTCTGTCAGGCGCTGATGCGTGAGCTGGAGCTGAAGGAGAAGAAGATCAAGGAGATCCAGACCACAGGGGACCGGCTGCTGCGCGAGGACCACCCTGCTCGGCCCACCGTGGAGGTGGGGCTCGGGGACGGGCTCCGGACCGGGCTGCGGGGGACGGGGGCTGAGGGGACCGGGCTGCGGGGGACGGGCTCCGGACCGGGCTGCGGGGGACGGGTTCCGGACCGGGCTGAGGGGGACGGGGGCTGAGGGGGACGGGGGCGGAGGGCGGAGGGGGGATGGGAGGCTGCGGGGATACAGGGGGCTGAGGGGGGACGGGGGGCTGAGGGGGGACGGGGGCTGAGGGGACCGGGCTGAGGGGGCACGGGGGGCTGAGGGCGGAGGGGGGACGGGGGGCTGAGGGGATACAGGGGGCTGAGGGTGGACAGGGGGCTGAGGGGACCGGGCTGAGGGGGCATGGGGGGCTGAGGGTGGAGGGGGGACGGGGGGCTGCGGGGATACAGGGGGCTGAGGGGGGACGGGGGGCTGAGGGGGACCGGGGCTGAGGGGGGACGGGGAGCTGAGGGCAGACAGGGGGCTGAGGGGGACGGGGGCTGAGGGGACCGGGCTGAGGGGGACCGGGCTGAGGGGACCGGGCTGAGGGGGACCGGGCTGCGGGGGGGCGGGGGGCTACGGGGACCGGGCTGAGGGGGGACGGGGGCTGAGGGCGGAGGGGGGACGGGGGGCTGCGGGGATACAGGGGGCTGAGGGGGACAGGGGGCTGAGGGCGGATGGGGCTGAGGGGGCTTGGGGCTGAGGGGACCGGGGCAGAGGGGACTTGGGGCTGAGGGCGGACGGGGCCTTAAGGGGACCGGGGCAGAGGGCACCGGGGCTGTGGGGTCGGAGGACGGCGGGGCCAGGGCTGGGACCTGCAGGCTGACGGGGGCCCGTGTGCAGTCCTTCCAGGCGGCCCTGCAGACCCAGTGGAGCTGGATGCTGCAGCTGTGCTGCTGCGTAGAGGCGCACCTGAAGGAGAACACGGCCTACTTCCAGGTGAGCCCGCCGCCTGCCCGGGGTGCCCCGAGCCCTAGGCCCCCTGGGGCACGCGCACCCCCCACCCCCCGCCCTGCACCGCCACCCTCCCCCCACCCCTGCGTGTGCGTGTCCGCCCTGAGCCCGGCCTGGCCCCTCCCTGCAGTTCTTCTCAGACGTGCGGGAGGCGGAGGAGCAGCTGCGGAAGCTGCAGGAGACCATGCGCAGGAAGTACACCTGCGACCGCTCCATCACCGTCACGCGCCTCGAGGACCTGCTGCAGGACGCCCAGGTGAGCCGGCCGGGAAGGCCCTGGGCAGCTGCTCTGCTGCAGCTTTCCCCGAACACGGCCCGTGGGCGTCACAGCGAGGGGCTGAGGTGGGCGGAGGCCGTGCCCTGAGCTGGGGTGGGGCGCCCGGAGGGCTGGCTTTGGCAGTGCTGGGGGAGGGACGGAGGAGAGAGAAGCAGGGAGCTGCTGGCTGGGCTCGGTGCTCAGAGGGAGGCCCAGTGGAGGCTGGGGGAGCCCTGGGCAGTCCTGGGTGGGTCTGGCCCCCTGGAGGGCCGAACGGGAGGGAGGTGACGGGCACGGGGAGGGAGAGGGGAGAGGAGACGGGCTGCTTGGGGACCAGAGTGCAGCTGGGCCGTCCCTGGAGGTGCAGCCTGTGGCCTGGGGTCAGCGCTGGCGAGGAAGGAAGGAGCCGGGGAGGCCACGCTGGGGACCTGCCTCGGCCCCGTGTCCCGTTTCCACGCGCCCGGCGCCCTCCTGAGCCGTGGAAGGTCCCCTGACCTGCCAGGCGGGGCGGGGGGGCTCATGGTCCCCTGGGCACCTGCTGCCCGGACGCGGGGTGACGGCCCCCTCCCCGCAGGACGAGAAGGACCAGCTGACCGAGTACCGGGGGCACCTGTCCGGCCTCGCCAAGCGCGCCAAGGCCATCGTGCAGCTGAAGCCCCGCAACCCGGCCCACCCCGTGCGGGGCCGCGCGCCGCTGCTGGCCGTGTGCGACTACAAGCAGGTGGAGGTGCGCTGGGCTGGCCGTGGAGGGTGCGGGCGGGGGCCGGGCGGCGTGGCCGCGCTGACCGCTCCGCTGCCCCAGGTGACCGTGCACAAGGGGGACCAGTGCCAGCTGGTGGGCCCGGTGCAGCCGAACCACTGGAAGGTGGCCAGCAGCGCCGGCTCCGAGGCCACCGTGCCCTCCGTGTGCTTCCTCCTGCCCCCGCCCAACCCCGAGGCCCAGGAGGCCGTCGCCAGGTGGGTGGCCGGGTCCGGCCGCGGGGCGGGCGGGGTGGGGGTGGGGGTGGGTGGCCGGGTCCGGGGCGGGGCGGGGCGGGCGGGGTGGGGGTGGGTGGCCCGGGTCCGGGGCGGGGCGGGCGGGGTGGGGGTGGGTGGCCGGGTCCGGGGCGGGGCGGGCGGGGTGGGGGTGGGTGGCCGGGTCCGGGGCGGGGCGGGCGGGGTGGGGGTGGGTGGCCCGGGTCCGGCCGCGGGGCGGGCGGGGTGGGGGTGGGTGGCCGGGTCCGGCCGCGGGGCGGGCGGGGGTGGGGGTGGGTGGCCGGGTCCGGCCGCGGGGCGGGCGGGGTGGGGGTGGGTGGCCGGGTCCGGCCGCGGGGCGGGCGGGGGTGGGGGTGGGTGGCCGGGTCCGGCCGCGGGGCGGGCGGGGTGGGGGTGGGTGGCCGGGTCCGGCCGCGGGGCGGGCGGGGGTGGGGGTGGGTGGCCGGGTCCGGCCGCGGGGCGGGCGGGGTGGGGGTGGGTGGCCGGGTCCGGCCGCGGGGCGGGCGGGGTGGGGGTGGGTGGCCGGGTCCGGCCGCGGGGCGGGCGGGGTGGGGGTGGGTGGCCGGGTCCGGCCGCGGGGCGGGCGGGGTGGGGGTGGGTGGCCGGGTCCGGCCGCGGGGCGGGCGGGGTGGGGGTGGGTGGCCGGGTCCGGCCGCGGGGCGGGCGGGGTGGGGGTGGGTGGCCGGGTCCGGCCGCGGGGCGGGCGGGGTGGGGGTGGGTGGCCGGGTCCGGCCGCGGGGCGGGCGGGGTGGGGGTGGGTGGCCCGGGTCCGGGGCGGGCGGGGGTGGGGGTGGGTGGCCGGGTCCGGGGCGGGCGGCGGGGGTGGAGGTGGGTGGCCGGGTCCGGCCGCCGGGGCGGGCGGCGGGGGTGGGGGTGCCTGGCGCCGCTGACCGCACCCCTGACCTGCCAGGCTGGAGGCCCAGCACCAGGCGCTGGTCACGCTGTGGCACCAGCTGCACGTGGACATGAAGAGCCTCCTGGCGTGGCAGAGCCTCAGCCGCGACCTGCAGCTCATCCGCTCCTGGTCCCTGGTCACGGTAGGCGGGGCCCCGGGCGTGGCGGGGGCTTCCGCGGCCGGGCCGGCCGTGTGCTCAGCTCCCCGTGCCCCCTCCCCCCTCCCCCCAGTTCCGCACGCTGAAGCCCGAGGAGCAGCGCCAGGCCCTGCGCAACCTGGAGCTGCACTACCAGGCCTTCCTGCGCGACAGCCAGGACGCCGGCAGCTTCGGGCCCGAGGACCGGCTGCAGGCCGAGCGCGAGTACGGCTCCTGCAGCCGCCACTACCAGCAGCTGCTGCAGAGCCTGGAGCAGGGTAGGCCAGTGGCCCGAGCCGGCGGGCGGGTGGGTGGGCGGGTGGGCGAGCTGGTGGCTGGGTGGACAGGTGGGTGGGCGGGCGGGCGGGCTTGCGGCCTGGGTGGACAGGTGGGCGGGCTTGTAGCCTGGGTGGACAGGTGGGCGGGCTTGTAGCCTGGGTGGACGGGTGGGCGGCGTCTGAGCGGCCCGCGCCCCCAGGGGAGCAGGAGGAGTCCCGCTGTCAGCGCTGCATCTCGGAGCTCAAGGACATCCGGCTGCAGCTGGAGGCCTGCGAGACGCGCACCGTGCACCGCCTGCGGCTGCCGCTGGACAAGGAGCCGGCGCGGGAGTGCGCCCAGCGCATCGCCGAGCAGCAGGCAGGCGCCCGCCCCGCCCCCCTCCCTCCCCTGCCCTCCCCTCCCCGGCCCGTGCTCAGCTCCCTCCTCTCCTCGCTCTCAGAAAGCACAGGCCGAGGTGGAAGGGCTGGGCAAGGGGGTGGCCCGGCTCTCCGAGGAGGCGGAGAAGGTGCTGGCCCTGCCCGAGCCCTCCCCGGCCGCCCCCACCCTGCGCTCGGAGCTGGAGCTGACCCTGGGCAAGCTGGAGCAGGTCCGCAGCCTCTCCGCCATCTACCTGGAGAAGTGAGTGTGCCTGGCCGGCGGGAGGGCGCCGAGCAGAGGGGAGGCCAGGCCGGCGGGAGGGCGCCGAGCAGAGGGGAGGCCAGGCCAGAGGGAGGGCGCTGAGCAGAGGGGAGGCCGGGAGGGCGCTGAGCAGAGGGGAGGCCAGGCCGGCAGGAGGGTGCTGAGCAGAGGACCCCCCGTGGGGAGGACAGGCTGGCAGTGGGGGTCTGTGGAGGGGGTGCTCAGGGGGCGGTGGGTGTGGCCCTGGCCGGCGTGGCTCTGGTTAGAGGGTCGGCCTATGGACCAAAAGGTCCCGGGTTCGATTCCGATCAAGGGCATGGTGCTTGGCTGCAGGCTCCTCCCAGCCTGGATCCGTCGGGACGTGTGCAGCAGGCACCCTATCTCTGTGCTTCTATCACATGGGTGTTTCTCTCTCCCTCTCATCCACTCTCTCTAAAATCCATGGGAAACATCCCTGGATGGGGATAAACAAACAAAAGAAGAGGTGCTGGGTGTGGACCAAGGTGGGGGGCATGGATGTAGAGAGGGGTTCAGCCCTGGGCCTTGAAGGCGGGACTTCCTGATGACTGGACCCGGGCTAAGGGGTGGCTCCCGGAGGTGGGGGCTGTGGGCGTGAGGACTCGGGGGGATCCCCCCGTGTGATGTCAGCAGCTGGGTGTCTGAGGGACGTGTGGACGGGGACGGGCAGAGCGGGAGCCAGGAGGGTGAGGAGGGCCCCCCGGGGAGCTGACCCTGGGCAGGTGAGGGTTGGGGGTGCCAGCCACCTCCAGGGCTCCTCGGGGTGGCAGGGGGCGGGTGAGCAGGGCATGGGGCTGTGGGAGGGGCCGTGCCGAGGTCGTGATGGGGGACCTGCACCTGCCTCCCCCGTCCTGTCCCCCCCCCCGCCCCCATGCCTCTGGCTCATCAGCCTGCACACCGGGGCTCGCTGCTTCTTCACCAGGGGAGAGAGGACCCCTCCCCCATCGCACCCCAGATGCCCGCCCCCGCCCATCGCGTCTCGGACCCCGCTCCCAGGCCCGCCCGGGCCCCCGTCCTGGTTTCCGACGGGCCGTTTCTTATTCCCTCCGACCTGGTGGCAGCCTCTCACCACGTTTTCTTTTTATTTTATGTTTTTATTGACTTCAGAGCGGAAGGGAGAGGGAGAAGATAGAAACATCAGTGATGAGAGAGTCATTGATCGGCTGCCTCCCACGTGCCCCACACCTGGGAGCAGGCCCGTAACCCGGGCCGAGCCCCGAACGGAACTGAGCCGTGACCTCCTGGCTCCTAGGCCGACACGCAACGCCTGAGCCACGCCGGCCGGGCGCTACCCCCCGAGGCCACAGCCAGCCGGGCGCTACCCCCCCACCCGGGGCCACAGCCGGCTGGGCGTTACCCCCCCTCCCGGGGCCACAGCCGGCCGGGCGTGACCCCCCCACCCGGGGCCACAGCCGGCCGGGCGTTACCCCCCCACCCGGGGCCACAGCCGGCCGGGCGCTACCCCCCCACCCGGGGCCACAGCCGGCCGGGCGTGACCCCCCCACCCGGGGCCACAGCCCGCCGGGCGCTACCCCCCGAGGCCACAGCCGGCCAGGCGTTACCCCCCCACCCAGGGCCACAGGTCCCTGCCCTGCCTGGGCGGGAAGCTGAGCGCTCCCAGGCCAGTGTGAGCTCTGTGTCCGGCCGGCTCCCGGGCCCGAGATCCCCGGGCAGCTCCCCGCGGTCCTCCCAGAGCTCGGCCCACCCAGCTCCGCCCTCTCCCCCCAGGCTCAAGACCATCAGCCTGGTGATCCGCAGCACGCAGGGGGCTGAGGACGTGCTCCGGCGCCACGAGGAGCAGCTCAAGGAGGCCCAGGCCGTGCCCGCCACCCTCCCGGAACTGGAGGCCACCAAGGCCACGCTCAAGGTACCGCCTCAGACGCACCGGGCGGCGGGCGGGCGGGGCCGGCGGCGGGGCCTCGGGCTGACGCGGCACGCCCTCCTCCCCGCAGAAGCTGCGGGCCCAGGCGGAGGCGCAGCAGCCGGTGTTC
Organism: Nyctalus aviator; assembly: GCA_036971965.1. Lineage (NCBI taxonomy): Eukaryota > Metazoa > Chordata > Mammalia > Chiroptera > Vespertilionidae > Nyctalus > Nyctalus aviator. The sequence continues at coordinate 48,224,678 of CM072935.1, read as the reverse complement.
GACGGCCTGCGGGACGAGCTGCGGGGGGCGCAGGAGGTGGGGGAGCGGCTGCAGCAGCGGCACGGCGAGCGGGACGTGGAGGTGGAGCGCTGGCGGGAGCGGGTGGCCCAGCTGCTGGAGCGCTGGCAGGCGGTGCTGGCCCAGATCGACATGCGGCAGCGGGAGCTGGAGCAGCTGGGCCGGCAGCTGCGCTACTACCGGGAGAGCGCCGACCCGCTGGGCGCCTGGCTGCGCGACGCCAAGCAGCGGCAGGAGCAGATCCAGGCCCTGCCGCTGGCCAGCAGCCAGGCCGTGCGGGAGCAGCTGCGGCAGGAGAAGGTGGGCCTGGCGGGGTGGCTGGAGCCGGGGGTGGGGGTGTGAGGGGGGTTGGGGGGGGCAGGGCCCGGGCTGACCTCGCTCCGCCCCCCAGGCGCTGCTGGAGGAGGTTGAGCGCCACGGAGAGAAGGTGGAGGAGTGCCAGAGGTTCGCCAAGCAGTACATCAACGCCATCAAGGTGAGGCTCCTGTCCGGCCACGCTGCTCAGCGGCTGAGCGCTGACCTATGAACTAGGAGGTCACAGTTCGATTGCTGGTCAAGACCACAGGCCCGGGTTCCGGGCTTGACCCCAGTAGGGGGGGCGTGCAGGAGGCAGCCAATCCATGATTCTCTCTTATCATTGCTGTCTCTTTCTCTCCCTCTCCCTCCCTAAAATTAAAGGTAACTTTTTTTTCAAGCCCTAGCCAGATTGGCTCAATGGGTAGAGTGTAGCCTGTGGACTGAAGGGTCCCAGGTTCGATTCTAGCCAGGGGCACATGCCCGGGTTGCAGGCTCCATCCCCGGTGTAGAGCATGCAGGAGGCAGCCAATCAATGATTCTCTCTCATCATTGATGAAATTAATAAAAATATATTTAAAAAAAATTTTTTCCCCCAAAAGTGAGGCTTTTGCTTCCTGCCGTCTCAGCCGGGCTGGGGTCCTGAGCCTGAACCCTCAGGAGTGGCCCCAGGCACAGGCCTAGCTGGTGGGGCCGGGACGGGGTGAGCCGGCAGCTCACGCTGTCCCCCTGCAGGACTATGAGCTCCAGCTGATCACATACAAGGCACAGCTGGAGCCCGTGGCCTCTCCGGCCAAGAAGCCCAAGGTCCAGTCCGGGTCTGAGAGCGTCATCCAGGAGGTGAGGCGGCGGGCGGGGCCGGTGGCTGGGGGCGGGGCCGGTGGCTGGGGGCTTGGTAGGACGGGATTGACACTGGCTGCCCCCTCCCGCCCTAGTACGTGGACCTGCGCACGCGCTACAGCGAGCTGACCATGCTGACGAGCCAGTACATCAAGTTCATCAGCGAGACGCTGCGGCGCATGGAGGAGGAGGAGGTACAGCGGGGGGGGGAGGGGCCGCGGGGGACGGAAGGGCGGGGCTCCCGCTGCCCAGGCGCAGCCTGGGGATCGGGGTCATCACTTCGCTCGGCCCCCCACTCCAATGCCCACCCTGAGCTCGCCTGCTCCCCACGGTGGCTGGCACCTCCCCCTCCCCCTCCTCTGGTCTGCACCTGCCCCACCGGCTGCCCCACGGACTGCCCCACCGGCTCCCCTTGGGGCTCTTCCTCCTCAGGAGCCCACGTCGCCGCTTCTCGCTCCTCGCGGCTGCTGCTCTGGAAGAGCTGGGTGCGGGGTGCTGGGCTGCGGGCAGGGAGGGTGTCCTTGGTGAGCGGGGTACGGGCTCTCTGGCTCCTCGGGCGCCTCGCTGTGGCCACCTGCAGGCTCCTCGGTGTTCACGCAGGGTGTGCGTCCTGAGCTGGCCGTCAGCACCCGGTCCAGCAGCCGCCTCGGGGTCGGGTCCCGCGCTCACTCACGTGCTCGGGCAGGGCTGGCGGTGTGCGGCTCGGGGCCTGCGAGCCTCTGCTTCGCTCTCTCTCCTCGCCTGTCTCCCGCCTGTCTGAGGGGAGAGGGCCGTGCCTGCGCCTCCTCCCGGGGCCGGTGAGCACCGTGCCAGCTGCGCTCGCTGCCCTGTGTGCCGGGCGGGTGCACGCTCCCGCGCGCCGGGCTGTGACCTGTCTCCCTGACCCCCCACCGCGCTGTCCGCGCGGACTGGCGGTGCCGTGCCCCTGCGCGCCGGGCCGCACTCACACTCTCTCTGGTTCTCTCCCCCTCTCTGCCGCGGCCACAGAGGCTGGCCGAGCAGCAGCGGGCAGAGGAGCGGGAGCGCCTGGCCGAGGTGGAGGCCGCGCTGGAGCAGCAGCGGCAGCTGGCGGAGACGCACGCGCAGGCCAAGGCGCAGGCCGAGCGGGAGGCCCAGGAGCTGCAGCGGCGCATGCAGGAGGAGGTGGTGCGGCGCGAGGAGGCCGCGGTGGACGCGCAGCAGCAGAAGCGCAGCATCCAGGAGGAGCTGCAGCAGCTGCGGCAGAGCTCGGAGGCCGAGATCCAGGCCAAGGCCCGGCAGGCGGAGGAGGCGGAGCGCAGCCGCGTGCGCATCGAGGAGGAGATCCGCGTGGTGCGCCTGCAGCTGGAGACCACGGAGCGCCAGCGCGGCGGGGCCGAGGGCGAGCTCCAGGCCCTGCGGGCGCGCGCCGAGGAGGCCGAGGCGCAGAAGCGACAGGCGCAGGAGGAGGCGGAGCGCCTGCGGCGGCAGGTGCAGGAAGAGGCTCAGCGCAAGAAGCAGGCGGAGGCCGAGCTGGCCCTGCGCGTGAAGGCCGAGGCGGAGGCCGCCCGGGAGAAGCAGCGGGCCCTGCAGGCGCTGGAGGAGCTGCGGCTGCAGGCGGAGGAGGCGGACCGCCGCCTGCGGCAGGCGGAGGCCGAGCGGGCCCGCCAGGTGCAGGTGGCCCTGGAGACGGCCCAGCGCAGCGCCGCGGCGGAACTGCAGAGCAAGCGCGCCTCCTTCGCCGAGAAGACGGCCCTGCTGGAGCGCACCCTGCAGGAGGAGCACGTCACCGTCACGCAGCTGCGCGAGGAGGCGGAGCGGCACGCCCAGCAGCAGGCCGAGGCGGAGCGCGCCCGGGAGGAGGCCGAGAGGGAGCTGGAGCGCTGGCAGCTGAAGGCCAACGAGGCGCTGCGGCTGCGGCTGCAGGCGGAAGAGGTGGCGCAGCAGAAGAGCCTGGCGCAGGCCGAGGCGGAGAAGCAGAAGGAGGAGGCGGAGCGCGAGGCGCGTCGGCGGGGCAAGGCGGAGGAGCAGGCGGTGCGGCAGCGGGAGCTGGCCGAGCAGGAGCTGGAGAAGCAGCGGCAGCTGGCGGAGGGCACGGCCCAGCAGCGCCTGGCCGCGGAGCAAGAGCTCATCCGGCTGCGGGCGGAGACGGAGCAGGGGGAGCAGCAGCGGCTGCTGCTGGAGGAGGAGCTGGGGCGGCTGCAGCGGGAGGCCGCCGAAGCCAAGCAGAAGCGCCTGGAGCTGGAGGCCGAGCTGGCCAAGGTGCGCGCAGAGATGGAGGTGCTGCTGGCCAGCAAGGCCCGCGCCGAGGAGGAGTCGCGCTCCACCAGCGAGAAGTCGAAGCAGAGGCTGGAAGCCGAGGCCGGGCGCTTCCGGGAGCTGGCGGAGGAGGCCGCCCGCCTGCGCGCCCTGGCGGAGGAGGCCAAGCGGCAGCGGCAGCTGGCGGAGGAAGACGCCGCGCGGCAGCGGGCGGAGGCGGAGCGGGTGCTCTCCGAGAAGCTGGCCACCATCACCGAGGCCACGCGGCTCAAGACGGAGGCGGAGATCGCTCTGAAGGAGAAGGAGGCGGAGAACGAGCGCCTGCGGCGGCTGGCGGAGGACGAGGCCTTCCACCGGCGGCGGCTGGAGGAGCAGGCGGCCCAGCACAAGGCGGACATCGAGGAGCGGCTGGCTCAGCTGCGCAAGGCCTCGGAGAGCGAGCTGGAGCGGCAGAGGGGGCTGGTGGAGGACACGCTGCGGCAGCGGCGGCAGGTGGAGGAGGAGATCCTGGCCCTGAAGTCGAGCTTCGAGCGCGCGGCCGCCGGCAAGGCGGAGCTGGAGCTGGAGCTGGTGCGCATCCGCAGCAGCGCGGAGGACACGCTGCGCAGCAAGGAGCAGGCCGAGCTGGAGGCCGCGCGGCAGCGGCAGCTGGCGGCCGAGGAGGAGCAGCGGCGCCGGGAGGCGGAGGAGCGCGTGCAGAAGAGCCTGGCGGCCGAGGAGGAGGCGGCGCGGCAGCGGAAAGCGGCGCTGGAGGAAGTGGAGCGGCTCAAGGCCAAGGTGGAGGAGGCGCGACGCCTGCGGGAGCGCGCGGAGCAGGAGTCGGCGCGGCAGCTGCAGCTGGCCCAGGACGCGGCGCAGAAGCGGCTGCAGGCGGAGGAGAAGGCGCACGTGTTCGCGGTGCAGCAGAAGGAGCAGGAGCTGCAGCAGACCCTGCAGCAGGAGCAGAGCGTGCTGGAGCGGCTGCGCGGCGAGGCGGAGGCCGCCCGGCGGGCCGCCGAGGAGGCCGAGGAGGCGCGGGAGCAGGCCGAGCGGGAGGCCGCGCAGTCGCGCATGCAGGTGGAGGAGGCGGAGCGGCTGAAGCAGTCGGCGGAGCAGGAGGCGCAGGCCCGGGCGCAGGCGCAGGCCGCCGCGGAGAAGCTGCGGAAGGAGGCGGAGCAGGAGGCGAAGCGGCGCGCGCAGGCGGAGCAGGCGGCCCTGCGGCAGAAGCAGGCGGCCGACGCGGAGATGGAGAAGCACAAGAAGTTCGCGGAGCAGACGCTGCGGCAGAAGGCGCAGGTGGAGCAGGAGCTGACGACCCTGCGGCTGCAGCTGGAGGAGACGGACCACCAGAAGGGCATCCTGGACGAGGAGCTGCAGCGGCTGAAGGCGGAGGTGACGGAGGCGGCGCGCCAGCGCAGCCAGGTGGAGGAGGAGCTCTTCTCGCTGCGCGTGCAGATGGAGGAGCTGGGCAAGCTCAAGGCGCGCATCGAGGCCGAGAACCGCGCGCTCATCCTGCGCGACAAGGACAACACGCAGCGCTTCCTGGAGGAGGAGGCGGAGAAGATGAAGCAGGTGGCGGAGGAGGCCGCGCGGCTGAGCGTGGCGGCCCAGGAGGCGGCGCGGCTGCGGCAGCTGGCGGAGGAGGACCTGGCGCAGCAGCGGGCACTGGCCGAGAAGATGCTCAAGGAGAAGATGCAGGCGGTGCAGGAGGCCACGCGGCTCAAGGCCGAGGCGGAGCTGCTGCAGCAGCAGAAGGAGCTGGCGCAGGAGCAGGCCCGGCGCCTGCAGGAGGACAAGGCGCAGATGGAGCAGCAGCTGGCGCAGGAGACGCAGGGCTTCCAGCGGACCCTGGAGGCCGAGCGGCAGCGGCAGCTGGAGATGAGCGCCGAGGCCGAGCGCCTGAAGCTGCGCGTGGCCGAGATGAGCCGGGCGCAGGCGCGCGCGGAGGAGGACGCCCAGCGCTTCCGGAAGCAGGCGGAGGAGATCGGCGAGAAGCTGCACCGCACGGAGCTCGCCACGCAGGAGAAGGTGACCCTGGTGCAGACGCTGGAGATCCAGCGGCAGCAGAGCGACCAGGACGCCGAGCGCCTGCGGGAGGCGATCGCCGAGCTGGAGCGCGAGAAGGAGAAGCTCAAACAGGAGGCCAGGTTACTCCAGCTCAAGTCGGAGGAGGTACCGGCCCCTGCGCTCAGGGGCGGGGCGGGGCGGGTGGGGCGGGGCGGGTGGGAGGGCGCCCCGGCCGAGGTCCCTGACCGCCCTCCCCCTCCGCAGATGCAGACGGTCACGCAGGAGCAGCTGCTGCAGGAGACGCAGGCCCTGCAGCAGAGCTTCCTGTCGGAGAAGGACAGCCTGCTGCAGCGGGAGCGCCTCATCGAGCAGGAGAAGGCCAAGCTGGAGCGGCTGTTCCAGGACGAGGTGGCCAAGGCGAAGACGCTGCGGGAGGAGCAGCAGCGGCAGCAGCGGCAGATGGAGCAGGAGAAGCAGCAGCTGGTGGCCAGCATGGAGGAGGCCCGGAGGCGGCAGCGGGAGGCCGAGGAGGGTGTGCGGCTCAAGCAGGAGGAGCTGCAGCGCCTGGAGCAGCAGCGGCAGGCGCAGGAGAAGCTGCTGGCCGAGGAGAACCAGCGGCTGCGGGAGCGGCTGCAGCGGCTGGAGGAGGAGCACCGGGCCGCGCTGGCCCACTCCGAGGAGGTCGCCGCCTCGCAGGCCGCGGCCGCCAAGACCCTGCCCAACGGCCGGGACGCCCCCGACGGGCCGGCCGCGGAGGCAGAGCCCGAGTTCGCCTTCGACGGGCTGCGGCGGAAGGTGCCGGCCCAGCGGCTGCGGGACGTGGGCATCCTGCGGCCCGAGGAGCTGCAGCGGCTGGAGCAGGGCCGCACCACGGTGGCCGAGCTGGCGCAGCGGGAGGACGTGCGCCGCTACCTGCAGGGCGGCAGCAGCATCGCGGGGCTGCTGCTGGAGCCGGGCCGGGAGAAGCTGAGCGTGTACGCCGCCCTGCAGCGGCAGCTGCTGAGCCCCGGCACCGCCCTCATCCTGCTGGAGGCCCAGGCCGCCTCGGGCTTCCTGCTGGACCCCGTGGCCAACCGGCGGCTGTCCGTGGACGAGGCCGTGGCCGCCGGCCTGGTGGGCCCCGAGCTGCACCACAAGCTGCTGTCGGCCGAGCGGGCGGTCACCGGCTACAAGGACCCCTACACCGGGGAGCAGATCTCCCTCTTCCAGGCCATGCAGAAGGACCTGATCGTGCGCGACCACGGCATCCGCCTGCTGGAGGCCCAGATCGCCACGGGCGGCATCATCGACCCCGTGCACAGCCACCGCGTGCCCGTGGACGTGGCCTACAAGAACGGCTACTTTGACGAGGAGATGAACCGCGTGCTGGCCGACCCCAGCGACGACACCAAGGGCTTCTTCGACCCCAACACGCACGAGAACCTCACGTACCTGCAGCTGCTGGAGCGCTGTGTGGAGGACCCCGAGACCGGCCTGCGCCTGCTGCCGCTCACTGACCGGGCCGCCAGGGGCGGCGAGCTGGTCTACACGGACTCCGAGGCCCGGGACGTGTTCCAGAAGGCCACCATCTCGGCGCCGTTCGGCAGCTTCCAGGGCCGCACGGTGACCATCTGGGAGATCATCAACTCCGAGTACTTCACGGCGGAGCAGCGGCGGGACCTGCTGCGCCAGTTCCGCACGGGCAAGGTCACCGTGGAGAAGATCATCAAGATCATCATCACCGTGGTGGAGGAGCACGAGCAGAAGGGGCAGCTGTGCTTCGAGGGCCTGCGTGCCCTGGTGCCCGCCGCCGAGCTGCTGGAGAGCCGGGTCATCAACCGCGATCTCCTCCGCCAGCTGCAGCAGGGCGAGCGCTCGGTGCGCGAGGTCGCGGAGCTGGACGCCGTGCGGCAGGCCCTGCGGGGCAGCGACGTCATCGCGGGCGTGTGGCTGGAGGAAGCCGGGCAGAAGCTGAGCCTCTACGAGGCCCTGAAGAGGGAGCTGCTGCTGCCGGAGGTGGCCGTGGCCCTGCTGGAGGCCCAGGCCGGCACCGGCCACGTCGTCGACCCCACCACCAGCGCCCGGCTGACCGTGGACGAGGCGGTGAAGGCCGGCCTGGTGGGGCCCGAGCTGCACGAGAAGCTGCTGTCGGCTGAGAAGGCCGTGACGGGCTACAAGGACCCGTACTCGGGCCAGAGCGTCTCCCTGTTCCAGGCCCTGAAGAAGGGCCTCCTCCCCCGGGAGCAGGGCCTCCGGCTGCTGGACGCCCAGCTGTCCACGGGCGGCATTGTGGACCCAGGCAGGAGCCACCGCGTGCCCCTGGACGTGGCCTACGCCCGGGGCTTCCTGGACAAGGACACCCGCAAGGCCCTGAAGGCGCCCCGGGACGAGGCCAAGACCTACGTGGACCCCCGGACGCGGGAGCCGGTCACCTACGGCCAGCTGCAGCAGCAGTGCCGGCCGGACCCGCTGACCGGCCTGAGTCTGCTGCCGCTGTCGGAGCAGGCCGCCCGGGCCCGGCAGGAGGAGCGCTACTCGGAGCTGCAGGCCCGCGAGGCCTTCCAGAAGGCCACGGTGGAGGTGCCGGCCGGCAGCTTCCAGGGCCGGGCGGTGAGCGTGTGGGAGCTGATCCACTCTGAGTACTTCACGGCGGAGCAGCGGCAGGAGCTGCTGCAGCAGTTCCGCACGGGCAAGGTCACCGTGGAGAAGATCATCAAGATCGTCATCACCGTGGTGGAGGAGGTGGAGACGACGCGGAGGGAGCGGCTCTCCTTCAGCGGCCTGCGCGCCCCCGTGCCGGCCGGCGAGCTGCTGGCCTCCGGCGTCCTCAGCCAGGCCCAGTTCCAGCAGCTCCAGGACGGCAAGACGTCGGTCCGGGACCTGTCGGAGGTGGAGTCGGTGCGGACGCTGCTGCAGGGCAGCGGCTGCCTCGCGGGCGTGTACCTGGAGGACACCCGGGAGAAGGTGACCATCTACGAGGCCATGCGGCGCGGCCTGCTCCGGCCCAGCACGGCCACGCTGCTGCTCGAGGCGCAGGCGGCCACCGGCTTCCTGGTGGACCCCGTGCGCAACCAGCGGCTGTACGTGCACGAGGCGGTGAAGGCCGGCGTGGTGGGCCCCGAGCTGCACGAGAAGCTGCTGTCGGCCGAGAAGGCCGTGACGGGCTACAAGGACCCGTACTCGGGCAGCACCATCTCCCTCTTCCAGGCCATGCAGAAGGGCCTGGTGCTCCGGGACCACGGCATCCGCCTGCTGGAGGCCCAGATCGCCACGGGCGGCATCATCGACCCCGTGCACAGCCACCGCCTCCCCGTGCACGTGGCCTACCAGCGCGGCTACTTCGACGAGGAGATGAGCCGCGTGCTGGCCGACCCCAGCGACGACACCAAGGGCTTCTTCGACCCCAACACGCATGAGAACCTCACGTACCTGCAGCTGCTGGAGCGCTGCGTGCGTGACCCCGAGACCGGGCTGCGCCTGCTGCCGCTGAAGGGGGCGGAGAAGGTGGAGGTGGTGGAGACCACGCAGGTGTACACGGAGGAGGAGACGCGGAAGGCCTTCGAGGAGACGCAGATCGAGATCCCGGCGGGCGTGGGCGGCGGCGCCGGCGGCCCCGGCGGCTCCACCATGTCGCTGTGGGAGGTGATGCAGTCGGACCTGATCCCCGAGGACCAGCGCGCCCGGCTGATGGCCGACTTCCAGGCCGGCCGGGTCACCAAGGAGCGCATGATCATCATCATCATCGAGATCATCGAGAAGACGGAGATCGTGCGCCAGCAGAACCTGGCGTCCTACGACTACGTGCGTCGCCGCCTCACGGCCGAGGACCTGCTGGAGGCGCGCATCATCTCCCGCGAGGCCTGCCGCCTGCTGCGGGAGGGCGCCAAGAGCCTGCGGGAGGTGCTGGAGGCCGAGGACGCCTGGCGCTTCCTGTACGGCACGGGCTGCGTGGCCGGCGTGTACCTGCCCGGCTCCCAGCAGACGCTGACCGTCTACCAGGCCCTCAAGAAGGGGCTGCTGAGCGCCGAGGTGGCCCGCCTGCTGCTGGAGGCCCAGGCGGCCACGGGCTTCGTGCTGGACCCCGTCAAGGGCGAGCGGCTGACTGTGGACGAGGCCGTGCGGAAGGGGCTGGTGGGCCCCGAGCTGCATGACCGGCTGCTGTCGGCCGAGCGTGCCGTGACCGGCTACCGGGACCCCTACACCGAGCAGCCCATCTCGCTCTTCCAGGCCATGAAGAAGGACCTGATCCCCGCCGAGGAGGCCCTGCGGCTGCTGGACGCCCAGCTGGCCACGGGCGGCATCGTGGACCCGCGCCTGGGCTTCCACCTGCCGCTGGAGGTGGCCTACCAGCGCGGCTACCTCAACAAGGACACGCACGACCGGCTGTCGGAGCCCAGCGAGGTGCGCAGCTACCTGGATCCCTCCACAGACGAGCGCCTCAGCTACACGCAGCTGCTCCGGCGCTGCCGCCCGGACGACACCACCGGCCAGCTGCTGCTGCCGCTCTCGGACGCCCGCAAACTGACCTTCCGCGGGCTGCGCAAGCAGATCTCCGTGGAGGAGCTGGTGCGCTCGCGCGTCATGGACGAGGCCACGGCGCGGCGGCTGCAGGAGGGCCTGGCCTCGGTGGAGGAGGTCACCAAGACGCTGCAGAAGTTCCTGGAGGGCACGAGCTGCATCGCCGGCGTGCTGGTGGACGCCACCAAGGAGCGGCTGTCGGTCTACCAGGCCATGAAGAAGGGCATTATCCGGCCGGGCACGGCCTTCGAGCTGCTGGAGGCCCAGGCGGCCACGGGCTACGTCATCGACCCCATCAAGGGGCTCAAGCTGACCGTGGAGGAGGCCGTGCGCATGGGCATCGTGGGCCCCGAGTTCAAGGACAAGCTGCTGTCGGCCGAGCGGGCGGTCACCGGCTACAAGGACCCGTACTCGGGCAAGCTCATCTCGCTCTTCCAGGCCATGAAGAAGGGGCTGATCCTCAAGGACCACGGCATCCGCCTGCTGGAGGCCCAGATCGCCACGGGCGGCATCATCGACCCCGAGGAGAGCCACCGGCTGCCCGTGGAGGTGGCCTACCAGCGCGGCCTCTTCGACGAGGAGATGAACGCCATCCTGAGCGACCCCAGCGACGACACCAAGGGCTTCTTCGACCCCAACACGGAGGAGAACCTCACCTACCTGCAGCTGATGGAGCGCTGTGTGGCCGACGCGCAGACGGGCCTGCGCCTGCTGCCGCTCAAGGAGAGGAAGCGCGAGCGCAAGACGTCCTCCAAGTCCTCCGTGCGCAAGCGCCGCGTGGTGATCGTGGACCCCGAGACGGGCAAGGAGATGTCGGTGAACGAGGCCTACCGCAAGGGCCTCATCGACCACCAGACCTACCTGGAGCTGTCGGAGCAGGAGTGCGAGTGGGAGGAGATCACCATCTCGTCCTCGGACGGCGTGGTCAAGTCCATGATCATCGACCGGCGCTCCGGCCGCCAGTACGACATCGACGAGGCCATCGCCAAGAGCCTCATCGACCGCTCGGTGCTGGACCAGTACCGCGCCGGCACGCTCTCCATCGCCGAGTTCGCCGACATGCTCTCGGGCAACGCCGGCGGCTTCCGCTCCCGCTCGTCCTCCGTGGGCTCATCCTCCTCCTACCCCATCAGCCCGGCCGCCTCCCGGGCGCAGCTGGCCTCCTGGTCCGACCCCACCGAGGAGACGGGCCCCGTGGCCGGCATCCTGGACACGGAGACGCTGGAGAAGGTGTCCATCACCGAGGCCATGCACCGCAACCTGGTGGACAACATCACGGGGCAGCGGCTGCTGGAGGCCCAGGCCTGCACGGGCGGCATCATCGACCCCGGCACCGGCGAGCGCTTCCCCGTGGCCGACGCCGTGGGCCGGGGCCTGGTGGACAAGGTCATGGTGGACCGCATCAACCTGGCCCAGAAGGCCTTCCACGGCTTCGAGGACCCTCGCACCAAGACCAAGATGTCGGCGGCCCAGGCGCTGAAGAAGGGCTGGCTGTACTACGAGGCCGGCCAGCGCTTCCTGGAGGTGCAGTACCTGACGGGCGGCCTCATCGAGCCCGACACGCCCGGCCGCGTGCCCCTGGACGAGGCGCTGCAGCGCGGCACGGTGGACGCCCGCACGGCCCAGAAGCTGCGGGATGTGGGCGCCTACGCCAAGTACCTCACCTGCCCCAAGACCAAGCTCAAGATCTCCTACAAGGACGCGCTGGACCGCAGCATGGTGGAGGAGGGCACGGGGCTGCGGCTGCTGGAGGCGGCCGCCCAGTCCAGCAAGGGCTACTACAGCCCCTACAGCGTCAGCGGCTCCGGCTCCACGGCCGGCTCCCGCACCGGCTCCCGCACCGGCTCCCGGGCCGGCTCCCGCCGGGGCAGCTTCGACGCCACGGGCTCCGGCTTCTCCATGACCTTCTCCTCCTCCTCCTACTCCTCCTCCGGCTACGGCCGCCGCTACACCTCGGGGCCCTCGCCCTCCCTGGGGGGCCCCGAGTCCACCTCGGCCTGAGCCCGCCCGCCCCCTGCCCCCCCGCTTTGCATGTGGCCAGGCCCCCCGCCAGCCGCCCGTCCCTCCTCCTCTCACATTTAAAGGTGTCTTCCTCCCGAGCGGTGCCTCAAGTTTAACCAAAAAGACCCGACTGACGTGTGCCCGGCGTGCCGTCCCGGCCGCCCTGTGTCTCGGGGGGACAGGGCTGGCCTGGCCCCGCCGACCTCCCCATCCCCTCTACCTGCCACTGACCACAGCCAGGTGCCTTGCAGGGCCCAAGCAGGCCCCCAACCCAGCCCTCCTGTCTCCCCAGGGGTTCTCTGTGGGTGAGGTCCCCCCACCCTGTAGGCCGGCCCCGCTCAACAACCAAGCAGCCCCCAGTCCTGGCTGCTCGGGGGTCTGAAGTTTTCTCTTCTGGCTCACGGGCCTTGTGGGGAGGGCGCGGGTCCCGTGTCACCCGTCTCTCGAATCCAGAGCAGCCCCTTCCCCACGGGAAGATGAGGGTCCCGCCTGCAGGGCCAGCTGGCCGGGCTCTGCCCCCAGCCCCCGACCCCGACCCTCTCCTGAGACCCCAGGCGCTGGCTTCTGCCTTCAGCCTCTGCTCCTAGTAAGTGCCTTCTGTGTCCCCCTCCCAGCCCCGGCCCCGAGGGCCCAGCTTGGGTGAGACGGCCCCAGTCCCCGGTCACCGGGGGCCTGGCCCTGGCCGCACGGCTGGAATTGTGCGGGCTCTTTTCTTGGGGACCCGTGGCTCCTGGGGCCTGAGTCCTGCCTAGGGTGCTGCCCGCCCGCCTGCCCGTCTCTCCGGAGCGCAGCCCTCACGGGGCCCGGGCCGGATGGACTGTGTGCGCTGACCCCGCAGCCCAGCCGGCCCCCCTCCTGCTCACCCAGCCCTGGCCGGGGGCTCCCCCACCCCACACCCTCTGACTGAGCTTTGCATGTTCCACTAACCGGGTGGGCGGCGGGGGAGGGGCCAGGCTTCCGGCTGCCTCCGGGCAGAACACTAACCTGACCACTAACCTGACCACGGGCGGGCCGGCGGCGCCCACCCCAATAAAAGCAATTCCACCTCCTGCCGTCTCGCCTCTCCTTTGTCCTGGGGTGGGGTGGGGGGGGCGGTGGGTGCCGTGGGCCTCGGCTCAGAGCTCGGCCCCTGCACGCTGGCCCGGGCTTCGGAGCCGGGCTTTGGCCAAGACGCGGCCAATCTGTGGGCTTTGGGCGGCTCGGTGTCGCCAGTGCCCAAATTCCCTGTGTCCACCGAGAAGCCCCTCAGATTCTGACCGACCAGCCGGACCATTCCCCCAGGTGACTGGGTCCCCGTGAGCCCGGCCGCGGGCCCCGCCCCGTCCACTCGGAGGACCCGGGGCTGCACAGGCCGTCGGACACGGCGGGGGGGGGTGGAGGTGTGGGGGGGAGGAGGAAGCAAGGGGAGGGGACAGATCCGCGATGAAGGATTGCAGAGCTGGACGTGGTCATCTATGTGGAGAAATCTAACATCCTACAAAAAAACTGGTAGAGCTACTTAATGAGCTTAGCAAGAGCGTGGGACACAAGATAAGCTACAAAGGGCCATTGTGCTATGTTGCAACAATGAACAGTCAGAAACTGACATTTAAAAGATCTTTTTAAAGAGCATCAAAAATATGAGCTTAGGGACCGTGGGACAAAAAGTGGGCAAGACTTGAGCCCCAAGGACAGAGCATTGCGGGGGGGGGGGGGGGGGGCGGGGGGGGGATAGTAAACACCTCCGTTAGAGCAGCGGGCACGCACCCCACCTGTGTGGTCATACTAACCAACGTCACCCCAAAAGTTTAATTTTGAAAAGGGGGGGGAAAATCAGTGGAGAGAGCGAGATCTTGCTCATGGGCCAGAAAGCTCAGTGTGGTTAAGATACGCTCCCCAATTCGAACTATACTTCCAAGCAACTCAATCAAAATCCCAGCAGGTTTTTTTTGTTTGTTTGTTTTAGAAACTGACAAGCTGAGTCTAGCACTTACGTGGAGGCCTTGACCAGGTTAGAGCATGCTCCCTACACGCCCAGGTTGCAGGTTCAATCCCCGGTCAGAGCACAGACAAAAAAGCCACCAATGGCCCTGGGTGGTATGGCTCATTGGATAGCGTGTCAGTCTGCAGACTGAAGGGTCCCGGGTTCGATTCTGGTCAAGGGCACATGCCCGGGTTCTGGGCTGGATCCCTAGGAGGGGGAATGCCGGAAGCAGCGATCCATGATTCTCGTTGATGTTTCTCTTTCCCTCTCCCTCTCCCTCTTTCTATCTACAATCAATAAATAAACATTTAAAAAATAAAATAGCCAAAACCGGTTTGACCTGGAAAGGTCCCGGGTTCGATTCCAGTCAAGGGCATGTACCTTGGTTGCAGGCACATCCCCAGTAAAGGATGTGCTGGAGGCAGCTGATCGATGTTTCTCTCTCATCGATGTTTCTAACTATCTCCCTTCTCTGTAAAAAATCAAAATATATTAAAAAAAATAATAAAATGGGCTTGGAACACAAGGGGCCGAGAATGGCTCCCAGGAGCTGGGGAAGAGCGGCCGGAGGACGCCTGAGGGAAGGCGGCCGCGGACGGACAGGCCCGGGCAGGGGGGCAGTGCTGACGGACCAGCAGGCGGAGTTGGAGTGGGGCCCGGTGTGGGTTTCCATCAGCCTTTAGGGAAAGGGCAAAGGGCAAAGGCGATTACGCGGCAGGAAGGTCATCGCCCCCACGGGCGACGCTGAGAAGCTGAGCCCCTCGCTGCAGAAGGGCCCGAGGCTCTGGCTGGCGGCCTGGCGGCTCGGCGGTCAGAGCGTCGTCCCCATACCCCGAGGTGCGGGTGCGAGCCCCAGCCAGAGCTGGCCGGTGAGTGCCCGGGTAGGTAGAGCCGCTGGCTGTGTCTCTCTCTGAAATCAGTGCGTCACGTTTGAAAGAAAAGGAAGAGGAACTGGTCCTGACTAGTTGTAATCTAAAACCAAAAAAAAAACACCTCAAAGGAAGCACGAGAGAAATCTTCATAATTGCAGGTGAGGCAAACATTTCCTAACACAACACCCAACTCAGGGGCCACAGGAGAGAATGTTGCTAAACCAGACTTCACTGCTGTCAAGAACTCATGCTCCTCAAAATACACTGAGAGGATTAAAAAACTCAAAAAAGCGAGCCACCCACGGCGTAAGGATACTTGTAAGTCACATAACAAGTAAAATAAAAAGCGTACACCCAGAATCCTATCTAACCAGGAGGGAGTGTGCTGACTGGCCATCACTCCGTCACAAAGACAGCTGCACCCGCAGCTGAGCCAATTCTCATAAGGAGCCCTAAGGAGCCATCGCAGGGACCTGAGGCTACACCCTCCCCGCCCCGTGGGGCTGGACAGCAGACCTCAGGCTGTGCCCCCCACCTGGCACCAGGCCAGGGACCTCAGGCTGTGCCCCCTGCCCAGTGGGGCTGGACGGGGGTCCCCAAGGTGCACCCCCAGTGCTGATTTGGGGGCACTCGGGCCACGTTCCCGGCACAGTGGGGCTTGATGGGGGTCCCGAGGCTGCGCCCCCGACACACACCTGGCAGGGCTTGACGGGGGACCTCAGGCAGCGCCCCTGCTCGGAGGGGCTTGACAAGGGTGGGACTGGCCGGGTCTGGGTCTAGCCCAATGCGGGGGTCGGCGGGGTCTGGGTCTCACACGATTTTGAGGTGCATGTGGTGGGCAGGGACCTGACTCTGGCCCCGTGGTGGGAGGCACGGCCTGAGGTCCCCCGCCAAGCCCCACGGGGTAGGGGAGGGCGTAGCCTCAGGTCCCTGCTGACCGCTCTAAGGCTCCTATGGGAGTTGGCCAGCTGTGGGTGGTAATAGCGTTCCCCTCTTTATTAGGTAGGATTCTGAGCGAAGGCAGACCAGGGCAGCCTGGGGTGCGGGCCGGCGCTCGGGAGATGGGGCGCGAGCCGGGGGGAAGGCATGGTTTTCGGGTAAATGTTTGTGGGCGCTCACGTAAAAGCTGCCCCAGCGTTTGCACAAATGGGTTCGTCCTGGGAGAGTCTCCCGTGGGCGCCCGGCCGGTGGGCAGGTCCTGGATGGAGGGCCCGTGTGTGGTCCCAGCGGGCGGGCAGCGTCAGCGGGAACGAGGTGCCGTCAGGAATGGGATGTGAGCGGCTGGGAAGCGGGGCGCGGCCTGAGTCGCCAGGTTCACGCCTCTGCGTCTCCGGAGGACGGAGCGCCTTAGCCACTACTTTCTAACCGTCACCGAGGACAGTCTCCCACCGGCCTCTCAGCGAGACGGGGGAGGGGGAGGGCAGACAGAGCAGCACCTCGATGGGCTGCCTCCTGCACGCGCCCCACCAGGCTCGGGCCGGGGAGGAGCCTGCAACCCACCGAGGTGTGTGCCATGACCGAAATCGGACCCAGGACCCCGGGGGCTGCAGGCTGACACTCCACCCACTGAGCCACCAGCAGGGCGGGGGCGGAGTGTCTGATGGCTCTGGTGTGTTAAGTGTTCGTGTGGACAGAGCAGCCACGAGAGGCGGGGAGACACTGCGCGGGGGGCGGGGGACAGGCGGGGGCAGGGGCGGGGGAGGCAGGGAGGGGGTCCTGGCCAGGCCAGGAGCAGCCGCTGAACAAAGGCGTCCTTCAGGGATTGCGGGGGCTGCCGGCGGAGCTGCTGCGGGGCAGCGTGTCCTCCCTCCCACGGCCGGCCTGCTCGGAGCGGCGGTGGTGCTGCCGAGGGCGTTTTGCTGTTCTTGATGTTAGTCCTGTTGGAGGATTTCCCACTGGTTCGTAGGGAGAGAGAGGGAGAGACAGAGAGGAACACGTGATGGGCTGCCTCCTGCACGAGCCCTGACCAGGCCCAGGCCGGGGAGGAGCCTGCAACCAAGGATGTGCCCTTGACCAAAATCGATCCCGGGACCCTGGGGTCCGCAGGCCGACGCGCTACCCACTGAGCCACACCGGCTGGGGCTTTATCACAATGATGGCTTCGCCCACTCATGAAGGTGGCAAAGGTCGGCGTTTTTAGGAGAGCTCCCAGCAGAGGGCAGCACCGCGTCTTGTTCTAAGGAAAACCCGTGTTCCCCCAGCTTTTGCGGGGGGTGGGGGGGGTGGGGGGGGATGGGGGAGGGGACGGCGGGGGGAGGGGAGCGATGAGGAATCACTGCCGCAGGAAGAAGGAACTGGAAAACCCAGGAACAGTTAAACACAGACCCGGCGGCACCCGCGGTCGGGGAGCAGAGAAAACACTGATGGGTGAGAGCGGACGCAGCGGCTGGCGGCCCGGAAGGTTCCCCGGCCTGAGAGCACGGCCGCTGGCCTTTCACCCGGAGCAGCAGGCGAGGCAACGACCCCCACGCCGGGCCCGGGGGAGGG
This sequence comes from Nyctalus aviator, assembly GCA_036971965.1. NCBI lineage: Eukaryota > Metazoa > Chordata > Mammalia > Chiroptera > Vespertilionidae > Nyctalus > Nyctalus aviator. The sequence goes on along the minus strand of CM072935.1, from coordinate 48,207,503 downwards.
GGTCCCGGGGAGAGGGGATCCCGGGGAGAAGGGATCCTGGGGAGGGGGTCCCTGGGGGGAGGGGGTCCCTGAGGAGAGGGTCCGGGGAGAGGGGGTCCCGGGGAGAGGGGGTCCCGGGGAGGGGGGATCCCGGGGAGAGGGGGTCCTGGGCAGAGGGGGTCCCAGGGGGAGGGGACCCTGGGGGGAGGGGGTCCCTGAGGAGAGGGTCCCGGGGAGAGGGGGTCCCGGGCAGAGGGGGTTCCAGGGGGAAGGGGGTGCTGGGGGGAAGGGGTCATGGGGGACGGGGTTCCCGGGGAGGGGCCAAGGTCAGAAGCAGAAACGAGGAAACAGCAGGAAAAGTCATGAAGCCACAGCGTTTCTGGGGAAAATGCGCGATGGAACCTGAGGCCTCCCGGGCGGGGAGGGTCATAAGGGACCTTCGCCTCGCGCGGCCGCACAGACAGGCCGCCCGGCTGGGCCGTGCCTCGGTCACGGGCTCTGAGACGTCGCTCTTCCGTCACCTCACGTGGTCGTCATTTAATCCCCGGTGACTCCTCCTCAGCCTCAGCCGTCATCCATTCTGTCCTCCACTCTGTCCTCCTCCACTCCACCCTCCATTCCGCCCTCCACTCCGCCCTCCTCTATTCCGCCCTCCACTCCGTCCTCCACTCCGTCCTCCACTCCGTCCTCCTCTATTCCGCCCTCCACTCCGTCCTCCACTCCGCCCTCCATTCCATCCTCCTCTCCGCCCTCCACTCCGCCCTCCCCTCCGCCCTCCCCTCCGCCCTCCACTCCGCCCTCCACTCCGCCCTCCCCTCCGCCCTCCCCTCCGCCCTCCACTCCGCCCTCCACTCCGCCCTCCTCTATTCCGCCCTCCACTCCGCCCTCCACTCCGCCCTCCTCTATTCCACCCTCCACTCCGCCCTCCACTCCGCCCTCCACTCCACCCTCCACTCCGCCCTCCATTCCGCCCTCCACTCCGTCCTCCACTCGCCCGCCACTCCGCCCTCCTCTCCGCCCTTCACTTCGTCCTCCTCTCTGTCCTCCACTCCGGCCTCCACTCCGTCCTCCACTCCGGCTTCCATTCCGCCCTCCACTCCGCCCTCCACTCCGTCCTCCACTCCGCCCTCCACTCCGCCCTCCATTCCGCCCTCCACTCCGCCCTCCACTCCGGCCTCCACTCCGCCCTCCATTCCGTCCTCCACTCCGGCCTCCATTCCTCCTCCACTCTGGCCTCCACTCCGCCCTCCATTCCGCCCTCCACTCCGCCCTCCACTCCGGCCTCCACTCCGCCCTCCATTCCAGCCTCCACTCCGCCCTCCACTATTCCGCCCTCCATTCCATCCTCCACTCCGGCCTCCACTCCGTCCTCCTCTATTCCGTCCTCCACTCCGGCCTCCACTCCGGCCTCCACTCCGGCCTCCACTCCGCCCTCCTCTATTCCGCCCTCCATTCCGTCCTCCACTCCGCCCTCCACTCCGCCCTCCTCTATTCCGCCCTCCATTCCATCCTCCTCTCCATCCTCCACTCTGTCCTCCATTCCATCCTCCTCTATTCCGTCCTCCATTCCTCCATTCTGTCCTCCATTTGTCCTCTCAGCCGTCCCCCGTCCGGCCGCCGCGCTCTGGGGAAGCGGCTCAGGCCGCGCTCCGGCCTCTCGGTTCCTCCCGGGCACGTGAACGGACATTTTATTCACGTTTGGAATGAAATGAACGTAGCCGCGGGGGGAGGGTGGGGGCATCGGGGTGTCTGAGGCGCTGAGGGCGCGGCCGGACCGGGCTGAGGGGACTGAGGAGGGGAAAGCAGAGGAGACGGAAACACTAGAACCCGCCGGGCAGGGGCTGAGCGCTGACCATGACCCAGGAGGTCAGGGTTCGATTCCCGGTGAGGGCACGTGCCCAGGCTGCGGACTAGATCCTGGAGGTGGGGTGCGGGGTGCAGGCTGCGGGAGGGAGCCGGCCGGGGTGTGTGAACTCGGGAGCAGTGACTGCTAGGCCCCTTAGAGCCTCAGCTCCGGTCAGGGCCGGGTCAGGGCCGGGTGAAGCGGGCGCTGGCAGCCAGAGGCAAAATGGCTCCCGGACAAGCCTGGGGGGGGCGGGCCGGCGCCGCCAGGAGGCAGACCCGGAGGCGAACCCCCAGGGCCGGGCCCTCAGGGCGCTCCCCTCAGTCCTTGGCTTCCGTTCTGAGATGAAGGGGAGCAGTTTGCCCCCAAGGCCCTGCTGCTGCTGATGGTGTGGAGCTCGTCACTTTTAATGTATTTTTATCGATTCTTAGAGGGAAGGGGAGGGGGGAACACGATGAGAGGATCCTGGCGGCGCCCCCGGGATCCAGCCCGCAACCCGGGCACCTGCCCCGGAATGGAGCCCCGGCCTCCTGGCTCCTGGGCCGAGGGCGTGAGGTGCCTATTTTTCAGACAAAAAGGCTCAGCAGAGCCTGCCCTCCCCCGGCGCCCAGGGGTGTGCACGGAGAAGCTGCTCAGCAGGGAGCCGGCCGCCTCAGCCGACAGGGTCCCGTCAGGGAAGGGGCTCGGCACAGCCCCCCAGATGCGCCTCGTTTTGGGCTGAAGGCGGCGGGACCCTGTGCCCCCCACAACCCCCCATGGAAACAGGGCCTTGTCCACCCGGCGCCTTTCCCGCTGCCTCAGTGACACCCCGGGCGCCTTCCCAGCTGCCTCAGCGCCTTCCCAGCTGCCTCAGCGCCGCCCCTCGGCGCCTTTCCCGCTGCCTCAGTGACACCCCGGGCGCCTTCCCAGCTGCCTCAGCGCCGCCCCTCGGCGCTTTCCCGCTGCCTCAGCGCTGCCCCCGGCGGGCAGACTCCTGGTTGGAGCCACGTCCTCCCGTCCAGCCCTCCCTGATCCTCAGCCAGGACCGCACGGACCCGTCTCTGCCTCAGACCCTGACCCCGGAGGGGCTCTGTGCGCACCCGTCCCAGCCTTCACTCTTCACACCCGTCCCAGCCTTCACTCTTCACACCCGTCCCAGCCTTCACTCTTCACACCCGTCCCAGCCTTCACTCTGTTCACACCCATCCCCAGCCCTCACCACTCACACCTGTCCCAGCCTTCACCATGCTCACACTTGCGCCTGTGTGGATATCCCTCGGGTAACTTCAGTTCACACCTGGAGGGCACCGCTAGGGAGAGGTCTGTGCCCTCAATTTAGGGAGAGGGTGGGCCCTAGTGGTGCCCAGCAGCCCCCCACCCCGCGTCATGTCCCAAGGAGAGACTTCCGTGGAGCCTGTGGGGTGCCCACTGGGGACCAGCATGGACTCGGAGCCACACCCTCTCCCCAGGTGCCGGGCCCAGGTCCAGAGGCGCCACGAGGCAGGGCAGGTATTTTATTTTATTATTTTATTATTTTATTTATTTATTTATTTTTACAGAGAGGAAGGGAGAGAGATAGAGAGCTAGAAAAGTCGATGAGAGAGAAACATCGACCAGCTGCCTCTTGCACACCCCTTACTGGGGATGTGCCCGCAACCAAGATACATGCCCTTGACCAGAATCGAACCCAGGACCTTTCAGTCCGCAGACTGACGATCTACCACTGAGCCAAACCCAAACCGGTTTTTTTAATTAATTAATGACTACTTATTTCTAATCCTCACCTGAGGACGCTTTTCCCTTGGTTTTTAGGGAAAGTGTGAGAGGGAAGGACAGACAGAGGGAGTTGCAGCGATGGTGCCTCCTGCAGGCGCCTGCCAGTTACCGGGCCTTGAGGTCCCAGCCCCGCCCCGGCCCCGGGCCGCCCCGGCCCGGCCCAGCGACGCTGTCTGCCCACAGATCCTGCTCCTGCTCCTGCAGCCGCTGGCACCGTCCCCTCCCGGGCAGCTGCTCAGCTCTTTCCTCGAGTCCGCCCTCCGCCGCCAGGCTGCGTGCAGGGGCCATTCCCCCGGCTCGGGACTCCGCCCACGGTGACCAGTCGGTGTGGGGGTTCCCTCCCGCAGCTGCTAACAATGGGCCCCGGCGGGTGCCCGGCTTCTCGGGGTTCAGCCTCTCAGATCCGGACCCGGTGGGTGCCGCAGATCCGGGCGTGCGCCCTCTGAGCCCCGAGGCCAGTCCTTCCCACCTGGTCCGGCTCCCGTGCCCCTCCTTCCCCCTATGCCCGTCCCTCGGTGAGGTCGCAGGAGTCCTACCGGGACCCAGTCACTGGCTCGGGGCCCAGCCAGCGACCTTATCTTAACCGATTACATCACCCGCGAAAACTCCTCTCCAAACAGGTCCGGCCCACGTGTGCGGGTAGGGTTTCAGCACGGCGTGTGTGCGGGGGCCACCGTCCCCCCCTTGCAGGGAGAGCCAGGGCGATGTTTCTAGAACCCGTTCCTGCTGTGACGGTGTTTCTCCGCTGGGCCCTGGGCCCCTCTAACCTGAGAATGAGGCCAAACAGAAAATAAACCCGAGAGAGAGAGAGAGAGAGAGAGAGAGAACACTAGGCAGCATGCCCCATGTGCTGGATCAACCCGTTCCTGAAGGCGGATCCTCACTGGGCTGCTCCGGATGAGAGCTAGCCGGTCCCGTTCCATCCTAAGCACCTCCATGAAGCTCTGTCACTATCAGCCAGGCCATCGCCGTGAGACGCTGGCGCAAGGAGTGGGTTTGGCTCCCTGCGGCCAGGAGGCCCAGCAGGCGGAGGGCAGGCGGCCTCGCCTGGCTCTCGGAGGAGGCGCTGGAGGTGGCCTCCCTCCTGGCCTCGCCTGTGTGTCAGGTGGCTCCACGCTGGGCCTGGGAGGGCAGGGCGGACGGGCAGACGGACAGTCTAGGAGTTGCTTGTGAGCCTGGAGTGTCAGGTGCAAACGGACCGGTGTCCTAGGGCCCCAAGGGAGTTGGGTTGGCAATGAGGCCACGCCAGGCCGGATCCGGGCGCGAGCCGGGGCCCAGGCCACTCACGGGGTTTTCCAGGGTCTGGGGACAAACACCAGGTCTTTTCCTCTTGGTTCTGCCAGCACCCGCCGGCCGGACACAGCGCCACACCCACCGCCCGGCCTCTCCCAGCTGCTCTGTATTTCGAGACAACAGTCTCTCTCTTTCTCTATCTCTTTGAATATATTTGCATTGATGTCCGAGAGGAAAGGAAGGGACAGGGGAGAGGGGGGAGGGGGAGGGACTGGGAGAGGAAGAGGGAAAGGGGGAGGAGGAGGGATTGGGAGAGGGAGAGGGAAAAGGGGGAGGGGGAGGGGTTGGGAGAGGGAGAGGGGGAGGGACAGAAACATCTGTGATGAGAGAGAGTCACTGACCAGCTGCCTCCTGCTCGCCCCCCCTGGGGATAGAGCCTGAACCCTAGGCTCGTGTCCGACGGGACCTCCTGGCTCAGGCCGATGCTCCTCCCGCAGCCAGGCCGGCTTCTCTCCCGGTTAAGAGCCAGTTGAGTCCGGTTCCGGTGACTGACAGACACTGAGGGTCTGCTGGACCTGCCTCACGGCGCCCGGTTTAGGGGTGCAGGTTCCTGGGGTCCCAGGCCCCCCAAACCCTCTGGGCTTCTCGGTCGCACAGACACACGCACTGGCTCTTGCCCATAAATGTCTCTCTTGTCACAAGAACCTCCTCACCTCCTTGTGCCCTGCCCCCGCCGTCTGTAAGGTGACATGTCTCTGCCTGAGTCAGCCCCCCACCCCCTCCGTTCCCCCAGACGGGGGCAGCGGTGCCCTGGCCTCTTCAGCCCAGCGCGAGGCCGGCAGGTCCGCCCGGCCCCCGCCTGACCCTCCTGGGCCATCGGCTCCTCCCCCGCAGCCTCCCCCAACCAAACCGTGGCTCGGCCCAGGCTCCAGGCCACGGCGGCTGCCGCTGGAGCCCGCTGGTCCACCCCGGCCCAGCCGCCCAGGCCCCGCTTGGGCCTTCGCCGCCCTCAGACGTGCCGCGGCATGCTCACCGGGGCCGGCAGGCGCTGCCGTGGGGCTCGGCGGGACCGGTTTGGGCTTCACCCGCACGCAGCCTGGCTCTGACAGCATCCTCCCTGGCTCATGCTGCCACGCACGCCGAGGCGCCGGGGGTGAGAGCGGTGCTGGCCGGGCCGGGCCGGAGACGGGGTGGGGGGTCACTAGGTCATGTGCAAGGAGAGGACTGGGAGAAGGAGAGCCCGGCAGGACAGACCGTGCAAAGGGCCTGTGGCAGCGAGAGTTCAGTGCGCAGGGTGTGGGCTCAGCGCCCGTCTCCCCTCGAAGGAGTGGGTGTGGGCAGCTGTCGCCACTCCGTCCTGAAGGGCCAGTGAGTGCCTCCCCGGTGGCAGGAGGGCAGTGCCGCCTCAGCCCTCCGGGCGGTGCTCCTGCTCCCCTGCCCGTGAGCCGGCTCAGCCTGGGACCTGGCCCAGTGGGGAGGCCGGGGCGGCCCCAGTCTGCCCGGGCCCGGTCCCCGCTTTCAATCACGGCCAGCCTGCCCTGCACAGGTTTGAACAGAATCTGGTCCAGCTTGGTCTTGGGTGGGAACGGAGCCTGTGGACTGGCGTGGGGAGGAGTGGGGAACACGGGAGGAGTGGGGAACTGGGGAGGAGTGGGGAGGAGTGGGGAACACGGGAGGAGTGGGGAACTGGGGAGGAGTGGGGAGGAGTGGGGAATGCGGGAGGAGAGCTCAGAGGCCAGGACGCGACAGGCGGTGGGCACGAGGCGGGCCGCGTGCGGGCGGGCGGGCAGGCCTGGGCCGGAATGCGCCCCTCCCCGCCTGTCCCGGGCCCACCAGCTCCTGGGCTGGGGGTGGGGGGAATGCAGTGGGAAGGACAGGGCGGGCCCTGCTCTGGTGCCAGCCTCTCCCAGAGCCACCGCCCACCAGCTACGCAGTCCGCCCGCCTGCCCCGGCCTGCCCACCCCACCCAGCACTTTCCGATGAAGCATCCCCAAGGCAACCTCATCACAACGGGACGGGCGGCCTGGGCAGGGCGCCCAGGGGCCATGGGGGGGGCAGAATCTCAGGCACGAGGGGCCGTGCAGGCCTCCAGCTCCCCGGAGGCAGGGCACCCCCTCCCCCAGCACACCCCCACCCCCAGCACACCCCCTCCCCAGCACACCCCCTCCCCAGGGCACCCCCTCCCCCAGGGCACCCCTCCCCCAGGGCACCCCCTCCCTCAGCGCACCCCCTCCCCACAGGGCACCCCCTCTCCCAGGGCACCCCTCCCCCAGGGCACCCCTCCCCCAGGGCACCCTCTCCCCAAGCGCACACCCTCCCCCAGGACAGGTGCCTGAGGTCTGGGCCCAGCCTGGCTGTCTGGGGCGCAGCGTCCACTCCGTGCTGAGCACTTGCTGCGAGGAGCCAATGGGAGGTGAAGGAACGAAGGAGGAAAAGTCCAGGATCTGACCGACAGGAAAACACATTGGAGACCGTGACCCAGAGGACAGAGCCGTGCCGGCAGCCGCCCCGCGCCCAGCACCCGGCGCCCGGCGCCCGGCGCCCCACACCCTGCACCCAGCACCCGGCACCCAGTGCCCGGCGCCCCACACCCCACGCCTGCGCCCAGCACCCGGCGCCCAGCACCCAGTGCCTGGGAGCAGGGGCTCCGGCTGGAGGAGGGAGGGTGGGGCCCCGTGTGCAGGCAGGTCTGGGTGCCGGGAAGCCCAGGGTGGGGTGTTGGGGCACCCAGGGTGGGGTGGCTGAGGAGGGAGAGGCCAGTGAGGCCACATGGGGGTGGGGCGCAGCCTGGGTCTCGATATGCGGCTGAGGAAGGGTCACAGGAGGAGGTGGGCAGCCCCCCCTCAGGCAGCCACGGGGGCTCCCCAATGTGTGTGCTGCCTCCCATGCCCTCGGCCCCAGGTCCCCAACAGGGCAGGCTGGGCTCTCGGCCCCGCAGCAGGAAGGGGGTGGACGGGCCTGGTGGACCTGGTGGGAGGGGGTGCCCTTCCTCTGGGGGAGCCGGCTCCCCTCTGTGTGTGGAGACAGAAACATCAGTGATGAGAGAATCACTGGTCTCGCTGGTCGGCTGCCTCCTGCACGCCCCTAACTGGGATCAGCCTGCACCCGGGCCTGTGTCCTGACTTCCTGGTTCCTAGGTCGGGCTGGATGCAATGACCATTTTCCCAAAGAAGGTCCCATTCCGAGGGGCCGGGGGGCTAGGACTTCAGCATATGAACTTGGGGGGACGCCGGCCAGCCCTTAATAGGGGGTAGCCCTGCTGGCTCTGCTGGCCTTCCTCACCCCAAACCCGAGCGCCCGGCCTGTGGTGCCCGCTCCTGCCCAGAGCTGTGTCTCCCCACCAAGCAGGCCTCCGGGCCGCGCTGATGGCCAGCCTGTCCGTCCCCTCGCTCCTGGGGCCGGCGGGGAGTGAGGCTCCTCTGATGAGGAGGTTCGGAGGAGGAGTGGGGCGTCTGTGCCTGGAGCAGCCCTGACCTGAGGAGGGATGGGCAGGCACCGCCCTGGGGCCTGCGTCTGGCCCCTGTCTGATCGGCATCTCTGGGCAGTGCAGGGGGGGACCCCAGGCCCCGGCTCCACCCCGGCCTCCAGCAGCCCTGCCAGGCAGGTGGGCGCTGGACGGGCATGAGAGGGACAGGGACGCCAGGAGGACCGGGTGGAGGGCTGAGCCCTTGGGGTGAGGCCGGGGGCTCCCTCCCCGACAGAAGGAGCCTGCGGCACAGGGACCCCAGCTCACCAGGCCTTGGGGCGCTCGGGGCCAGGTGGGGGAGCCCCTGAGGCCACCCTGGCTCAGCCCAGGAATGAAGTTGCCTTTGGAGCGCAAAGCCGGGCCCCGCGGCCGCACGTCCCGCACAGACTCCGTCCACGCCGCCCGCCGCCCGCATTCCTGAGCGGTGACGGGGGAGAGGGGGATCGGTCGGGCGGGAGGACCCGGCTCCCCGGGGGTCCCTCTCGGCCTTGGGGCGCTGGGCCCCGCGCAGGATCCCCAGGACCTGCAGCCCCACCTGGCTTCGGGCCCCTCCCGGCGCCGCCCTCAGACAGGGCGGCCCCGCGGGGAGGAGCCGAGCGGGTTTAAATCCGTGCGCGCAGGGCGCCTCCGGGAGCGGAGCGAGCAGCGGAGGGTCCTGAGGTGCCAGAGCGCAGGTGGGGCGTCCGGGGGGCGCGGGGCGCCGGGGGACCTGCGGGCGGGAAGACCAGCGAACCCGGAACAAGCGCGCGGCGAGCGGAGCGCGCAAGTTGGGGAGGGGGCGCCCGGCACCTGAGCTCCGCGGACGCGGGTCCAGCCGGCGGGCGCCCTGCCCCTCCAGTCCGGGCGGGGGCGGGGGCGGAGCCTGGGCTCCCGGGCCCGGAGACCGCTCTGGGGGTGTCAGGACGGTGCGCCTCTCGCCCCCCTAGGACGGGCGGTGGGTGCAGGCGCGCTTGGACAGGAGGCGCCAGGATCCCGGGCGGCGTGGCTCCCAGCTGGGCGCTGGGTGCTGGGTGCTGCCCGCTGTCCAGGGGGCGCAGGGGCTCCTGGGCGCGGTCACCACGGGGCCCTGGGAGCAGGCGCGGAGGGAGGGACCGCAGGGCTATGAATCCCCGTCCATCAGCGCCGGGCGGGGCTTCCGGTTCTGTTCCGGTCTGGGGCAGGTGGATGACCAGGAGGCTGCCAGCCCTGGGGCTGAGTCCGCCCCCAGGAATCCTGCCTCCTCCGGACCCGCCCCTGGTCGCCGGGAGGACCCTCCCGTCTCCGTTCCCTTTGCCTTCATTATTTATTTATTTAAGGGGGGAGGAGCTCTGCCCCGCCTCCTCTTCCTGCCCCACCGCCCACCGCCACCTCCGTGGGCCCCTGGGCCCCTCACATGCTCGGTCCGTCTCCCAAACTTAGACCCCTCCACCCTGTTGTCCCCAACGATCCCCACCAGACTCCCGGCACCTGCTCCCGCCCCCCACAAGGAGGCCCAGTCCCGCCGCAGCCCCCACCGCCCACTACCTGTGCCCCGGGCACCCGGCACGCTGCCTCCCAGCACAGCCGCCCGCCTGGCTGCCCCCCCCCCCCTTTCCCGGTGGAGAGGTGCCCCTCCTCCCCCTGACCCTTGTCCCCGCCAGCCTCCCAGACTGGTGCTCTGTGCCGCCGGTTACCTGGCGCTCCTGCCAGCGGGCGGGGCTGGGGCCAGCCTGCAGGGCGCCTGAGAGCGGAGCCTGCGTAGGGCCCGTGCCCCCCTCCGCCGCCTCTGAGACCGGACTTCCTCCAGCGGCCTTTTCCCTGCGTCCGGCCTCGGGGCAGACTGCGTGCCAAACCCTGAGCCGCCTGCACGGCCAGCCGGCGGCTCCCCTGTGCAGACCCACCGCCGGTGGAGCAGAGCTGACGGAGCAGTGGGGTACTCAGGCGGCCCCCGGGGACGGGAGGGGGAAAGCGGGTGGACAGAGACCAGCTGGCCTGTGAGAGGCTGGCATCCCGAGACGGAGCCCGGCGGCCCTGTCCGCCACGGACTGCAGCCCACACCGGCGGCCTCTCCGCCTTTTCTTTTTCAGAGGAAGGCAGAGGGAGAGGGGAGAGGGAGAGGGAGAGGGAGGGAGAGAGAGAGGGAGAGAGAGGCAGAGGAAGACTGAAACATCAGTGAGGAGCGCTATGGATCGGCTGCCTCCTGCAAGTCCCACTGGGGACTGAGCCGGCAAACCAGGCGTGTGCCCTGACCTCCTGGCTCACAGGTCGACGCTCACCCACCCGGCCGGGCTGTGCCTTTTTGCCGCCAGAACCAGGTACAGGTCTGCCCACCAGGTCTGTGCCGAGGCCCCACCTCCTCCTGCCGTCGGCGGGCTCAGCCCGTCTCCCCGTGCGCCCCCTCCAGCCCTGGCCTCTGCGGAGGTGCCAGCCTGCAGGGCCCCCCTGAGAGAGGAAGCCTGCAGCCTCTCTTCCCCCCAGAACTCAGCCCCGCTGAGGCCTCGGCCCTGCCCGGTGCTCCCTCGCTGACCCCTCCTGCAGGACGGCCAAGGGCCAGGGAGGAGGGGCGCCCCTGAGCAGGCAGCTGGGGAGTGCAGGGCCCAGCAACTCTGAGGGGCCAGCAGCGGAGGGCGCCATGGGGTTCGAGCTGCTGTGGAGGTCGGGGCGACCAGGCTGGGGTCTGGGCAGCCGGGCTGGGTGGTGGCTCGGGGGCTGAGCAGCCTCGAGGAGCTCTGAGTTCTCGGGGACGTGGAGACGGAGCAGAAACCTGACCCACAACGAGGGTCCCGTGCCCTATGACCGGGGGTCAGGGGCCACCAGACCCCAAATAGGTTTGTCCGATGTTGCAGCCGGAGTGCAAGGTCCCGTCAGCCGGAGCTGCGGCCCGCGGGGCGAGGGGCAGGCCTGGGCCTGGGCTTCTCCCCAGACTCACGGGGAGGGGGGTGTGGGTGAGAGCCGAGGTCAGGTGTGGGCGGGTGATCGGGCGCAGGAGGGAGGGCGTGGACCGGGCGGGGAGGGGGGGCGAGGGTGTGGCTCTGGGAAACGGAGGGGGACAGGGCGGGTGCCGTCTCCCTGGCTGTGGCTGTCGCAACGGTTGCCACAGCCAGGGTGGCTCAGACCTCTGCACCTTCCCACTGCCTGGCTGCTCCGGAATCCGAGCTTCTGGAATGTGGTGGGTCCGCCCTTCTGCCTGCAGCGCAGCGGGCGGGCGTGTCCGAGTGTCTTCCCGAGGACAGCAGCCCTGCCCCCGGGTGACCTGTCTTAATGGCTCCTGCAGAGGCCCCGGGGCCGGAGGCCCGACTGAGCTGTGGTTTGGAGGACCCAGTCCAACCCAGCCAGACCTGTCCCCCTGGGAGTGGGGGTGGGGCCTGGGCTTGGAGTCAGCTTACCAGGACCCACCGGCTGGAGACTGCCTGGCCCTGCCCGCAGCCCGCATGGCCCTCACACAGGCACAGACTGTGGTGTCCCGGGCGCCCGGTGTGCCCGGTGTGGGCACAGAGAAGCCACAGCGAGAGGGAGCACCCAGATGGGGGCAGGGGCGGAGTAGGACATAGAGCCAGGCTGGGAGGGGCCTGGGGGGTCACAGGGTGGGGTCAGAGGATGGAGGAGGGGAAAGTGGGGTGTGGGCCCACGGCCCTCAGGAAGCTGGAGGGAGGGCGTGAGTTTGTAGGTCAGTGAGCGAGGGACGAGCTGGAGCTGGAGCCGTGGGCACTGGGCGGTGAGGCCCGAGGCAGGCACACGGCCCCAGCCCCTCTGGACGCGGGGAGGGGGGGTGTGCCAGGCTGGGTGGAGGCCTGAGCGTGGCCCGGGGATGGAGGGACCCAGCTGGGTGCTGACCCCGCCCCTGGAGGGAACCCAGAACCCGGGATTGGCCCCCGGCTGCCCACCTGTGCCAATCAGGGCCCCTCACGGACCCCTCCGCCCTCCGCAGGCAGACACCGCGGATCCGGAGAGCAAGCCCCACCGCCAGCCGACACCATGAACGGCGACACTTCTGACGTCCTGGCCGCCAGCGGCACCAATCCGGCCACGGTCCCCAAGACCACGAAGGCCGCGCCGGAAGCCGGCTCTCCCCCCGGGCCCCGGGCCGGGAGCGTGGCCGGGGTGCTGGTGGAGGCCTCCGGCCAGGTCCTGAGCCTCTACACGGCCATGAAGCAGGGCCTGCTGCCCGCCGGGCTCGGGCTGGCTCTGCTGGAGGCCCAGGCGGCCACCGGGGGCCTCGTGGACCCCGCGCAGGGCCAGCTGCTGCCCGTGTCCGCGGCCCTGCAGCGGGGCCTGGTGGGCCTGGAACTGCGGGAGAAGCTGCTGGCCGCCGAGCGGGCGGTCACCGGCTACGCCGACCCCTACGGGGGCGAGAAGCTGTCCCTCTTCCAGGCCATCGGGAAGGAGGTGGTGCCCCGGGCCCTGGGCTGGGGCTGGCTGGAGGCCCAGCTGGCCACGGGCGGCCTGGTGGACCCCGCCCGGGGCGTGCGGGTAGCCCCGGAGCCGGCCTGTCAGCAGGGCCTCCTGGACCGGGAGACGCAGTGCGGCCTGGCGGAGCGCGCCCCGGGCTTCCTGGACCCCAACACGCTGGAGCCGCTGAGCTACGGCGAGCTGCTGGGCCGGTGCGTGCCGGCGCCCGGCACCGGGCTGGCCCTGCTGCCGCTCCGGACCACCTTCCGCACGCTGGGCGGGGCGGCCAGCGCGGCCGAGCTGCTGGAGGCGGGCATCCTGGACGAGGAGACCGCCCAGGGCCTGCGGGAGGGCCGGCTGGCGGTGCCCGACGTGAGCGCGCGCCCCGAGGTGCAGCGCTACCTGTGGGGCACCGGGGCCGTGGCGGGGGCCGTCCTGCTGCCCACCGGCCGCAAGAGGAGCTTCTTCCAGGCCGTGGCCGAGCACCTGCTCCCGCTGGGCGCCGCGCTCCCGCTGCTGGAGGCCCAGGCCGCCACCGGCACGCTGGTGGGCCCGGCCGGCGGCCAGCGGCTGAGCGCGGACGAGGCGGTGCGGGCGGGCCTGGTGGGCCCCGCGCTGCACGGGCAGCTCCTGGAGGCCGAGCGGGCGGTGACGGGCTTCCCCGACCCCTTCGGCGGCGCCCGCCTCCCCGTCTTCCAGGCCATGAGGAAGGGGCTGGTGGACGAGGCCCTGGCGCTGCGGCTGCTGGACGCGCAGCTGGCCACGGGCGGGCTGGTGTGCCCGGCCCGCAGGCTGCGGCTGCCCCTGGAGGCCGCCCTGCGCTTCGGCTGCCTGGACGAGGAGACGCTGCGGCGGCTCTCGGGGGCCGCCGGCTTCTCGGACCCCGGCACGCAGGAGAGCCTCAGCTACGGGCAGCTGCTGGCCCGCTGCGTCACCGACCCCGAGACTGGGCTGGCCTTCCTGCCCCTCCCCGGGGGGGCCCCGGAGGAGGAGCCGCGGGGACCCCCCTTCATCGAGCACAGCACCCGGGAGGCCCTGCGCGCGGCCACCACCACCGTGTCCGCGGGCGCCCTCCGGGGCCGGCCCGTGTCCCTGTGGGAGCTGCTCTTCTCCGAGGCCGTGCCCGCCGGGCAGAGGGCGGCGCTGGCCCAGCAGTACCAGGCGGGGGCGCTGTCAGCGGAAGAGCTGGCCGCGGCACTGAGGGCCGCCCTGGAGCAGGCCGCGGCCGCCGCCAAGACCACCTTCTCGGGGCTGCGGGTGCCTGTGAGCCCAGGGGAGCTGCTGCAGGCGGAGATCATCGGGCCCGAGGTGTTCGAGCAGCTGGAGCGCGGGCAGACCACGGCCCAGCACGTGGGCAGCCTGGACTCGGTGCAGCGGTACCTGCAGGGCACGGGCTGCATCGCCGGCCTGCTGCTGCCCGGCTCCCAGGAGCGGCTCAGCATCGAGGAGGCACAGAGGAAGGGGCTGCTCCGGCCGGGCACGGCCCTCATCCTGCTGGAGGCCCAGGCGGCCACCGGCTTCATCATCGACCCCAAGGAGAACAAGAGGTACTCGGTGGAGGAGGCGCTGAGGGCCGGCGTCATCGGGCCCGGCGTGTTCGCCAAGCTGCTGTCGGCGGAGCGGGCGGTCACCGGCTACACCGACCCCTACACCGGGGAGCAGATCTCCCTCTTCCAGGCCATGCAGAAGGAGCTGATCGTGCGCGACCACGGCATCCGCCTGCTGGAGGCCCAGATCGCCACGGGCGGCATCATCGACCCCGTGCACAGCCACCGCGTGCCCGTGGACGTGGCCTACCAGCGCGGCTACTTCGACGAGGCCATGAACCACGTCCTGGCCGACCCCGGCGACGACACCAAGGGCTTCTTCGACCCCAACACGCACGAGAACCTCACGTACCTGCAGCTGCTGGAGCGCTGCGTGCGCGACCCCGAGACCGGGCTGTTCCTGCTGCCGCTCAGCAGCGCCCAGCCCCCGCTGGCCGACGCGGCCACCCGGCGGGCCTTCCAGAACCTGCTGCTGCCCGGGCGGTACGGGCGGTTCCGGGGCCGGCGGGTGTCCGCGTGGGAGCTGCTCAACTCGGAGTGCGTGGGCGAGGCGCAGCGGCGGCGGCTGCTGCTCGGCGTCCGGCGGCGCGAGGTCTCCCTGGAGCAGGCGGCCGAGCGGCTGCAGAGGGCGGCGGCCAGGTGCGTGGACGTCACGCTGCCCGCCCTGCGGGGCCGGGCCGCTGCCTTCCAGCTCCTGGAGGCCCGGGTCATTGACCAGGAGCTCCTGGACCAGCTGGCGGCGGGGACGCTCAGCCCCGAGGCCCTGCTCGGCGTGGACGGCGTGCGCACCTGCCTGCGCGGCCTGGGCGCCGTGGGCGGGGTGCTGCTCCCCGCCTCCAACCGCAGGCTCAGCCTCTACCAGGCCATGAAGCAGCGGCTGCTGCGGCCCGGCCTGGCCCTGGCCCTGCTGGAGGCCCAGGCGGCCACCGGAGCCCTGGCCGGCCCCGACGGCGGGGAGGCCGTGTCTGTGGAGGAGGCCGTGCGCCGGGGGCTGGTTGGGCCGGAGCTGTACGCCCGGCTGCGGCGGGCTGAGGGCGCCCTGACCGGCTTCCGGGACCCCTTCTCCGGGGAGCGGGTGTCCCTGTTCCAGGCCATGAAGAAGGGCCTCGTCCCGGAGGAGCACGCCGCCCGCCTGCTGGAGGCCCAGCTGGCCACGGGAGGCGTCATCGACCCCGCGGGCCACTTCCACCTGCCCCTGCCCGTGGCCGCTGAGCGCGGCTGCATCGACCGGGAGACGGAGGCGGCCCTGACCGGCTCCGCGGAGACCTTCCCTGCGCCCGACGGCCCCGGCCGCACCAGCTACGCCCGGCTCCTGGGGCAGTGCCGGAAGGACGAGGCGTCAGGCCTCTACCTGCTGCCCCTGCAGGAGGACGCGCCCGCCGGCCCCTCCGACCAGCAGCTGCGGGAGACCCTGCAGGCCACGCCGGGCGCGGAGGACGGGGCGTCGCTCTGGGAGCTGCTGGCCTCCTGCCACTTCACCGAGGAGCAGCGGCGGGCGTTCCTGGAGGGCGTGCAGGCAGGCGAGACCTCGGTGCCGCAGCTGCAGGCGGCCGTGCGCGGCTGGGTGCAGGCGGCCAAGCTCCGGACGCAGGCCCGGGTCAGCGTGCCCGGCCCCCGGGGCGAGGTCCCCGCAGTCTGGCTGCTGGACGCGGGCGTCATCACCCAGGAGACCCTGGCGGCGCTGACCCAGGGCACGCGGTCGCCCGCTGAGGTGGCCGAGGAGCCCATGGTGAAGGCCTGCCTGTGGGGGACGGGGGGCGTGGCCGGCGTGCTGCTGCAGCCCTCGGGGACCAAGGCCAGCATCGCCCAGGCCGTGCAGGACAGCCTGCTGCCCCCCGGCCTGGGGCAGAGCCTGCTGGAGGCCCAGGCCGCGTGCGGCTCCCTGGTGGACCCCCTGACCGGCCAGAGGCTGTCCGTGGAGGCCGCGGTCAAGGCCGGGCTGGTGAGCGGGGCGCTGAGCGAGCAGCTCCAGCAGGTGGAGCGGGCCGCGGCCGGCTACACTGACCCCTTCTCGGCGGGCCCCCTCTCGCTGTGGCAGGCCATGGAGAAGGGGCTCGTGCCCCGGAAGGAGGGCCTGCCCCTCCTGCAGGCCCAGCTGGCCACGGGGGGCGCCGTGGACCCCGCCCATGGGGCGCGCCTCCCCCCCGCGGCCGCCTGCCGGCTGGGCCTCCTGGACGAGCCGACGCTCCAGGCGCTGACCGGGCCGGACGAGGACAGCCGGTTCTTCTATGACCCCAGCCGGCGGGACCGGGTGACCTACCAGGAGCTGAGGGAGCGCTGCGTGCTGGACGCGGACACGGGCCTGCGGCTGCTGCCCCTGCCCCAGGACGTGGCCCTGGAGGTGGACAAGCACACGGCCGTGGCCCTGCGGGCCATGAAGGTGCCCGTCGGGGCCGGGCGGTTCCAGGGGCTGACCGTGTCGCTCTGGGACCTGCTGCACTCGGAGTACGTGGATGCCGAGAAGCGGCGGGAGCTGGCGGCGCTCTGCCAGTCGGGCCGGGCCACGGCGCTACGGCAGGTGGTGCAGGCGCTCACCGCGCTGGTGGAGGCGGCCGAGGCCCGGCCGGCGCAGGCCGTCTTCCGGGGGCTGCGCAAGCAGGTGTCGGCCGGCGACCTGTTCCGGTCCCAGGTGATCGACCGGGAGACGCTGGACGCGCTGAGCCAGGGCACCCGGACGGCGCAGGAGGTGGCCGCCATGGACAGCGTGCGGCCCTTCCTGGAGGGCGGCAACTTCATCGCCGGGGTGCTGGTCCAGGCCACCCAGGAGCGCATGAGCATCTCGGAGGCGCTGGGCCGTGGCCTCCTGCGGCCGGGCACCGCCCTGGTGCTGCTGGAGGCCCAGGCCGCCACCGGCTTCCTCATCGACCCCACGGAGAGCCGGAAGCTGACGGTGGAGGAGGCCTTCGCCGCGGGCATGTTCGGCAAGGAGACCTACCAGAAGCTGCTGTCGGCCGAGCGGGCGGTCACCGGCTACACCGACCCCTACACCGGGGAGCAGATCTCCCTCTTCCAGGCCATGCAGAAGGAGCTGATCGTGCGCGACCACGGCATCCGCCTGCTGGAGGCCCAGATCGCCACGGGCGGCATCATCGACCCCGTGCACAGCCACCGCGTGCCCGTGGACGTGGCCTACCAGCGCGGCTACTTCGACGAGGCCATGAGCCGCGTGCTGGCCGACCCCGGCGACGACACCAAGGGCTTCTTCGACCCCAACACGCACGAGAACCTCACGTACCTGCAGCTGCTGGAGCGCTGCGTGCGCGACCCCGAGACCGGGCTGTTCCTGCTGCAGATCGTCAAGAAGGGAGAGGCGTACGCCTACGTGGACGAGGCCACCAGGCGGGCTCTGCGGGCGCAGACCGTGGCCATGCGGGTCGGCCGGTTCGCCGGGCGGAGCGTCTCGCTCTGGGACCTGCTGTCGTCGCAGTACTTCTCGGAGGCGCGGCGGCGGGAGCTGGCCCAGCAGTGGCGCTCGGGGGCCCTGGACCTGCAGCAGCTGCTGGGCGTGGTCACGGCCGCCGTGGAGGAGACCGAGGAGCGGCACCGGGCGGTCCGGTTGCCCGGGATCGGCGGGGAGGTGACGGCCGCGGAGCTGTTCAACGCCGGCGTCATCGACAGGGAGACGCTGGACGCGCAGCCGGGGGCCCAGGCCCTCCTGGCGCTGCCGCACGTGCGGGCGGCCCTGGAGGGCAGCGGCTGCATCGCCGGCGTGACCGTCCCCGCCACGCAGGAGGTGCTGAGCCTCTACGAGGCCAGCGCGCGGGGCCTCGTGCCTGCGGGGTTTGCGGCTCAGCTGCTGGAGGCCCAGGCGGCCACGGGCTTCCTGCTGGACCCGACCAGCCACCGGAGGCTCTCCGTGGACGAGGCCGTGGCCGCCGGCCTGGTGGGCGAGGAGCTCTGGGAAAGGCTCCTGGACGCCGAGAAGGCCGCCAGGGGCTACGTGGACCCCGCCACGGGCGACACGGTCCCGCTGTCCCAGGCCGCGGACAGGAAGCTGGCCAGGCGGGAGGACGCCCTCCGGTGGCTGGAAGTGCAGGTGGCCACGGGCGGGGTGGTCGACCCGCGGCACCACCTCCGGCTGCCGCTGGCCACGGCCTACGAGCGGGGCTGCCTGCGCCGGGACGCCTACGCCCTGGTGTCCGACCAGAAGCTCATGAACAAGAGGTTCGTGGACCCCAACACCCAGGAGAAGGTGACGTACCAGGAGCTGCAGAGGCGGAGCCGCCGGGAGGAGGGGCCGGGCTGGGCCCTGTTCCCCGTGACGCGCGACGGCCAGGACGCCGCCTACGTGGACGAGGCGACGAGGAAGGCCCTGGAGGGCGAGCGGGTGGAGGTGCCGGTGGGCAGGTTCCGGGGGCGGCGGCCGTCCGTGTGGGAGCTGCTCAACTCGGAGTACGTGACGGAGGAGGAGAAGCTGGAGCTGGTGGGGAACTACAAGCGCGACACGGCCCGGGCGCTGGGCACGGTGGTGCAGGCCGTCTCCGCGCTGATCGAGGAGAAGGAGCGGAGCGCCAGGCAGCTGTGGTTCCGGGGCATCCGGAGGCACATCACCGCCAACGAGCTCTTCCAGGCGGCCATCATCACCCGGGAGACGCTGCAGCAGCTGGAGGCGGGGCAAAGCAGCGTGGAGGACGTGGGCCGGGACGCCGGCGTGAGGCGCTACCTGGAGGGCACGAGCTGCATCGCGGGCGTGCTGGTGCCCGCCAGGGGCGAGCCGGGGCGGCGGGAGAAGATGAGCGTCTACCAGGCCATGTGGAAGGGCCACCTGCGGCCGGGCACCGCCCTGGTGCTGCTGGAGGCCCAGGCCGCCACCGGCTTCCTCATCGATCCCGTGGACAACCGGCGGCTGTCCGTGGACGAGGCCGTGGCCGCCGGCCTGGTGGGCGGCGAGATCCGGGACAAGCTGCTGTCGGCCGAGCGGGCGGTCACCGGCTACACCGACCCCTACACCGGGGAGCAGATCTCCCTCTTCCAGGCCATGCAGAAGGAGCTGATCGTGCGCGACCACGGCATCCGCCTGCTGGAGGCCCAGATCGCCACGGGCGGCATCATCGACCCCGTGCACAGCCACCGCGTGCCCGTGGACGTGGCCTACCAGCGCGGCTACTTCGACGAGGCCATGAGCCGCGTGCTGGCCGACCCCGGCGACGACACCAAGGGCTTCTTCGACCCCAACACGCACGAGAACCTCACGTACCTGCAGCTGCTGCGCCGCTGCGTGCGCGACCCCGAGACCGGGCTGTACATGCTGCAGCTGGCCGGCCCGGGCTCCGCGGTGCGCCAGCTCAGCGAGGAGCTGCGCCGCGCCCTGCAGGACGTGCGCGTGGCGCTGCCCCCGGGCGCGGGCGGCGCCCAGGGCCAGGACGCCTCGGTGTGGGAGCTGCTCTTCTACCGGGAGGTGTCCGAGAGCCAGCGGCAGGACCTGCTGGCCGGGTTCCGGGCGGGCACGCTGACCGCGCAGGAGCTGGGCGCCAAGCTCGCCGCGCTGCTGGCCGGCGCCCCGGAAGAGGGCCCGCGCCCGGCCCCGGCCGACCCCCAGCGGGCGCTGAGCGCGGCCACCATGGAGGTGAAGGTGGGCCGGCTGCGGGGCCGGGCCGTGCCCGTGTGGGACGTGCT
This sequence comes from Nyctalus aviator, assembly GCA_036971965.1. Classification (NCBI taxonomy): domain Eukaryota; kingdom Metazoa; phylum Chordata; class Mammalia; order Chiroptera; family Vespertilionidae; genus Nyctalus; species Nyctalus aviator. The sequence continues at coordinate 48,187,717 of CM072935.1, read as the reverse complement.
GGAGTCCGACTACGTGAGCGCCAGCAGCAGGGAGCAGCTGCTGGCCCAGTTCCGCGCGGGGCGGCTGGGCCTGCCCGCGCTGACCCGCCGGCTGACCACCATCATCGAGGAGGCCGAGGGGCCCCCGAGCCCTGAGCACCCGCACGCCGACCCCCAGGCCGCCAGGCGCCTGCAGGAGCAGGCCCTGCGGGCGGCCACCATGGAGGTGCAGGCAGGGCGGTTCCGAGGGCAGCCCGTGTCCGTGTGGGACGTCCTCACCTCCTCCTACCTGAGCCAGGCCCGCCGGGGGGAGCTGCTGGCCCAGCACGCGGCCGGCACCCTGGCCCTGCCGGGCCTGGTGGCCATCCTCGCCCAGGTCGTCACGGAGACCGAGGAGCGGCTCAGCAAGCTGTCCTTCCCGGGCCTGAGGCGCCAGGTGACCGCGTCCGAGCTGGGCGTGTCGCGGGTCCTGGACCCCGAGACGCTGCAGGGCCTGGCCCAGGGCACCCGCAGCCCCCAGGAGGTGATGCAGATGGACTCGGTCAAGCGCTACCTGGAGGGCACGAGCTGCATCGCGGGCGTGCTGGTGCCCGCCAGGGGCGAGCCGGGGCGGCGGGAGAAGATGAGCGTCTACCAGGCCATGTGGAAGGGCCACCTGCGGCCGGGCACCGCCCTGGTGCTGCTGGAGGCCCAGGCCGCCACCGGCTTCATCATCGACCCCGTGGACAACCGGCGGCTGTCCGTGGACGAGGCCGTGGCCGCCGGCCTGGTGGGCGGCGAGATCCGGGACAAGCTGCTGTCGGCCGAGCGGGCGGTCACCGGCTACACCGACCCCTACACCGGGGAGCAGATCTCCCTCTTCCAGGCCATGCAGAAGGAGCTGATCGTGCGCGACCACGGCATCCGCCTGCTGGAGGCCCAGATCGCCACGGGCGGCATCATCGACCCCGTGCACAGCCACCGCGTGCCCGTGGACGTGGCCTACCAGCGCGGCTACTTCGACGAGGCCATGAGCCGCGTGCTGGCCGACCCCGGCGACGACACCAAGGGCTTCTTCGACCCCAACACGCACGAGAACCTCACGTACCTGCAGCTGCTGCGCCGCTGCGTGCGCGACCCCGAGACCGGGCTGTACATGCTGCAGCTGGCCGGCCCGGGCTCCGCGGTGCGCCAGCTCAGCGAGGAGCTGCGCCGCGCCCTGCAGGACGTGCGCGTGGCGCTGCCCCCGGGCGCGGGCGGCGCCCAGGGCCAGGACGCCTCGGTGTGGGAGCTGCTCTTCTACCGGGAGGTGTCCGAGAGCCAGCGGCAGGACCTGCTGGCCGGGTTCCGGGCGGGCACGCTGTCCGCGCAGGAGCAGGGCGCCAAGCTCGCCGCGCTGCTGGCCGGCGCCCCGGAAGAGGGCCCGTGCCCGGCCCCGGCCGACCCCCAGCGGGCGCTGAGCGCGGCCACCATGGAGGTGAAGGTGGGCCGGCTGCGGGGCCGGGCCGTGCCCGTGTGGGACGTGCTGGAGTCCGACTACGTGAGCGCCAGCAGCAGGGAGCAGCTGCTGGCCCAGTTCCGCGCGGGGCGGCTGGGCCTGCCCGCGCTGACCCGCCGACTGACCACCATCATCGAGGAGGCCGAGGGGCCCCCGAGCCCTGAGCACCCGCACGCCGACCCCCAGGCCGCCAGGCGCCTGCAGGAGCAGGCCCTGCGGGCGGCCACCATGGAGGTGCAGGCAGGGCGGTTCCGAGGGCAGCCCGTGTCCGTGTGGGACGTCCTCACCTCCTCCTACCTGAGCCAGGCCCGCCGGGGGGAGCTGCTGGCCCAGCACGCGGCCGGCACCCTGGCCCTGCCGGGCCTGGTGGCCATCCTCACCCAGGTCGTCACGGAGACCGAGGAGCGGCTCAGCAAGCTGTCCTTCCCGGGCCTGAGGCGCCAGGTGACCGCGTCCGAGCTGGGCGTGTCGCGGGTCCTGGACCCCGAGACGCTGCAGGGCCTGGCCCAGGGCACCCGCAGCCCCCAGGAGGTGATGCAGATGGACTCGGTCAAGCGCTACCTGGAGGGCACGAGCTGCATCGCGGGCGTGCTGGTGCCCGCCAGGGGCGAGCCGGGGCGGCGGGAGAAGATGAGCGTCTACCAGGCCATGTGGAAGGGCCACCTGCGGCCGGGCACCGCCCTGGTGCTGCTGGAGGCCCAGGCCGCCACCGGCTTCCTCATCGATCCCGTGGACAACCGGCGGCTGTCCGTGGACGAGGCCGTGGCCGCCGGCCTGGTGGGCGGCGAGATCCGGGACAAGCTGCTGTCGGCCGAGCGGGCGGTCACCGGCTACACCGACCCCTACACCGGGGAGCAGATCTCCCTCTTCCAGGCCATGCAGAAGGAGCTGATCGTGCGCGACCACGGCATCCGCCTGCTGGAGGCCCAGATCGCCACGGGCGGCATCATCGACCCCGTGCACAGCCACCGCGTGCCCGTGGACGTGGCCTACCAGCGCGGCTACTTCGACGAGGCCATGAGCCGCGTGCTGGCCGACCCCGGCGACGACACCAAGGGCTTCTTCGACCCCAACACGCACGAGAACCTCACGTACCTGCAGCTGCTGCGCCGCTGCGTGCGCGACCCCGAGACCGGGCTGTACATGCTGCAGCTGGCCGGCCCGGGCTCCGCGGTGCGCCAGCTCAGCGAGGAGCTGCGCCGCGCCCTGCAGGACGTGCGCGTGGCGCTGCCCCCGGGCGCGGGCGGCGCCCAGGGCCGGGACGCCTCGGTGTGGGAGCTGCTCTTCTACCGGGAGGTGTCCGAGAGCCAGCGGCAGGACCAGCTGGCCGGGTTCCGGGCGGGCACGCTGACCGCGCAGGAGCTGGGCGCCAAGCTCGCCGCGCTGCTGGCCGGCGCCCCGGAAGAGGGCCCGTGCCCGGCCCCGGCCGACCCCCAGCGGGCGCTGAGCGCGGCCACCATGGAGGTGAAGGTGGGCCGGCTGCGGGGCCGGGCCGTGTCCGTGTGGGACGTGCTGGAGTCCGACTACGTGAGCGCCAGCAGCAGGGAGCAGCTGCTGGCCCAGTTCCGCGCGGGGCGGCTGGGCCTGCCCGCGCTGACCCGCCGGCTGACCACCATCATCGAGGAGGCCGAGGGGCCCCCGAGCCCTGAGCACCCGCACGCCGACCCCCAGGCCGCCAGGCGCCTGCAGGAGCAGGCCCTGCGGGCGGCCACCATGGAGGTGCAGGCAGGGCGGTTCCGAGGGCAGCCCGTGTCCGTGTGGGACGTCCTCACCTCCTCCTACCTGAGCCAGGCCCGCCGGGGGGAGCTGCTGGCCCAGCACGCGGCCGGCACCCTGGCCCTGCCGGGCCTGGTGGCCATCCTCGCCCAGGTCGTCACGGAGACCGAGGAGCGGCTCAGCAAGCTGTCCTTCCCGGGCCTGAGGCGCCAGGTGACCGCGTCCGAGCTGGGCGTGTCGCGGGTCCTGGACCCCGAGACGCTGCAGGGCCTGGCCCAGGGCACCCGCAGCCCCCAGGAGGTGATGCAGATGGACTCGGTCAAGCGCTACCTGGAGGGCACGAGCTGCATCGCGGGCGTGCTGGTGCCCGCCAGGGGCGAGCCGGGGCGGCGGGAGAAGATGAGCGTCTACCAGGCCATGTGGAAGGGCCACCTGCGGCCGGGCACCGCCCTGGTGCTGCTGGAGGCCCAGGCCGCCACCGGCTTCCTCATCGACCCCGTGGACAACCGGCGGCTGTCCGTGGACGAGGCCGTGGCCGCCGGCCTGGTGGGCGGCGAGATCCGGGACAAGCTGCTGTCGGCCGAGCGGGCGGTCACCGGCTACACCGACCCCTACACCGGGGAGCAGATCTCCCTCTTCCAGGCCATGCAGAAGGAGCTGATCGTGCGCGACCACGGCATCCGCCTGCTGGAGGCCCAGATCGCCACGGGCGGCATCATCGACCCCGTGCACAGCCACCGCGTGCCCGTGGACGTGGCCTACCAGCGCGGCTACTTCGACGAGGCCATGAGCCGCGTGCTGGCCGACCCCGGCGACGACACCAAGGGCTTCTTCGACCCCAACACGCACGAGAACCTCACGTACCTGCAGCTGCTGCGCCGCTGCGTGCGCGACCCCGAGACCGGGCTGTACATGCTGCAGCTGGCCGGCCCGGGCTCCGCGGTGCGCCAGCTCAGCGAGGAGCTGCGCCGCGCCCTGCAGGACGTGCGCGTGGCGCTGCCCCCGGGCGCGGGCGGCGCCCAGGGCCAGGACGCCTCGGTGTGGGAGCTGCTCTTCTACCGGGAGGTGTCCGAGAGCCAGCGGCAGGACCTGCTGGCCGGGTTCCGGGCGGGCACGCTGACCGCGCAGGAGCTGGGCGCCAAGCTCGCCGCGCTGCTGGCCGGCGCCCCGGAAGAGGGCCCGCGCCCGGCCCCGGCCGACCCCCAGCGGGCGCTGAGCGCGGCCACCATGGAGGTGAAGGTGGGCCGGCTGCGGGGCCGGGCCGTGCCCGTGTGGGACGTGCTGGAGTCCGACTACGTGAGCGCCAGCAGCAGGGAGCAGCTGCTGGCCCAGTTCCGCGCGGGGCGGCTGGGCCTGCCCGCGCTGACCCGCCGGCTGACCACCATCATCGAGGAGGCCGAGGGGCCCCCGAGCCCTGAGCACCCGCACGCCGACCCCCAGGCCGCCAGGCGCCTGCAGGAGCAGGCCCTGCGGGCGGCCACCATGGAGGTGCAGGCAGGGCGGTTCCGAGGGCAGCCCGTGTCCGTGTGGGACGTCCTCACCTCCTCCTACCTGAGCCAGGCCCGCCGGGGGGAGCTGCTGGCCCAGCACGCGGCCGGCACCCTGGCCCTGCCGGGCCTGGTGGCCATCCTCACCCAGGTCGTCACGGAGACCGAGGAGCGGCTCAGCAAGCTGTCCTTCCCGGGCCTGAGGCGCCAGGTGACCGCGTCCGAGCTGGGCGTGTCGCGGGTCCTGGACCCCGAGACGCTGCAGGGCCTGGCCCAGGGCACCCGCAGCCCCCAGGAGGTGATGCAGATGGACTCGGTCAAGCGCTACCTGGAGGGCACGAGCTGCATCGCGGGCGTGCTGGTGCCCGCCAGGGGCGAGCCGGGGCGGCGGGAGAAGATGAGCGTCTACCAGGCCATGTGGAAGGGCCACCTGCGGCCGGGCACCGCCCTGGTGCTGCTGGAGGCCCAGGCCGCCACCGGCTTCCTCATCGACCCCGTGGACAACCGGCGGCTGTCCGTGGACGAGGCCGTGGCCGCCGGCCTGGTGGGCGGCGAGATCCGGGACAAGCTGCTGTCGGCCGAGCGGGCGGTCACCGGCTACACCGACCCCTACACCGGGGAGCAGATCTCCCTCTTCCAGGCCATGCAGAAGGAGCTGATCGTGCGCGACCACGGCATCCGCCTGCTGGAGGCCCAGATCGCCACGGGCGGCATCATCGACCCCGTGCACAGCCACCGCGTGCCCGTGGACGTGGCCTACCAGCGCGGCTACTTCGACGAGGCCATGAGCCGCGTGCTGGCCGACCCCGGCGACGACACCAAGGGCTTCTTCGACCCCAACACGCACGAGAACCTCACGTACCTGCAGCTGCTGCAGAAGGCTACTCGGGACCCTGAAACGGGCCTGCTGTTTCTCTCTCTGTCTTAAGACCGAATGGACTCTTTATGTGGTGCAATGTTAACTCTCAAAAATATCCTACTCTATTTTTCAAGATTTTAAAATGTTCCTTAATGAGGTTTCACTTAGTGTTAAAATATGTATATATTTTATTTGCTAGTGAGAGGAGGAGGACAGTGAGAGAGAAACAAGGTTGGGCTGCCTCCAGGGAGCCCCCTGCTGGGATGGCGCGGGCACCCCTGGCCCTGGGGGAGCGCACTGTCTGGGCAGCTCAGTGTTAAGTCCTCTGGTAACATTGTTTACTTTCCAGTGCCCTGGGGTTCTCTGTATTTTTCCTTTGGGCGGAGAGAGGCCTGTTCCCCGGCCATGCTCACCCCCATGGACCTGGTGTTCTCCCTGGTGGTTGTTTGCATTTCTCTGAATATTGGCAGGTGGCCACCCCAACGGGCTCTGCCTGGCTGGGAACAAAGGACTCTTTTCTTCTTCCTGGATCCTCAGCCTGCCGCCCTGAGGTGTCGGCATCACTTTGTGTTTTCTGATTGTTATTAAAAGCATTTATCTTTTCATTATGAAGTCGGTGTGCCTTGTGTGTGCTAATTCCCCCCCTTCCGTTCCTGTTTCGCTGCCTCACTCATTCCCACCCGGCGGTCCACCTGCGGGGCCTCGCCCCCTGCCCGGCCAGGGAGTGTACCAGGAATGAATGCCCAAGTCCCGGGTCCCCCCAGACCCGAAGGGAGCAGGCTGCCCCAGACCCACACCCCCCACCCTCTCCGGGGCCACCCTAAGGGGAAGCCCAGACACCACCGGGCTCCGGTCTGTTTGTGCCAGGAGTGCAGCGGGCAAGGGGAGAACGCGAGGCTCCAAGAGCTGGGCTGGGTGGACCCATAGCCCGGTCCGCCCTGCCCGCCGGCGGCAGCGCCCGGGGACGCCGGGAGGGACATGGCTCCGCCCCGCCTCCTCCGGAGAGACCTGGAGGCGTGGCAAGTGATGGGCGTGCCCTGGGCGGGGCCTCGACGCGGTGGGTGTGGCCTGGAAGAGCAGGGCTGGGCAATGAGGCGGCCCGGGGCGGGGCATTGGCCAGGATGGGCGGGGCGGGACCTCCTGGGGGCGGGGCTTGGCGCCCGGCGGGATGGCGGGGCGGGGCTGAGCCCGCGGTGGACCGGTGGACCGGGAGCGGGTAGGTGGAGCCCGGGCCTTAAGGGTGGGCTTCAGGCCGGGACAGGGAAGGGTCGTAAACGCAGATCGGTGAGGCCTACGCGGGGGCGGGGCCTTGTCCTTTGTGGGCGGGGCCTTGTGGGACGGACCCGATGTGGGGCGGGGCTTCGCGTGGGCGGGGCTCAAGGGTCGGGGCTGCCGGGCCGGGCCGGGCGCGGCCTCCTGCGGGCGGGGCCTGCGGCCGGGCGTGGCTCCAGGCGGGGGCTCGCCGGGGCGGGGCTGTGGCCGCGGACAGGCGGGCCTCTCGCGCTGCGCGGGCTCAGCCCTCCTTGGGGAGCTCCACTCGGGATCCGGTCCGAGGAGGCGGCTCCGGCCGGCGGGCGGGCTCCGCCCTCCGGGTCGCGCGCCCGCGCCGCTCCGGTCCCAGAGCCTGGGCCGTGGCTCCGAGCAGCGGCGGCGCCACTCCGGACTGGGCTCCGCGCGCGGGGCCTGGCGGCGGCCGCGGCGGAGGATCGCCCGGCGGGCGGCTGCCTGGGCCCACCGAGCCATGGCGGCTCCCGAGCCTGCGCCCAGGCGGGGCCGGGAGCGGGAGCGGGAGCGGGAGGAGGAGAGCGAGGACGAGAGCGACATCCTGGAAGAAAGCCCGTGCGGCCGCTGGCAGAAGCGGCGCGAGCAGGTGGGCACCGCGGTGGGTGGGTGGGGGGGGGAGCAGGAGACCCGAAACCTCTCCGCAGCCTCGAGGGGGCGACCCGGTTCCTGCACCCCTTTGGCCTGGCCCCGTGCCCCGGGGAGGAACCCTCATTCCCCAAGGGTCAGCCCGCAGAGCCACCTCCCGGCCCCGGGGACCAGGCGCCAGCCCCCCCCCAGCCCCCCGGGGACATGCTCAGCGCCTGCAACCTGCTCCGACCGCCCAGCCCGCCCCGGGCGCCCTCAGCCCCCCACCCCGCCCCCGGGGCGGCCAGTCCTGCCCTCGCCGGGCCTGGGAGGCTGTGAGCGGACCCCCCTCACCCCCTCCTCCTCCCCCGCCCCCAGGTGAACCAGGGTAACATGCCCGGCGTCCAGAGCACCTTCCTGGCCATGGACACGGAGGAGGGCGTGGAGGTGGTGTGGAACGAGCTGCGCTTCAGCGACAGGAAGGCCTTCTCTGCCCACGAGGTGAGGCCCGCGGCGCCCCCGCGCCCCCGCCTGGTGCCCACCCCGCGCCCCCGCCTGGTGGCCGTCCCGTGACCGCTCCCCGCGCCCAGGAGAAGATCCAGACCATGTTCGAGCAGCTGGTGCTGGTGGACCACCCCAACATCGTGAAGCTGCACAAGTACTGGCTGGACGCCTGCGAGGCCCGCGCCAGGGTGAGCGGGGCGGGAGCGGGAGGAGCGGGCGGGGCGGGCGGGGCGGGGGCACCGCCCAGGCGCCCACAGCTGGCGGGGCCGATACCAACGTGCGGGCCGCAGGTGGTCTTCATCACGGAGTACGTGTCCTCGGGCAGCCTCAAGCAGTTCCTCAAGAAGACCAAGAAGAACCACAAGGCCATGAACGCGCGGGTATGGGGGCGGGGGCGGCGGGGGCGGGCGGGGCCGGGGCGGGAACGGGCGGAGCCGGGCAGGGGGCGCGGTGGGGGCGCCCAGGCCCAGCCGCCTCTCCCCGCCCTTCCGACCCACGGACGCGCCCCGCCGCCAGGCCTGGAAGCGCTGGTGCACGCAGATCCTGTCGGCGCTCAGGTGAGGCCCGCAGCCCGCCCCCCCCCCCGCCCCGTCCCGGCCCGGGCCCCTGCCCGCCCTCCGCCCTGACCGCTCCCCGCCCGCAGCTTCCTGCACGCCTGCAGCCCCCCCATCATCCACGGGAACCTGACGAGCGACACCATCTTCATCCAGCACAACGGCCTCATCAAGATCGGCTCCGGTGCGGGCGGGGGCGGCGGGCGGGCGGAGGGGTCGGGGCCGGGCCGGGCCGGGACGCCCAGCCCGCTGACCGTTCTTTCTCCCGCCCGCAGTCTGGCACCGCATCTTCTCCAACGGTGCGTGGGGGCCCCCGGGGATGGAGGGCCGCGGGGAGGGCCGGCCCGCTCACCTCCGCGCCCCCCCTAGCGCTGCCCGACGACCTGCGGAGCCCCATCCGCGCGGAGCGGGAGGAGCTGCGGAACCTGCACTTCTTCCCGCCGGAGTACGGAGGTGGGTCCCGCTCCCGCCCCGCAGCCCCGCCGCCCCGGCTGCCCCACCCCGCCCGCCTGACGCCTGTCGCCCGCAGAAGTGGCCGACCGCACCGCCGTGGACATCTTCTCCTTCGGGATGTGCGCGCTGGAGGTACCGCCAGGCGCCGGCCTCGCCCGCCCCGGGCCCCGCCCCCGGCCCTGCCCTCTGACCGGCCCTACCCGCTGACCCGCCCTGCCCGCTGACCGCTCTGCCCGCTGACCCGCCCTGCCCGCTGACCCGCCCTGCCCGCTGACTGCCCTGCCCGCTGACCCGCCCTGCCCGCTGACCCGCCCTGCCCGCTGACCCGCCCTGCCCGCTGACCGGCCCTGCCCCAGGCCCTGACCGCTGACCCGCCCTGCCCGCTGACTGCCCTGCCCGCTGACCCGCCCTGCCCGCTGACTGCCCTGCCCACAGATGGCAGTGCTGGAGATCCAGGCCAACGGGGACACGCGCGTCACCGAGGAGGCCATCGCGCGGGCCCGGCACTCGCTGAGCGACCCCAACATGCGGGTGAGTGGCCTGGGGCCTGGTTTGGGGGTGCGGGGTCAGTGCTGCCCCGGGCCACCCACCCGGGGCCTTCCCTGCCTGGTGTGGCGTTCCAGGCCTGAAGGAGCTGAGGGCGTATCTTTTTTTCTTTTCTTTTTAAAAATGAATCTTTATTGATTTCAGAGAGGAAGGGAGAGAGACACAGAAACGTCCACAGAGAGAATCACAGACCAGCTGCCTCCTGCACGCCCCCCATTGGGGGTCAAGCCCACAACCCAGTACGTGCCCTGATCCGGGGTTGAACCTTGAACTGTGACCTCCCGGTTCATAGGTCCAGGGCTCAGCCACTGAGCACGATGGCCGGGCGGGCTGGGCTCTTGTTTTTTTTAGGGCACATGGTAAGGTCGGGGAGACCTGACAGAGTGGGTGAGGACTTTGTGATGCCCATTTCATAGATAAGGAAACAGGCTCAGAGAGGCTCCAGAGTGAGGAAAGCCGGTTGGCACCTGGTCTGCCTCCTGCCTTCACGTGGACTGCGGGGTGGGCCGCGGGGTGGGCCGCGGGGTGGCAGACGGAGCTCGGGAGGAAGCTTCCCCCACAGCCTCTCCGCCAGCCTCTGGGAAACTCTGGCTTCAGCACAGGCCTCTGGCGATGGAGGGAAGTGATGGGGCCTGGAGGGGCTGGAGGGGAGGCGGAGCCTGGACAGACAAGAGAGGCAGGCAGTGCAAGGCTTGGCGGGGTGGGGCCAGTCAAGGTCATCTCCAAAAGGCGGGCTGGCCCTGGCGGGTGGGTTCATGCAAGGCCACGTGACCTGCGGGGTGAGTGTGCGTGTGCGTGTGTGTGTGTGTGTGTGTGAATGGGGATAGCCGTGCTCCCGGCCCCCCACCGCACCCCGCACAGGTTTTTGTGAGGATTGAGGGGCCGGGAGGGGCCTGGCTGTCCTGTGTGCAGGCTCAGGGCCTGGCTGCTAGCGGGGGCCGCTCCCTGCACACATCATGCAGGCGCCTGGCGCTGAACCTTGCGGTCTAGGGACCCAGGGTCCCCTCCCCTCACACTGGGGGGGGCGTGGGGGGCAGAGCAGAGAAACCCCATGACCCGAGGCCTGTCCTCTCCCTGCCCCCAGGAGTTCATCCTCTCCTGCCTGGCCCGGGACCCCGCCCACAGGCCCTCTGCCCACAACCTCCTCTTCCACCGTGTGCTCTTCGAGGTGCACTCGCTGAAGCTGCTGGCCGCTCACTGCTTCATCCAGCACCAGTGTGAGGGCAGGGGAGGGGGGGCGGTCAGGGCCTGGGGCTGGGATGAGGTGGGCCTGCTGGACCGTGGCCCAAGCCTCTGCCCTGAATGCTCCTCGGCCTGCAGACCTCATGCCTGAGAACGTGGTGGAGGAGAAGACCAAGTCGATGGACATGCATGCGGTGCTGGCGGAGATCTGCCGGCCGGGCCGGCCCCCCGTGCAGTGGCGGTGAGCGGCCGCCCCCAATCGGTCCTGCCCCCGGCGAGGCCGGCCGGCCGGCGCCTCATGTGCCTCTCCCGGGCAGGTACTCCGAGGTCTCCTGCATGGAGCTGGACAAGTTCCTGGAGGACGTCAGGTGAGAGCTGGCTTGAGGGGGAGCGGGCGGCTGCCAGGCCTGAGCCCCCAGTCACCCCGCTGTGTCCCCAGAAACGGGATCTACCCCCTGATGAACTTCGCTGCCGCGCGGCCCCTGGGGCTGCCCCGCGTGCTGGCCCCGCCCCCGGAGGAGGCCCAGAAGGCCAAGACCCCCACGCCAGAGCCCTTCGACTCGGAGACCAGAAAGGTGGGCCCGCCCCCCACGCTGCCCACCGCTCTGTGCAGCTGGGGGGCTGAGAGAAGCTGGGGTGCCCCTCTCCCGGAGCCTCCTTGCCCCTACCGACACCCCTCTCCACCCCTTGCTGCCTGAGCCCTAGGAGTTGCGCCCTGCTCCCACCTGCTCCGGAGCCCTGTTGGGGACTCTCCGCTGCCCTCACCCCTCTGATGCCACCCCCTTGGCTGGCCGACTCCCCGACGTCCGTGTCCTGGTGTAACCCCCTCTGCCAGCACCCCCCTATCGTGTTTTCCCGGCCCCTCCTCTGTTTCCATGCCCACACCCCCTGGGTCCGGAGGCCCTGGCTTTGCCCTTGTGGGTATGTCCACGGTCACTGCCCTGCTCCGGGCACCTCCATTCCCTGCCTGGACGCCCCCCTCAGCCCCCCCTCCCCGCTGCCTCCTTCCTCTTGGCTCCGCTCCACACCGCAGCCAGAATCATGTCCCAACAGCCAGGCTGCCCACAGACCGTGGGGCCCTCGGCGGGGCCTGGGCCCTGAGCTCGGCCTCTGCCTCCCCGCCCTCTGCTCAGCTGCCCCTGCACCTGTCCGTGCCCGCTCCGTCCGCCCAGCCCCTCCCGGCTCTCCCCTGGGCCCCGGGAGGTGCCTCGCAGGTGCTGAGTCTGAGCCTTCGTGGGTGACCTTGGGCCCCGCGCCCGCAGGTGATCCAGATGCAGTGCAACCTGGAGAGGAGTGAGGACAAGGCCCGCTGGCATGTGAGCGGGACGGGGGCGGGGGACGGGGGGCGGGCGGGGCGGGGGTCAGAGCCCACCCAGAGCCAGACCTTGCCTCCCGCCCCCCAGCTCACGCTGCTGCTCGTGCTGGAGGACCGGCTGCACCGGCAGCTCACCTACGACCTGCTCCCGAGTGAGTGGACGTGCGCCGGTGCTGGCCGAGGCCAACCTCCCAACCCCGCCCCGCCCCGCCCCGCCCCCAACCCCGCCTCCGCCCCAACCCCGCCCCAACCTCTGCTCCGCCCCCGCCCCGCCCCCAACCCCGCCTCCGCCCCAACCCCGCCCCAACCTCTGCTCCGCCCCCGCCCCGCCCCCAACCCCGCCTCCGCCCCAACCCCGCCCCAACCTCTGCCCCGCCCCCGCCCCGCCCCCAACCCCGGCCCCAACCCCGCCTCCGCCCCAACCCCGCCCCAACCTCTGCTCCGCCCCCGCCCCGCCCCCAACCCCGCCTCCGCCCCAACCCCGCCCCAACCTCTGCTCCGCCCCGCCCCGTCCCCAACCCCGCCTCCGCCCCAACCTCTGCTCCGCCCCCGCCCCGCCCCCAACCCCGCCTCCGCCCCAACCCCGCCCCAACCTCTGCTCCGCCCCCGCCCCGCCCCCAACCCCGCCTCCGCCCCAACCTCTGCTCCGCCCCGCCCCCAACCCAACCCCGCCCCCAACCCCACCCCCAACCCCGCCCCCAACCCCGGCCCCAACCCCACCCCGCCTCCGCCTCGCCCCACCCCCAACCCCAACCCCGCCCCAACCCCGCCCCAACCTCTGCTCCGCCCCCGCCCCGCCCCCAACCCCGCCCCCAACCCAAACCCCACCCCGCCCCCAACCCCGGCCCCAACCCCACCCCGCCTCCGCCTTGCCCCACCCCCAACCCCAACCCCGCCCCAACCTCTGCTCCGCCTCCGCCCCGCCCCCAACCCCCAACCCCGCCCTCAACCCCAACCCCTACCCCGCCCCCAACCCCAACCCCGCCCCCAACCCCTATCCCGCCCCAAACCCAAACCCAAACCCGCCCCCAACCCCAACCCCGCCCCCAAACCCAAACCCGCCCCAAACCCCAACCCCGCCCCCAACCCCGCCCCCAAACCCTACCCCGCCCCAAACTCCCAACCCCGCCCCCAACCCCCACCCCGCCCCCAACCCCCGCCCGGCCCCCAACCTCGCCAGGCCTGGCTTTCCCTGAGCTCCTGACCTTACGCCTCGTCCCCTCGTCCTGCCCGCGCCCTGCACAGCGGACAGCGCCCAGGACCTCGCCGCAGAGCTGGTGCACTATGGCTTCCTGCACGAGGTACGACCGCCCGGCCAGGCGGGGAGGGGCCGGCGAGGGGGCGGGTACCTATGCCGACCTCCCACCTGCAGGACGACCGGACCAAGCTGGCCGCCTTCCTGGAGAGCACCTTCCTCAAGCACCGCGGAGCCCAGTGATGGGCGCAGGGCGCCAGGGCCTGAGCCAGGGCTGCCCGGCCTGTGCCAGGCTGAGGACGGGGGCCTGTGCCAGGCTGAGGACGGGGGCCTGTGCCAGGCTGAGGACGGGGGCCTGTGCCAGGCTGAGGACGGAGGCCTGTGCCAGGCTGAGGACGGAGGCCTGTGCCAGGCTGAGGACGGAGGCCTGTGCCAGGCTGAGGACGGAGGCCTGCTCGAGGGACCCTGGGCGTGGGGATGGGGTGAGGGCGAGGGGGAGCTCACCAGTGGGGCGGGGGGTCGTGATGAGGCCACGCCCATTCCTAGAACCAGGATCCTCTCACCCCGCCCGCTTCCCCGGTCCCATTCCTTCTCATGTCCCCCGTTTGCTGTCCGGGAGTCTCACCCCCTCCAAACTGTGGTCAGTGGCAAGGGTGCCCTTCAGGGGTCACAGTGGTGGGGGCACCACAGACAGGCCCACACCGGAGCTCCCGCCTCCATCAACGCCCAGCCCCTGCAGCACCGGGCGGGGTGCTGGGAAGCAGCCGGGAGAGGTACCCAGTTCCCGCACCACGTGGTTCTCGCGCCCCATCCCTGCGCCCAGCACAGACGCTCCGGAACCCTCTGAGTTTGCACGGCTCTGAGGCTGTGCCCACAGCCCCCTCAGCCGACACTCTGGCCCCTGCAGCCCACAAAGGGCTGCTTCCTCTCCCACTTCCCTGGCCTGGAGGGGTCAGCCAGACTCCTCCCTGCTCCTCACGGTGCCTCCTTCAAACTCACCTCCCCTCCCCCCCCCACCCTGCCCACGACCATCCATCGCCTGGACTGACTTCTCCTGAGCCACCCCGTTTTCAGATGTAAGCCCTCCGACGTGTGAACTGCATGCGTACACGTAGTGCATTCAGGGTTCCTTTTACGATTTCAAATGCCAAACCGGGGAAGCGCCCACCGGCCAGGTGCCTGTCGCTGCTACAGAACCACCTGCCGCCGAGGCCACAGCCCAGCCCGGCTGTTACGCTCCTGTCTGTCGGGCGTCTGGCCAGCCCACGTCTTCCCGGAGGTCCAGGGGAGAACCCGGTTCCTCTCCCCTCAGGTTGGGGTTTGGCTTGTGGGGCCAGGCGCGGCGCTGGGCGCTGGGCGCCGGGCAGGGATTGGTGTCCTAGCAGCGGCCGGGCCAGGCCCCCGCGTTGGGCTGGCTGCAAACTGCAGGCCGTTCTCAGCTTCCAGAGGCTGCCACCCACCGCGGCTCCTGGCCCCAGCCTGCACCTTCAAGGCCAGCGACAGTAGGCCCAGGCTTCCTGCCGATCGTCCAGGGTGGTCTCCCCACCTCCGGGTCCTTCTGCCGTGGGGGGCGCATCCGCAGGGTCCGGGGTTCGGGCATGGACATGTGGGGGGCGGGGGGAGGGGGAGAGCCATTGTTCCTCCGACCACATCGCCCGAACCAAAGCCCAAGACGAAACCAACCAAGGCTCTCACGTTATCAGCGTGTCCCTCTCTACGAGATTACGTGAATTCTCACGCCTTTCACCCTAGAATTACAGACCTAGACTAATTCACACGCCTCGGCGGGAACCCTGATGCTAGCTGTCTGATTCACGTCCTCTTAAACAGCCTGGTGTCAAACGAGGAACCGGTTGTGCCAGCGGGTAAACCTCCTCGTTTAATCGAGCCTGTGCCGAGGTCTCACGTTAACGTTTATCCAAGTTCTATGCATCTTATTTTAGAAAGTGCAATGGTTTTTTAGGCCAATAATAAACAAACAACGAACGTGGTCTCCGCCCTGATCCTTTCCAGTTCGCTCTTAGACCCACGTCCCGCACACCACAGGCCCTTCCACTGCTTTTGTGTGTTTACATTAGGTGTCCCCTGGGGGGCAGGGGGTTGGCACTGGCCTCGATCCCTGCCCCAGTGCCACCCCCGGCTTCCTCGCCGCAGGTCTTGGCAGGGAACACGGTGTCTGGGTCCTGTTTGCCTTCTTGCACAACCTCCTGTTCCCTGGAGTTAATAATTGCCTCCCCTCGGCTTGTGTGCCTGGTCTCTGTGCATGTCTCAACGCACCCTCACAGCCTCCTGCAGCGGGGCGGGCCTCCCCTCAGTTTGGGGGACCCCGTCCCTCAGAGCCTCCTCGGTCTCACCTCCCCCTGGAGCCCGGCCTGCCCACGCTGCCCCAGGCTGCTGGTCCTTGGGCGGCGGGCGGACGGGCGCAGCTGCCAGCAGTGCGGGCTCCCTCCCGGGCTCCTGGCACGCCCGGCCTCTGGATCCCAGGTTCTCTCGGACCCTGTCTGTTTGCCCTGTTAGAGGGAGAACATCCTGGTCTCCTGAGCGGGTGCCCGGGAAGTGGAGGGCCTTTGCCTGGCTGTTCTTCTTGGACTCACAGCTGCTCGTCAGTGTGGCCAGCACAACGGCTGGGCGAGGCCGAGAGCCATTCTTCCCAAGACACAGAAGGGGTCGTACCCTGTTTCCCCGAAAATAAGACAGTGTCTTCTATTAATTTTTGCTCCCAAAGATGCGCTAGGTCTTATTTTCGGGGGATGTCTTATCTTTCCATGAAGAAGAATACAGTACACATTTATTGTTAAATGAAAATAAAGTAAATTTATTACCTGTATACGGTACGGTAGTACGGTCATTGTCAATACAAACCAGACAAACTGTGAATCCTACAGTATCAAGAATTTACTCATTTATTCAATGACAATCATGTCATCTTCTGGAACATCATCACAACAATCCAATTCCTGAATTTCCTGGTGAATTTCTTGTGACTCCATTTCTTTCAGAATCAGTGGACCAAATCTCTCATGTTTAGCCTAGGATGGCCTTATTTTCGGGGGGATGCCTTATATTTCACTCAGAAGGAAACCTGTAAGTAAGTCTTATTTTCGGAGGATGTCTTATTTTCGGGGAAACACGGTATGTTCTGGCCCCACGAACTCGGTGCCTTCCTGAATGCTGACCCTGTGCTCATTCTCTCTCTCCTCTCTCCATCTTCCCTTAGTCCCAGTGCTTTGGGAATTCTCACTGACATGCCTGGATGTTGCCTTCTTCCACCTAGTGTCCAGAGATCCCAACCTTGCGATTCCAGAGAGATTTTTTTTACATGTTTGTTCATTTCTCCCCTCTCCCTAGTTTCTGGAACCCTTGCCACTTGGATGTTGGGCTTGTCTTTTGAGAGGCACAAGAGGTGGTGGTCAGGGGTCCAGGAGCTGTTCTGCCGCTTCCTGCTCCGGACGTTGGGTCTGTGCTTCCCCCCACCCCATCCCCCCACCCCCCGCCTCCTCTGTGAACACAGGCTAACGGTGCCCACTCCAGGGCTGCCGCCAGGACACGCGAGGTGAGGTGAGCCGTGAGAACAGCGCGGCCACCAGCCCTCTGGAGGCTGCATGACATACCACTTCACAGGGGAGCTGCCATCAGGGTGCGGGTGCCTGTGGCTCCCCGACCCCGTCCAGCCCCCCCACCCGCCGTGATGGAGGCCTGAGGTGCCTGGCCTGGTGTAAGCTCTGGACAGTACTGACCAGCATGGTAATGACTGCATTTTCTGTCTTCCAGCTGCTTAGTTTGTTGTTATACATTCTGGAAGATTTCAGCTTTACCTTTCTTTCTTTTAAACATATTTCTATTGATTTCAGAGAGGGAGAGGGAGGGAGAGAGAGAGAAACACCAATGATGGGAGAGAACCATGGGCCGGCTGCCTCCTGCTCGCCCCACACTGGGGATGGAGCCCACAACTGGGGCGGGTGCCCTGACCTGGAACCGAACCGTGACCTCCTGGTGCCCAGGCCGGGCTCGGCTTTATCTCGCGCCCCTGCCATCGGCTTTCCTCGCACGTTTCCTTTGTCGGCGCCTTTCTCACTCGGTGAACATCCTTTCTTTATAGCCTCTCCCTGTTTTTGGATGCAACATCCTCTCCAGTATCTCTGAGGGTGTAATCTTAGCTTTTTTTCTTTCTTCTTCTTCTTGCTTTATTGTCTCTGTTCCTTCGGAGTCCCTTCTCCTTTGTCTCCTTCCACTCCCTCAGGTGTTGGTGAACCTGGGGTGAGGCATTCTTAGCTGTGGGGCTCGCTGCCTGGGGGCACGTAGCCAGGTCACTCCCCTGAACACACACACACACACACACACACAGTCAATCTTTCCTCCAGAGCTGAGAGCTGATATGGAGCAGCGCTCCTCTCTGAGAATCCTAGTGGCACAGGGGACAAGGCTGGAGTACCCTCACTCCCCGCTGCACAGCAGGGCCTGCCCCCCGCCCCCAGCTCCTCTGCTAGAGTTCCTGCTGTGCCGAGGGCTGGGCCTGGGCCTGCTCCTTCACCACCTGCGTGTCACACGTGACCCCCTGGCACCACCAAACCACCTCCAGCTCCACAGGGTCCCACCTGCCTGTCCTCAAGGGCTCCTGCCTCTGAGGAATCCGACCCCCACCGTCCCCATCGCCCCCGAGGGGAGGAAGAGGAGGGACCTGTTCTGCCATGTTTAGCTGTTTCATGCTGAACTCTCCCAGGGCTGGGAAGGGACCTGCCTAGTTGGGGAGGAAGCTGCTGTGTCAGGAAGGCTGGAGTTGCTGGTCTCACAGACGTGGCTTCTTCCGGGTTGCAGTCTTGGTACTGGGAGCTGCAAGGGGCAAAAGGCCCTGCAGCTGCACGCCAGAGAGGGGCGCCTTGGGCCTTTAACAATCAGCACAGGGACTAAGGAATGGGGGTGCACGCCCTGGGGTGGGGGGAGTGGGGCTGGACTGCACATCACTGAGCTTACAACATGCCATCGCTTTAAGATGCATTCTGAGCGGGCTGGCCTGGCTCAGGGGTTGAGCAGGAGGTCAGGGCACAGGCCCAGTTGCAGCCTCCATCCCCAGTGGGGGGCGTGCAGGAGACAGCTGACCAGTGATTCTCTCTCGTCATGGATGTTTCTGTCTCTCTTTTCTTTCCTAAAAACAAAAATGTATTTTTAAAAAATAAAACGATGCACCCTGGCTTATGCGTCACTAGGAAAGAGCAAACGTCGCCCATTACATGAGGACGCACCTCCATCGGATAGCGCGCGCTGACTTCAGAGATGTTAGGATGCAACGAAGCATCTCAAAACTTGACTGCGGAGCAGGGCGATTTCGTTACCACTGTTGTCGGTTTGGGCGAACTCCTGCAGCCCCGGCGGGAGCCCGGCGTCCGGCCCGGTCTTGGGTGCGAGCGGGCGGAAGGCACCAGGTGTTTCCGCAAAGGAGGCCGGGCAGGGAGCTGCGGGGCTCCGCGGTCAGAGGAGGCCTCTGCCCGCCGCGCGAGCGCCCGCGACGCCAGCGCCCGCCCCGGGCCCGCCCCTTCCATAGGCTCCGCCCGCCCCGGAAGCGCGAGCCTTTCTCCTTCCACGTCACTGGCGTGAGGACCTGTTATCGCGATAGTTCCGTCTTTCCTCGAAGGCCTCCACCAACCCCTACATCGCGCGAGACCGCGCAGGGAGCTGGAGCGGGCGGCGCGCGCAGCGGCCGCGACGGGCGCAAGATGGCGACGGCGGCCTTAGCTCTCGTAAGTAAGCTCCCGGCGACGCGGGGTTTCGCCCAGCTGGCGGGCCGTCCGCCCGGGCAGGGTCCCCCGGGGACGCGGCGGTCGCTCGCGGGCCGTAGGCCGCGTGAGGCGGGGGCGGAGCGGGCGCGAGGCCGGGGCTGAGCCGCGGCCGCAGCTTCCGGCCCGCGGGCTGCTGCTTCCGGCCGGAGGGCCGCGCGGGACCCAGACTGGGGCGCGTCTCGGGGGCCGTGCTGCGCGCCGACCCCGGCCCCTTCGCGGGGCGCCCGTCAGGCCCCGGCGAGCCGCGGAGCCAGGCGGCTGGGGCCCCCCTCTGCCTCCGGGGTGCGCCCGCGGCCCCGATTAGGGGGCGGGGTGCCTGGGAGAGGTGGCGTCCCGCCTCCTGCCGTGTCCAGAGGATGCCAGGCGCGCGGCGGGGAGGGTGGCCTGGGCGCCCCGCATCCAGAACTGGACCTGCTCTCCGCTGATGCCCTGCGGGGAGTGGGCCCCACTCGGGAAGGGAGGGACGTGTTCTCTCGTAGTGACTTTGCCCCAAGCGCTGCGCGAGGACTTGGGGGCACAGCGGGGCCCCGAGATCAGTTCCCACCCGCATGCCTTACACCGGTGCCCAGGGAGCCATGCTCGGGTGGTGTGGGCGCCCGGCTGGAGGACCCTCCCGTCCGCTCAGGGCTCCCCCTCCTCTCGGCCACGGAGCGATTAGCGCAGGCGAGAACCCTGCTCACACTCATCCCCCGGGGCGTGTCCCTCGTCCCTCCCCGTCCCCATCGGCTGAAGTCCCCGACCCCCTCCCGGACCCTTCGCTGGGCACTGCTGTCTGGCGATGCTTCGCTTACCTGTCCCCACCCCCACCCCCACCCAGACCGATGCATGGGCCCATTTGAGAAGGCATCTCGTGCAGGTGGCTGCAGGCTGAGCTGGTTGGGGAGACATCTGAGGGTTACGAGGTGCACGTGCTGAGGCTGCCTCTCCTGGGGCAGAGTGTGGGGCCGCAGCTAACCCCCTGGCCTCCCCCCTGCCTGCTGCCTGCTGGAGCCACAGGAGCAGGTGACCTTG
The DNA here is from genome assembly GCA_036971965.1 of Nyctalus aviator. Lineage (NCBI taxonomy): Eukaryota > Metazoa > Chordata > Mammalia > Chiroptera > Vespertilionidae > Nyctalus > Nyctalus aviator. The sequence goes on along the minus strand of CM072935.1, from coordinate 48,167,817 downwards.
GGGAAGGGGAGTGAGAGAAGAGGTGAGGGTCAGGCCTGGGGGCCATCCTAGCAGCAGTCAGAGTGACGGACAGGGAGGTGAGACAAGGCCCCAGACTCCTGGGAAGGTGTGGGTGGAGGCGGGATGTGTGTGCCCCCGACCACCTGCAGAGCAGGTAACTACCAAGCCCGGCCTGGGGGACCCCAGAGGCAGGAGCCGGCAGCGCCCTGTGCCCATCGGGACTGTGGTGTGATGGGGCTTAGCTCAGCTGTGGCATCATCACGAGGTGGGCATGAGCAAAAAGCTGCCTCACATCCCTCCCCATCTGGGCCTGGTCTCCTCGAGCAGCCCTGCCCCGGGGCTGTGGGCATGCCCTCTGTCTGCTTCTGCGGGTGTTCAGTGCCCAGTTTGGCATTGGCAAGGACTGGGCGGGGGAAGGCAGCAGTGCTGTCTGAGCTTTGACACTGGACTTCATGGACAGGGACTCTTTTAGGTACTCCACACGTGCACACACGCATGCACACACGCTAACTCCCACCAGCCCCAGGAGACAGGCCTGAACTCAGAGCCTGAGGCCAGGGAACGTCAAGTAACTACTTCACTCTCGGGGTTTCCTGGTGGAATTATCCTGTTTCCCTCGGGCTGCTGACTGGGGCAGAGCTGGGGTTTGGGTCCCATCACCTGGGCTGCACTGCCTTCCGAGGGCTTCCGCTCCAGGCGCTGCTGTCGGGATGGGCCATGACCACAGAGCCCTCGGACTGGGTGGCCAGAGGAGGACAGCCTGAGGAGCCGTGCTGACCCAGACGGTGGCCTCAGGTCTCAGTGTCTGCTAACCCCAGAGCCCTGGGCATTTACTTAATAACTTTCATGTTTGTTCTATTTTTAAAATCACCTGAGGATATTTTTTCCCATTGACTTCTAGAGAGGGGGAGAGAGAGAGGGAGAGAGAGAAACATAGACATGAGAGAGACACATCGATTGGTTGCCTTGAGCTCAAGCCTCAACTGGAGCCCAGGATTGAACCTGCAGCCCAGGGATGTGCCCTTGACCGGGAATTGAACTTGTTGCCCCTCAGGCCACAGGCTGATGCTCTAACCACTGAGCAAGCCAGCCAGGGCAATTTTTTGTTGTTTTTTAATTGACTTTAAAGAGGGGAAGGGAGAGAAAGAGAAACATCCATTTGTTGTTCCGCTTCTTTATATATTCCTTGGTTGTTTTTTATATATGCCCTGATTGGGCTCGAACCCACAACCTTATCATATCAGACGACACTAACCAACTGAGCTACCCCGCGAGGCCTAGGCACAGCTACACGGTGTGAAATGACTCACTCACTGTGCGCGGCAGTGTCGTCACCAGGACCAGCTTGTTGGTGATCACGGAAAGTGTTTTCACTAGTTAGGGTGCTGTCTTGTTTTTACTTTTGCTTTTAGATTCGCTCCCAGTCACAGCTGACGTTCCGCAGTGTTCTGAGTTAGTTCAGATGTTTTGAGTTAGTTCCGTTAGCACAGCCGCCCAGAAGGCTCTTCCCAGATCCCGCCTTCACCCTGTCCCGGTGCCTGTGCCGGCCACACAGGGACGGGAGAGCAGGATGCTGTCCATAAGCGCCCTCCGCTGGCCCTGCCGGGGGTCTCGGGGCTGGACGCTCCCTCAGCCTGAAGTGAGCGCCTGCTGTGGGCCTGAGGACAGCTCTGCTCTGGGTGTGCCGGGGCTGTCAGGGGGCTGGGGTGAGGCCCAGCTGCCAGGCACACCATTTCGTCCAGCAGTGGTGCCGGGTTCCGAGCGGCTGCAGGCGAGGGGCAGGGCTGGTGAGCCACAGCTTCAGTGCCGCTGGCCGTGCCTCCCGTGCAGCCTGGCCGGTGTTGCTGTCCCTCCTTTGGGGCCAGAGTGTCTGAGACTCGTTGTGGCTGAGTCATCCCGGCTGTGGTATGGTCTGTGCACAGGGCTCCCAGCGTGGGCATGCCATCCTGTGTTCCTAGGTGTCTGAGGCCTCATCCTGGTGCGGGGGGAGTGCCTTCTGCTCTTGGTTCCCGCTGTGCAGCCTCAGAGAGGGGAGCAGCCTCAGCCCTTCACCAAGGCCCTCCGCTCCTCTACATCGCCTGTGTTCAACCTTGCTTGTCTTTGTCCCATCACCCTGCTCAGCCCGGGGGGCGCTGTCTTCCATCGCTCTTCGTGGCAGGGTTCCTTGGCCGTGGGTGTGGGTTAGGGCTCTCAGCTGCCCTCGTTAGCGTGAGAAGGGCAGACCCTGCAAGGGAGCTCCTGTGCGTGCAGGCCCCTGCTGGGCCCTGCGTTCAGAAGACACCTCAGAGGTGGCTCAGGAGGGGCCTGGCCCTGGGCTGAGGCAGAGCCTGAGGAAGGTGTTGGGACGGAAGCTGAGCTGTGGCCGGCCCAGGCGTTGTGCAGAGTGCTCGAGAGGTGCCCTTGTCCTGCTGGCAGGAGAGGAGCTGATCGAAGACTGAGCTTCGTGGCGGGAGGGTAGAGCTGCCTTCCTTGGCTCTGCCCCTCTACCCTCCTCTTCTGGGGACTTGTTGCCAGCTGGGCTGCCCCAGATTCTGCTGTGGTTTGTGGCAGGGCCCTGGACAGCCGGAGGCATGGGCAGGGCGGAGAGGAGGAGTGTCAGAAACGTTCAGGGCCACGCCAGCGCTGGCCCCTTCCTGTGCCCCTGCCCAGCCTCCCTGGCTGGCCGGGGAAGCTCAGCCCTTAGCTGGGGAAGGCGAGAGGGCCTGGGTGGGTGGGTCTTGTGACTGTCCATTACAACATCTCCTTCCTGCCTGCAGCAGGTCAATGGCCAGCAAGGAGGGGGGTCCGAGCCGGCGGCGGCGGCAGCGGCGGCGGCAGTGGTGGCAGCGGGAGACAAATGGAAACCGCCACAGGTACTGACCTTAAGCATCCTCGCCCTCAGGCCCGCCTGCCTGCCCGCCCGTCCGCCTGCCCGCCCGCCTGCCTGCTCATCCCTGGGCCCTGAGAGAAGTGGCCAGGGCGGGGCGGGAGGAGCCCAGCACTCTTCTCCTGGGCAGAGGCACCTGTCCTGCCCCTGACCCCCAGCCTCGGGCTAGGCTCTAGCTTCCCTGTCCTGCCTCTGCCCTGAGCATCACCCGCTTCTGTGGCGGGCCGTGGCTGTGCGTGTCTGCACACTAGGCAGACGTGATGTCAGATCGGGCTGCACCTCAGCCCTGCACACTCTGAGCCGCTGGTGTGCAGAGGGCTGATGGCTGTCCACGTGCAGGGAGCAGTGAAGAGTACAGACTTCCATTTCTGGTCTAATTTAAATAAAACAGCAAAGCAGAACTCCGTGCAAGCCAAAGCATGGTCTAGGCAGACTGGTCTTGGTGGGTGTGGGCAGATGCGTCCTGCTCCGGCGCCTGGCCCTTGGCAGGGGCTGTGGGCGGTGGAGTGGGCGGGGGGTGGTAGAGTTCTTGGTGCTTCGCCATGGCGGCGCCTGCCTCCAGGGCTTCCAGCAGGGCCTTAGCAACGGAGCAGGAGCCGGTGACTGCTGGAGCTGGGCCCTCCTCTGGGTCGTTTCGTCCCCCCCTTTGGCCCCCCAAAGGAATGCGGCCTGGGTCCTGGGAAGCTATGGGCTGCAGCTGATGGGCAGGGGGGCCAGAGAGTTCCTCCAGCCAGCCCTCACCAGCCCTGGCTGGCTGTGCAGCAGCCATTGGTCATGAGAGAAGGGCCTTTTGTTTACCGAGACAAAGAGGAGATTGAAAGTTTCTAAGGGGCTGAATGGGGGCTGGCATCGATGACCATGGTGACAGCCTGCTCTAGCGTGCAGCCCTGGCTGTGGGGCCTCTCTCCCACTAAGGAGGCCTGGGTGGGGGCCAGCTGGTTGCCAGGGGAGGGGCCTCCTGCCCTTTCACCTGTGCTGCTGGTCAGGATGCTGGTTCTGGGGTTTGGGTCAGCCAGCCCCTTCCTGACTCCTCTGTTCCTCTGTCCTTGATCGCCACTCCTGTGCTGGGACCTGCCTCTTCTCTGCTGTCCCTCCCGAGGCTGCATGCCCAGGGCTCACAGCACTCTCTGGAGGAGCCAGCCCCTGAGCTGGCGGGCAGGCGGGGGTGCTCTGACGCCCGTCGCCCACACTCTGCTTGGTCTGGTGGCTAAACTTCTGCTTACACGGCTGTGTCCTTCCCTCTCATGCAGCCTAGAAATGAATTTTGACAGAGGAATGTAAACATAATCCTAGGAGCATCTGCTCTGGCCTGCAGCAGGCTCTGCCTACCTCCCAGAGCCTCTCCTGGACCCTGGGCTCATCTGCCAGGGGCTGGAGGGTGTCTGGTCCTCCTGTCCCTCCTGGTGGCCTGTGTCTGCCTCTCCCAGGAGGAGTCTGGCAAAGGGCAGGAGCTCCTCTGGGCCGTGCACTGGGAGAGCCTCTCCAGGCCCTCTGGGCCGCGTGCAGGGTGGGGTTGGAATGCTGCACCAGGTGGGGGCCCTTCCCACACACACGCTGCTGCAGTGGTCCCTGGACTCCTCCCCAGCAGGGGGCTGGGGCTGGCCATCTGGGGAGTGAGGAGCCCTGGACCATCCAGAGGCCCCCCACCCCCCGTCCTGGAGGACAGCGGGGGCCGGCACGGGACGGAGGGTCTGGAGTCAGGCTGGCCACAAGGGCTGCCCCTCCTGCCACTTGCCACCGTCTTGGTGGTTGCTGAGAAGGCCGTTGGGCTCTGCGGTTGCTCCAGGTTGGTCCAGGGCTCCCAAGGTGCCTGCTGCCTCGGTGTATGTCCTGACATGGTCCGGGGGACTGCAGGCGAGTGTGCTAGGACCCGTGTGCTCCTGGGACGGGCTCCTGGGTCCACGTGAGGGAGGCCTTGAGCTTGGTGCTGACACTTCCCTGCTCCCCCACTAGGGGACAGACTCCATCAAGATGGAGAACGGGCAGAGCACAGCCACAAAGCTGGGACTGCCTCCTCTGACGCCCGAGCAGCAGGAGGCCCTCCAGAAGGTGAGAGTGTACCTCCCGGGGCTGGGTGGGCACGGGAGCCCCTTGGGGTAGAAGAAGGCCCGTTTCCCCACAGGCCGGGCCCCCCAGTGCTCCTCACCGCTTTCTCTCCCAGGCCAAGAAGTACGCCATGGAGCAGAGCATCAAGAGTGTGCTGGTGAAGCAGACCATCGCCCACCAGCAGCAGCAGCTCACCAACCTGCAGGTGAGCCGCCGCCCGCCCTCCCACCTCCCACCCCTCTTCCTTCTTTTCCTCCTGCGCCTGTGGCTCCCCACCAGGTGTGTGGTCTCGGTTTCTCAAGGACTCCTTCTGGGGACGCCTGGGTTCCTCCCCAGCATTGAGTAACCACCTTATCCGCCTTTGAGCACCCATGGCCCCTCCCGCCCCTTCTCTGTAGCTCTGCCCGCTCCCCGAGCCAGCTCCTCTCCTCGGACTTCAGACTGTTGCTCAGGTCGCCCCGCACCCGTGCCCCCGCTGCACAGCTGTCGGTGCAGCACGTAGGGGCGTTCCTCCCTGCCCCAGGGCCTTGGATAAGAAAGGTCAGGCTCCCACCCCTGCAGCGAGTCCAGACCCCACGGGCTGGGGCCCGGGAATGAGGACAGGCTGGGGCGCCTCCATAGGCCCTGCTTTAGACCTGTGGCTGGAAGCTGCGCTGCGGCCAGGCGAGGCCGACAGGTGCCTGGGCCTTGAGCCCCGCCCCTGCCCAGCCCCCGACAGTCACGCTGCCAGGTGATGCCTGGCTGGTCCCTTCCTCTCGCCCCCCTCTCCCTTGTGCCCCGGCCGGCCGGCCAGGCCGTGGGGCAGGGCACCTGGGGCCCTGAGGCCCCCCTGGGCAGGTGCCGGCAGCCGCCAGTGGCCGGCCATGTGGGAAGGCAGGCGGGCCTCTCGGCAGGGCGGGGACTCCGGGCCTTGCCGCTGTCTGCGTGAGGTGTGACAAGAGCGGGAGACTGCTCGGCTCCAACAGACTGAACTCTGTCTTTACTGTCTTTCAGATGGCAGCAGTGACAATGGGCTTTGGAGATCCTCTCTCACCTTTGCAATCGGTCAATAGAAATGCTCACTTCTTCCGGGCTCATGTCCTTAGTCAGGCTAGAGGGGGGCAGTGCAGCCGCGTGCTGGGGACCTTGCTCCCCGAGCCGGCCCTGCCCGCCAGCTCGGACGAGCGCAACAGAGCGCCAGGCGTGGCGGGGCCAGTGTTGTGGGCGGGCACCCACCTGGGACCGCCCGGGGAGGCCTCCATCTGCTCTGAGGGTCAGGTAACTGCGGAGGGCAGCCGGCCAGGAGGGTAGGTGCCCACGCCTGGCCCACCTGTACCCGTGCCGCCTCCACATACAGTGCACCGCCCAGGCCTCCAGCTCCGCCAGTCTCCAGGCTGCCTTGGCTCTTGGGTTGGGGTCAGGCCCTGAGAAGAGAAGGGTTGTAACTTGTGGCCCCATCAGACCCTGGAGGGAGGATGGATGGACAAGGTGGGGCCTGGGGGAACCCGAGCCAGCAAGAGAGGGAAGGTCAAGAACTTGGGCCTTGGGCCTGGCTGTGAGCAAGGGGTAGGGGGCCTGCGGCCAGGGAGGAGGTGGTAGCCTGGCCTTGGCTCCCATGGCGGAGGAGTTTGGGAAGGAGACACCCCTCCATCCCCCAGAGCGGCTGAGGAGGCCAGGGACCCCTGTGGGAACATGGCCCTTTCTTGGGGGCCGTTCCTGAGCATGCTGTTGTCACAGGGTAGCAAGTCCTGTCCTCACGGGCCAGACAGACCCAGTGTCCTCTGGGAAGTCTGTCTGTGGGAACGTCAGGGAGAGGGTCTTCGCCCACCGGCTTGGGAGCTCCCACTGGAGAGGGACATGCTTCTGTCTTGCGGGACTCTGAGGAGGGACAGGTGGTTTTATGTCTCAGGTGCCTAGTTAGAGGGTCATGGTCCACCTCTGGGGTCCTTGGTCTCCACAGAGGGCCTGAGGCCTGTGTCAGGAGCCCAGTTTGAGGAGGTGCCCAACTTGGGGGGAATTCCTTCCCTAGAGGAGCTGAGGACCTTTTTTAGGTCCCTCCTGGAGGGAGGGCATGCCCGGCTTATACTAAGCTGGAATCTAAAGAAGGAAATGGGCCTCTGGTTATGGGGACTTTGTGAGGGTGAGGGGCATCCTGTTGGTGGAGAAGCTAGAGCCCGGGCCCCACCATCTTTGCCTGCCCCGGGCTGGGGTCTCTTCCCCGGGGCCCAGCTCCTCTCGGTGGCTCTAGGCACCCCTCTGCCAGGCACACGGTGGCTGAGGTGGCAGGAATGGGAGCCCTTCCCTGGGGGTACGGGACGTCACAAAGCACCATGGCCAAACCCAATGCGGAGGCAGTGTCTGCCCTGGCCTGCTGGACCTGTCACCTCCTGATGTTCCTGGGGCCACGTCCTCTGGGTGCGTGGGGGGCTCCAGGCAGCTCTTTTGTGAGGGGCTTGAGGCACGGGGGTCTTGCAATCCCTGAGCCCCTGCCTGAGCTGGCCCTGCACAAGTAGCTATTCACTCTGCAGGGAGCCCCCAGTCTGGGCTCCTGACCTTCCCTGGGGTCTTCTGGGCGCCCTGCCTTGGGTCCCCTCTTGCCTCCACCCCAGTGGGTCCTTCCAGCTTGGATGGCTCCCCTCCCTCTTCTGTTGGAACACTTGGTCAGGACCCAGGAGGGTCTCCCAGCCCAGCCCAGGCTCCCTGGTCTCTAGTCTGGAGGGTGGGCTGGGCGGGAGGGCCACAGCCCTGCCTCCCAACCGCCTGTCAGCTTTGCTGCCAGTCTGCCCAGGACCTGGGCGGGCCCGGGTGTGTCCGTGTCCTGCCTCTGGGCTGGTCTTCCTTCCTGGGGCCGGGTTCTGCGGACCCTCCCCACCCTGTCCGCAGGGCTGAGCCTGCACCGCGCTGCTGCGTGGGGAGCCCTCACCACAGTGGTGCTGAGTGGGTGGGCCCGGCGGGCGTGGGCTGCCTAGCCTCCTGCCACCCCGTCACAAGCCAGTGGCACTCTCTCCCCTTGTGTCCTGCTCCAGATGGCAGCTCAGCGGCAGCGGGCACTAGCCATCATGTGCCGGGTCTACGTGGGCTCCATCTACTATGAGCTGGGGGAGGACACCATTCGCCAGGCCTTTGCCCCCTTTGGGCCTATCAAGAGCATTGACATGTCCTGGGACTCGGTCACCATGAAGCACAAGGTGAGATTCGCTCTGCTCTGCCCCCCACCCCACCCGGCTCTCCAGGCCTAACGCTACATCCCTGCGTCCAGGGCTTTGCCTTTGTGGAGTACGAGGTCCCAGAGGCGGCGCAGCTGGCCTTGGAGCAGATGAACTCAGTGATGCTGGGCGGCAGGAACATCAAGGTGCGTGCCAGGGAGGCGGGCCCTGGGCTGATGGGAGATATGCTCTGTCCAGTCACTCAGGAGATGCAGTCACCCTCCAGAGGCCTCAAGTGGACAATGGCTGATGGACGGCTCTTGGTCCCCTGCCTCTCCCCCAGGTGGGCAGGCCCAGCAACATAGGGCAGGCCCAGCCCATCATAGACCAGCTGGCAGAAGAGGCACGTGCCTTCAACCGAATCTACGTGGCTTCTGTGCATCAGGACCTGTCCGATGATGACATCAAGAGCGTGTTTGAGGCCTTTGGCAAGATCAAATCTTGCACGCTGGCCCGGGACCCTACGACTGGCAAGCACAAGGGCTATGGCTTCATTGGTGAGATTGGAGAGGCTGAGGCAGGGCCGGGGCTGGGGCCCACCCCGCTCTGTGGCCGACCCTCACTGCTGCTCCTGCCCTGCAGAGTACGAGAAGGCCCAGTCGTCTCAAGATGCCGTGTCTTCCATGAACCTCTTTGACCTGGGTGGCCAGTATTTGCGGGTGGGCAAGGCTGTCACACCCCCTATGCCCCTGCTCACACCTGCTACACCTGGAGGCCTCCCGCCAGCTGCTGCTGTGGCTGCAGCTGCGGCCACAGCCAAGATCACGGCTCAGGTGAGGGCCAGTAGTTGTGTGGGTTCCGTCCTGGGCAGTAGGTCCCAGTGCTTGGGGGACTGACTGGCTCTCGGGGTGGTGCAGAGTAGAGGCAGCCGGACCTGGGACTCAAGGTGGTGGCCTTTGTGGTTGCAGGAAGCAGTGGCTGGAGCAGCGGTGTTGGGTACCCTGGCCACACCTGGACTGGTGTCCCCTGCACTGACTCTGGCCCAGCCCTTGGGGGCTTTACCTCAGGCTGTCATGGCTGCCCAGGCCCCAGGAGTCATCACAGGTGAGCCGGAGTGGGTCAAGGCTCCCTCCTTCCCCTGCCCGTCTCCTGAGCTCACTCCCCCAGCTGCCCTCAGCTTAGGGGCCTACAAACCCCAGGCAGGCCAGCCATGGTTCGTGCTGTGCTCCCTCCTGAAGGAGGGAGGTGGGGAGTGACGACTGGACTTGGTGTTTGCTGCAGGTGTGACCCCAGCCCGGCCTCCCATTCCGGTCACCATCCCCTCTGTGGGAGTGGTGAACCCCATCCTTGCCAGCCCTCCGACGCTGGGCCTCCTGGAGCCCAAGAAGGAGAAGGAGGAGGAGGAGCTGTTCACAGAGTCTGAGCGGCCGGAGATGCTGAGTGAGCAGGAGCACATGAGCATCTCGGGCAGCAGCGCCCGCCACATGGTCATGCAGAAGCTGCTCCGCAAGCAGGAGGTGGGGGCGGGGCCAGGTGGGGGGTGAGGGGGGGCGGTGCTGTGGTTCAGCAGCGCTCAGCTGTCATCCCCCCACAGTCCACGGTGATGGTTCTGCGCAATATGGTGGACCCCAAGGACATTGACGACGACCTGGAGGGGGAGGTGACGGAGGAGTGTGGCAAGTTCGGCGCCGTCAACCGCGTCATCATCTACCAGGAGAAGCAGGGCGAGGAGGAGGACGCGGAGATCATCGTAAAGATCTTTGTGGAGTTCTCCATGGCCTCCGAGACTCACAAGGCCATCCAGGCCCTCAATGGGCGCTGGTTCGCCGGCCGCAAGGTGGTGGCTGAAGTGTATGACCAGGAGCGATTTGATAACAGTGACCTCTCTGCGTGACCTTGGCCCCATTCCCTGGACTTGCACTTGCTCCTTTTTCCCCTGGGTTTTGTAGTGTCTCGGCCCGCCCGCGCGCATAAAGTGCAGATGCTGCTGGCCAAAGGCCATGGTGGTCCAGTGCTTCTTGGCTGGGGGACTGTGGATGCCTGGGAGGGTGGGGGGGGCTGGCCGGGCTGCCCTATAAGTGAGAGCAGGCAGGAGGGGGCGGTCACTGAGCTCAGAGGGCCGGTCATGGGAAGAGGGTGCCGGGCTGCATCAGTGATCGGGGCCAACTCCACGGAGGGAACAAACGCCGGAAGGTCTAGGCAAGGTGGGAGGAAGTCCAGGGCCCGCACACCTCTATCCACCGGGGACTTCAGTTCCCATCGTGCCTCTCGCTCAGGTCGGGAGCGGGGCTTCCCAGCAGGCTGTGCGCGAACTCGCTACGGGTCCTCGGAGGCGCCGGCGCCGCAAGGTCTTGTGGGGTTTGCAGTCCCGGCGGCGATGGGCGGGCCTCGGCTTCCCGGCGGGCTGCGCGGCGGCCGGCGGTTGTCGGCGGGGCAGTCCGGCGAGTAGCGGCGGCGGTTCCGGCTGCGGCACGGCGGCGGGCGAGTGGGTGGGGGGCCGGGCGGGATGCGGGGCCGCCGCCACCTTCGCCGTCTTCTGAGAGAGTGAGCGCCAGCCGAGCCGCGCCCCCCGGGGGACCGAGCGTTGCGAGCGTTCCGGGCGCGGGCCGGGCCCAGCGCCGTCCAGCCCGGCCGCCCCCGCCCCTCCCGCCGTCCGCGCCGCCGGGCGCTCATGCGGGCCCGCCCCGCCCCCCGCCGCCGCCCGCGCCCGCGCCGCCCGCGCCGCCCGCACCATGCTCAAGTGCATCCCGCTCTGGCGCTGCAACCGGCACGTGGAGTCGGTGGACAAGCGGCACTGCTCGCTGCAGGCCGTGCCCGAGGAGATCTACCGCTACAGCCGCAGCCTCGAGGAGCTGCTGCTCGACGCCAACCAGCTGCGCGAGCTGCCCAAGGTGAGCCGCCGCTCGCAGGCCGCCGGCCGGGCGGGGCCCTGCAGCCGGCCCTGCCGGTTCTCGCCGGCCGGAGCCCCACCCGCCGCCTCGCCCTCCGCGCCCCGCGGCGCCGGCTCCAGGTGGCGGCGGTCCTCGTCAGGTGCCTGCCTGGGGGCGGGATGGCCACCGCGCCGAGGCCGCAGGGAAAGCCGCCGGGAAAGCGGGGCAGATGCGGGCGAAGGTGAAAGTGACCCCGGCCCTGCAGGCGCTCACCTGCCGGCGGCGCGGGAGGTGGGGCCGGTCCGGGACTGCCTTCCTCCTCCCGGGCCTGGGGAGGGCCCGCAGCCCCCAGAGGGCTGGTCCCTGGCGCCCGCCCACTGCTGCTGTCCCCCAGGTCGGCTGGCGCTCCTCTCACCGGCTCCTCGGCAGCGGGGCCGAAGGAAGCGCTCAGGGTTTCCTTTTGGAGTCGAGTGGCCCGGGCTGCGGGCCAGAGGATGTGGCTCCCGTCTGGCCGCGGCCGCCAGGGCTGCTCGCAGGTCTTGTCCAGGTGCCCGGCTCCCTGCTGCCCCTGCACGCAGCTCCGCGGGCTCACGGCCCTACTGCCTCCGCTCCTCCTGGGGGCCGCCCGGTGCAGTGGGGGAAGCCCTGGGGGAGGGCAAGGGGCCACTCGGGGTCACTCTGGTGGCAGGTGGAGCCGGAGGAACACAGGGTAGGAGTGGTGAGGCCAGATGAGATGGAAGTGTGAGGCGTGGTGACAGTGGCAGAGCCCGCTGAGGTGACAGGAAGAGCCCCAGCGCCAGCCACGCGTGTGTCCGTGTGGGTGCGCGCATGTATGTGCATGTGTGTGTGTGTGCGTGTGTGCGCCTGTGTGTGTACGTGCGTGTGTGTGTGTGTGTGTGTGTGTGTGTGTTCCTGCCTCGCTTTCCTGCTGCAGACGGGCAAGGGCAGTTCCCTGGGCTCCTGTGGGGCCGGAGCAGGCAGGCGAGGGGGGGTGGGGGGGACCTGTGACTGGGGAGCCTGCATCTGCTCTGGAGGGGCCTCTGCTCCCCTGACCTGCCCCTGCCCCCAGCCCTTCTTCCGCCTGCTGAACCTGCGCAAGCTGGGCCTGAGTGACAACGAGATCCAGCGCCTGCCCCCCGAGGTGGCCAACTTCATGCAGCTGGTGGAGCTGGACGTGTCCCGGAACGGTGGGGCCCGGGGATCTGGGGGGCAGGGAGGTCTTGGCGCTCCGAGGCTGTGGGGGGTCTGTGGTGACCCCGCTCCCGTCACAGACATCCCCGAGATCCCCGAGAGCATCAAGTTCTGCAAGGCCCTGGAGATCGCGGACTTCAGCGGGAACCCCTTGTCCAGGTGCGGGGCGTGCCGGGGGCGGGGGTGGGGGGGCCCCGCCCGGCCTGTCCTCTGAAGACCCCCTCCTCCCGCACAGGCTACCCGAGGGCTTCACCCAGCTGCGCAGCCTGGCCCACCTGGCCCTCAACGACGTGTCCCTGCAGGCGCTGCCCGGGGACGTGGGCAAGTGAGTGCCCCTCGCAGTTCCTGGCTCCGCCTGCTGCCCTCCTCCCGCCCCCCTCCCGTCCTCCTCCCGCCCACCCGCTGCCCTCCTCCCGCCCTCCTCCCGCCCACCCGCTGCCCTCCTCCCGCCCTCCTCCCGCCTGCCGCCCTCCTCCTGCCCTCCTCCTGCCTGCCGCCCCCCTCCCGCCCTCCTCCCGCCCTCCTCCCGCCTGCCGCCCCCCTCCCGCCCTCCTCCCGCCCACCCGCTGCCCTCCTCCCGCCCTCTTCCCGCCCGCCGCCCCCCTCCCGCCCTCCTCCTGCCCACCCGCTGCCCTCCTCCTGCCCTCCTCCCGCCCCCCTCCCACCCGCCCTCTGCCCTCCTCCCACCCGCCGCCCTCCTCATGCTCGCCCGCCTCTCTTCCAGCCTCGCCAACCTGGTCACCCTGGAGCTCCGGGAGAACCTGCTCAAGTCCCTGCCCGCGTGAGTGCCAGACGCCCCGTGGGGGCAGCTCGCCGGGCGCCTGACACGAGAGCCGCCTGTTCCCACAGGTCCCTGTCCTTCCTGGTGAAGCTGGAGCAGCTGGATCTGGGCGGCAACGACCTGGAAGTGCTGGTGCGGAGGGCGGGGCGCGGGGAGGGGGGGGGCCGGCCTGTGGGGAGCCCGCTCACCCCGCCCTCTCCCGCAGCCCGACACCCTGGGCGCCCTGCCCAACCTGCGGGAGCTGTGGCTGGACCGCAACCAGCTGTCAGCACTGCCTCCGGTGAGTGGGGGCGCCCCTGGCCCAGCCGCCCCCGCCCCGCCCGCCTCAGGCCGGCCGCCCCTGACCCTGCCCTGCCCGCAGGAGCTCGGGAACCTGCGGCGCCTGGTGTGCCTGGACGTGTCCGAGAACCGGCTGGAGGCGCTGCCCACGGAGCTGGGCGGGCTGGCGCTGCTCACAGACCTGCTGCTGTCCCAGAACCTGCTGCAGCGGCTGCCGGACGGCATCGGTCAGTCCTGCCGGGCACCGGGCGGCCCTGAGGGGGCCGGGCTGCGGTCGGGGTGGGGTGGCTGTGAGGGGCCGAGTGGGGGTGACGGCCGAGCAGTTGTCTCCAGAGCTGAGGCGTGGAGGACATGGGGGGCGGGGGGAGAGGCAGGCTGTCTCCGAGGGGTCGCCTGCCCCCACCCCACTTGGCCCTCTCGCCACGCCGCCCGACACCAGGCCAGCTGAAGCAGCTGTCCATCCTGAAGGTGGACCAGAACCGCCTGAGCGAGGTGACGGAGGCCATCGGGGGCTGTGAGAACCTGTCCGAGCTGATCCTCACCGAGAACCTGCTGACGGTAGGCGCCGGCCGCGCCCGCCCCGTCGGTTCCAGGGAGGCGGGGGCGTGGCCGCGGCAGACGGGCCGGTGTCCCTGTGCCGGGCGGTGTTCGCCTGGGGGGGCGGCGGCGGGAGGAGAGGCCGGACCGTGAGCGATGGCCAGGGGCTGCGTCTCCTCCTTACCCAGCCTATGCCGCCCTCTGACCCGCCCCCCCCGGGCCAGGCGCTGCCCCACTCCCTAGGCAAGCTGACCAAGCTGACCAACCTCAACGTGGACCGCAACCGCCTGGAGGCGCTGCCGCCCGAGATCGGGGGCTGCGCGGCCCTCAGCGTCCTGTCCCTGAGGGACAACCGCCTGGCCGTCCTGCCGCCCGAGCTCGCCCGCACGGCCGAGCTGCACGTGCTGGACGTGGCCGGGAACCGGTGAGAGCCCCCGCCTGCCCCGGGCTGACCGTGCCACTCCGCCCTGCCCCGGGCTGACCACAACCCCAAACCCCCTCCCGGGCTGACTGCGACCTCAACCCCCAGGGCTGACCCCCACCCTCCCCCTGGGCTGACTCCCTCTCCCCGGGCTGAACACACCCCCGCTGACCATGCCTCCCTGGCTGACCACACCCCGCTGACCGTGCCCCCCGACTGACCACACCCCGCTGACCATGCCCCCCGACTGACCACACCCCGCTGACCGTGCCCCCTGGCTGACCACACCCCGCTGACCGTGCCTCCCTCCCCTGGCTGACCACACCTCCTCTGACCATGCCTCCCTGGCTGACCACACCCCACTGACCGTGCCCCCTGGCTGACCACACCTCCGCTGACCGTGCCCCCTGGCTGACCATACCCCGCTGACCGTGCCCCCGGCTGACCACACCCCGCTGACCGTGCCCCCTGGCTGACCACACCCCGCTGACCGTGCCCCCGGCTGACCACACCCCGCTGACCGTGCCCCCGGCTGACCACACCCCGCTGACCGTGCCCCCTGGCTGACCACACCCCGCTGACCGTGCCCCCTGGCTGACCACACCCCCGCTGACCGTGCCCCCGGCTGACCACACGCCCGCTGACCGTGCCCCCTGGCTGACCACACGCCCGCTGACCGTGTCCCCTGGCTGACCACACCCCGCTGACCGTGCCCCCGGCTGGCCACACCCCGCTGACCGTGCCCCCGGCTGGCCACATCCCGCTGACCGTGCCACTGGCTGACCACACCCCGCTGACCGTGCCGCGGCCCCCAGGCTCCAGAGTCTGCCGTTCGCGCTCACCCACCTCAACCTCAAGGCCCTGTGGCTGGCGGAGAACCAGGCGCAGCCCATGCTCCGGTTCCAGACGGAGGACGACGCCCAGACGGGCGAGAAGGTGCTCACCTGCTACCTGCTGCCCCAGCAGCCCCCGCCCAGCCTCGGTAGGTCCGCCCGCCGGCGGGAGGCCGGGTGGGGGTCTGGCCGCCGGGCGAGTCTGACGCCCCGCCCCGCCCCCCCCCCCCCCCCCGCAGAGGACCCCGAGCCACGGAGCAGCCCCTCGGGGAGCTGGAGCGACGCCCCCCTCAGCCGCGTCAGCGTCATCAAGTTCCTGGGGGCCCCCGGGAGCGACGAGGACGCCGAGGAGGCCGCCGAGAAGCGGGTCCGTTCAGGGCCGGCCCCGGGCTGCCCCCAGCGGCCCTGCGCTCCCCCCGCCCCCCGCCCCTCGCCCCCCGCCCCTCGCCTCTCGCCCCTTATCCCTCGCCCCTCGCCCCCTCGCCCCCTGCCCCTCGCCCCTCACCCCTTATCCCTCGCCCCCCGCCCCTCGCCCCTCGCCCCTTATCCCTCACCCCTTATCCCTCGCCCCCCGCCCCTCGCCTCTCGCCCCTCACCCCTTATCCCTCGCCCCTCGCCCCCCGCCCCTCGCCCCTCGCCCCTCACCCCCGCCCGTGCGTGCCCGCAGGGACTGCAGCGCCGGGCCACGCCCCACCCCAGTGAGCTCAGGGTGATGAAGAGGGGCGTGGAGGAGCGGCGAGGCGAAGCCTGCAGGCCCGGCCCCCGGCCGCCCTCGCCCTCGCCCTCGGCCTCGGAGGAGGTGCCACGGGGCACGGAGCGGGAGGCCTGGGCTGGGGGTGGGCTCTGAGGCCCAGGGAGGGCAGAGCTGCGAGGGTGCGGGGCAGGTGCTGGGGGTGGGGGACGGGTGGAGGCGTGTGGGGCCGGGGCAGGTGCTGGTGCTGGGGGTGGTGCTGGGGGGGGTGCTGGGGGTGGTGCTGGGGGCAGGTGCTGGGGGGAGGTGCTGGGGGTGGTGCTGGGCGTGGTGCTGGGTGTGGTGCTGGGGGCAGGTGCTGGGGGTGGGGGACGGGTGGAGGCGTGTGGGGCCGGGGTAGGTGCTGGGGGTGGTGCTGGGGGCAGGTGCTGGGGGTGGTGCTGGGGGCAGGTGCTGGGGGTGGTGCTGGGGGTGGTGCTGGGGGCAGGTGCTGGGGGCAGGTGCTGGGGGTGGTGCTGGGGGCAGGTGCTGGGGGTGGGGGACGGGTGGAGGCGTGTGGGGCCGGAGCGGACGGCTCAGGCCTGTCCGTGGTGGCGAGGGGAGGGCTCTAGCTCTGAGTGGCACGCCCCTGTGAGCGCCCGCCAGCGGGCACAGGCGTCATCAGCTGGGGCCCCACGACTGCTGGGGGGCTCTGGGCCACCGGGAGGGCGCCCCCAGGTGGTCGCGTGCTCAGCTCCCGCCCTGCACTCAGCGCTGCCACCCCCCCAGGCTCTGAGGGGCTGGGCTGGATCTGGGCAGGAGCTGGGCAGGCGAGGCCTGACCCGCCGGTCTCGGCAGGAGAAGAGGCTGAGCAGCGGGTCCGGCCTGAGCGAGGACGCGCCTCTGCCCACCAGCCCCGCCTCCCAGGGCGAGCCCGAGGGCCCGCCGGCCGAGGACGAGGGCCCGCGCCCGCCGGCCACCCCGGAGGAGGCCGAGGAGGACGCCTATGAGGAGGTGAGGCCCCCCGCTCCCGCCGCGGGTGCCTGCGGGACCGTCGGGGTGGGGAGCAGGGGCGGGAGGGTCTCCCCCAGCTGCCTGGTGCTGCCCTCCACGGTCACCGGGCAGATCCCGCAGGCTGCCCCCGACCTTTCCCTGGTCCTGACGGTGCTCCCGCCTCCGCCGCCCCGAGTCCTCGCCGGAGGGGGAGCCCCAGGGCGGCCGCCCTCACGCGTGCCCCCCGCAGCCCACGGTGCGGTTCGCCGAGGAGACGCAGCTGCTGCCCGCCGGGGAAGGCGGCGAGAGCGAGGAGGGGTCCCTGGAGGCGCCCTGGGCCCTGCCCGGGCGGCAGCGGCTCACCCGCAAGGACACGCCGCACTACAAGAAGCAGCTCAAGGTGTCGCGGCTGCCACAGCCCGAGGCGGTCGTGGCGCTGCTGCAGGGCATGCGGCCGGACGGCGAGGGCCCCGCGGGGCTGGGCGGCTGGCACAACGGCCCGCACGCACCCTGGGCTCCGCGGGCCCGGGAGGAGGAGGAGGGGCCCGAGGACCCCGAGGAGGAGGAGGAGGCGGCGGAGGAGGAGAAGGAGGAGAAGGAGGAGGCGGTGGCCTCGGTGCCCTCCGTCAAGGTGGGTCTCGTTCGCACCGACCGGCTGCTGCTCGGCGCCGTGTCCGTTGGTGGCCGAGTACCCGGGCCTGCGGCGCCGTCTGAGCAGGCGCTGGCGGCCCCGGGCCCCGCGGAGGGACCTCCTCCAAGGGCCGTGACACCACCCCCTGGCTGGGCCCAGAGGCCCCTCCTGCGCCTGGCGGCCCCTCCGGCTCCCTGGCTGCTCTGCCTTCCAGCCCTTCCGGCCTCCGTGGCTCTCCTGGCTCGTGGTCCTGCCTGCTCTCTGGGTGCCCTGTGCCCTCACACCCACCTGACCCCTCAGCCTTCTTACCCTGAGCTCAGCGTGCCGAGGCGGGGCGTGCCGGGGCCGTGCGTGCCGGGGCCGTGCGTGCCGTGGTGGGAGCTGAGGGGCTTCGCGGGCCAGGCTGCGTCGGAGCTGTGGGCTTTCCTCTGCTGCTCGTGGGGCCAGGCCGGTGGCGGCGGTGGCGGGCGCTCACGCATGCCTCGCTGGTCCTGTCCTGCAGGGGGTGTCGTTTGACCAGGCCCATAACCTGCTGATAGAGCCCGCGCGCATTGAGGAGGAAGAGGTCTGTACGGCTGCTCCGCCCGCTGTGCGCTGCCTCGGGCTGCGGGTCACGCGCCTCCCTCTCCTGGCAGCCCCGAGGGGCCTGCCCCGCCCTGCCGGGCCCAGGGGGACGGGGCGGGGGGTCTCGGCAGGTGTGGGCACGTTCTGCCAGCCCCCGTCTGTGGGCCTGGGGCCTCATCCCCCTCCCCGGCCGGGCCGCCACTCCGCCCAGTAATGCCCGCCTCTCCAGCCTCGGCCCTGGTGCCCGCACGTGGGACGGGCCGCCCCCGCCCTCCCTGACCCGGTCTGTTCCGTCTCCAGCTTACGCTAACCATCGTGCGGCAAACGGGCGGCCTGGGCATCAGCATTGCAGGCGGCAAGGGCTCCACCCCCTACAAGGGGGACGATGAGGTGAGTGCCTCCGCCCCCTCTCGCCCCGTCCCAGCACCCCTGCCCCGACCTCCTCCTCCCCTCGGCTCCTTTACTGGCTTCAGAGACCGGGTGGGTGTGTGTGTGTGTGTGAAACGTCGACGTTGAGAGTCACAGAGCCTCGCCAGCCGGGCTCGGCTTGCTCTCCCACAGCACTGCCCTTGAACCTGCTCCCGGCCCCAGGAGACCTGCCCTCCGGCAGCCGGCCCCTCCCCAGCGCTGGCCGCTGACCAGGGCCGACCTCGGCTCCTGGGGCCCGGTCGGAGGGGAGGGCCCGTCGGAGGGAGGGCAGCACGGCCTGCAGGCGGCGACCAGGTCTGCTTTGGGTCGCAGCTTCCTGGAGGTGGGCCGCAGGTCCGGGCCTCGGCGGGGCCGCCTCGGCTCAGCGCTCGCTCCCCCTCCAGGGCATCTTCATCTCCCGGGTGTCGGAGGAGGGCCCCGCCGCCCGCGCTGGAGTCCGAGTGGGCGACAAGCTCCTGGAGGTGAGTCTTGGCCCCACACGGCGGCCCCTCGGGGTGGGGCTCCGGGCACCCGCCGGGCCGGGCGAGGGGCCGGGCCGCGGCACCCCGCGGGGCTGGTCGGGAGTCGGATGCCGGCCCGGCAGCCCTGCCCGGCCCGGCCACCAGCCCAGCGGGGGCCAGGGTGCTGGTCGGCAGGGCCGGTGCAGTCCGGGGTGGGACCCCCGGAGCCAGACTGCGAGGGCCTGGCGAGGGCGTGGCGGGCGTGACGCCGCGTCCGGTCGCAGGTGAACGGCGTGGCCTTGCACAGCGCCGAGCACCACCAGGCCGTGGAGGCGCTGCGGGGTGCGGGCGCCGCCGTGCAGATGCGGCTGTGGCGGGAGCGCATGGTGGAGCCGGAGAACGCCGTCACCCTCACCCCGCTGCGGCCCGAGGACGACTACAGCCCCCGGGAGCGGCGGGGCCCGCGCCCGCCCCCGCCCGAGAGCCCGGGGCCCCCGCGGCAGCGCCACGTGGCCTGCCTGGTGCGCAGCGAGCGGGGGCTGGGCTTCAGCATCGCCGGCGGGAAAGGCTCCACGCCCTACCGGGCCGGCGACACGGTGAGCGAGCGGCACTGGGCGGCGGCGCGGGGCCCTGGGCCGGGTACCCGCGCCCGGGCCTCTGGCACAGCTGCCCCTCCCCCGCAGGGCATCTTCATCTCGCGGATCGCCGAGGGCGGCGCTGCCCACCGGGCGGGCACCCTGCAGGTCGGCGACCGCGTCCTCTCCATCAACGGGGTGGACGTGACCGAGGCCAGGCACGACCACGCCGTGTCCCTGCTGACCGCCGCCGCCCCCACCATCGCCCTGCTGCTGGAGCGGGAGGCGGGGGGCCCCCCTCCGCCCAGCCCCCCGCCTCCCTCCCCTGTCCCCCCCGCTGCCGACCCCGCCACCGTGGCCCCTGCCACCCCCGCGGGCCCTGGGCCTCTGCGGCTGGCCCCCAGCCTGCTCACCGCTGCCCTGGAGGGGCCCTACCCCGTGGAGGTGAGACCCCCCCACGCCGCCCCACGCGTCCCTCGCAGCCGCCCACCCAGCAGCCGCGGCGGGAGGCGGGCGCTCAGCCCAGGATGCCGGGCTCTGTCCGAGCACAGCGTCCTCTCCCCGGGGCCCCACCCGACACCTGGCGCCGCTGCCCTGGGCTGGCGGCGAGCCCCTCGGCTGATCTGACGGGCTGGCCCCACGCCCTCCCGCCCTTGGTGTCCCCAGGAGATCTGCCTGCCGCGGGCGGGGGGCCCGCTGGGGCTCAGCGTCGTCGGGGGCTCCGACCACTCCAGCCACCCGTTCGGCGCCCAGGAGCCCGGCGTGTTCATCTCAAAGGTAGGAGGGACCCGGGCACACGGGAGGGGGATCACCGGCCGGGGCGCTGAGCCCGCACTGCCCCCTGCAGGTGCTCCCGCGGGGCCTGGCCGCCAGGAGCGGCCTTCGGGTCGGGGACCGCATCCTCGCCGTGAACGGGCAGGACGTGCGGGAGGCCACGCACCAGGAGGCGGTGGGCGCGCTGCTGCGGCCGTGCCTGGAGCTGGTGCTGCTGGTGCGGAGGGACCCGCCGCCCCCCGGCCTGCGCGAGCTCTGCATCCAGAAGGCGCCCGGAGAGAAGCTGGGCATCAGCATCCGGGGGGGCGCCAAGGGCCACGCGGGGAACCCCTGCGACCCCACCGACGAGGGCATCTTCGTCTCCAAGGTGAGGGCCTGGGCCGGCGGGCGGCGGGCGGCGGGCGCGGCCGGGCGGCGCCTGAGGTGCCGCTGGTGTCCCCGCAGGTGAGCCCCGCGGGAGCCGCCGGGCGGGACGGCCGCCTGCGCGTGGGGCTGCGGCTGCTGGAGGTGAACCAGCAGAGCCTGCTGGGCCTCACGCACGCCGAGGCCGTGCAGCTGCTGCGCAGCGCGGGCGACACGCTCACCGTGCTCGTGTGCGACGGCTTCGACGCCCCCGCCGAGGTCAGTGCCGGGCGCCCGGGCGGGCTGGCGGGCGGGTGGAGCCACGGGCACAGGCGGGCACCGGGCACGGGCTCGGCCGGTCCCCGAAGGGGGTGAACTGCTCCTCCCGGCGGCACTCCTCGAGGGGCTGCCTCGCGGGGCGGCCGAGAGCTTGCTGCCGAGGCCTTTCCCGGGGCAGCGCCGGGCAGCGGGCCCACACCCCGGACAGCCAGGCTCTGGCTCGGCGTCCCTGGAGGGAGACTCGCCCTGGGCACCCGCCGTGTCGGTGCCGCTGTGCCCGTCGGGATGGCTTCCACGGCCTGAGGCACCACACAGGCTCGCTCGCCTCACCACGGACGTGGCAGGGCCTGGGCCAGCAGTGCTGCCAGTCACCGGGGACCACCCACACGCGTGTGCCCGCCCCTAGGTGTCTCCGGGCGTCATCGCCAACCCCTTTGCTGGCATCAGCCGCCGCAACAGCCTGGAGAGCGTGTCCTCCATCGACCGGGAGCTGAGCCCCGACGGCCCCGGCAAGGTCAGCGCCGCCTGCGGCCGGCAGCCCGGGGCCGGGCAGCCCGTGGCCGCGGGCGCTGACCGCCGTCTGCTCTGCTCCCAGGAGAAGGAGCTGCCGGGACCGACGCCGCAGTGGGGACTGGAGGCCGCGGTGAGTGCTGGCCGTGGCCGGCTCTGGGCTCGACGGGTCCTCCCCGGGGACGCGGGGCGTGGGCAGCGTGTCCCAGACCCCTCCTCGGCTCTCCCGCTGCCCGCCTCGCTACGTCACCACCCACCCCTCCTCAGCGCTGGGTCCTTGGCTCCCAGGGCCGAGTCCCCGGAAACCTGTTTGCTGGTCCCATCCCTGCCGTCACCTGAGACTCCGAAGGGCCGAGCGGGGTGGGGCCACAGGCTCCTGTACAGGGCCCAGGCTGAAGCCATGGGAGACCCTCGCCAGAGCGAGCGGGTGGAGGTGGGAGAACGGGGTCAGGGCCTGCAGGGCTGGCGGACACTCACCTGCTGGTGGCCGCCCGCTGGCAAGGGTCCAACCCCCTCACTGCACCGAGCCGTCCCCAGAGGACGGGCTGGAGCAGCTGCCGGGAGCTATGGAGGCTGGGCCGGGGGGCAGCCGACAGCTGGCAGGGGCGGGCGCGGGCGCGGGTGGGACGGACAGCCAGGCCTGCTCCTCCCAAGTATAAATAGCCCAGAGGCTTGTCCGCCAGCGCCACTGCGACCCCAACGGACGTGAGTGGTGGGCGGGCGGGCGCCACGGTGCTGGCCGAGGGCTTCGGAGGGCAGGGAGGTGAGGTCGAGGGGCTTCACCTGGGCCAGCCTCGGCCAGGAGCAGCTGGAGAGGAGGTCCTGGGGCGGTGGGACGTGTCCTCTGACCGGAGGGCAGCTGTGGGACAGCACACAGGCCCAGCCGGACTCGGTCCTGTTTCCTCGGTCTGTTTCCCTACTTCTCTGGAGCTCCAGACTGCCCACTGCCAGGCACCTGGGCGGGGGCAGCGCCGGGGCCAGGCCCTCTGTTCCAGCGGGCGGGGGAAAGGGGGGACGACACCTAGGGGCTCCAGGACACAGCCCTTTGGGGAAAAGCCTTGGCGCTGGCCGGGCCCATCTGGGCAGCCCCCTTGGGCTGTGGCCGGGTCCGGGAGCTGAGCACCAGCCTCTGCACCAGGCAAGCACCCCACTCCCCAACCCCTTGGGGGCCCCCGCCCTGCCTGACCCTCACCTGGCTCCTGGCTCTTCCAGGTACCGCCTGGGGCGGCTGGAGGGAAGATGGCTGACGCACCTCGCTCCCCCGGCCACCAACAGGTGAGTGCCCTCCAGGATGGGTGCTTGTCCTCCAGGGAGTGGGGCCGGGGCAGCACCTATGGGTGCACCTGTCGTTCTGGGAGGGCACAGACCTGGCTGGCATGGAGCAGGGAGCTCCGGGGGCCCTGGGGCCGTGGGGCTGGGTGGTCACGGTCTCCTCCCTGCACCTGGCCCTGCCCACTCCCTGGCTCTGCTGCATGGGGACTGGGCACCCGCCCTGCTGCCACCGTGGCTCCATCTCTGTCTTTCCCTTCCATCCCACCCCTGGCCTGAACCCCTGGTCCCTCCCTCTGGACCCTGCCCTTTGCAGACAAAACCCGGGGTGATCCAGCCACTGGCTCGGGTCTGGCCAAGGGGCTCCCCGGCCCCCAAGGGCAGAGGCAGTCCCTGCTCTGTGAGTGCCCTGACCGCGGGCCGGGGTGGAGGTCGGAGCTCAGTCAACAGCTGAGGGCGGTGGGTGGTGGCTGGGGCCGGGACAGCTGTCCCCACACAGCTCAGGAGCGCCTTCCCCCAGCCCCCCTCCCCGCCCTCCCCGGACGAGCTGCCCTCGGATGTGAAACGAGCCTACCGGACCTTCGCCGCGGTGCCGGCCCCGCCCCCGCCCCCGGACCCAGCCGCCCCGGTACGTGCGGTGCGGGCCTCCCGCCGGCCCGCATATCGCCCGGGGAGGAGGGGCGCAGGCCGAGGAGGAAGCCGGCTCAGACCCCCTCCCCACAGCCCTGCACGCCCGGCCGCACCGCCTCCCCGGAGCAGCTGTCCTTCCGCGAGCGGCAGAAGTACTTTGAGCTGGAGGTGCGGACGCCGCAGGCCGAGGGCCCCCCCAAGCGCGTGTCCCTGGTGGGCGCCGACGACCTGCGGAAGATGCAGGAGGAGGAAGCCCGGAAGCTGCAGCAGAAGCGGGCGCAGATGCTGCGCGAGGCGGCCGGCGCGGGGCTCGCCGACGGGGAGGCCGTGGACAGCGAGGAGCCCGAGGACGAGCCTCCGTGGGCCAGCGCCCCCGCTGCAGGGTGAGGCCCGGAGCCAGCCCCTCCGGCCCCGCCCCGCCCCCTCCGGCCCCGCCCCCTCCGGGCGCCGCCCACTAGCCCTCCTGTCCCCCAGGCTGCTCCCCGCGTCCCCGGCGCCCCTGGGAGGCAGCGCCCCGGTGCGGACGGCCAAGGCGGAGCGGCGCCATCAGGAGCGGCTGCGTGTGCAGAGCCCGGAGCTGCCGGCGCCCGAGCGGGCCCTGTCCCCGGCCGAGCGCCGCGCGCTGGAGGCCGAGAAGCGAGCGCTGTGGAGGGCGGCCAGGTGAGGCCCTGACGCCGCCCCTGCCCCTGCCCCTGCCCCTGCCCCTGCCCCTGCCCCTGCCGCCTCCGCCCGCGGCCGCTCCCCGCGCCGCCCATGCCTCCCGCCCGCCCAGCCCTGCCTCCGCCCTCACAGGATGAAGTCCCTGGAGCAGGACGCCCTCCGCGCGCAGATGGTCCTCAGCAAGTCCCAGGACGGCCGTGGCAAGCGGGGGCCCCTGGAGCGGCTGGCCGAGGCCCCCTCGCCCGCGCCCACCCCGTCGCCCACCCCCCTGGAAGGTCCGTGCGCCCGGGGGATCCAGGCCTGGCCTGCAGCGCCGACCTCCCCTGACACACGTCTCTTGTCCCCCCAGACCTCGGCCCCCTGACCGGCAGCTCCCCGGGACGCCTGGTGAGGACCGCCCCGCCCCACCCCGCCCGCCCGCCGAGAGGGGCCGGCCCCCGCCCTCTCTCAGCTCGCTCTGCCTCTCTCCTCATGCTGTCCTCTAAGGCCTTGTCTGGGAGGAAGTTCGACTATAGGGTGTTCGCCGCCCTGCCCTCCTCCAGGCCTGTCTGTGACCTGCAGGTACCGGGCCCGGCCCGGGCCCCGGGCACCGGCCTCCCGCCCGTCCCCCTCCAGCGCCCCCTCTGGGCAGACCTGCTCCTGGGGTGCGGGGCCCCCACCCGGGCTGGCGCGCTCGGGTGGTTCGGAAGGTGGGGCAGGGCCTGACCCTGCCTTTCTCCCCCGCAGTCCCCGGACTTCGCAGAGGAGCTGCGGTGCCTGGAGCCGTCTCCCAGCCCCGGTGAGTGGCCGGGCCAGGGTGGGGGAGCGCGGGGCACCCGCCCCCCTCACACCCCGCCTCTGCCCGCAGGCCTGCAGGAGGAGGACGGAGAGGTGGCCCTGGTGCTCCTGGGCAGGCCCTCGCCGGACGCCGTGGGCCCTGAGGACGGGGCCCTGTGTAGCAGCCGCCGCCCCCTGCGGCCGGGGCGCCGCGGCCTGGGCCCGGTGCCCTCCTAAGGCCGTCCCTTCCCGGACTTGGGGTGGGGCCGCCAGCACCACCGCCCCAGCCCGAGTCTTTTAACCTGGCGTTAGGTTTTAGAGACCCCTCAGGAGTTCTGGCCGC
This sequence comes from Nyctalus aviator, assembly GCA_036971965.1. Taxonomy (NCBI): domain Eukaryota; kingdom Metazoa; phylum Chordata; class Mammalia; order Chiroptera; family Vespertilionidae; genus Nyctalus; species Nyctalus aviator. The sequence continues at coordinate 48,143,003 of CM072935.1, read as the reverse complement.
GACTAACCGCTCCCTCCCCAGCTGGGACCTCTTGGCAAGACTGTAACTAGTGATGTTTGTACAACCAAAGACTCTATTTTGTGGTTTAAGGAAATAAAATTGACTACGTTTTACCTCTGGCTGCCTGACTCCACCACCCACACCACACCTGCTGCCCTCCCAGGTCTCCCCACTCTGCTCCCGCCTCCGGCAGGGGCACCCCAAGTCCTGCAAACCAGTTTCCTCAGGCCGGGCTCCCCCTGGCCAGGCGTCTAGGCGGCGCTCTGCTCCCTCCGGCACCAGCACACACAGCACAGGTCCAGGGCTCTGCTTTATTGGTGCCGCTGCTAACGGCCCTCGCTGGGCAGCTGCACCTGCACGGGGAGCAGGGCCTGCAACTGCTCGGCGGGCGGCCACCGCACCTGGGTGACGAAGAAGAGGCGGAACTGCTCCAGGCGGGCCTCCTGGAACTGGGTGGGGCCGTACTCCGGCCCGTCCGAGGGCCTCAGCAGCGACAGGTAGCGGTCCTGCTCCAGCAGCCTGCGGCTCAGCAGCTCCTGCGCCAGGCCCTGCTGCACCGCCTCCAGCTGCCGCTGCACCGCGGGGAACAGGTCCATCTCCCGCAGGTCGAACACCAGCGGCTTCCCATACCTGAGGGGCGAGGCGAGCGGTGAGGGCGGGGTGGGCGGTGGGGGGCGGGGAGGAGAGGAGCGGGCGGGGAGGGGAGGAGCGGGCGGGGCGGGGAGAGGCGGGCGGGGCGGGGGGGGGCGAGCGGTGATGGGAGGAGCGGGCGGTGAGGGGCGGGGGGGGAAGGAGCGGGCGGTGAGGGGCGGTGGGGGCGGTGAGGGGGGAGGCGGGCGGTGGGGGCGGGGCGGGCGGGGCGGGCAGTGAGGGGAGGAGCGGGCGGTGGGGGCGGGGCGGGCGGTGAGGGGAGGAGCGGGCGGGGCGGGCGGGCGGTGGGGGAAGGAGCGGGCGGTGAGGGGCGGTGGGGGCCGGTGAGGGGAGGAGCGGGCGGGGCGGGGCGGGCAGTGAGGGGCGGGCGGGCGGGGCGGGGCGGGGCGGGCGGTGAGGGGAGGAGCGGGCGGGGCGGGGCGGGCAGTGAGGGGAGGAGCGGGCGGGGCGGGGCGGGGCGGGCGGTGGGGGGGAGGGCGGTGAGGGGCGGGGCGGGCCGGTGAGGGGAGGAGCGGGCGGGGCGGGGAGAAGCGGGCGGGGCGGGCGGTGAGGGGAGGAGCGGGCGGTGGGGGGGGGCGGGCGGTGAGGGGAGGAGCGGGCGGTGGGGATGGTTAGGGGCGGGGCGGGCGGGGAGGAGCGGGCGTGTGGGCGGGGCTGGGTGGGCGGTGAGGGGAGGAGCGAGTGGGGAGGAGCGGGGGTGGTGAGGGGCGGGGCGGGCGGGGCGGGCGGTGAGGGGAGGGCGGTGAGGGGCGGGGCGGGCGGTGAGGGGCGGGGCGGGCGGTGAGGGGCGGGGCGGGGTGCTGAGGGGCGGGGCGTGCTGTGAGGAGCGGGGGTGCTGAGGGGTGGGGCAAGCGGGGGGCTGGCAGGGGCGCCCCGAGAGCCCCGGCGCCCGCCGCCTCACCTGAGCGCCCCTAGGAGCGCCAGCCGGATCCTCTCGGGCTGCAGGTGGTCGGGGTTCACCGTGTCCACGTAGTTGGTGTCCCGGTAGCGCAGGAAGGTGGCCGCCTGGCCTGAGGGGTCGATGACAAGAGGCCACCTGCGGGCGGCCACCCGGTCACCGCTGCCGCCCGGGCCCTCGGCTCGACCCTCGCCCACGCGGGGCCACTGACCGGCCGTCGGCGCGGATGCGGTCGCCCACGTCCTTCATCAGCACGTCGTGCAGCTCGGTGACCTGGCACTTAAGCCCCGGCACCTCCTCCTCCTCGCCCCCTGCGGGGACAAAGGGGGCAGCCGGAGCTCCACCCCGCGCCCTCCCCGCCCGGCCTCGCCAGCCTCCAGCGCCGCCCGCCCGCCCGCCCACCCTCCTGGGTCTGCTCCCGCAGCTCCAGCCTCGCCAGGGCCAGCGTCTCCTCCGCCTTCCGGGCCTCCAGCCGCAGCCGGTCCACCTGCGTCTCCGCGTCTCTGACGGCCTGGGGGCGGGGCGGGGCCACGAGCTCTGAGCGCCGCTCCCACAGCCCCGCCGGGTCCCCCAAACTGGAGGGCCGCGCGGGGGGTGGGCGGGCCGCGGACCCCACGCTCCCGGCGGGAGGACCCACCTGCAGCGTGAGCTCGGCCTTGCCCGCGCGCCTCCGCTCGCACTTCTCGTGCTCGGCGATTCTGCGGTTGAGCTCGCAGTAGGCCTGGTGCAGCTGCGGGGGCGGCGCAGGCTGTCCGCGGCTCTCCCCCTCCCCTCCCCTCGCTCCTCCGCCGCCCGCCCACCGCTCCCCGGGCCTCACCTCCTTGTGGCACCGCTGCTGCTCCTTGGCCAGCTGCTGCACTTTGAGGTTCAGGCTGCGGAGGGAGGGAGGGAGGGAGGGAGAGAGGGAGCGGCGGGTCAGAGCACCTGCGGGGCTGGGGGGCCGCGGCCGGGCTCCTCCCTCAGGCGCACCGCTTAGCCTCGGCCTCCTTGTGCTGCTCGGCCTCCTGCGCCCGGCGCTGCCGCTCTGCCTCCATGTTGTGGAGCATGGCCTCCGTGAGGCTCAGGTCCCAGGCCTGCAGCACGCTGGCCACGGCGTCCAGCGAGGCCACCTGGTGAGGGGTCCAGGCAGGGCTGGTTACATGCAGCCTGGGAGGCCATTCCGTGTACGGCCCGCTTTATTTTATTTATGTATAAACATTTTTAAAATTGATTTCAGAGAGTGAGGCAGAAACAGCAATGAGAGAGCCCACAACCCTGGCCCGTGCCCTGACCGGGACTCAAACCTCAACTCCTGGCCAGCAGGTTCAAAACAACTTTGCGTCCCTTTCCTGTGACACCAGGATGTAGGGCCCGAGAGCAGAGCGCGGACCAGCCACGGTCCCCGCCTCCTCAGAACCTCCCGTCAGCGGCGTCAGCGTGTGTATGGGTGGAGGGGGGTTGGGGTTAGTGGGTGGTTTGCCATGGCAGGGAGGGCGAGGCTGTGGCGCTGATGGATGGTGGGTGAGTGGGTGACGGTGAGCCAGTGCTCCCGCCGTCGCAGGTGGTTGCGTTTGCTCTTCGTTGGGGATATGTTCCTGCCGCCTCCCAGGCCTGGTCATTCCATTAAACGTTTATTTGGAAACAATGACTGTTCACGGAGGTCGCGGCAATAGGAGGGTACCCGTGCCCTTAGCAAGTCTCCCCAGTGATGGCATCTCACGCAACCACCGACAGTCTCCAGGCCGGGAGGTGGCTGCCACCCAGACCGCTGTCCCATTATAACGGTTCACCCGTGTGTGTGTGTGTGTGTGTGTGTGCACCAGCCGATCTGTGCAGCCACCACCACGGGCACCAGCCAGTTCCTTTGGGCACCGCCCCTGGCCACAGCCACGGCCCCCCTTTCCTCACGGCCTGGGCCCTTGGCCCTCCTGGCCGAGTTCCCTGTGGAGCCAGAAGCTCCACTGCTCCCCGCCCTGATATGAAAGAGAGGAGCCGAGGGCCCCAGGGGGGGAAGAGGGGGAGCAGCCTGGAGAGGCAACCTGGGGGTGCTCCGACAGGCCCCTCAATCCCGGGGCTCCCGCTGGGGTGGGAGACAGACGCCTGGATGGGCCGTGGCCTGCGTGCAGGTCCAAGTCGCTTAAAGGAATGAAGGACGTGGGCGCGGCTGCCCCGCGGCGGGGGTCCACCCAGGACCCTGATGGGCAGGTGTGACCGCGGTGCGGGCAGAGGCTCCATTCCAGGCGGGGCGAGCAGGAGGCAGCGGACCAAGGATTCCCACGGACGGTTCTCCCTCTCCCCTCCCCTCCTCTCTACAAAAATCAACAGTGTTTTTCTTTTAAAGCGAGGCCACCATCCTGGTTTGGGGAAGGGTGCTCCCACCTGCGCGGGGGTGCTCCCGTCGTCCGCGTACACGCGGGGGTCGGCTCCCAGCTTCAGGAGCACCTCCACGGCCTCCAGGTGGCCCCCGAAGGCGGCTCTGTACAGCGGCGTCCGCCCGAAGGCGCCCTGCGGAGGGCCGGCCGCCTCAGCCTGGGCCGCCCCGCACCCCGCCCCGCACCCCTCCCCGCCGCCCCAGCCCCTCTGCCGCTCCCGCCTCAGCCCGCTTCCCACCGCACCCGCACCCCGCACCCCGGCCCGGCGCCCACCTTGCAGTTGGGGCTCGCGCCCTGCTCCGCCAGCAGCTGGATGGCCCGGGGCTGCCCGCCCACGGCCGCCTCGGACAGCGGCGTGTTCCCGCCCGAGTCCTCGCACTCCAGCAGGGCCACCCGCCGCTGCCGCCGCCGCGCCAGCCCCGCCTCGTCGTGGCCCACACCCTCGCGCGTCAGCAGCTCCTCCACCTGCGCCCAGGCCCCTCCGGTCACCTCCGATGAACCCCGATCGCCCCCGCCCCGCGCGCCCCCGCCCCGCGCGCCCCCGCCCCGCGCGCCCCCGCCCCGCGCGCCCCCGCCCCGCGCGCCTCCCGCAGGACGGCCAGGATCTCCGCCAGGTTCCCCTCGAAGGCTGCGTCCAGCAGGCGCTCCTGGCGCCGCCGCTCCTCCTGCCGCCGCCGCTCCGCCTCTGCCTCCGCCTCCCGCCGGCGCCGCACCACCTCCCGCTCACGTTGCACCAGCGCCAGGAAGGCCTGGGGGAGGGAGGGCATGCCCTGAGGCCACGGCCCCAGCCCTGAGGCCATAGCCCCCAGCCCTGAGGTCATGAGCCGGGCACCCTGAGCTCCCACCCCTAGGACCTGACCCCAGGCCCCACTCCCACGGCTCCGCCCGGAACCGGGTCCCACCTCCCTCTGCAGCTTCTCCATCTGCTCCAGGTACTCCTTGTGCTTCTGCCGCCGCAGGGCCAGCTCCTTCCTGGCCAGGTGTCGCCGGAAGGTGCACTGGATGACGGTGGCCGCCTGGTCCTCCCGGGTTGGCCCTGGTGGGGAACCAGCTCCTGGGTCCAGGTGTGTGAGCACAGCCCTAACCCCAACCCCAACCCCAACCCTAACCCTGCGACCTCACTGAAGGGCACATTCTACATCCACAGGCCCAGCCAGAGCAACCTGGCCACCGGCCACCGGCCACCAGCAGAGCCAGCAAGGAGAGACCCAGGTCTGGGCAGGAAGGCCCATGCGACCCCACCCCCGACAGCGGGGAGCCGCTAGCCCCCTGAGCCCCTTGCCCGGGGAGGACATTGGTAGGAAACCAGGGAAAGGTGAAAAAATGGCCTCTGGCAGGGAAGCCACTGTGGACCCCACAGGACTGCACCCCTAAGGCCCTGGGCATCCCCTCAGAGGCTGGCTGACTGGGCAGAGGTGGGGGCTAGGCAGGTGGCACCGGTGCACCCACAGGAGATGATGCACCCCGGCCCCCGGAGTCGCTGGCCCCACAGAGCAGCCTGTCGCCCACGACCCAGGCTCCCACCTTAAGGTCAGGGGTCATCGGGAGCCGTCAGGGAGCTTACTGCCCACCACAAAGACTGAAGCGGTTGGGGGACACCTGTCCCCGCCCCCCGAGCCGTGGAGGCCGCCTCAGGCTGCGGGAGCTGCAGGGCAGCGCAGGGGCTGGCCTCTGAGCCACCCCGGCCTGTGCCCTGCGCTTGCTTCCAGCCCAGGCTCCCGGTTCTGGGGGGCCTGCCAGCTGCAGGCTGTCCCTGCTGTGCCCGGCTGGCGGCCCGGAGCCAGGCCGAGGTCGGGCATTGGAGGAGCCTCTAGAAAACCGTCAGGCCTTGGCGAGGGCTTGGTTGGTTGGAGTGTCGTCCCGTGCACTGACAGGTCTCGGGTTCGATTCCTAGTCAGGGCACAGGCCGGGGTTGTGGGATCGATCCCCGAGGGACATATATGGGAAGGCAACCAATCGGTGTTCCCTCTCACGTCGCTATCCCTCTCTCTCTCTCTCTCTTCTGCAGCACATCCTCAGGTGAGGATTTTAAAAATAAAGCCACAGTCAGTACGTCACAGACCTCTGTGGTCCACCCTTCCTGGGTCAGGGTCAGGCTCCCTATCGGGCCCTTGGGGGGCCAAGGTGGCGGGTGCTGCTGGGGGTCAGGCCACCATCCAGAAGGGTAACTGTGCACAAGACTCGAGACCGGGGCTCCGCAGAGAACAGAGGAGACGGCGGCCAGCGGCGAGCCGCCGGGGTCAGGCGTGGGGTGGGGGCGCAGAGAACACACTGGGGGAGGGCTTGGCCCAGGGTCCCGCGGGGCAGCCTCGCAGATGGGACAGGAGGAAGGGGTGCGCTGGGGGTTGGAGGACGCCCTGGAGAGCGTGGCAGCTGAGTCCGGTTGGAGGTTGGAGCAGGGAGGAGGGTTGGGAGGAGGGGACTCCAGCTCCGGAGGCTGCAGGCTGGGAGGCTGGGGGGTGGGGGGGGCTGGCCAAGCTGAGAGCTGGGCGGTCACGGAGGCGGGACACTCCCTCCTGTCCCTGGTGCCCTCCTGAGCTTGGCTCCTGCCACTGGAGGGCGACAGCACCCGGAGCAGACAACAGGACTCCCGTGTTCCGAGTTCCAGGGGGAAGGAGGGCGCTGGAGGGCGAAGGGAGGAGGTCCCTAAGAGGCCGCACCCCTGGGAGTACCGTGCCACCTGCCCAGCCCGCACGGAAAAGCGGGGGCTGGGCAGTGGGAGCAGGGAGGACAGGGTTCCCCACTTGCTACTGGGAGGGACTTGCTCGCCCAGGAGCCCATTCAATCATTCACACACATGTACATATGTGCACATATGTTCGCATATATGCACACACGGGCACACACCACACACGTGTGCAATCTGGCATGCTCATGTACATGCTCTCTCACATACGTGCACACATGCATGCACACGTGTGCACATGCGTATAGCACATGGCATCAGCCCGGACAGCCCGCTTCCTGCCAGCCGAGTCCTCCCCTCCTCACTGGCCGGGTGGCTGGTGGGCTCTCCCTGTGGCTCCTTTGCCAGCCCCCCCGCCCCCCACCCGTGACTGGGGCTCTCCTGGTTTTGGGGGGGGCCCAGCCCAGCCCCGCCCCCTCGGAGGCGTTTACGGGCCTCCTGTGGGCAGCTGGCCTGCTTGTTAGGGGCACCCTCCGTGCGGCAGCTTTAACGAGCGACCAGGCCGCGTCCGTGCCGCAGGGCGGCAGTGCCAGCAGCGCCCCAGCCAGGGCTGCCCTGCCCTGGCCCTGCAGGAGTGGCCCTGGCTCAGGGGGCGCCTGCTGCCGGCCTCCCCCCAGCCCTGCCCAGCCAGGGCCACCCCCTCCAGAGCCTTCCTCTTCCTGGTGCCAGTGTGGTGGCTGCCGTCTGTCTCCCCCAGTCTCAGGGCAAAGGCCGGGCGGGTGGGGGGGAGGGGGTGTGGGCAGGGCTGTGCCAGGCAAACCAGTCGGGCCAGTGCGGCAGAGCTGGCTGGGACTGCCCTGGCGCGCGGGTGAGTCAGCCGCCCCAGGCTGGGGAAAGCTGGGGAGGAAGCCGAGGGGGCCCCCTCCCCACGGGAAGCGCAGGGGACGCAGGAACATGGGCCCGCGTCCCCCCAAACAAAGGCTGGGGAGCTCCTGGGGCTCCCTGTCGGTGGCAGGGCAGCCACACCCCAACCAGGACCAGGGCCTCAGCCCCTGCACCCCAAGTGGGCGGGGCCTCCTGCGCTCATCTCAGTCCGCAGGGCGGGGCCTTCCCCGGCCCAGGCCCTGCCTCCAGCCACGGGGCAGCCGTTTGGAGGGCATCCTGGGCCGGCAGAGGGTCCATCCTCCCCCACCCCGGGCAAGGCAGGGCACAGGCAGCCGGCCAGGCTCCTGTGCGTGTCTGTGTGTGTGTGGCGGGGGGAGGGGGGACATGCTCAGTGTGGCCGGGCCCTGCGTCCCCCGGCTGGTCCTGTCGGGTTGTCTGTGGCCAGTGAGGGCCTGGCCTGGTGGATGGTCAGCCGCAGGGACGCAGGGACGCAGCGCCCGGCCCTGCGGGCTGGAGTCTGAGCCCCAAGACCGGGGCTGGGATGGGGTAGGGGTGCCCGCCCAGGGCAGGACTCGACTCGCCCTGCGCCAGCCGCGGTCGGGCTGCGCAGTCACCTCCTCCAGCTTCTCCCAGCCTCCCTCCCCGTCTGGCCGGCGAGGCCCCGGCCCGTAAAGCCCTGCGCCCTGTGTCAGCAGCGCCTTAGTCAGCCTCGCGTGAGCCGCGGCCGCGAGTCCCCATAAACTCCCCGGCGCGGCCCGGCCCCCGAGTCGGCCTGCGAGGCCCACAGGCGGAGCCGGGCCGTGGACCGTGGGCACCAGCCGAGGGGCAGGGCGGGCACAGAGCGGGGCCCCCAGGACCTGGGCCGCCTGCCGATGAGCCAGGGCCCCCGGGAGCCGACGCCGGATCGGGACCATGTCTGGGAAACGGAGCCGAGCGCGGAAGCCCCGTGCCAGGAGGGCGGGCAGGGCCCAGCAGGCTCCGGGGCAGCAGGGCCCTGAGGCCCAGCCCCCGCCCCCCGACGCAGCGGGCCCTCTGGACCAGACGGGGGTGGCCCTTGCGGGGCACGTGACCGGCAGCCAGCCAGCTGCCCGGGGGCATCCCGAGGCGGCCAGGCCAGAGCGGCCACAGGCAGCGGAGAGGCCAGTGCCCGCCGCGGCTCCGGGGTCCGAGCTGGTACCAGTCCCCGCGGCGGACATGGAGGCCGGCCGGCCAGGGGGCCGCACGCACAGCCTGGGCGCCGAGCTGCTGAGGCTGCAGGAGGTCCAGCTGTGCCTGGCCCAGGAGCAGCAGCTGCTGGCGGACCGCCGGCGGCAGGTCCAGCTGCAGATGCAGCTGTGGCAGGAGGAGCAGCTGTGGCGGGAGCAGCTGTGGCGGGAGGAGCAGCTGTGGCTGCAGCAGCTGCAGGAGGAGCAGGCCTGGGTGCGCATGGAGGGGCTGGAGCTGGCCGTGGCCCTGGAGCAGCTCCAGAGCGAGGGCCTTGAGGTACTGCAGACCCAGGGCCAGGTAAGGCCTGGAGGGCACGCGGGGGGCTGGGGGGCACTGGCCATCTGGGGGGGCGGGCGGGCGGTGTTGAGGTACCTCTGACCCACAGGCACCTGCACGGGCTGGGAGGCCGACGGGCCGCGGGACACCTGCAGACCCGAGTCCACGTTTGCAAAGTGAGGCTGCCCTCCATTCCCACCCGAGCAGGCCATGTGTTCAGGGAAACTGAGGCAGGGGTGTTCCTGTGGAGGCCGCAGGCACTGGCCGGGTGCTGTCCAGGGCAGGGTTCGGGGAGAGGGGGACAGCCCAGGTGGAGAGCCAGCGGGTCCCGCCCCCAGTGCAGCTTCCAGCGCACCTGCCGCCTGTTTACTGCGCGTCTGGGGCTCGATGGCGGAAGCAGCAGCGGCCCGAGCCCAGCATCCTCATTCCAGGACCGGCTGCCCCAACACGCTGGGGCTATTTGGGGGAACAAGGGTCCCACCCGATGTGGCCTGAAGGGCAGGCGCCCCATCCAGCCAGGTCCGAGGGCCTCGGGGCCTCTGGGGTCCAGGGCTTCAGCAGGCCCGCACCACGGGCGAGGGGTGCCCCCTCTTAGCCAGCACAGCCCCTCAGCCGGGCTGGAGGGGCCTGGAGCAGCCGCCTGGAAGGTGTGGCGACTGAGAAGGCGGGGAAGCGGAGCAGGGGAGTGACAGCGGGGGGCGGGTGGGCATGGCCAGGTGGACAAGCTGCCGCCACTCAGCCTGGCCGTGGCCATGGAGAGGCAGCTGCAGAGCCGCAGCAGGTGGAGCCGGGGTCAGAGTGGACCACAGATTTGGTCTGTGACTTGCCAACATGGATGCAAACCTCCGTTTCACAGCCTGTTTCCCATCTCCCTCCCCTGAGCAGGGCCCCCGGGCTGGAGTGACATCGGAGCTCTGAGCCCTCAGTCTGCCACCACCCCTAACTCAGAGGACAGGGTCTCACAAGTGAGGGTCCGAGGGTGCCCTGGAGGTTGGGAGGTGCAGGCACTCACCAGCAGTGGCTCTGGGCTCGGCGCCCGGGGGGGATGGCTGCCTCTTTCCTGACGCTGTTTTGGGGCCCTGCTTCTCACTGCTCATCCTCCTGAGGGTGGGCAGGGAGGTCAGGGAGGGGTGCTCAGCGTGGGGGGGGCAGTGGGCACAGCACAGCACACGCCTTCCAGGCGGCTGCTGCAGGCCCCTGTAAGCTGTGAGCATCTGGGGGAGTCGGCAGGTGCCTGATGGGAGCACAGGACACGGTGTCCACACCACACCGGCCAGCTCCGGCCACCTGCCCGCCCTGGTTACTGGCGTGTGTGTGCTGGCACTCCGGGGGGAGGTACCTAGCAAGGTCACTGGCCACAGCTCAGTCCCTCGTCCCTTCCTCCCTGCCCCCGAGCTCCATCCTCTGGGCCCAGGGCCTGACCACAGCCCCCGGGGTGGGGAGTCCCGTTCCCATCTCTGCCCAAACCCCCGGGCGGCCAGCAGGCCCAGCTTCGTCTAACACCCAGTGGAGCCTCCCCCTCCGCCCCCCGGTGGTTCTCCCTGGCCTGGGCCTGTGCTCCCCTAGTCTGCTCGGCTGACCCCAAAGTTCCTGTCTTTCTCTGGGACACCCCCTCTCCCCCCCTCCCCCACAGCCGGGTGCCCCAGTGCAGGGCTGCGGCCTGGGCACGGTCTGACCCGCCCGCTGGCTCCTGTGGAGAGTTGCTGAGAGTTTGGGGACAGGATAACCCGAAGCTGGGACAACGGGGACTGATGCGGAGGGCTGGGGAGGCGACAGACTGGCAGCAAGCGGCCCAGGCAGTCAGGGAGGGCAAGTGCTTGGGAGGGGCGGGGACCTAGGGGGGCTCTGAGCAGGGCCCTGAGTGTTTTGGGGAGACACTGGCAGGACGGAGGCACATAGGAACAGCGGAGAGAAGGTGTTGGGGATGAATAGGGTCCCCTACTCCATGTGGTCAGTACTTACAGGGTCCCTGTGGGGGGGACTCTCAGTGTTGCTGTGGGGTCTTCTCTGTGCAGAATCCTGTGGGGAGGGGGCCGTGCAGAGTGGGGTTCCCCTGTGTGTGTGTGGACTTCGGGGGCGCCTGGCTGATAGGCATGTGCAGGGCTTGGTGTGCACGTAGGGCTCCTGTGCTGGGAGGCCCCATGAACGTGGCAGAGGGTTGGTATGGGCAGGGGTGCCCTGTCCCTGTGGGAGTGCAGAACACCTGAGCCTGTGTGTGGCCGTGGGGGCCAGCGAGGGGGGCATGGTCGCTGTAGGTGTGGAGTCCCCTGAGTGCGTGGCTCCCTGTAGCTGTGGGCACCTGGGGGGACGTGTGTGCCGGGGTCCCTGGGACCTGCAGGGCCCAGGTCCTTGCAGGCATCGGTGTGCGGGGGGCGGGGGGCGGGCCAGTGAGCTCCCAGGCCCCGGGCCCAGCCCCGCTCCGGGTCTGCGCGGCCTCCGGGGCCTCCCGGGCCTCACCTGCCTCACCTGCCGCACCCGCCCGGCCTCAGAGCCAGACCGGAAGCTCCGCCCCCCGCGTCGGGCGGGCCCGTTGCCTAGCGACTGAGCTGGAACTCACCCGCCGCCTGGACTTCCGGGGCGAGGGTGAGGGGTCAGATGGGGCCTCGGCGCGGCCTCGGCGGGCTGATGGGGGCGCGGGGCCCCGGCGGCCGCGGCGCGCGGGGCGGGGGTGCCCGGGGCGCGGGCGCGGGGGGCGCGGGGGGCGCGGGGCCGCGGGGCGGCGGGCGGGCGGCGGGCGGAGGAATGCGGGCGCGCCGCGGGTGGGGCCGCCCCGCCCCCAGGTGCTGCCCGGGCAGGCCGGCGCGGGAGCGGGCGGGGCGGGGGCGGGCGCGTGAATCAGGCCGCGCGGCGGGCGGGCCGCGCCAGGGAGTGGCTGCCGGACCGACCGGACCGCGAGGCCGCTGGGCGGCGGTCGGCTCCTGCTGTCCTCGTCCCGAGACCCCGCGCACCTGGCCAGGTAGGCCCCCGCGGCGGGCGGGGCGGGCTGGGGGGCGGCGCGGCCCCGGCGGCCTCCGGCACCTGTGCGGGCCGCGCGCCCCGAGCCGCGCCGCGCGGGGCCGGGCCGGGCGCCGCAGGGGACGCCAGGCCCTTGCCCGATGCCGCCCGGGAGGAGCCGAGCGGGAAGGCCGGGCCCAGGCGGACCTGCCGGGTCCCCGCTCGCTTCCTGGCTGAGGTCCGCGGCCTGGCTGGGCCGAGCGGCGGGTCCGGCGGGCTCTCCCCGGGTCCCCGGGCGGGGCCCTGGCCGCCGGTTCCCACCTGGCGCGGGGCGGGCGAGGCCGGGAAGTGGGACGTCGCCCAGGCGGCCGCTAACCCCTGGGGTGCACGGCCCGCCCGCGGGGAGCACCCCGGAAACCGCACCACCCTCACCTGCGGGCGGGAGCCCGTCCTCTGGACCCCTCCCCGCCCTGACTCCCTGTGCCCCCCACCCTCCCCTGGGGACCCGCCTCCGGCCCGTCCACACCGGCCCAGGCCCGCCCTCAGCCCGCACCTCCCTCCTGGGGGGCGCCGTCTGGCAGCGGACTTCCTGCCGGTCGGGGTCCTGGGGGCCTGGGCACCGTCAGGGTTGTGTCAGGGGTCAGAGGTCAGCCCGGAGCGGATTCGCGCTGAGTCACGGCAGGCGTGGGAAAGAGCCCCTCCCTCCCTGAGGCAGGCGTCTGCGCAGGTGTGGGGGGGCACGCAGCTGGGGAATGACCCCCACTGTCCCCAGTTCAGGGGTGTGCGGACCCCAGAAAGGAGGAGGTCCTGAGGTTGGGGGATCGCTGTGAGGCCGAGCAGGGGGGTTGAAGGTCCCATGGGGGTCACCTCCCAGCCAGTCCTACCTGGTGAGAAGGTCCTTGACCCCATGGGACCCCCCAACCCCACTGTGTGCGCCTGGACAGTCTGTGATGTGTCCCCCAACAGGGACAGTGCCACCAAGCCCAGCAGGTGTAACCCCCAGTGCCACCAAGCCCCTGTGTAACCCCAATACTACAGTGCCCCCATCACCCACTGTGGTCACATAGAGAGGGTCCCCCACACGGTGGTCACATAGAGAGGGTCCCCCACACGGTGGTCACATAGGAGGGTCCCCCACACTAGTCACATAGGAGGCCCCCTGCCGGGCTGGGACGGGGACCCTGGCACAGCAGGACCAGCTCACCCCCTCCTGTGGCCTCCCTGGTCTGGTCCTGGTGCCCGAGGACACGTGGCCCCTGTCTAACGGGGCTGCCGACGACAGGGGACACGGCTCCCTCACCTCCCGCCTGGGGGAGTGGACCGAGGTGCCCTGGTCATTGTACACAGAGCGCTGACCCCAACGTGGCAGGCAGGTGTCACCTCCTGGCCCGGCCACACGGCCCCTCACCCACTGCGTGGAGGGTGCGCTGTGGGCTGGCAGCAGAGATGCCTCCCGGGCACCACACCCTCCAGGCTGGAGCTCGGGAGGAGCAGCGGCACGGGGTGGGCAGGGGTGGGCGGGAGGACGGGTAGCCACGCGGCTATGGGGACGTGAGGTGGGTCCTGGGAGCTCAGTCAGGGCCACGAGGGCTGCGAGGTGGGCGCGCCGTGTGGTCGGAGAGGCTCGGGAGCCGGGACGGAAGGCCTGGTGGGCACCGCACAGGCTCCGCTCCACCCGGAAGGAAGCCGGGAACGGCGGTGACAGACGTAGCTGGGGCGGGACTCGGCTCTGGGGCAGGAGGAGGCTGTGAAGTCGGCTGTGGGGTGGGGTGATCAAAGGGTAGGGTGGGTGCAGGTGGGCTGGGGGCTGTGGGTGCAGCCTCGCCTGCCCGGGCTGGACACCTGTGACCGGCTCTGTGCGAGCTCGCCTGGGCCAAGCCTGGCAGCTGCCCACAAGGAGGGAGGACAGGGGGGCAGGGGCGTGGCCTGGGGGCGGGCCGCTCCCTTGTCTGCACAGGACCAGGGGCCCACGGGAGGGCGTTGTCATAAGGTCAGGAGCAGAACGTGCCCCTCTCAGAGAGACTCGAGACGGGTGGTTTTCTTTAAACTAGCAGCCGTGGCAGTAAAGGGTCACAAAGCAGAAGGGTGGGCCCCCGAGGACAGGAGGCGGCCCTGGTGGCGCAGGGGGGGAGGAGGGGGGCTGCCGCTGGAGTCTGGGCCCCGGGCTCTCCCTGGGCTCTGGGGCGGGTCCTCTCCGTCCCAGTCTGGGTGCCCGGAAGGCCTCCGGGCCTGGGCGGGCGCCAAGCCCAGCCGAGGTCCCTGCCAGCCTCCACACAGCACGAGTGGGCCCTGGGCCCTGGCCCAGCCCTGGTAACGTCTTCCCGCCCCTCCCCAGGCCCCCGGCCTCAACATGGCCCGCCGTTCGCAGAGTTCCTCGCAGGGAGACAACCCCCTGGCGCCAGGCTACCTGCCACCGCACTACAAGGAGTACTACCGCCTGGCCGTGGACGCCCTGGCCGAGGGCGGGCCCGAGGCCTACAGCCGCTTCCTGGCGGCCGAGGGGGCGCCCGCCTTCCTGTGTCCCGAGGAGCTGGACCACGTGAGCCGCCACCTGCGGCCCCCACAGCATGTCACCCCGGAGCCCCCCGAAGGCAGCCCGCCCGACGTGGACATGGATGGCTCCTCAGGCACCTACTGGCCCGTGAACTCAGACCAGGCGGTGCCTGAGCTGGACCTGGGCTGGCCGCTGACCTTCGGCTTCCAGGGCACGGAGGTCACGACGCTGGTGCAGCCACCGCCCCCCGACAGCCCCAGCATCAAGGACGAGGCCCGCAGGATGATCCGCTCCGCCCAGCAGGTGCGCTGGCGGGGGCAGGGGGCAGGACTGCCAGAGCCGGGCCTCGAGGCCTGGGGAGTGTGAGGGAACCCGGGGGAGGGAGAGGCCAGTGGCAGCGAGGGTATCCCAGCGACCTCCAGGGTCCCTGAGGGCCGGGGCCCCGGGCCGCAGGCTGCCTCTCTGCCTCTCTGCCTCGGTTTGCTTGTCTGCGGTCCTGGTGGCCATGGCCAGCACAGGAACGCACGTGGTTGGGTCCTCTGCTGCCTGGATAGACAGTGACCTCTAGCCCGCCCTTGACCGCGCTGGGGGCTTCTTGTCCTCACCGGGCAGGCGGTAAACAGCAAAGGCACCTGCTTAAACCACGGAGACAGGCAGATCAGGTGCTAAAGGCCGTGCCTCTGCCCAAGGGTCAGGAGAGGCCGGACACCTTTGGGGCAGGAGGGACTAACAGGGGCTTTGCTCACCTGCCCCTGCCCAGGAGGTGGCAGCCACCCCAGCAGGACAGCCCTCCCCCCGGAGGACTCCATCGTGGGCCACCACCCGGCCAGCAGCCCTGCATCCCCTCTGACCCCATGGCCACACGGGACCCTTCTCCCCTGGGAGACGGGGGCGGTTCTGTGGTGTTTGTGGGTGACTCGCAGGCCCCGGGCTTGGCTGGAGGATGGGGGTCAGCAGCGGGTTCGCCCCTGGGTCTTTCCCGACCCCCAGGTGGTGGCCGTGGTGATGGACATGTTCACCGACGTGGACCTCCTGAGCGAAGTGCTGGAGGCTGCCGCGCGCCGCGTCCCCGTCTACATCCTCCTGGACGAGATGAACGCGCAGCACTTCCTGGACACGGCAGAGAAGTGCCGCGTCAACCTGCACCACGTGGACGTGAGTGACGCCTGAGGACGTGTGGGCGCGGGGGGAGGGGAGGGGCGGGAGGAGCCCGCGGAGGAGGCGGGGGGCGGGGGGAGGACCCTCTGCCTAATGGCCTCTCCCTCCGCAGTTCCTGCGGGTGCGCACGGTGGCAGGCCCCACCTACTACTGCCGCACCGGCAAGTCCTTCAGGGGCCACGTGAAGGAGAAGTTCCTCCTGGTGGACTGCGCCGTGGTGATGAGCGGGAGCTACAGGTGCGCAGACCCTCTCCACGGTCCCTCCCCACAGTCCGCCTCCCGTGGCCATCACAGCCCTCACCCTTCCTGCATCTTCTCAGACTTGAACCCCAGGTCCTGGCTGTGAGCCCCTCCTGCCCCTGGACCCGCCCTTCCTGCCCCTGGACCCGCCCCTCCTGCCCCGGCCCCGGCCCCGCCCCTGACTCTGGCCCCGCCCCCGCAGCTTCATGTGGTCCTTTGAGAAGATCCACCGCAGCCTGGCGCACGTGTTCCAGGGGGAGCTGGTGTCCAGCTTCGACGAGGAGTTCCGCATCCTCTTCGCGCAGTCGGAGCCTCTGGTGCCCTCGGCCGGGGCCTTGGCCCGCATGGACGCTTATGCCCTGGCTCCGTACTCCGGGGCCGGGCCCCTGATGGCCAGTCAGATGACCGGGGGGCCCACTCCTTTCTCCTTCCCCAAACGCGCGCACCTCCTCTTCCCACCGGCCCGGGAGGAGGGCCTCGGCTTCCCCTCCTTCCTGGACCCTGACCGCCACTTCCTGTCGGCCTTCCGCCGGGAGGAGCCGCGGATGCCCGGGGGCGCCCTGGAGCCGCACATGGGGCTGCGGCTGCCATCGCGAAGGTGGGACGCGGAGGCCGGGCCCGGCGCCGAGCTCGCGGGCCCGCGGGGCTTCTTCCAGGCCCGGCAGCTGGAGATGGACTCCTTCAAGCGCCACAGCTACGCGGCCGCCGACGGCGCGGGCGCGGTGGAGAACTTCGCGGCCGCGCGGCAGGTGTCCCGCCAGACGTTCCTCGCCCACGGGGATGACTTCCGCTTCCAGACCAGCCACTTCCACCGCGACCAGCTCTATCAGCAGCACTACCAGTGGGACCCGCAGTTCGCCCCGGGCCGCCCGCAGGGCCTGTTCGAGAAGCTGCGCGCCGGCCGCCCGGGCTTCGCGGACCCCGAGGACTTCGCCCTGGGCGCCGGGCCGCGTCTCCCGGAGCTGGGCCTGGACGCCCACCAGCGGCTGGACTACGTGCCGTCCAGTGAGTCGCGCGAGGTCCGCCATGGCTCAGACCCGGCCTTCGGGCCCCGGGGCCTGGAACCCAGTGGGGCCCCGCGCCCTAACCTGGGCCTACGCTTCCCCTGCCAGGCAGCGGCCAGGCTGGGCCCGGAGGCGGGGCTGCAGGCGGAGCCCGAGCGCAGGGCCGGGCCGGAGGGGCGGGCGGGGCTGAGGCACTGGCGCCTGGCCTCCTATCTGAGCGGCTGCCACGGGGAGGACGCAGGGGAAGAGGGCCTGCCGGCGCCCATGGAGTCCGAGGCCTATGACGACGACGTGCTGGTGTCCGGGGGCCGGGCGGCCGCCGGGGACCTGCTGCCCTCGTCTTTCCGCGGGCCCTCCGCCTTCCCGGGCAAGGGCTCCGGCAGCGGAGCCGGCGAGGGCGCGGAGCGGGAGGGCGCGGAGGAGGCGGGCCTGGCCAAGCAGGACTCCTTCCGCTCGCGCCTGAACCCGCTGATCCAGCGCAGCTCCCGGCTCCGCTCCTCGCTCATCTTCGCGGCACAGGCGGAGGGCACGGGCGGGGCAGCCACCGAAAAGGTGCAGCTGCTGCACAAGGAGCAGGCGGTGCACGAGGCGGTGGGCCCCGGGGGCGAGGCCGTGCGCTCCGCAGCCTCCACCAAGGTGGCCGAGCTCCTGGAGAAGTACAAGGGCCCCGCGCGCGACGCCAGCGGCGCCCCGGCCACCGCTGTCACCGCCTCCAGCCACAGCAAAGCCGTCCTGTCCCAGGCGTGGCGGGAGGAGGCGGGGGCCGCGGGGGCCGAGCGGCGCAGCCTCGAGAGTTGCCTGCTGGACCTCCGCGACTCCTTCACGCAGCGGCTGCACCAGGAGGCCGAGCGGCAGCCCGGGGCCGCCACGCTCACGGCCGCGCAGCTGCTGGACACGCTGGGCCGGAGCGGCCCCGGCCCCGGCCCCGACAGGCTGCCCTCGCGCTTCCTCCTGACCCAGGGCCTCTCCTCTTCCCTGCAAGGGCAGGACGGCCCCCCGGTGGACGCGCCCCACTCGGAGCCAAAAGGGAACCCCACCTCGGCCTACCCCGAGCGGAAGGGGAGTCCCACTCCTGGGTTTCCGGCTCGCAGAGGTAGCCCGACCGCAGGATTGCCTGAGCGCCAGGGCAGCCCCACCGCCGCCGCCTACCCCGAGCGCAGGGGCAGCCCGGTGCCCCCCGTGCCCGAGCGCAGGGGCAGCCCGGTGCCCCCCGTGCCCGAACGCAGGGGCAGCCTCACCCTCGCCCTCGCGGGAGAGGCCCAGAAGGCCGGGCCCGCGGAGGAGACGCCCGCCGGCCCCATGGAGGTGCTGCGCAAGGGCTCCCTGCGCCTCCGGCAGCTGCTGAGCCCCAAGGGCGAGCGGCGCGCGGAGGATGAGGGCAGCTTCCCGGCGCCGCAGGAGAACGGGCAGCCCGAGAGCCCGCGGCGGCCCTCGCTGAGCCGCGGAGACAGCACGGAGGCCGCCGCCGGGGAGGAGCGGAGCCCGCGGGCGCGCATGGCCTCAGCCACGGCCAACGCCTTGTACAGCAGCAACCTGCGCGACGACACCAAAGCCATCCTGGAGCAGATCAGCGCCCACGGCCAGAAGCACCGCGGGGCCCCCACCCCCTCGCCGGCCCACAGCAGCCCGGAGCTGGGCCGCCCGCCGGCTGCCAGCGGCCTGGCCCCTGACATGTCCGACAAGGACAAGTGCTCGGCCATCTTCCGCTCGGACAGCCTGGGGGCCCAGGGCCGGGTGAGCCGCACGCTGCCCGCCAGCGCCGAGGAGCGCGACCGGCTGCTGCGGCGCATGGAGAGCATGCGCAAGGAGAAGCGCGTCTACAGCCGCTTCGAGGTCTTCTGCAAGAAGGAGGAGGCGGGCGGCCCCGGCGGGGGGGCAGGGGAGGGCGCGGCCGAGGAGGACGCCAGGGACAGCAAGGTGGGCAAGTTCATGCCCAAGATCCTGAGTTCATTCAAGAGCAAGAAGTGAGCGTCCCGGCCAGCAGCCCACCGGGGTCTCCGCACCCCTGCTGCCTGCCAGCAGGGCACTCGGCCCTCGGGCGCAGAAGCTAGGAACCCGGATGAGCACAGCCAGAGCTCAGCCCCCCTGGGGCTCACCCCGTGCCTGCCCTGGCCTCCGTTTTGGGGCTGCAGCCGCTCACTGCCCCCTGCCTTCTTCCCGACTGCCTTGTCTCCTCAGCACCTCCATCTCCAGGCCCCGCCCCCCTCAGGCATCTGCCTCCCCCAGCTCTTTGGGCTTCAGGTCCTCTGAGTCTTCATGCACCTCAGGGACCCATCCCTTTGTGCCTTAGTCCCCACTTCTCTGGGGGCCTCACATCTCAGGGCTTCTATGTCTCAGGGTTCCCCTCTGCCCACCCTCCTGGCTACACCACATCTTCACTCCACTGCCTCTGCCGCCTCCTGGCTGTCCCGTCCTCTCCTCTTGCTGGGCCTCCCACTGCCTCAGGCCTCCCATCACTTCCCGCCCCGTCCATCTGCCCACTTGCTTGGTGGCCCTTCTCCTGCAGGGCGGCGGGGCAGGGGGAGTGGGGGAGCAGAGGGGTCCTGGAAGGCTGCCCTGCCCCCAGACCTGAGCACACCTGGCCACCCCTCCAGCAAGGTCCTCGGCCAGGATGTCAGCTCCAAGCCTCAGCGACGGACGGTGTGGGGCCCCAGCCTCGCGAAGGATCCCCATGTGCCCTGACGGCCAGTCAGCCCAGAAGGGGCTGGGTGTGGAGTGCCTGTACCTGCCCAGGTGAGGCAGAGGACGGCCTGCTGGCACTGAGCCCCGGCCCACGGATGTCCCAGCGGTCCGAGCTCCACCCCGCCCTGCACCCTCTCGGTCACCAACGTGCCCGCTTGCCTTTCCCGTGTCCTCGCCGGCAGTGACTGGGTTTGAAATGACACCTTTTGGCACCAAGTGCTCAGGCAGTCTCCCGCCACAGGTGCTACTCCTGTGAAATGAGTGTTTCCGCCATTTCTTCTCAAATAGCTTTTGGTTTTTTAAGTGTAAGAAACCCAACCGCCCAGATGGGAAAGGGTTTAAGAAACGGGGCACTGAGCGGAGGCTGCAGTTCCGACGCGGGCGCGCCTTCCCACCCCAACAGCTCATGGCCTGGTGACCAAGGCAACCGCCCAGTGAGGGGTGACAGTGAGGACTTGTCCTTGGGTGGCAAAGGTCACGTGGAGCTGGATGAGCTGGCGTCTGCTGACAACTGTTCCCGTGTGGCCTGGTGCTTAGGGAGGGCCACCAGGGACCCTCCTGGCCAGCAGAGGCCAGGGGCTGGGGCCCACGCAGCCTCCTGTCCACACCCCCATGTCTTGCTGAGTGACACAGCTCCTCAACTGTGATTCTTGACATTTTGATGATAATAAAACACCAGCACAGAACATTCTACCACGTTCCCAAATGGCTACAACCGCCTCACTACCTGTTGCACCCTTTAGCCTATGCGCCCACCCCACAGGCAGGCCCTCCGGTGCCCTGAGCCTTGAGGGAGAGGCTGGGTAACACCAGGGTTCGAGAGGGCACGGGTCCAGGAAAGGGGTGCGAGGACTCGGGATCCTCTGAGAAGGAAGGACTGGCCGGCAGGCTGGGGACAGGCGACTTTATTGGAGGTGATGGGGCTGGAGTGGGCGTCTCTGGACAAGCCTCCCGGGACTCCCTTGGGGCGGAGCAAAGCGGAGGCAGGACTTAGGGGGCAAGTCCTGGGGCGCGGGGCGGGGGAGCGGGCAGGGAGAGAGGCTCACACGCGGTGTCCAGGGAGCAGGGGCAAGTGGCCCAGCGCCGAGCGACAGACGGTGCCGTAGGCCTGGGAGTAGCCCCCGAGCGCGGCCCGCGCGGCCCCCTGCGCCCCCTGCGAGGCCGCGACGCTGAACATCCTGCGGCCCGGCCGGGCCTCCGCGGGGCGCGCCAGGGGGACCTGCGCGAAGCCGGGGTCCAGGTGAGAGGGAGGGGTGGGGAGGAAAGAGGGGGCACGGAGGGAGGAGGCTGGGGGGCCAGGCTCACCCGTGGCGCGCTGGCCGCCCTCGGCCCGCGGCCGGGTTTCCGGTGGCTCCGGACCAGAGCCTGGACGGCCCCCTGCGCGGCGGCCTGCGCGGCCAGGGAGGGCGCTGCGTGCGCGCCGGGCTTCGCCTGGAGGCACGTGGGGGGTGTCACCGCCGGCGGGTGCTCTGCGCCCAGAAAGGCCCGCAGAGGGTCCCCCGTCCCACCCCACACCACCTACCCACGAGGGGGGCTCCGCCGCCGCCCCGGGGGGCCTCTCACCGCTCCCCCCGCCTCTCCGGGGCGGAGGCTGGAGCGGGGGCGCCGAGTGCTGCCTGGGGCTCTGGGCTCCGCGGGGGGCGCCTGTGGGTCGGACACCGCCCGGTGAGGAGTCGGGGCGCGGACGAGGGGGTCCCACACCCGCACCCGGCGCTCCCGTGACGCACCGTGCGCCGGGCTGAGTCCACGGTCCTGCGCGGGCGGCGGGGGCGCGGCTCCGGGTTGGGGCGCGCACGCCTGGGCTCGGGAGGCGCCGAGCTCCGCCCCCGGGGCCCCCGCGGGCGGCACCGGCGCGTCCCCCTGGCCCGTCTCTCCGGGGGCGCGGCCGCCGGCCCTGCGCGCCAGGATCATCTGCGGAGGGAGGCGCTCAGGCGCGGCCGGGGCGGCGGGCGGGGCGGGGGAGGCCGCGCCCCCGCACCTGGTAGAGGCGGCTGCGGTACTCGGGGGCCGACAGCTGGACTCCTTCGGGCACCGGGAGCCGCACCTTCGCCTCCAGCGCCCACTCGCGGGCCGGGCAGTGGAACCTGCGGGAGCCCACCAGGCGGGTTCGAAGGGGGCGGGGCCCGGGCTGCGGCCCACGAGCCCCCACGGCGGCCCCCCTACCTCTGCACGTAGGGGTGCTGCAGGGCCTGCGCCGCGCTCAGCCGCTGGCCGGGGGCGAACACCAGGAGCCGCCGGAGGAGGTCCAGGGCCTCGGGGGACGTGCCCGGGGGCAGGAGGGTGTCCAGCTCCTGCCGGGGCCTGCGGGCGAGTCCCGTCCTGTCCGGGTCCGGCCCCCCACACCCGCACCTAGCCCAGCTGCCCCTCTGCCGGCCCTACTAACTGTCTCCAGGTCCCTCCGCCCATTAGGACTCAGGCAGTCTGGTGGGGAGGGTGTCACCAGATCCGGGCCCCTCTACCCCCACCACCACCACTGGGGCCCTCTTAGGGAAGCCGCGGTGGCTGGGCTGGGGCCTGGCCTGCTCGGCGGGACACGGAAGCTGAGGGACTTGGGCCCAGCCTGACTCACCCGGCCCCCAGGTGCTGCAGGACGGAGGCTCCGTAGCCTGAGCCAAAAGCCAGGAGGTCTGGAGGGGGGGGGGGGGGAACGCCGGAGGGTGTGAGGTGAGGGTGGGGGGATGGAGCAGCCCTGGGAGGCTGCACAGTCTCCCCGAGGTTCCTGGGCCCCTGGCATCCTGCCCCCCAGCCCGGCCTGCCGGCGCCTCCCAGGGCCTGGTGCCCCCCTCCCCCCGGGCCCTGCACGCACCCTCCGGGGCGGGCGGGGGCACGGTCTGCAGGATCAACTCCAGCTGGTGGAGGGTGGACCTGCCAGGGAACAGGGGCTTCCCCCGGAGCATCTCGCCCAGGATGCAGCCCAGGCTCCACATGTCCACCCCCGGCGTGTACCTGGCGGGGGGGGCGGGGAGCGGGGAGCGTGGGAGGGGCCGCTCCAGGGGCCGGCCGTGCTGGGAGGGGCTGGGGGGGACACCTGGGGGCCGGGCCTGAGGCTCTGCTGGGCGGGCGGGTTGGGGAGGCTGCCTGGGAGGGGGCGCCGGAAGGGGTGTCCGTTACCAGCTGGAGGACAGCAGCACCTCCGGAGCCCGGTACCAGCGCGTGGCCACATACTCCGTCAGGGCCTGGCCCTCCGGGCCCTCGGGGAGGCCGCCCAGCGAGCGCGCAAGGCCGAAGTCGCAGAGCTTCACCAGGCAGCGGGCGTCCAGGAGGACGTTGGATGGCTGCGGGCGGAGGTGGCTCAGGGCGGCCCGGCGCGGTGCACAGGGTCGGGAAGCGGTTGCGGGGGTGGGGGTGAGGAGGGGGCAGCAGTTGGGGCGGTGGGCGGTGCGCGGCGGCACCTTCAGGTCCCGGTGGATGACGCGGCCGGCGTGCAGGAAGCGGGCGGCCCGCAGCAGCTGGTAGAAGATGTAGCGCTTGTGCACGTCCTTGAGCAGCGAGCCCTTAGCGATGACGGCGTTCAGGTCCGTGTCTGGGGGACGCGAGGCAGCGGGCGCCTGGTTAGCCCAGGTCCTGGGGAGAGCAGCTTGGTCCGCCCCCCTTGGAACCGCTCAGGACTCTGCTGGCCACTGCCCACCCCAGCCCCCCAGCCCCCCAGGCCCCCACGCCCGGGCACATACACCTCCCCTTGGGCCTGCAGGCAGCTTGGGCCTGCTCACTGTTGATTCAGCAAGTTTGTGGAGTTATTTTTACTTATTTTGTGCCTTTGCTTTATTTTGATTTTTTTGGATAACCCTCACTTGAGGGTATTGTCCCATTGGTTGTTAGAATGGAAGGGAGGGCGAGACACGGGGTGGAGCCTGCAACAGAGGCATCGAACTCGGGACCCTTTCAGTCCACAGGCTAACGTTCTTTCTACTGAGTCAAACCAGCTGGGGCTGGGTCTCTTTTTTTTAATTAATATATTTTATTGATTTTTTTACAGAGAGGAAGAGAGAGGGATAGAGAGTTAGAAACATCGATGAGAGAGAATCATTGATCAGCTGCCTCTTGCACACCCCTTATTGGGGATGTGCCCCGCAACCAAGGTACATGCCCTGACTGGAAATCAAACCCGGGACCTTTCAGTCCGCAGGCTGACGCTCTATCCACTGAGCCAAACCGGTCTCGGCAGGGTCTCTATCTTCTAAAATGAGCAGGAAGAGGAAAAGGAGCTGTGTACAAAGCAGGGGCCTCTGGGGACGGAGCCAAGGGGGTCCTGCCCTCAGCCACGCTGTCTGTCCTTGGGCACAGGACGCTGCCCACGGTGCGGGTGCTGGCCACCAGGGGCCCAGCAGTCGAGGGCCGTTCAGCAGGAGCCGGGCCGCTGGAGGGGGCTCTGGCTCGGGCAGAGGTGGGGCGTCACTCACCCATGAACTCAAGCACCAGGTATAGGTCCCTGTCATTCTCCGCCCGGATCACATCCAGGAACCTAACGATGTTTGGATGGTCCCCAAATTCCTGGGAGAGAGCCAGCAGCTGTGTTCTGGGGCGGAGGGCCCGGCTCCCTCCTTCTGGGGAGACTGCCCCCCGGGAAGGGGCAGGGGCCTCGGCCACACACCTGGAGCAGCGTGACTTCCCGGAACGTTCTCTGGAACAAAGGCAGAAACACACGTGTGTGCCAAGCCAGCAGGGCCCTAAGCCTCCTCCCCCTCACCCACAGGCCCCGGGCCGCAGACGGGGCAGGGGGTGGGGGGTGGGGAGGGCCGCGGGGGGCGGCCCACGGCCTGCCCTGTCCTCGCCCTTGGCCACCCGATTACCTGGGCATCGGTCCTGTCCCTGAAGGCATCGAAGATTTTCTTGATGGCCACGACCTCGCCAGTCCTCCGGTCCACTGCCTTCCACACGATCCCATAGGCCTGGGGAGGAGCGGGGTGAGCGCCGGTCCCCCGCCCCCCTCCTGCCCCGGCTGCCGGGAGGGTGGGAGCACAATGAGGGCCGAGGCTCTGGGTGAGGCGCCGGCCTCTGCAGGCTGCTCAGGACCCCAGCATCTTTGTAGGGGGAATGAGGGGGTGGCAGGCAGCAAGGGGAGATGGAGGCCGGGAGGATTGGGGTCCGGGAGGACCCTCCTCCAGGTACCCTGACCTCTCTCTCACACTCAAATCTTACTGGCTGTTCCTTACACACAGTCTCCTGCACAACCCACGTGCTCACTCACGACCACAAACACGCGTGGGCTCACACACGCTCTGGTTCCCAATGCACGTCCACCGCGTTTGTCCTCCCAGGCCCGCCCTGCCCTCCCGGCTCCAAGCCTGGGACGGGGCCTAGCCCCCCAGGAAGCGATGTGAACCCCGAGACAGAGCCGGGAGCAGGACGGGGAGGGGGGGCGGCGGCAGGTGCAGCGCCGCGTCCCTGACGGGTTTCCCGGGCGGAGGCCACGCGGGGGCCGTTACAGGAAACCGAGGCCGCGGGGCTCCGGCGGCGGGGGGGAGGGGGGCGCGATGCCAGCCTCGGCCCCGCTGAGTCGGGAGACAGGCCCGCTCACCCCCTTCCCGAGCCGCCGCTTCAGCAGGAACCGCTGCGCTACGTGCGCGTCCACCTCGGCCGAGCACATGGGAGCGGCGGCGGCGCCGGGGCTGCACCAACCGCGGGCCGAACTGTTGAGCCCCGTTGCCTGGGGAACCGGCGGCGGCGCCTCCAGGGCGCCTGCGCGGCGCCGGGGGCGTGGCCCGCGGCACAAGCCCCGCCCCTAGCCCCGCCCCTCGCCGCCGCGGACCCGCCCGCGAACTTGGCCCCCGGAGCCCCCGCAGCTCCCGAGCCTTCGCCGACGCCGGGCCTTTGACAGCGGCGCCTAGGCCTTGGCGTGTGTGTGTGTGTGTGTGTGTGTGTGTGTGTCCTTCCACCCCCGGGCCCGGAAGGTGGGCTGACAGTTGGCAGCCCCTCCAGGCGGAGCTGTTCGGGGCGGGGTAGGGGTAGGGCGGGGGCCACGCCGTCCCCAGCGGTGCCGCATCCTGGTCTCTGCGCCCCCAGAACCGGAACAGAAACAAACAAAGGGATTTGGGACACTCCCCCCCGCTCCCCCAAAAGGATGCGGAATTTCATACAAACCCCCGTGAGGAAGCCGGGCCACACCGATGTGGGGATCGATTATAATCTATTCGGACCGGAAAGGTGAGGAAGAGAGATGATCGGAGGAGGCACGGGGCGCGGCCCCAGCCACGCCGAGAGGGACCCGGAGGATCCAGATGCTTGTGTGAGGAAAGTGTGCGTTCCCCCGAAAGAAGCTAGAAAACAAGGAGGAAAGTAAACCCAGCGCAGGCAGAAATGATGACAAGCAAAGGTAAGAGCCCTGACCCGTGTGGCTCAGTGGAGGGAGCGTCGGCCTGTGGACTGAAGGGTCCCAGGTTCGATTCCCGTCAAGGGCACGTAACCCGTAGGAGGTGTGCTGAAGGCAGCTGATTGACGTTTCTAACTCTATCCTTCTCCCTTCCTCTCTGTAAAAAAATCAATAAAATGAAGAAGAAGAAGAAGAAGAAGAAGAAGAAGAAGAAGAAACAAAGGTAAGAGTAGGATCACAGAAAAGGAAGGTGTAGGAGCCAGAAAGCCAGTGGAAAGCTGTTCTTTGAATTCGCGTGGTGAAGTGCAGCTGGACTGAGGGCCATGAAAGGAGAGCCCGTGCCCACCAAACCCTCCAACCTGACAAGACAGCGAGCCCTCGCTCTTCGCAGCCTCACGCATGACCCTCGGTGGGATGGAGGTTTAGGAGGATTCCCTCAGGAGTAGGGAGAATGGGAAAGCCAGTGCCACCAAGGCGAAGGGCGAAGGGCAGAAGAGGAGGCTGATGGCTATTGGGACAGACTGAGGGAATGAGAGCGGGTCATGGAGACCCCAAGGCCGGGAGTGGGGCTGTGATCATGGCTGCCCCAGCCCCTCCTTTCCCGGCCTCCCCGCTGCACCCCACGCCAGAGGAGAATGTGGCCAATGAGCAGCATTATTCCAACATCAGTGGGTCTCAGCCAAAAACAACCTGCAGAGTGAACGTCATGACTCTTATTAAAGCATATCAACTTTTTAGTGGATATTTGACTCGCCCATTAGTTGTTTTTAAATCTGCTATTATGTGTTTTATTTAGGGACTTTATTTTATTTCATTTTACTTATTTTTTATTAATCCTCACCCAAGGATATTTTTCCATTGATCTTTATAGACAGTGGGAGAGGGAAACATCAATGTGAGAGAAACACATCTATTGGTTGCTTCTTGCACGCACCTAGACCAGGGCCCTGGGCCAGGGAAGAGCCTGCAACCAAGGTATATGCCCTTGACCGGAATCGAACCCGGGACCCTTTGGTCCGGAAGCTGATGCTCTTTATCTGCTGAGCAAACCGGTCAGGACTAGAGCCCATTGTTTCTACCAAGTCCCACATCCCTGTGCAAATACCCTTGCAGATGTCAATCTTGTCAAAATGTTTTATTTTCTCATTGACTGTTAGTCAAGAATAACTGGTCCTGTGCAGTGGTAACCTTTGGCTTCTAAAAAAACAACTATATATATATATATATATATATATATATTCAGAGAGGAAGAGGGAAAGAGAGATAGAGACATCAATGAGAAGAGTTATTAATCTGCTGGCTCCTGCACGCCCCGACTGGAGGCTGAGCCTGAAACCTCGGCATGTGCCTCACAGGGAATCGGCCGCGGCGGCGGGCTGGACAGGCTTGGGCTGGAGGGAACCGTCCCGAATGGCCTCGGAAAGCCCCCGCCTGTGGGTTCCAGGTTTTCTGCGTTTCCCTGATTCTAGTCTGTCTTCTGTCAATTTCCTGTAAGTCGGGCACCAATATCGTATTAAAAGCCTGTATCCTTTAAGGCCATCGCTCAGATGCTGTTTTAGGTGACGCATTTTTTTAAAATTTATAATTTTTTAAAAATATATATTTTTAGCCGAAACCGGTTTGGCTCAGTGGTAGAGCATCGGCCTGCGGACTGAAAGGTCCCAGGTTCGATTCCGGTCAAGGGCATCCCCAGTGGGGGGTGTGCAAGAGGCAGCTGGTCGATGTTTCTCTCTCATCGACGGTTCTAGCTATCTCTCTCCCTTCCTCTCTGTGAAAAATCAATAGAATATATATTTTTTTAAAAATATATATTTTTTATTGATTTCAGAGAGGAAGGGAGAGGGAGAGAGACAGAAACAGCAATGAGAGAGAATCACTGATCGGCTGCCTCCTACACACCTCACACTGGAGATGAGCCGGAAACCTGGGCATGAGCCCTCACAGGGACTCGAATCCTGACCCCCTGGTTCACAGGTCGATGCTCAACCCCTGAGCCACGTCAGCCAGACCGTGTCTTTCGTATTTTAATGTAAAAATAAACAAAGATTCTGCATTGTCTTGAAGTTACTGCCATTTTGTCTTTATTTATAAAACAGTTTTTTACACGAAGGAAAATGCCTCTGCTGTGTTCGTGATTTTAAGAGGCGCTGCCGCACGTGTCGTGCAGGTGCAGCCGCGGGAGTGAGGAGCTGGGGCCCGACACCAGCCTGCCGGGTGCGGAGGCGGGGCCCCGGGCTACTGCTTCGTCCCCGGAAGCCACAGGCCCAGGCCGGGTGGGACCTGTGCGGGGCACACCGGTGTCTGGCGTCCACTTTGAGGCGGGGATTTTTTTGGATTGGATGCGGGAGAGGCTAGTAGGACTGTTGCCCCAGCAACGGGGTGATAGTGGGGGAGGGCGGCCAAGTTCTGTCTCCATGGAGACTGCAGGGGCTGAACGCCAACAATACTCGAGGTGGGCGCACCCCGACGGATGGCCACGGTCCCCAAAGAACCCACGAGTAAAGGTTGGCCAACGGCCCCGACCCCCGACCCATCACACACCCTGAGTTTGCCTCCCCGACCCAGAGACGCGCCCCACCTGCTGGAGCCCCGGGCTGCGGAGGCGCAGGGCCTGGTGGGGGCGCGGGCGGCGGGCTGCGGGGTGGGGCGCGGGCTGCGGGAGGTTGCGGGCTGCGGGGTGGGGGGGGCTGCTGGGTGGGGGCTCAGGCGGCGGGCTGCGGGGTGGGGCGCGGGCTGCGGGTGGGGGAGGCTCGGGGGTGGGGACGCGGGCTGTGGGCTTGGGGGCTGGGGGCGCGGGCTGCGGGCACAGGGCCGGGTGGGGGCGCGGGCAGCGGGGTTGGGGGGGCGGCGGGGTTGGGGGGGCTGCGAGGTGGGGGGGCTGCGGGGTGGGGGCGCGGGCGGCGGGGTTGGGGGGGCTGCGAGGTGGGCGGGCTGCGGGGTGGGGGCGCGGGCGGCGGGGTTGGGGGGGCTGCGAGGTGGGGGGGCTGCGGGGTGGGGGCGCGGGCGGCGGGCTGGGAGCCCTCACTCGTCGCTCTGCCCCAGGCCGGGGCTCATGGCGCCCAAGAAGAAGCTCCCGAGCCGGCCGGCGGAGGGCGCCGAGGAGCGGCTGTCGGAGCGCGCGCAGTACCTGCTGCGCGAGTACCAGCTGCTCACGCAGCAGCTGGACGCCTACGAGAAGCGCGTGGACCAGGTGCTGCAGGAGAACATCCTCCTGGACGGCGAGGCGCTGCGCCTGCGCGACGAGAACCGCTTCTACGCCACCTACGTGACCACGCACGCGCAGCGCTGCGCCCACGCCACGGTGCGCCTGGAGGACCAGAACCGCGTGGACCTGGCGGAGATCCACAGCCAGCGCGCCGACCTGGAGGCGCTCTACCACGGGCGCGAGGACGGCGTGCGCGCGCAGCTGCAGGAGATGGAGGCGCGCGCGGCGCACATGGCGAGTCAGGTGCGGGCGCTGCAGCCCTACAAGGCGAGTGCGCGTGCGCGGGCCGGGGCGGGGCGGGGCCGACCAGGGCGCGTGCGCGGTGCGGCGGGGTTAGGGGGCGGGCCAGGCGGGGGTTAGGGTTAGGGTAGGGTTAGGGTAGGGTTATGGTACGGTTATTGTAGGGTTAGGGTAGGGTTAGGGTTAGGGTTAGGGGTTAGGGGTAGGGGTAGGGGTAGGGGTAGGGGTAGGGGTAGGGATAGGGTAGGGTTAGGGTTAGGGTTATGGTAGGGTTAGGGTTAGGGTAGGGGTAGGGTTAGGGTTAGGGTAGGGGTAGGGGTAGGGGTAGGGATAGGGTAGGGTTAGGGTTAGGGTTATGGTAGGGTTAGGGTTAGGGTAGGGGTAGGGTTAGGGTTAGGGTAGGGGTAGGGGTAGGGGTAGGGATAGGGTAGGGTTAGGGTTAGGGTTATGGTAGGGTTAGGGTAGGGTTGGGGTTAGGGTTAGGGTAGGGTTAGGGTTAGGGTTAGGGTAAGGGTAGGGGTTAGGGTTAGGGTTAGGGTAGGGTTAGGGTTAGGGTTATGGTAGGGTTAGGGTAGGGTTAGGGTTAGGGTTAGGGTAAGGGTAGGGGTAGGGGTGGGGGTAGGGGTAGGGGTAGGGATAGGGTAGGGTTAGGGTTAGGGTTATGGTAGGGTTAGGGTTAGGGTTAGGGTTAGGGTTAGGGTTAGGGTAGGGTTAGGGTTAGGGTTAGGGTTAGGGTAGGGGTAGGGGTAGGGATAGGGGTGGGGGTAGGGTAGGGTTAGGGTTAGGGTTATGGTAGGGTTAGGGTTAGGGTAGGGTAGGGTTAGGGTTAGGGTAAGGGTAGGGGTAGGGGTAGGGGTAGGGGTAGGGGTAGGGATAGGGTAGGGTTAGGGTTAGGGTTATGGGTTAGGGTTAGGGTTAGGGTTAGGGTAGGGGTAGGGGTAGGGATAGGGTAGGGTTAGGGTTAGGGTTATGGTAGGGTTAGGGTAGGGTTAGGGTAGGGTTAGGGTTAGGGTTAGGGTAAGGGTAGGGGTAGGGGTAGGGGTAGGGGTAGGGGTAGGGATAGGGTAGGGTTAGGGTTAGGGTTATGGTAGGGGTAGGGTAGGGGTAGGGGTAGGGATAGGGTAGGGTTAGGGTTAGGGTTATGGTAGGGTTAGGGTAGGGTTAGGGTAGGGTTAGGGTTAGGGTTAGGGTAGGGTTAGGGTTAGGGTTAGGGTTAGGGTTAGGGTTATGGTAGGGTTAGGGTTAGGGTTAGGGTAGGGTTAGGGTTAGGGTTAGGGTAAGGGTAGGGGTAGGGGTGGGGGTAGGTTAGGGTTAGGATAGGCTGGTCCGTGCTCACCGCGCGGCCTCCGCCGCCGCCCCCGCAGGAGCTGCAGCTGGAACAGCTGGCGCGGATCCGAACGCTGGAGCGCGAGCTGCTGCACATGCGCGTCGAGCACACGCAGCTGCTCCACCGCGTCAAGCGGCGCTTCCTGGAGGACAAGGCGGCCTTCGAGCGGGAGGCGCGCCAGCGGGTGCAGTCCATGGCGCGGCGCGCGGAGCGGGAGGCGGCGCGCGCGCTCATCGCGCACACGCAGGCCATCAAAGCGGACAACGGGCGGCTGCGGGAGGAGCTGCTGCGGCTGCTGCGCCGGGCCCACCTGCTGCACGACATGCGGCGCCAGCTGCTGCTGCAGCGCGAGCAGCTGTGGAGCGAGCACCAGGACACGTGGGACCTGGGGCGCGTGCACGGCTGGCTGCGCCGGGGGCCCGGGGGCCCGGAGCTGTGCCACCCGCTGTCTTCCCCGCGCGTGGGGTCCTTGGCCTCCGGCACCGAGTCCTCCGTCTCCCCCACGGGCTCCTCGTTGGATGTCTCTCGGAACCCGTCCCAGGTCTCTTCCATCACAGTCTCCAGGGCTCCGTCCATGTTCTCGCTGCGTGTGGGCTCCACGGTCCCGTCGCTGCCCTTGCAGAAGGCGGGGCCACTGTTACATTCCCAGGACCAGTCCAAAAGGGCCTCTCAAGCGCCATCCTTGGCCTCGCAAGCGCCATCCTTGGCCTCGCAAGCGCCATCCTCGGCCTCCCAAGCGCCATCCTCGGCCTCCCAAGCGCCATCCTCGGCCTCCCAAGCGCCATCCTCGGCCTCCCAAGTGCCATTCTTGGCCCCGTCGCGCCCGGGCTTCCGGGCTCTGTCCAGCTTCGGCTCGCGGCTCTCATCCTTGGCCCCGGCCCGCCCTGGCTCCAGGATCCCTTCGCGGTCCTCATTCCGCGCGGCCTCACAGAGCTCCGCTCCCTCTGCGCACTCTCTCCCTGGAAAGAGCCAGCAGAAGTAGACGGTGGACACTGAGTCCGCAGACTGAACCGCCTGGAAGGAGCCCAGGGTGGGGGAGACCGGAGTGCAGGAAGCAGCTGGTGAGTGCGGTTGTTAATAAAAATGAGACCTCCCCCCCCCCCCCCAGCCCTCTGTGGCACTGCCTGCAGCTCCGGGGCGTGACTCCCTTCCAGGCCGCTAGGCGGCCTGAGGCCCTTCACCTCATGCAGCGGACCCAGTAGCCCTCCCACCGTGGCTGCTCGCTGCTCCCGCAGGGCCAGGGCCAGGGGAGTCGGGGACGTGGGCGCCTGCCCACTCGGGCTGCCAGGGGTGGCAGAGACGGGCATGGCGCATGGGCAGGTGTGAGGGCAGAAAGGGGGCCTGGGGTGCGGTGCCTCGTGGTCCTGAGGGCGTGTCAGCTGCAGTGGGAGCACCTGAGAAGCACCGGTTTTCTGTTTAACCCCTGTGGAGGTTGGGTAATTGTTTTAGTTTAATATAATTTCAAACTTAGAGGAAAGTTGCAAGACCAGTACAGAGAAGTCTCCTGTATCATTTATGTAGACTCACCAGCAGTTAGACACTCTGGGTGTGTGTGTGGGGGGGGTGTGGGTGCGCGCGCACCGCCCATACATTTCAGATGAGGTTCACCTGGTCGAGCCCCTTCACCTCTACGTCCTATAGTGTGTCCCGCAGACCGGGAAAGATGTCCCTTCGGTGTTGTGCACATTCACGATGGCCGTCCCAGGGGGCCGCCTGGCTGACATTCGGCGCTGGCCCCAGGACAGCGACATCATCCTGAGCGCGGAGGGAGGGTCAGACGAGAGCGCAGTGTACGAGAGGCAGGGCCTCCAGCCCGGGGATCTCAGGGCCCCAAGGAGATGAGCCCTGGGATGGAACAGCCTGGGGAACTGGACGGGACCCTGGGCCCGCATGGCAGGGGTTGAGAGCACAGGTTCAAAGCGAAGCTGTTTGTCAGGAGCAGCATGGGGGGGAGGGGCGGGAAGCAGGAAGGGGCCCAGGGCTTCCCGTGAGGTAGGAATGCCACTCAGTAGGCATTTGTCAGTTTCTCCCTGTTGTCACCATGGACTGTAAGATCTTTGGAGCCATTATTTAGGACCACGGAGTGTGGTTAGGTTAGAGTGGTTTGTTGCTGTATTAATAACAGTATTTCTTTTCACCTGTTTATCGTTTCTGAATTCTCTTTCCATTTTGTGTTTCAGTTGGACTCCTCCCCCATTTCACTTGCGCCTCTACTTTGTAGAAATCGTGCTAGTCTTTCAGTGGCTAGCTGAGAGATGTTGACGTGGACACTTAAGCTCCTAATTCGTGAAGATCGTATCCCCCCCGGCCCCTCCGCAAACGCTGTGTCTCCGCTCACCTTCCAGGGTAAGAATCTGCTGGCAGTCGCAGTGCCCAGAGCGGCCGGCTCCTTCCTCTGGAAGCTCACCTCCTGGGCACTGCCGTGTGTGTAAGTTACTCTTCAATAGAGTCACTTGGAAAATCGTGCTGCTCGCTCCTCGTTCCTCGCACAGCTCTCCCGCTTCTTTCTCTGAACGAGCTGCTCAGCCCTCGCCGGCTTGGCTCAGTGTGTAAGAGCGTCAGCCCGCACACCGAAGGGTCCGGGTTCAGTGTCGGTCAAGGGCACGTCCCTCAGCTGCAGGCTCCATCCCTGGGCCTGGTCAGGGTATGTGTGGGAGGCAACCACTGGATGTCTCTCTCTCTCTCTCATCAGTGTTTGTGTCTCTTCCCCCTTCCTTTCACTCTCTAAAAAACTAATGGGAAACTATCCTCAGGTGAGGACTAACAGCAACAAAAACGTGGGCAGACTTCGTGACATGTCATGGGGATGACAGGGGTGATGTGCCCGTGGAAAGGTGCTCAGCCCCCCACGCAGGAGGAAAGTCACACGCACACACGGGCTGGGTTCCGTGTTAGGAGTGACAGTGCGTGTGGATGAGGATGTGGAGCAACTGGCACCCTGGCACTCTGTGGCCGGAGTACAAAATGGTGGTCAGTGTAGAGAAATTTGTTGGCAAAGTTTTTTTCAAATCACCTGAGCACATGCTTCTATTGATTTTTTTTAGAGAAAGAAAGGGAGGAGGCGAAAGAAGCATCAATGTGAGAGTGAAACATCGATTGGCTGTCTCCCACACACACTCCAACAGGGGATCGAACCCACAATCTGGGCATGTGTCCCGAGTGAATCAACCCACCTTTTGGTGCAGGAAGAGCTGGCCAGGAATGTCGATTTTTTTTTATAAAGTTAAAAACTCAGTGATAACAGCAATTCCAAGTCACTCACCCAAGAGGAACAAAGAGGCATTTACGAATACTTGTACATAAATGTTCATCAGTTTTATTCTCAACAGTCCAAGCTGGAAACTCAAATTTCTAACAGAGGAAGAATAAAGGATGGTTTATACAATCCAACATGACTCAGCGAAGAGAAGAGCTACTGCAGCTGGAAACTACACTGGGTTGTCTTTAAAGCATGCCAAAACGGAAAGGATTAGACACAGGATTACATACCGAATGCATCCATTCCTATCGAGTCCTAGAACGAGCAAACGTACCGACGCCACAGTTTGGAGCTGGGGTGGGATTAATGGAGAGCCGAAGGGAACCCTGTGGGCGATGGGAAGGTTACCTCCCGATTACGGTGGTGGGGACTCGGAGCACGTTAAGACGCTGTACACTTGAAATAGGTGTTCGTACTGAGTGGAAACTGGACCGAAGGAAGGTGATTGAAATCGGCAGCTGATACCTGAGTCCACAACGCACGTCAGGTGTGAGCTCCTTTAAAACCGCTCATTCCCTTGGCTTCCAGGATTGCTGCAACTGGTTAACTCAAAAGGCTCCCTGGGCAAAGCAGCAGTTTCACAAGTGGGGGTTTTGGTTAATGTTAAGATCAAGGAAATCCAGAGGCCTCATTGGCCAGGTATCCGCTGTGTGTAAACCCCCTCCTTCTGACCAGCTCCATGCCACTCCCCACTTCTGCTCGATTCCCTTCATTCCATCTCCTCCAGCTGACGAGGGTTCATTTCCGTGGACCAGTTGAGGCGACGCCAGCCAGTGCCTTGCTTACGCTCCCATACGGCCAGGAACACGTGTTTCCATGCGTCGCTCGCTGTGCGGGACCTGACCTCCCTACAGACGTGGAATGACCTCAGGTTCTATGCGTCTTCCCAGGACTGACCGCTGGTTGTTACAGGTTGAAACACTTTCAAGTAATTGACAGGAGCCAGCGAGTAGAAAAGGGAGAGGAGGGGTGAGTTCAGAGGTGGAGTGATGTCGTGTGCTGGGCC
The DNA here is from genome assembly GCA_036971965.1 of Nyctalus aviator. Classification (NCBI taxonomy): domain Eukaryota; kingdom Metazoa; phylum Chordata; class Mammalia; order Chiroptera; family Vespertilionidae; genus Nyctalus; species Nyctalus aviator. Next base: position 48,108,251 of record CM072935.1, on the reverse strand, counting down.
CCTGGGTGAACCAGAGAGACGCACAGACACAGAGTGAAGACCGTGCTCCCTGAAGGCAGCGCGTGGCCCTGCCGAGCTCTGACAGGGGCAGCGCGGGGGACAGGGGCTTCCACGGGCCACGCCTGTGGCTTCCGGCTTGACGACGAGCAGAAGACACTGACTAGCTAAGAAGCATTCCCGCAGCCCAGCGCTCACCTTCACAAAGCAAGGACAAAACCCAGAGTTTTCAAACAGCAGCAAAAAGCGACAAAGCTGGAGAGGCGCCACGCACACAGATGGGGCCGGCTTTTTTTATTGTCCGGGCTGGACACCAGGGACATAGAAACCAGTCGGATGTGACCATGTCCATAAAGAATCGTCAGTGCAACGACACACACACAAACACAATTCTCATATTCAGGGTAAACGCAGTAAAGCGTGCGGAGGGACGGCAGCTGCCCCACGGGGAGAGGCCGAGCCGGACGTGCTGCTGATGGCCTCTGTCTTGAGCCGGGGCAGGAGAGGGAGGGCACAGGGAGGCCAGGGCGCAGGGAGAGCTTGGACACGAGGGGCGTCGTCAGTGCTGCTGCGGCGCTGAGTGAGGTGGTGGGAGATGAGGCTCCAGGAAGCAGAAGACCTTAGGATGCAGGGAGGGAGCTTGGAAGTTGCCCAAGGACCACAGGGAAGCTGGGCAGTTCTCTGTGCCTCTTCAGACAGATCTAAATCGCTCCATTGCTCTGTTTAGTGAGCGGACATAGTTCTCTTCCAAGGGGGCCTTACCCCAGGGGTGAACTGTGATTGTGCACGGACATCTAGAGACCTAGCTCTGGCCCCAAACTCTTGTGCCGGCTCAGTCAGCTGTCTCCAGGCAGCTCTCCCCAGGACACGGGTTCCTGGCCGGCCAGTCAGCACGGCTGCACAGCAGGCGGCGGCCCCGCTGTGACTCTGGGAAACGCTGACGTGTCCAGAGGCACCTGAGCCACAACGCTCGTGCCACCCATTGCCAACATCACTGACGTGGAGCAGAATTACAGGTCTGTAGGATCCCCCTGACTTACAGGTTTCTCACCCAAATGTGCGGGGGTCTTACTCAGGGGAAGCCCCTCCTGAGTAACACCTTGATGATTTTTAAAGTTCGGGCGATTGTGGAAATCTTTCCCATACTGACTACAGTCGTACAGTTTCTCTTCAGCGTGGATCTTCTGGTGCTGAAGGAAGTTGGACCTCTGAATGAACCCTTTCCCACAGTAACTGCACACGTAGGGCTTCTCTCCGGTGTGAATGATCTGGTGCAGCAGCAGCTTGGAGCTCTGGATGAAGGCTTTCCCGCAGTCCTTACACTCAAAGGGCCTGTCCCCCGTGTGAATCTTCTGATGTTCTGTGAGATGAGCTTTCTGCAGGAAGGCTTTGCCACACTCCTTGCATCCGTAGACCCTCTCCCCAGTGTGAATTTTCTGGTGTCGGATGAGGTATGAACTCAGGAAGAAAGCTTTCCCACACTCATCGCACTCGTAGAGCTTCTCTCCAGTGTGGATCCTCTGGTGCTGCGTGAAGTTGGAGGTCTGGCTGAAGCGCTTCCCACACTCGTTGCAGACGTAGGGCCTCTCCCCGGTGTGGATCCGCTGGTGCTGGATGAGCTTCGAGCTCCTGATGAAGGCTTTGCCACACTCGTTGCATTCAAAGGGCCGCTCTCCCGTGTGAATCCTCTGATGTTCGATGAGGTCCGAGCGGTGACGGAAGGCCTTCCCACACTCCTTACACTCATACTGCTTCACTTCGGTGTGGATCTGGTAGTGCCGAATGAGGCTGGAGCTCCTAATGAAGGATTTCCCGCATTCGTTACACTCGTAGGGCCTTTCTCCCGTGTGAATCCTCTGGTGCCGGATGAGTAACGAGCTCTGACTAAAGCCTTTCCCACATTCCTTGCATTCAAAAGGCCGCTCCCGGGTATGGACGCGCTGGTGTCGAATCAGGTCTGAGCTGTGGCAGAAGGCTTTCCCGCACTGAGCGCACTTGAACGGCTTTTCGCCTGCGTGCGCTCGCTGGTGCTCAATGAGCTCTGCGTAGTGAGCAAAGTCTTTCCCACAAGCATTGCACACGTAGAGTCGTTCTCCAGTGTGAACTCTCTGGTGCTCGACAAGGTGGGAGCTCTGGCTGAAGGCTTTCCCACACTGGTCACACCTGTAAGGCTTCTCTCCAGCATGGGAAACCTGGTGTCTAACGAGGTCCGAGATAAACGGGAAGCTTTTGCCACACGTTCCGCACGGGTGGGCTTCCCCTTCCATGAGTTCCCTCTGGAGGATGAGGAGGTCTGAGCGCAGGACGGGGCTGCCTCTGCACCCACTCCCCCCCTGGACTGCCTCTCCTGTTTGGATCTTCCAATGAGTAACCGTCACCTGCTTGAAACCTCCCTCCCGAGACGGGGGGCTCTGCCCGTCCAGGTTTCCCAGCAGCCCTCCTAATCCTGGTGCAGAGACCTCCCCAGACTCGGGGGCAGGCGTCTCCGTCACTGTGAGCGTTTCTGACATTGTCCTTGGCAGATTTCCACTCCCAGAAATTCAGACTCCAGAGTCACCTTCTCACCAGTTCCTGCATCAGAACCTGAAATAAACAGAGTAAGATGATCATCTGCCTCATTCATAGACAGGAACCCCCTGGCGAGGGTGGGGTGAAACACCCCTTACTGGGGGGTCAAGCCCACAACTCAGGTATGTGCCCTTGACTGGAACCGATTTTGGACAGTCTGCCGGCCGACACTCTAGCCACTGAGCCAAACCGACTAGGGCTCCATTGATTTTTAGAGAGAGTGGGAGAAAGAGAGAAAGACAGCAATGTCAATGTGAGAGAAGCACGTTGATTGGTTGCTTCCTGCATAAGCCCTGACCAGGGCCGGACCAGGTAGGAGCCTGCAACTGAGGTATGTGCCCTCGACCAGATTCAGGACCCTTTGGTCCACAGGCCAACGCTCTATCCATTGAGCAAACCAGCCAGGGCAGCACTTGAGATTTTAGTAGGCACATGGCCACCCAGCCAGCGACTACATTTCCCAGAGTCACCCGAGGCTGGTGTGACCCTGTGACGGAGGTGCGGCAGGAAGAGAGGAACTGCACGTGGCCTGTCTCCCCCCCCCCCCCTATATGCCCCCCTACATGTGGACAGCGCCCAGAGGCAGGCTCTGTCGCGCAAGGGGCGCAGCCAGCGCCCGCCTGTGAGAAGGAACCGGAGAAATCAAGTTTCCTGTTGGGACACTCGTTCTGAATCCGTCACAGCAGCGTGAGCCCAGCTGCAACCGGCTCACAGGCTCCCTCTCCTGGAGGCAGCGCTCCGTGACAAGAGGGCTGAACCAGCCGCTGACGGACCACGCTGCGCTGGGCACGCCACGGCCAAGGTCTGGCCACTCTGCTTCCTGCAGGCGGCCCCTCGGCGTGGCCGAGACGGCCGGAGGCCACAGCCCTGGGGCGGCCGCGGAGAACGTTTCTCTCCTTAAAGACCCACTGACTTGGTTTAAGACATCGGCCACCTGTCTCTAAGAATCACTTTAGCTCGTTCCTTTTCAAGACAGGAAGGTAAACAATGCTGAGAGAAACTTAAAAACCCTCAGCAGTCCCACAGGTCAGCACTGTTTCCTGTTTATACACATTCGCCCAGACCTCTCCTGAGTCACCCACTCAGCTACACGCCATCTTTAAAGATAAAGATGAGCCCTAGCTGGTGTGGCTCAGTGGATAGAGCATCAGCCTGCGGACTGAAGGGTCCTGGGTTCATTTCCAGTCAAGGGCACATGCCTGGGTTGTGAGCTCAATCCCCAGTAGGGGGAGTGCAGGAGGCAGCTGATCAAGGATTCTCTTTCATCACTGATGTTTCTTTTTGTCTCTCCCTCTCCCTTCCTCTCTGAAATCAATGAAAAGATTATTAAAAGTAAATAAAGACGGGACCACACTATGCCAACCCACCTGGGACCTCCCCACCTGCACCCCGCATTCTTCGAGTCCCTCCGATGGATCCCGAGTCCCTGCGCCGACCAGGCGCTGAGCAGCACGGTCCTGCACGGCCCGTGTCCTGAGGACAGGTGCTCCCTGAGGTGCAGAGGTCGTGACTGAAAGGCGTGGGAGCACCTGTAGGCACCCAGCTCCTCCTCACAGGACAGCTCTTCTGTACCAGCCTGCAGCACTGGTGGGGGGCCAGAGGGGGACCCCCAAGGAGAGGCTGCAGCCAGCCGGTGCGTCTAACTGGCACTCAGCCTGGGGAGCTCAGGCCGCTCCGTCCCACCTGCGGCCGGCAGAACCGGAACGCTTTGCTCTTTGCCTGCCTCACGGGTTCAGAACTGGGGGGAAGAGGGGTGCCCTGGAGCCTGAAGCAGGCATATTCCTTCGCCATGGACCCGCACGCTCGCCAACACCCCTCCCGACCTGAAGAGGAGCTGGGACTGTTACTTTGTTTGCAGACGAGGAAACGGAGGCCGGGCCAGGAAGGGGCAGCGTGAGGTCAGGCCCAGGTCCGCTGCCTCCGGTGCTGGTGACAGGCGGAGGGCTGCTCCCTTGGCGGGTGACCGTGGCACCGACAGGGCGTGCTGCTTTACCGGCTGGATGGCTGTTACTAAAGCAAGCTCACAGTGCAAGCCTTGTTATTCCCCTTCATCTAGGAAATAGGATCACGGAGGGGCCAGGTTGTTATGCGTTCAGAGATCATCATCTGGCCACTCGGTGTGTATGGATACCTGAAAACAGCAGGCACCTGTGCTGCATTGGTGCAGTTTTTTAACTTCAGAGAAGTTTTCAAAGTCAGGTATAGCGGGCTTTGAATAAACACTCAGCTGAACACCAGCACGCTTCCCATTATGCTCAGCTCCCCTTCTATCAAGAAAAATAGAATTGGTGCTCGAATCCAGGACCCAGGTGGGTGGGCATAGTGTGGTCCTGTCTTTACTTATCTTAAAAATATCTTTTTATTGATTTCAGAGAGGAAGAAAGAAGGGGGCGGGGGGAGAGAGAAAGAAAGAGAGAGAGAGAGAGAGGGAGAGAGAAGGAACCATCAATGATGAGAGAATCATTGATCGGCTGCCTCCTGCACGGCCTCTACTGGGGATGGAGCCCACAACCCAGGACTCTTCAGTCCACAACACCCTTCTTTCATTTAAAGAAACCGGATGAGGGGGAAAAAGAGGAGCCTAAAGGAAGTGAACAAAAGGAAGTAAAAACACGCCATCCTCTGCTGGCTAAAACACACAGGCATTGTACAGGCACAGCTGGTGCTCAGGGCGTGGGCAGGCCAGGGAGCTGGAGCGGAAGGAGAGCTGAGCTGGGAGCTCGAACCCGTGAGCAGCCTGAGCGGCTCGAGTGGCAGCGGGAGGGACTAGAAACCAGACTGTGCCTCTCCCCTGGCATGTGAGGGGCCTCGGGCTCCCGGGGCCCTAACGAGGGAGCAGGAGACGCGCTGCGGCTGGAGAAGGAATAGGAGCAGCAGCCGCTGAGAGATATGGCTGGAGCCGCTCGGACCCCGTGCCCCTGTGCGCCCCATCAACCTATGCTCCTGTGCACTGGAGAGTGCGTCTCTGGTTTTCTTTCTTTCTTTCTTTTTTAAATTGACTTATTACAGAGAGGAAGGGAGAGGGATAGAGTTAGAAACATCGATGGGAGAGAAACACCCATCACCTGCCTCCCCCCACACCTCTCACTGGGGATGTGCCTGCAACCAAGGCACGTGCCCTTGACTAGAATCAAACCTGGACCCTTGAGTCCACAGGCCGACACTCGATCCACTGAGCCACACCGGTTAGGGCTTCCTGGTTTTCTTACGTCCTCCTCACACCACCCTCCTCACCACCCCCTCCCTTCCCCTCCCCTCCCCAACGCCATCCCGCTTCTGCCCCCAGGGCTCTGCCCAGGACGCCAACACCCTTCGTGCTCCGTGTCCAGTGTCCTTGCACCTGTCACCGTCCAGACCCAGGCAGCACCGCACAGCCGGACAGCTCCCAGCTCCCTCCCGGCTTCCAGCGGCGCCGCCCAGGGGTCAGCTGCTCCCGGGAAGGGGTGCCGGGCACCGCCCCGCTAGGGCCCTGGCACCGCCTGCCGCGGGCTCAGGGCTGAGCTCTGATTCCGGTCGGTCAGGCCCCTGCTGCCCGGGGGGCGGCTCCATCCCCCGTGGGGGCCGGAGGCGGCCGGTCAGGGATTCTCCCACCATGGATGTCTCTCTCCCTCCTCTCGGACATCAGTGGGAACGTGTACAACATTACACTGTGATCGGGCCCCAGCCCCGGCCCCGCGGGAGGAGCGGGGTGTGTGGAAGCTTGGGGAGCCCTGGGGAGCCCGGCACCCGCCGCTGCTGTCACTCACCCCCCTGGGCCTGGGGGCTGCGGAAAGGGGTGCTGGGAGCTAGGGCTCGCGGACAAACGCACCTCAGGCCCCGAGGACCCCGCGACCGTGACGTGGCGTGTGGGCCGGACATCAGACGGGGGAGCCTTCAGGGACCCCCTCCCGCACCCGGGCCGGGCCTCCTGCTCACAGGGCCTCGGGGCCCCCCCGGTGCAGCGTCCCGACAGCTCCTCGGGCGGGGCGGCCCGCCCGCACACCGGCCCCACCGGCCCGCCCCGCCGCCGCAGGGAGGAGCTGGGGCCGCGCCGCCGGGACACCGGCTCCCCGAGGCCCAGGCTCCGGACCCCGTGCGGGGCAGGCCACGCTCCGCCCCCGCCCGCCCCGCCCGATCCGCCCGCCCCGCCTCCCCCGCGGCCCGAGCGGCCACTCACCGGCGCCGGCGAGGAGACAGCGCCCCGCGGCGAGCCCGGCGCCCGCCCGCAGGCCGGCGACAAAGCCCGCAGGCGTCCCGCACTCCGAGGCCGGAAGTCCGGCCAGGCCCCGCCCCTGGACTTCCGGGTCGGCTCTGGGCGGCCTCTCGGTGGTCGGGCCTTCCGGCCGGCGAGGTGGGCGGGGAGGGCGGGAGGGAGAGGGAGTCGGGGAGGGTGGGAGGGACACAGAGGGGTGCGGGGAGGGAGGGACGGAGAGGAAGGCGGGAGGGACGGAGAGGTGGACGGCGAGGGATGGAGGGACGAAGAGGGGGTCGGGGAGGGAGAGGGAGAGGGCTGCACCCGGTGCGGAGCGATCTCAGCCTCCGCCGGGGGCGCGGCCTTCCCCGCAGCGTGGAGGGGTCTAGTCTCCCGTGAGCTGTCCACGGAGACGCTGACCCCGGAGGCCCCTTCCTCCAGCCGCCCCGGTCCGTGCGGGCTCCGGAGGAGCGGGGCTGCCACAACCGGCGTGGTTCAGTGGATAGAGCATCGCCTGTGGACTGAAGGATCCCGGGTTCGATTCCGGTCAAGGGCATGTACCTTGGTTGCGGGCACATCCCCAATAGGGGATGAGCAAGAGGCAGCTCATCGATGATTCTCATCGATGTTTCTCTCTGTTCCTCTTTCTTCCTCTCTGTAAAAAAAATCAATAAAATATATTAATCAAACAAACAAACAAAAAAAACAGGGCAAAGTCAATTATTTACCAGCTTAAGAAGAAGGGTTGTGTGCTGATAGGAAAAAAACGCGGAGGTAAGAGAAGTAGTAAGTGAAATGCCTCGATATTAAACAAAACTGAGCAAATAATTGAAGATCCACGCGTAACTTTAAAAGGAATTCGTGACAAGTTTTCAAATGTAAACAACTTTGCCTTAAGCCAGCATCCCGGTGAGCCAGGGCTGGTGAAGACAGCTAGGCCTGGGCGCCTGCCCGCGACGGGGGCGGGGCCTAAATGTGGTGTGGGGCGGGGCCTCGAGGTGGCACAGGCGGAGCCTAGAGGTGGTATAGGCGGGGCCTCGAGGTGGTGTGGGCGGGGCCTAAAGGTGGTGTGGGGCGGGGCTTGCGTGAGCGCGGGAGGCGGGGTCGAAGGTCGGCGCAGGGGCGGCCTGGAAGCGTGCACGTGGGGGGGCGGAGCCTACAGGTGGGGGGTGCAGACTGAGCGCATGAGCGGGGGGAGGGGGGGGAAGGCGGAGCCCAGGGACCGAGTCGAGGGGCGGGGCCTGAGGGCAGCCCCTTGGCGAGACAGGAAAGGGGGCGGGGCCTGCGCCAGGATCGGGGCGGGCCTGTGGGAGGAAGAGGAGGAGCCGGTAGGGGACCCGTCCACCACGCGTGGAATGGGTCAGCTTGGCTGGCATTTCTTTATTTTTCTTCTTTATTGATTTAGGTATCACATATGTGTCTTTATCCTTCCCCCCACCCATTGGCTGGAGTTTCTCGGGCGAACTCAGGCATTGGGGTCGTAGCCCCCAGACCAAAGCTGGACCACCGTGGGCGCCCGCTGGACCCGGTCGGTAGCCGGGTCGGCCGTGGTGGGCTCCACACCCGCCGCGGACCCTGCCCCGCCGTCCGGCCGGCTCTGCGGCACCACCAGGACTAGTCCCAGCCGGCGCGCCTCGGCTTCTCCGCTAACTGCCGCTCCTCCCAATTGGGGCTGGAGTCTCTCCTCTCGTGCTTTCCACTCTCCCCAGTGGGGTCTCGCCCCGCGCCCCGGTCCGTTGTGGCCCGAGCATCCTGAGGCCACGGCGCCGGGATCAGACCCGCCCGCGGATGCAGACCCGGCGAGGACTACATTTCCCAGGATGCCGCGCGGTCCCGGAGTCCACGGCAGCGCCGCGCGCGGCGAGGACTCCATGTCCCCGCATGCCACGGGGCACCCGGGCCCGCCCCCACCTGGCTTCGGCGCGCGGCTGCACACGGCCAGCGCCGGAAGTGGCCACCGGCAGCCGGGCAGGTTGGGTGGAGTGGGTGCAGGTGAGACCCCTAGAACGCCGAGTGGGTGGGGGGAGACGTCGCGAGCCGGGCCTGGGCCCTGGGCGCTCCCTGACGGCCGGGAGCCTGAGGGGTGCTGGGACCCGGGGGCGTGGATGGGTATCCCGGGCGGAGCGGGTCCTGGGACGGGGGAGGGGGCCCGGCTGCTGGGTCTGTGGAAGGGGCCCGGGGAGGGCTGGGGGCGTGGGAGGGAACCCGCGGGCTCTAGGTGGCTCTGGGCCTAAGGAGGGGTCCGAGGGAGCGGTGGGGGGCTGGACGCGCGGGGTCTCCCCACAGGCCTGCTGCTGGGCTGCCTGTGTCGGGGCTGGACAGGGGGCCCTGCCGCGGGGTCAGGCCTTACGGTAGGGAATCTGGCCGATTTCCAGGCCCCAAGAGAGGGTACTCGAGGGTGGTGGTGCGCCGAGGCTTGGGACAGGTGGAACGTGGGACAGGCGGTCTTAGCTGGGAGGGGAGGAGGGATGACTCGAGCGGGGGGTGGGGGGTGGGTGGCGGGGGCAGCATCCTGAGTCAGCCCTTGGACGGTGGAGGCCCAGGGCCAAGGCAGGGCCCCTGAAAGCAGCACTCGGGCGCCTAGGGCTCTGGTGGAGAGAAACACGATGGCCTCACCCTCACACCCTTTGGCTGTCAGGTGCAGCGCCATGGGTGAGCCCCAGGGGTCCATGCGGATCCTGGTGACAGGGGGCTCCGGGCTGGTGGGCAGAGCCATCCAGAAGGTGGTAGCCGACGGGGCCAGGTTGCCAGGAGAGGACTGGGTGTTCGTCTCCTCCAAGGACGCCGATCTCACGTGAGTGAGCCCATCCCTGGAGCACCCCTCCCCCGACAGAGCTCTGGGCCTGGTGGCCCCGGCCCGCACCCTCCCCGCCAGGTGGCTGGCGTGGCCGGCTGGCGTGGCCTGGGTGTGCATGGCGCTGCTCCCGGGCAAACATCCTCCCACACCCTCCTAGCAGCGGGCCCTGACCTGGCACCTCGCCTTGGGGCAGCGCAGCCCGCCGTGGGCCCTGCCCAGCCCGTCTGCAGTTCACAGCTGGGGGGCTAGTCTCCTTGTCCTCCGGACGCTGACCACCCGCTGTCCCCAGGGACGCTGCGCAGACACGAGCCCTGTTCGAGAAGGTCCGGCCCACGCACGTCATCCATCTTGCTGCGATGGTGGGGGGCCTGTTCCGGAATATTAAATACAACCTGGACTTCTGGGTGAGCTCGGGAGCCGGGAGCCGGCTTCCCACACTCAGTGCTAGGAAGGCCCTGGGCACAGCTGTGGGCGGAGGGGCAGGCAGCGCCGCGCGCGGCGAGGACCCCATGTGCCGTCTCGGTGCCGGGTGCAGGGCTGAACCGCGCCAAGGCCAGCTGCCCAGGTGGTGAGGCGGTTCTCCTCCTGCCCCCTACAGCGCCCCCGTCCCCCCGAGGGCACACGCCGCAGACCGGGGCCCAGTCACACAGCTGCGTCTGGGGGGCTCTTGGCCTAACAGGACGAGCGCGGAGCTGCCCTGTAGGCGGGGGGAGCTGAGGAAACACAGCTGGTTCCTGCCCCTGGAGCTTCCAGACGCTCCTGCTCCCGGGAACGCAGGCCCAGCGGCTCGGAGCCCGGTCCGCCGGGCGCAGCTGTGTGACCATGTGCTCTTGGGGGGACGGGGGCGCTGTAGGGGGCAGGAGGAGGATGGCCTCACCACCCTGGGCAGCTGGCCTTGGCGCGGCTCAGCCCTGCACCCGGCACCGGGACGGCAGAAGCTCGGACCAGCTTCTGCCCGGGGCCCCGTCGGCCAGGGCCCTCCTTCCGGTCACCGCCTTCTCTGCAGCCTAGCCCCCCCTCCCTTCTCCCCAGGCCAGTCCACATGCCGGGGACCTCATGTCCAATTTCCGGGGGGCAGGTGGGGCCCTGGGAGGGTGGGACGGGGCAGGAGCGTGGGGTGAGCGCCTGTGGGACGGGTGAGCTGGGCCACTGAGCTCCTTCTGCCCCGTAGCTGGGGCCCCGTCCTGAGCTGAGGGAAGGGAAGGCAGCCCTGGGAGTGGGACCGCCAGCTCAGGATGTCACAGACGGAGGGGCAGGGCGGCTAGGACCAGCGGACCCAGGCACTGCGCCTGTTGGAGGAGCCAGGGTGTGTCCCCACTTCTGTCCCTGGAGGAGCAGGTCGGGGTTGGGGTCCTGCCTGGAGGGGCCTGAGCCTGCCCCCCACCCCCAGAGGAAGAACGTGCACATCAATGACAACGTCCTGCACTCGGCCTTCGAAGTGGGAGCACGCAAGGTGGTCTCCTGCCTGTCCACCTGCATCTTCCCCGACAAGACCACCTACCCTATCGACGAGACCATGGTGAGAGGGGGGGGGCGGGCAGGGCCGTGGGGGGGGCGGAGCCTGGAAGCAGCGGTTTGCTCTACCCTCCTTGTCCCTCCCCCCCAGATCCACAACGGGCCACCACACAACAGCAATTTTGGCTACTCCTACGCCAAGCGGATGATCGACGTGCAGAACAGGTCCTCCTGGCACCGCCCAGCTGGGCCCGCCGGGGGTGGGGGAGGGCCCGGGGGGGGGGTCCCAGTGGGTCACCCGTGGGGCTCCCAGGCCTCCTCTGCTGGTTATCCCCTCTCTGGGGGGCCCGGGCGGGGTGGAGAGCCGGGGCCGGAGGGCATGCGTGCTCTGCAGGGCCTACTTCCAGCAGCACGGCTGCACCTTCACCGCCGTCATCCCCACCAACGTCTTCGGGCCCCACGACAACTTCAACATCGAGGACGGCCACGTGCTGCCCGGCCTGATCCACAAGGCGCACCTGGCCAAGAGTGAGCGCCGCGCCCCTGGGGCTCGGCGGGGCAGGTGTGCGGCGACTGGCGCGGCCTCTGACACGCCCCTCCCCGCATGTGCAGGCAGGGGCTCGGCCCTGACCGTGTGGGGCACCGGGAAGCCCCGGAGGCAGTTCATCTACTCGCTGGTTTGTGCTGGAGGGCGCCCCACTGTCCCAGAGCACCGCCCCGCGGCCTCGCCGGCTGCGGGCGGGGGAGCGGGTGCGGGGGAGCCTGGGGAGGGGAGGGCCTGGCCGACACTGGTCCTCGCGGAGCCCCGTGGGGTCTGCTGGGTGCAGCTCTGAGCTCGGCGGGAGGGAGGACTGGATCCGCTGGGGGTGAGCTGGCCCAGGACTGCCCAGAGGGCGGGCCGCGGGCTCACAGGGCTGCGTGGAGGAGTTGACTGGGCCCATGTGGCCGTGACGTGTGGCTCTGCCTGCCTGGCTGACCAGGACCTGGCCCGGCTCCTCCTCTGGGTGCTGCGGGAGTACAGTGAGGTGGAGCCCATCATCCTGTCAGGTGGGCACCGCCGCCCCGGGCGGGGGCGGGGGCGGGGCGGGGCCGGCCGGGCCGCAGAGGCTGACCGGCCGGGCCCGTGCTCCCGGCAGTGGGCGAGGAGGACGAAGTCTCCATCCAGGAGGCCGCCGAGGCCGTGGCGGAGGCCATGGGCTTCCACGGGGAGGTCACCGTATCCTTGGCTCCGTGCGCCCTCCCGGGACGGGGCTCACCCTGGGAGCTGGAGGACAGAGCCCCCCGGGGCGGGCGGGGGCCGGGCTGCCCCTTCTGCTATGGCCTTGACCAGGCTCCCAGTTTGACACAACCAAGTCGGACGGACAGTTTAAGAAGACGGCCAGTAACGGCAAGCTGCGGGCCTACCTGCCCGACTTCCGATTCACGCCCTTCAAGCAGGGTGAGCCCCCGCCCCTCAAAACCTCTGGGCCTCGGCTTCCTGCCCCTGGGCGGCCACTGCCCTGCCCTAGGCCTCGGCTTCCTACTCCGGCCAGGGGTGGACGCCTGGCAGGGTTGGTCTTCAAACCCTCATCAGGCAGCAGGGGTGACTGTCCTCTGAGGCAGGGGACCCCAGCGACCCTGCCTCCCTTGGTGGTCCGTGCAGCCCCGCCCTCACCCGCCGCCCCTGCTTGCCCCTGCAGCTGTGAAGGAGACCTGTGCCTGGTTCAGTGCCAACTACGAGCAGGCGCGGAAGTGAGGCGGCCGTGGGCCGGCGCCACTGCCTCCAGACCACCCGGCCGCTCCGCTGGCAGAGCCCAGTGGCAGCCCCTCAGGCCCTGCAGGAGCCCAGGCACTGCCCCTTTCCACCCCTCCGCAGGGAGGCTCCAAGTAGCTGTCCAGTGGGCCACCGTTCCCGCGTTCCTCAGGGAGACTGAGGCCCGGCCGGGCCCCGCACCCCGCGGCTCAGGCCCAGAGCCCAGGTCCTGCGTGTCCACTTCTGATCTCGTCCTCCTGGGAGCCAATAAAGTGCATTTCACTCTGTGCCCGCTGTCCGCCACCCCAGCTCTGCCTGTCCGAGCCCGGCCGGCCCCGGGACCCCCCAGAGGCGTGGGCCACGTAGCCACCGGCGCCCACCTCTCCCCAGGCCCGCTGACTTCCCGCTGTCCTCGACGCCGCCCAGGCACTGACCCCACGGGCCTCCCCTCACGCGCCCCCTGCTGTTTGCTTGTCTGGAAACACTGGGAGCTGCAGGACCCTCCCCTGTAACCCGGGCACCCGGCTTTAGGGAAGGAAGGCTCTCCATGTGGGGGTTGGGGGTCAGGGGTGGGGCCTGGGATCCGCCCCGGTGACAACAGTGGGAAGAAGGCCAGCCCCCAGCGGAGGCCTGGACACGCCTGGCAGGACGCAGGCAGTCGTGTCCTGAGCGCCCTGCTTGTCCTGTGTGTACAGAGGAGCGGGCTCCTAGTCCACGCACACAGAACGGTCCTCACGAGGGTCAGCCGCGTCCAGGCGGAGCGGGCCACACTGCAGGGCAGTCTGAGTGAGGCAGGCTGGGGAACAGCAAAATCCACACCAACCGCGATGGCGCAGCTTCAGCCCTACTTTCCTACAAGCGGGTCACGCACTGGCAGGCCCGGCCCTGCTACCGATCGGTCTCCACGACGGTCCCTGGCCCCACGCTCTCCTGCCTCCCCGCTGCCCAGCGGCTCCGGGCTCCGCAGCGTCCCCACGAGGGACACCACCCGGCACCGACCTGCGGGACAGGTCGGGGGAGACCCCCTTTGAACGGGGCTTCTCCCGCCGCCTTAGGGAGCAGGGCCTGCTCTGCGCACACCCGCCCTGCTGGGCCCGGCCGCCGCCGCTCTCCTGCCGGACCCGGGCTCCCGCCGGCCACGCTCCACGCGCGGCGACTCCGGGGGCCGAGCCGGCGTCCCGCCCACGCCACGCCCACCGGCTGTCTGACGCCAAGCTCCGGCCAATGAGAGGGGAGGGGCGGGACGCTCCGGGAGCTGTAGCGCGCAGAGCCCGACGGGAGGGGGCGGGGCGTGCGGTCCCGAGAGCCAATGACGAGGGCGGGGCTGCGCGGCGCCGCTGTTAGCGGGATGGGGGCGTGGCCTGGGGCGCCGGGTCTGTGATGGCGGCGGTAGCGGCTGCGAAACCGACCTCTCGGCGCGTGGGCTTCGTGGGCGCGGGCCGCATGGCGGAGGCCATCGCGCAGGGCCTCATCCGAGCAGGTGGGAGGCCGCGGGCGCGCGGGGACGTCCGACGCCGGGCTGGTGTGGGAGGGCCGGGCTCGCCCGGCCGAGCTCACTGCCCACGGGGATGGGTCCCGCCGAACCTCCGGGCGGAGCCTGGCGGCCCGGGGCCTGCACGCTGGGGTCCCGGGGCGGGGCGGGGCGGGGCGGGCGGACCTGCCCTCGGACCTCGCCTCCCCGCTGAGAACAGCCGGAGTCGCTGCCCCCACAGCACCCACCAGCCGTGGCCGCAGAGCCCGGAGTGCGGCTGGGCCGGACGGAAAAGTGCGGAGGGTAGTGAGTAGTGACCTGCGGGTGTGGAGGTTTGGCCCTGACAAAGGAAAAGGGATGTCCTAGTGAGTTATGTGTGGAAGGGCACTCCTCGGGTTAGGTAAGAGACAGCACCCTGACCTCACCTGAGCGGCCTCCTGGCCTCACGTGACAACGAGGCCGTGCAGGTCCACGTGGAGCCAGTGTCCTCTCCTGGGGCAGCGCTGCCCAGAGTCTGGGCTCCCCCGCCGGCGCCCTGGCCTCTCTGAGCCCCGATCCTTTTTCCTGTTTGTGCACCAGCCTCCCTCCCCGTGACCCTACAGGACCTCTACCTCTGCACCAAGGACGGGGGGGAAACTGGTTCGCTGGGAGGGACGAGAGAGCCGTCTCCCCGCCTCCCAGTCACTACAGCCTTCTCCTGGGGAGAAGGGCTGGCGCCCTGCCTGTAGCCATAGCCGCACTGAGGCCAGGGCTCCAAACCCGCACACAGCAGTGCACTGCGAGTCCCGGGTGTTGTGCCGGAAGACCATCTGTGTCCCCTGCCCCCGGGGCGCTCTGCATTCCGTGTGGAGCACAGCGGGCATCGCGTCCGCTGTGGCTCAGGCTTGGGGTGCGCATCTGGTCCTGTTAGACGTGACGGACACCGGCCTCCCCGGGCCGCGCTCCACAAACAGGTGTTTTCTATCAAGCAGACAGCCTCTGCGTGGAGGTCCCAGCACAGGAGCACCCTCTCCCAGGGCAGCCAACCCCCACTGGGCCTCCCTACCTTCATGTCCCCCCGGGGTCTGTGTCCTCACGGGAGGCGGCCAGCAGGGCCTCTGGACTCGGAGCAGGAGTGCCGGGTCTGCCACATAGAATGCAGTGCACCCGCTTGCCCGGTCCTGGCTGCACGGAGCACCTCTGCTGAGCACGTGGGTGCGGGGAGAGTCTCAGGCAGCCCGGGGCCATCTGCAGGAAGGGCCGGGCCAGGCCCGCTCCTCCCCGCCTTCTCCCCCACTCCCCTCCCCCCCTCAGTAACACCAGCCCTTCGCCTTTCTCTCAGGGAAAGTGGAAGCCCAGCAGGTGCTGGCCAGTGCACCGACCGACAGGAACCTCTGTCGCTTCCGGGTGAGCCGGGCCCAGCTCTTCTGAACTGAGGCTCCCTCCAGGGACCCGGGCTCGTGGCTCCTGCGCCTCTGAGCCCCTGCTTGGGGCCAGGGAAGCACTGCCGACGCAGCTCACGTTTGAGGCGGGCTGGGCTGGGCTGGGGAAGCGGGGGTCAGAGGCCAGAAGGAAAGTCAAGGCTGTGGAGGGCCATGGCAGAGTAAAGGGCAGGAGCGGGTGGTGTGGGTGAGCCGGCATTGGGAGGGGGTGCAGGCATTTGCAGTGGGAGGACCAGGAAGCCTGGGAATGCAGGGTGGCCTCCAGCGGGAGGGCCGGGTCTCGGTAGGTGCCCACTTACCCGTCCTGGTCCCCGTGCGCCCGGTACAGGCTCTGGGCTGCCAGACCACCCACAACAACCAAGAGGTGCTGCAGGGCTGCTCACTCGTCTTCTTCGCCACCAAGCCCCACGTCTTGCCCGCCGTCCTGGCAGAGGTGGCCCCAGTGGTCACCCCTGAGCACATCCTGGTGTCTGTGGCTGCCGGGGTCTCTCTGAGCTCCCTGGAGGAGGTGAGTGGCCCATGGGGAGGGGGGCGATGAGGCTCCAGGCAGGGCTCAGCGTGGGGGGGGGCAGGGGGGTGTTAGGGGGGGCAGTGGCAGCCAGCCTGCAGAATGGCCGGGCGGCTCAGGGCGGGTGAGGGTTCCCCTGGCCACACCAGGGAGGTGGAGGGAGCCTGGCTATCGTGCGCCCGGCTCTCTGACCACAGCCTCTCTCTGGCCAGCTGCTTCCTCCGAACTCACGGGTGCTGCGGGTCTCCCCCAACCTGCCCTGCGTGGTCCAGGAGGGGGCCATGGTGCTGGCCCGGGGCCGCCACGCGGGGAGCGGCGAGGTCGAGCTCCTGCAGACGCTGCTGGAGGCCTGCGGGCAGTGCGAGGAGGTGCCTGAGGCCCAGGTGGACATCCACACGGGCCTCAGCGGCAGTGGTGTGGCCTTCGTGAGTGTTACCTGCCCCTCCCATATACCCCCCCGCCAGCCATCGGCCAAGGCCCTGTGGCCGCTCCTCCCTGTGTGCTCCCCACTGCGTGCTCCCTACTGTCCCCAAGCTCGGCTCCCCCCTACCCCGTCACTGCCCACCGGGGCCTTTGGGCTGGGCCTCGGCAGACCTGGGCTGGGCCTCGGCTCTGGGCCTGTCCCTGAAGGTCCGAGCCCTTTCCCGCCGGGGGCTGTGCCCAGGAAGCATTGGCTTTGACCCCCGCGCCCCCACAGGCATGCGTGTTCTCTGAGGCCCTGGCTGACGGCGCCGTCAAGATGGGCATGCCCAGTGGCCTGGCTCACCGCATCGCCGCCCAGACCCTGATGGTGAGTGACCGGTCCGGGGACGAGGGAAAGGGCCGAGGCCTCCTGTGGCAGAGGGGCATGTGGCAAAGCTGCGCAGTGGAGGGAGGAAGCAGGGGTTCCCAGTCCCGTCACGCTCCCGCTCCTCTCCCCAGGGGACAGCCAGGATGCTGCTGCAGAAGGGGCAGCACCCAGCCCTGCTGCGGGCGGACGTGTGCACGCCGGGCGGCACCACCATTCACGGGCTGCACGCCCTGGAGCAGGGCGGGCTGCGGGCAGCCACCATGAGCGCCGTGGAGGCCGCCACCTGCCGGGCCAAGGAGCTCAGCAGGAAGTAGGGTCCCCAGAGTCCCCCACGCCCTCTCCCAGCCCCTCTATGGAGGACGGGTTCTCTGACCGCTGGACCCTCGCGCTGTGCCTGCTTCCCACACGGGGACGCGAGGGGCAGGGCCGGAGGGATCCCTGAGCGCCCAGCCCGTGGCACGGGGTCGCCTGGTGATGGCCACCACCCAGGGGCGTGGGCTCTGAGGCCCGAGACTGGTGGTGCTGGTCAGGGGTGTGGCTGCTGCTCGGCAGAGGCAGAGCAGAGCCTGGGCAGGGGAGCAGCTGGGGTGGGACTTAGGCATCTGCACGAGGCCTGCTCCCTCAGCGAAGCCCGTCTGCCCTGTTGGTGGGGCCCTTAGGGGGCAGCGTCAGGGTTGGAAGGATGGGCCTTGGCCAGAGGGGACCACACAGGCTTCAGCTGGCAGGGCCCTCCCGAGACCCCGGGCTCCAGGCAAGGGGTAGTGTCGCTGGCTCTGGTGAGCCCTCCGGTCACATGCTGAGGATCCCTGGCCTGCCTGCAGGACCCAGCCCTCCCATGTCCCTGAGCAGACTGCCGGGCGGGGCACGGGGCCAGGCGAGCCGTGGGCCTTTTGGGGGGGGGTGCTGCAGCTCTGCCCCACGGCTCACTGAGGCCTCTGCAGGCCGAGGCCCAGAGGCGGGTGCTCCCCGGGCTCCCACCCGTTCCCACCGCACCCACCAGCGGGCTTCAGCCCCCCACGCCTACCTGTCTGCCACCCGCCTCCGGGCAGCCCCCAGGGCGGACCCTCCCCCCATTCCTGCCTGCCTTTGGTCTGACCTGGGCCTGCCTCTTGCCAGAGGGTCTGCCAGAGTCCGTCTCAGAGGAGGGCTTTCTCTGCTGGAAGTGGGAATAAAGTCTGTCCTGCAGCTCGGAGTGGCCAGTGCTTAGCGGAGGCGGGAAAGCCGAGGCCCAGGGCCTGGCCGCGTGTGAGTGACTCCCCGTCGCCCCCAGCATCCAGCCACACGTGCCTCTCCCGCCTGGAGGGCACATGGATTCAAAGGGGGGAGGCGGCCCGGTCTCCCCTTGCCCCCCAGCTACTGTGGCTTTTCCCGGGAACTGGTGCATTAACAGCTTCTCCTTTGATCCCTGTGGTCCCATCTTATCCCCTTCTGCTTTCTTAGCATAGGAGGTGTTTTATTTTTTTTAAATATATTTTTTATTGATTTCGGAGATTAAGGGAGAGAGGTAGAAACATCAGTGCTGAGAATCATGGATTGGCTGCCTCCTGCATGCCCCCTGGCATGTGCCTGACCGGGACTCAAACCCTAATCTCCTGGTTCAGAGGTCAGCTCTCACCCGCTGAGCCACAGTGGCCGGGCCCTAAGGGGGTCAGGCCCAAGCACTCGGTCAGAGCTGCACAAATAAGACTAGAGCAGGGATGTGTGTGACGTTTATTGTAAACCCCCTGCGCTCACCTGAGCAGGTGAACTCCGCCTTCAGCGAGGCCAGGGGTGAACCCCTCGAGCAGGCTGCCCACAGCACCCTCGGCCACGGCACCGGAGCCAGGCCTCACCAGGCCAAGCTGCCCGCCCTGCTCCCACCTGCGCTCTTCACCGGAGCCCGACCTGCACTGGGCCCACAGGCTGGGTCCTCGGTGATGGGCTCCCCCTGGAGGCACTCCCTCCCTCTCCCTCTTCACTCGGCATCTCATCTGCTGCTGCCTCTGCAGGCCTCTTCCCAAGCATGGCGCCCCCTAGGCAAGCAGTGCCCTCCTCTGCCCACTGCCAGCTCCGGGCCGTGTGCAGGGACTGGAGCAGCTGCAGCCCGCCCCGCCCGCACAAACCGGGGCAAGCTGGTGCCCATGGTACACAGCGAGGGGCAGGCTGTGGAGTGAGGGCACACCTGGGGTTCATTTCAGCTTTAGCTGCCAACCCGGGGGTCCCCACAGGCAGCCTCCGCAGGTGCCCTATGATGTCACACGGAGCTTAGCCCAGGGCAGACAACCACAGGGCCAGGCACCTGCAGCCTCCGTCCTAAGGCACCCCCCCCCATGCCTCCGTTTTGGAGGGGACGTTATTACAGGCCCCATGAGGGCATCCCCTGTCCCACAAAGCCACAGCCTCCAGACTCTGCATGGCCTTCAAGCTAGCTTCTCAGCCCCAGGCCAGTGTGGGCCAGCCTCGCTTTACCCAGGACCCCCAGACGGCAGAGCCTTCTCCTGGAGCGCAGCCCTGGCTCCCACACAAGAAACCTGCCACGGCCTCGTGGGGCCAGCACCCCTGCACAGGCCCACGGAGGCTGGGAGCCGTGGAGCTCAGGTGCACCCTCGCCTGCTGCCCGTCTGGGCAGTCTGCCTCCCCACCCCAGGGGGCTCCCAGCCGGGGTCCCTGTCAGCAGGAGCCGCCCTCCAGGGGTGCGGGCTCCACGGCGGGCAGGGACTTGAGTGAAATCTGCTCGGGGGCGCCCTCTGGCGGCCTCCCCAGGGGCAGCCATTCCACAAACACCGGTCTGCAGCCTCTGGTCACCAGGATGACAGGGCCGCACCAGGACAGGCAACACCAATGCTAAGGCAGCTCCCAGGAGGGACAGGGCAGCAGGCCCCATGAGAGCTGGGCTGGAACGCGGGAAGCTTTCCTTCCCTTTACACCGCCGCCCAGAAGCCCAGGTGCTGGCTGGGGCCCTGCCCAGCCGTGCCAGCTGCCAGCAAGGGGAGGCACCTGGGGGTAGGGCACTGCAGGGTGGTTCGTGCGGCTGTCAGGAGCCTGTTCCGCAGGTGGGTGGGTGGCCTTGGCCCTGGGCCTGGACAAAGTGGCTGTGGCTGCTGGGAGAGTCCAGCGAGCTCGTCTGGTCATTGGTCAAGTCTCCAGGCCCAAAGCCAGCCGCATGCCAACCCCACGGAACAAGAGAGCTGCTCGGAGAATGCATGTTCTCGGGAGAGTTAGGAGTCCCAGTGAACGGACACCTGCTGCATCCACATTAGGAGGCCTGCGTGCTGGGCACTGTCTCCCAGAGCCGGGCTGGGGACTGACCGCCCCCCATCATCCGTAAAAATGGCCTTAGTGTGATAAACGAAACCTGAGAGTTGTGCCTCCCCTCTGAGAAGCCACAGGAGCCCACAGCACTGAGGCTCAGGGCGGGCAGACGGGCCCGCCCGTGCCTGGTCCAGGCATGGGGAGAGCAGGGGGGAGGGCGTGTGCTGCTGGGGTCCTGGTGGCCAAGTGAGCGGTGCCATGCTGACCGGTGCCGTGTGTGCATGGGAGGGCTCCTGGCTGAGCCCAGACCTCCCGGCACCACCGGCGGGGAGCAGGAGCAGGGGCCTCTCTTCCAGCTCCCCCGGGAAACGGGGACCAGTGGAGCAGGACAACCCTTCACCAAGAGCCCACCAGAGTCCCTGTAACCCCCAGCCCCGGGTGGCCACTCCGGGGAGGGCAGAGGGGAGACTTGCCCCTCCTTCCAGGTGCGACAGGACCAAGGCGCCTGGGGCCAACAGGACTGGCTTGTCACACCCCGTGGCCGGGGGCTGCGGGGGCGGGCCCGATGCCCCCCAGCCTCCTGGCGGTGCTGATCAGGCAGCGCAGCTGCACCAGGTTCAGGGGCCCCACCTCCCCGGGGTCCTGGCTCTCCAGCCACCGGAGAGCCGTCTCCAGACCCCGAACTGCCTCCCCCGCGGTGGGCGTGGCGGCCGCCTCCTCCTCCCCGCCCTCCATGACCGAGGGTAGGCTGCCCAGGGACGGAGGGGCCACAGGGGCCAGTGCGGGGGGCCGGCCGGGACCTGCGTCCTCCCCGCAGCCCTCGGGCAGCCCCCCATCGCCGTCTAAGTGCAGCCACTCGGCCACCTCAGGTGCCAGGCGCTCGTAGGCCAGGGCTGCCAGGCAGCTGAGGTCGCTGAGCACCCTGCATTGCTCGGCCGCCTCGGCCTGCCCAGCCCGCCGCCCGGCGCCCTCCCCTGCCTGCGGCTCGAAGGCGGCTCGCAAGCCCAGCAGCCAGCACGGCTCGATGCCGCCGGCCTGCACCAGGTCCCAGGAGAGGCCGGCCAGGTAGAGCATGTCCCTGAGCACGAAGCTGCGGGCGAAGTCCAGCGGGGAGCCCCCGGCGCGGGCGGCCAGGCGAAGCAGCTCCCGCCGGTACAGCCGCTGGAACGCAGCCCCCAGGCCCTGCTCCAGCGGCGCGGGGCCGAGCGGCCGGCCGCTGTCCTGGGGCAGGAACAGCACTCGCACGGCCCCGTCGGGGGTCCGCAGCTCCTCCGGGGGCCCCAGAAGCTCGGACAGGAACCTCTGGGGGGTGTCCTCGCTCTCCTCGGGGGCGGGCGCCCTGGCCGGGCTGGGGCGGGGCGGGCGGGCCACCAGCAGCACGGCCCACTGCTGCAGGCAGCGGCGGCGCAGGTGGCGCCGGACGCCGGGCACGAACTCCTCGAAGAACCAGCCGCGCAGCAGCGGGCGGCTGAGCCAGGCTTCGGGGCTGTAGCGGTAGGAGGCCCGGAGCTTGTCCCGGTTGTGGTGCCGCAGGCTGGGCGGGTCTGGCAGCTGCCCAATGACCAGCGGCTTCAGCTTGTGGCTGCCGGTCAGGTTGGCGGCCAGCAGCACGGTCACCCGGTCGCCCCGCCAGCGCCGGCCGCCGTCCCCCGCGCCCAGGGGCGCAGCCTGCTCCGGGAGCGGCCTCCAGTAGAGGCCGGTGACGTTGGCGTTGTAGATCTGCTCGTCGCCGTAGGCGCCCTCGGCCGGGGGCGGCGGGGCCGGGGCGCGGGCGGGTCGGGGGGCGGCGCCCGGGGGCGGCGGGGTCTCCTGCTTGACCGGCGGGCAGAGCGCGGGCCCGGCGGCGGGCGGCTCGGCTTCGCCGTAGATGCGCTGGCTGGAGATGCCGTGGCGCTTCTGCCAGCGCCAGAACCAGCCGTGGCTGGCCTTGAAGGTGCACTCGGGCCCGTAGATCTGGCGCGCGAAGGCCTCGGCCTGCGCCTGGATGAGAGGCCCGGACAGCGGCACGCCGTGCCGGCGCAGCGCCAGGAACCACGCGTACACGGCGCGGTCGATCTCCTCCTCGTTGGCCAGGCGCATCTTCTTGCGCTGCGTGCCCGCCTCGCCGCCCAGCTGCTCCAGGAACCAGCGGAGCTTCGGCTCGTCCTTGAGCCAGCCCCGCAGCGTGCCGCCGGGCACGCCGAAGTCGCGGCACACGCTGGCCTGCCGCTCGCCACCCTTGACGCGCTCGATGGCCTGCAGCTTGTCCTTGATGGAGTAGGCCTTTCGGAAGGCCATCTTCACGGCCACGCGGGGCCGCGCGGCGGGGCCCGGGGCGGGGGCGGGAAGCAGCGGCGTCTGCGCCGGGCGCCCGGGCGGGGCGTGGCGGCCGCGCCGCGGGGCCGGGCCAGCCAGAGGGCCCGTGGGATACATGGAGGCGGCGGTGGGGGCGCGGGAGCCCGAAGCCCGGCCGGCAGCGCGGGGCGGGGCGGGATGGGGGCGGGGCTGACTGCGGCCCTCCCTTTTGTCTCCCTGGTTCCGGGAGGGGCGGGGGGCGGTGCAGGCAAGATTGCCCCGCCCCCAGCGTCCCTGGGACACGCCCCCGCGCATCACTCCGGCCCGCCCCCAGCGTCCCTGGGACACGCCCCCGCGCATCACTCCGGCCCGCCCCCAGCGTCCCTGGGACACGCCCCCGCGCATCACTCCGGCCCGCCCCCAGCGTCCCTGGGACACGCCCCGCGCATCATTCCGGCCCGCCCCCAGCGTCCCTGGGACACGCCCCGCGCATCACTCCGGCCCGCCCCCAGCGTCCCTGGGACACGCCCCGCGCATCACTCCGGCCCGCCCCCAGCGTCCCTGGGACACGCCCCGCGCATCACTCCGGCCCGCCCCCAGCGTCCCTGGGACACGCCCCCGTGCGTCACTCCGATCCGCAGCGCGCGCAGCGGGTCAGTTCCGCCCCATCCCGACGAGTCCATTGAGCCCACAGCGGAGGGGGGCCGGGTGGGTTGAGGTCCGGTTCCCAGCTGTTTGCTCCGGCTCCTCCGGGGGACGACACGCTGCGTGGGCGTCTCCCTCTGGCTTCCGTCTCTGCAGCCGCGGGGAAGGTCGCGGGGCGGACCCCGGCGGCGGGGCGGGGCGGGCGCACGAACCGCTTCCCCTGCGTCTCCGTCCGCGTGGCGTGGTCGGTCCCGCGGTCTCATTTCCCGTGCGCGCCCCGGCGGCCTCCTTTCCTCAGCCAGCCCGCCGCGAGCTCTCCCTCAGGCCGCCGCGTCCTTGGCGTGTGAGTACCGTGGCCCGCGCCGAGGCCGCCGCGCCGGCCGGGAGGCCCCGGGGCAGGGGACGGGCGGCCGGGGCGGCTCCGCGCCGCCGGGGGCCCGGGCGCCAGTGCCGGCCTGGGGGCGGTGGGCCCGGGGCGGCTCCCGGGCCGGCGCAGAGGGGCGGGACCCGCGGCCACGTGGCCGCCCGGCGCGCGGCGGGGGTGCGGGGCGCCGCTGGGACCCGGTCCGGGTGGGTGACCGGCGTGCGCCCCGCGTGGCCGGGCCCGTAGCCTCGGGCCCAGCACGTGCTCACGGAGCGCTCACGGCGCCGGCCGCCCTCCTGGGAACCGAGGCGGCTCCCGAGAGCCGGGAGGAGACCCACCGGTCCTCCGAGCGTGGCCGGGTCTTGGCCTGGACCAGGAGTCGGGCCGGAGGCGAACCTGACGGCAGCCTGGGAGCTGGCGCCTTCCGGGACGAGCGGGCACTGCCCCGCGGGGCGGAGTGGGGTGCGGGCCCACGGCGGCTACAGTCCCGGGTTCCGGAAGGAAGCCGCCCGGCGCAGTGGTCGGACCCGGGCCTGGCCTGGGCGTGGGAGCGCTTGGCCAGGAGACTGAGCAGCTGTGCCGGCTGGGCTCCCGAGCCAGGACGGCTGGCTCCAGTGCGAGCCTGTCCCGAGCCTCCTGCGGACACAGTGTCCCAGGAAGTGCCTTCTCAGCCCTGGCACACTCCGGGGGGGCAGGCTGAGGCTGGCGGCGCCGCCTTCCTCTGCGGAGCGGGGCCGGGGCTCCGGCGCTCAGCATAGGCGGGCAAGCTTGCTGGGCTGGGGTTTCTGTAAACGGTGGCCTGAAGGCGATGTTTGGAAAAGATTAACAGAAAGAACCGTCCAGAGCGTCACTTGAGCCAGTGTCAGCATTCCGGGGGCTGCAGGCAGGAGACGCGGCCCCGCGCTGGTGTTTGAAGGTGACGTGTGCGTTGGCAGTGGGTGGCAGCGGACATGGATGCCAAGTACAAGCACTGGAGACAGATCCCCAACTCCTCACCCCTCGGAGCCTTTCCCTTCCCCACTCCTGGCTCGCAGCTACGTACGAGGCCTGGACACGCGCGCGCACATACACACGTGATGTGTACGTACAAGGGTGGAAGCACGTGTGCCTCCTGGAGCTGCCCCAAGCGAAGGGCCTGGCTGGTGAGCTGAGCCCACAGCCCCACCAGCTGTGGTGGTGGAGCCTAGGGAGGGGGAGCTTCAGGCACAGTGAGGCCTGTCCGGCAGCGCTGGTTCGGCCGCGCCAGCCGGGACCAGAGCATCAAGGCTCCAGGTGCTCCCTTCCAGCGGATGCTGCAGACAGCTCACGGCGGCGGCAGCCAGGGCCCATAGAAAGCCGAGCTGCCTGCAGACCCGGCCCCACCACCTACACCTGCTCCTGCCATTCCCACTTACCGTGGGAGGTGGACGCCTGACCCCTGGGTGTGACTAGGGGGTGATGTGGGGAAGGGCCCCTCCCTGAAACCTTCCTCACTAGCCCAGCGTCTTGGCTCCCCAGCCCCTGGCACAGCTCTGAGGCCACGCCCCAGCCTCCTGCAGGACCCTCCAGGGGCAGCGTCCTGGGCAGGGGCTGCTACCGGGCTCCGAGCTGGCACCACAAGCACCACCGCCTTCCCAGCTCTGCGGAGGCGGGAGGGCCGGGGCCCAGAGGTCCCTCTGGCAGCCCAGGCGCGAGAACGTCACCAAGGGGGTCCTCTCTAACCAGCACCAGCTCTGCCGTGGGCGCCTCTGCCTCTGGGCCTCCCACGCCGCGGCCTGCAGACTCGGGCAGCCTGGCAGGGCGGTGCCCCTTTCCCGGAGAGGTCCGTGTGCTCATGGGGAGGACAGGACCACAGTGGGGGACAGAGCCGGCCGGGCTCAAGGCCGTCCTCGCCCTGGCTGCGGCGCTCCCGGTGTGGCCAGCATTTCCAGCCGGCTCCGTCCTGGGAGTGTAGGTGTGCGAGCTTGTTCTCGGAGGGGAGTGTCCCGCCTCCGAGTGGCTATCTGCCCGGAGACATGGCGTTCGGTGGGGAGGCCCTCGTGGACCGCAGGCCATCGGAGCGGGTGTCGAAGGAGAGGTGGGCCCTGTGTCGCTCAGCTGTCCTGGGGATCTGGTTGCAGGCAGGGGCCCGGGATGTCCCTCTGGGCGCTCAGCCCCATGTCCAAGGGCCGGCTCTGGGTGCTGCTCCTGGCAGGAATGCCCTCTCCTCAGAGCCACCTGCCACCCTCACCTCACAGGCTGGGCAGTGGGTGTGGCTCCTGCGGGGACCCGGGTAGCAGAGCTCTTCTGGAGACGGGAGGCCGGTTCTTGGGGCTCTAGCACGGGGGGAGAGGTCTCGCTGTCTGTGCCCGAGGGCCTTGCAGAGCTCCTGGGGTGCAGCACCGGGCTGGCTGCTCCCATCGGAATGCGCTCGCTGACAGTCCTGTCCTGTGCTCAGGGCAGGGAGACTGTCCCCGAGACGGTGCTCTGGTGACTGAAACGCGCGGCCTGGGCCTTGTCCTCTTGTTCCGCACCCTCGGGGGCCGGGACAGGGCCCCGCTGGACTCCCCTCCAAGCTCCAGGTGGACAGTGGGCTCAGGCCCCCGCACAGCAGATGGGAGGGCGCTCAGGTGCGCCTCCCAGGAACGGCCGGCTCCGGTGTGCGGTGCCTGGGCTGGCAGCGCTGGTCTCCTGGGCTGTCGGCGGTGGGCCTGGTGCTCGTCGCTGCTGCTCCGGCACACTCCGCACCCGCCTCAGCGAGCGGCTCTGGAAGGGCCTCAGTCTCTGGACGCCTGTCTGCCTGCCTCTAACCTTGCTGCTTTCTCTCCATGCTGTCCTAGGAGGTCAGAGTGAAAGTAAGTACTGCTCCTGCCCTGCTCCCGTCACCTGAGCGGGAGCCCGCGGAGGCCCTGCCCCTCGCCCTGCTCCGCACCCCTCGGGCCTCCCTGGGCAGGTCGGGGCTCCAGTCCCCCAGACCTGCCTCGGCCTGGTGCCAAGTCTGGGCGTCCGAGAACTGGCTTCCCCTGCCCTGAGCACAGCCTGGTCTGGTGTCGGGCCCAGGAAGTGTGGAGGCCAAGAGGCTGTGGCAGGGCTTGGGCACTAGGCTAGGGGCCAGCCTGTGGGCTGTGCCAGAGCGCCAGGCATCAGAGAGGTCAGAGGGCACGTAAGCCCTGCCTGGTCATCCTGCTGCCCCATCAGGGACAGGGAGTGATGTCACAATGGCCTGCCTCCTGGGCACAGCTCCTGCCTCCCACCACTGCCTCTGTGCCAGCCTGGCCTTGGTGAGTGCTGGGCAGGGAGGTGCCCGGGGACAGCCCCTGCCCTCGCTGGGACCTCGTGGGAGGCTGTGGCAGGTGCCGTTAAAGGCCCCCCACGTACCCCTGCGGGGGGAGGGACGCTCCCCAAAGTGCTCGGCAGGTGTGGGGCTTGGTCCGCATGTCCATGGGGTAGTTGAGTCAGGTTTCCGCTTCTGGGTGTTAGGAAGGGCTGTGGGTCCCAGGGGAGGCGGGGAGGGTTTGCCCTCCCGCTGAGAGGCTGCCTGGCGCTGAGGGCCACTGGTGGACGGTTGCTTCGGCTCCACCAGTGACCCACAGAAGCAGGGGCAGGAGGGTGTCTGAGGGAGGGCTGCTCAGCCCTGGCAAGCTGGCATTGGATGCTGGTCAGGAGGCCTCCCTCTGCTCTGGGGAGAACGGCCCCCCGCTCCCCGCCAGGCGCTGCGGGGCCCACACCCTCCGTTCTTGCTGAGTGGGGGCTGCCTCAGGTCTCCAGTCTGGTCCACAGAGTGCCAGCCCCCTTTCCCCAGCACCACGCCTGGCAGCAGAGCAGGGGGAGGGGATGAGGAGGGAAGAGGGGGAGGTCGTTGCCATGAGGGCCACAGACAACGAAGGTCAGCTCCATGAGGATGGAGGGGCTCATGCCCCCCGCCTCCCCCACCCCCGCTGGTGCCCCTACAGCACAATGGGCCGCCTCCGAGCGCCCCGCTTCCTTTAACCAGCGCCTCGGGGTGGCCGGGCGTGGCACAGACCCACAGTAACTGCCCCGTGTGAGCGAGCTCCGTGTCTCCTGGGACAGCTTCCTGTGAGGGTGTTCACGCGGGGCAGATGGCGGGAGCGCGCTGGCTCGCTGGCGTCCTGCCGGGCTCTGAGAAAAGGTTTCCGAGGTTCGGAAGCCATGTCCTCCGGGCCCCGCTGGAGCGCGGTGCATGCTGGGTTAGAAGAGAAGTTTTGCGGCTAAAAGAACACAGTCCCTCACACACACCCGTGCATGTTACTCAGGTCCTCTTCACTGAGGTCCCTGCGGTCCGACCGGGGCCTGCGTGGTGTGTGTGAGGACTTGTGAGGGGAGCGTCCACAGCTCCGGGGCGGGCACTGGCGGCGGGGGCGCTGTGCTCATGCCTTCTTGTGCTTGCTTTCACTGCTGCGCGAAGATGAGGAGCGGAAAGGCCTCCTGTGCCCTGGAGACCGTCTGGGAGGACAAGCAGAAGCATGGGGAGGCCGAGCAGCGCTTCCACCAGCACCAGGCCGCGCGAGCCGCCGCCGCCGCTGCCCTGCAGCTCCCGGCTCAGGTGCCCGCCGTGAACGGGCCGGGGCAGGAGGACACCGAGGAGGCCGAGGCCCCGGGCGGCGGGGCCAGTCCCCGGAAGAGCCACCCCGGGAGGCAGCCCCTGCAGAAGAAGAGGAAGCGCTCCCCGAAGAGCCGGCTGGGCAGGGCAGACCTGGCCCTCGTGGGCCTCTCGGCCGACCACGTGTGGCTGGAGAAGCCGCTCTTCGACCAGGCCGAGAGCTCCTACCGTCAGAGGCTGGCAGACTTGGCCGCCCGGGCCGCCCGGCCACCGGCGCTGGCCCCCAGGGGTCCTTGCACCCACGGAAGCCAGGTGGCCTGCCACCATGTGACCTGGGGCATCTGGGTCAACAAGCCTGCCTTTGACCAGGCCGAGCGGGCGTTTGTGGAATGGTCTCAGGCTCTGCTGCTGGCCACCGAGGGGAGCAGCGGGCAGGGGGCTCCTGACAGGGGCCCGCAGGCACCGGCCTTGGCCCTGGCCCTCACCCACCAGCCCTGCTCACCAGCCAATGGCCAGCCCCCTCTGGGCAGCCTGCAGGCGCTGGTGCGGGAGGTGTGGCTGGACAAGCCCCGCTATGATGCAGCCGAGAGGGGCTTCTACGAGGCCCTGTTCGACGGCCACCCCCCCGGGAAGGTGCGCCTGCAGGAGCGAGCCAGCCAGGCCGAGAGTGCCAAGCGGGCACGCCGAGACCGGCGGGCACGCAACACCACGGGAAGCAGGCGGGCCGAGCTGAGGCGGGCCGAGGCGGGGCTCCCTCCGTCTGCCCTGCCCTACTGGTACTTCCTGCACAAGGATGCCGAGGCGCCCTGGCTCAGCAAGCCCGCCTACGACAGTGCCGAGAGCCGCCACCACGCTGCCGAGGCCCTGCGCGTGGCCTGGCGCCTCGAGTCCACGGCTCTGGTGCACCGGCCCAGTGCCCGCTCCGGCCCGTCCGTGTCCAGCCTGAGACCCAAGTAGGAGAACCTTGCTGGACGGGTGCCTGGGCCGGGCCGCGTGCACCCCTCCCTGTCCCACCCGCGAGCTCTTCCCGGGGCCCCTGGACCCGCTCAGCTGGGTGCGGGAGTGGGTTGGGCGGGGCAGCGTCCAGGACAAGCCGTTTTCCTGTGAGATCACTGAGCACGGGCTCCGGGCTGGGTGCCCCATGCCGGTGTTCGTGGGGAAACTCCTCCGGGCGTCGGAGGCCCCGCTCCTGGAGTCCGGAGGACGTGCGGGCGAGGCAGACTTCCGGCCTGATGGCCCGGGGCCGCCTCCAGGCAGCTCCCCTCAGCGCAGCCCTGGTCTGGAGGGCAGGTCAGGGGCCTGGAGAGGTGGGGGGCAGCATCCAGCGCCTGGCCAGGAAGGGGGTTCCCAGGCAGGTGGGCAAAGCAACAGTGGACACTAGGGGCCCTGTGGTGTAGGGGCTGGGCCTGTGGGACGCGCAGAGGCACCTGGGTCTCCAGGGGAGGGTGCCAGCCTGGCCCCCGGTTCCCATGGGAGCCCCTTTGCTCTGCCCCTCTGAAGGGCTGATCTGATGGGTTGACAGGACTGGCCTCGTGAGGGACAGGGCACGGCCCATCATGGAGGAAGGGGGCCTGGGGCCCGAAACCGAGTTCATGGATCTGGCTTCTCATGGGGGAGACCCACTTCCTCTTGTCAGGCGAGGCACAGAGAACAGGTGGGGTGGGGTAAGGTGCAAGAAGGCTCTGCGGGCCCAGGTCTGAGCAGCTGCCCACCTCGTCGGGCTGGGGGAACGCAGCAGAGGGGCGTCTGCCCCGGCAGGATGGGCACGGTGGACCACGGCTGGGCGTGGCTCGCCCAGGTCTGGGGCAGTAGTTCTCAGCCTTGCTGACCTCGGAACCCTGGAGAGCTTTTGCTTTGTCTGGTTCCTCCTCATGGGCAGAGGTGCTGCTGGTGTGCGCTGGGAACATGGCGAGCTTGTTGCACATGGAAGGGCGTCGTGAGAGGACGTTTTCCTGTGAGATCGCCGAGCAGGCGTGTGAGATCCTTAGTGTCTGCTCGGTAGGCGGCAGTGGCATGCCCCTGCCTGTGTTCGGGTGTGAGTGTGCTGTCAGGTGTGCTTGGAAAAGGGGGGCCTCGGCATCCCCAGAAGTCCATGGCCACACTGAGCCGCTGGTCTTTGGGACGGGCCTGTGCACAGAAGGGAGCGGCGTGGCGGTGGGAACAGGTGGTGTGGACGGGGGCTCCCTGCTCTGCCGTGGGGCCTGGAGCCCCTGCACCTGGGGCATCTGGGCTGCGAGAAGGGGCCTGTGCAGTCCAGGTGGTCAGCCTCTCCTTTTCCTCCCAGCAGGAAAATGGCCACAAACTTCCTGGTGCACGAGAAGATCTGGTTCGACAAGTTCAAGTACGATGATGCAGAAAGGAAATTCTACGAGCAGATGAACGGGCCTGTGACTGGCTCCTCGCGCCAGGTGAGGGCCGGGCGTGGGCGCTGGGAGGCTCTGCCCCAGGTGCTGGAGGTGGGTCTGTCGAGGGTCCGGCTGCTCCTGGGGTGCGGGGCCTGCTCCTGCCTCAGCACGAGGCAGCACGCGTCCGCTGTGTGTCTGTGGGCCGAGGCCCCGCGCGCACACCTCGCTGCCCGCTGAGCTTCCGTCCGCACGTCTCGTCCTCGCTCTCCACAGCAGGGACATAGGGTTCCTATTTTTTAAAAAAATTATAAAAATTTTTAATGAAAGAAAAGACTGGTTCTTTCTGCACTGTCTGCAGGAGAACGGCGCAAGCGTGATCCTCCGGGACATTGCGAGAGCCAGAGAGAACATCCAGAAATCCCTGGCCGGAGTGAGTACCGCGGCCGAGCTCCCAGGCTGGCGCTCCGCCGCCCTCATGCCGCAGCGCGACTCCCCAGTGCCGCTGGGCTCTGCCCTTGAAGCAAAGCCAGGCGAGACTGCTGTCCAGGCACGGTCCTGGCCCAGACCACAGCAGCGCTTCCTCTGCCTCCTTGCTGTGCTGCTCGCCTGCTTGCTCGCGCACAACTGGCTCTCCCTCCTCCCTCCCCCTCAGCCCTCCTCCTGCCTGCTCTGCTAAGGGAAGCCTGCTTCCCTACTGGGCCTTGACCTCCCCAGGGATCACAGGGATCACAGGGATCACAGGGAGTGGGAAGCCTGCTTCCCTACTGGGCCTTGACCTCCCCAGGGATCACAGGGATCACAGGGATCACAGGGAGTGGAGTTCAAATCACAGAATGAGCACCTTCTTGAGTTTGAGGCCCAGGAGGTTCCCTGCAGCCCACCTGCTTCCTGGTCCCAGAGGGGACCATGGCCACTCTGTCCCTGCCTGGCTGGGAGCTATGTCCCTAGGAGGCAGCAGACCTACTGGTCCACCTTCCTGGCCAGAGGGCCCGGGCCTCTTTCTCCCTCGAACCTCAGAGTGTCCGGCCCTGAAGGCCACGCGTCCGCATAGCTGTGCTCCTTGGGAGCCTCCAGGGGGCGTCATTCCGCCTTTTCCAGCTCCTAGAAGCTGCCCACTCCTTGGCCTGTGGCTCCTTGCCAGCAGTTCATGACCTGCTCCTGTCACATCTCCTCCCTGCCTTTCTCTCCTGTGGACCTGGGGGTGACGCTGGGCCCACCTGGGTCACCTCCACCTCCCTTACCTCATCACGTCTGCAAAGTCCCTTTTGCCATGTGAGCCACCTGCCTGCACAGCTGGTTCGGGTGCTGGCCACAGGCTGGGCAGCCCAGGCAGGTGTCCCCTGGACGTGGTGCCACCGCCAGCTGCCCAGCAGGCCCTGCATTGGGCGTGACCCCTACTTGCCTTCTACCTCCCCCGGGTGAGCCGGGCACACAGGCTCTGGTGGCATGGGGTCTTTGCACCAAGAGCGCCGCCGCCTCCTGCTCAGGGCCGGCTGTGGGGCAGCTGCTGGGTCCTGTCCTGGGGCAGCTGTGGTGTGCTGCTGGGGCTGAGGTCCCAAAGCACCACCCACCACAACGTAAGCGTCGTTGGATTTTCTCACAGTCTGAAGGCTGGAGTCCACCGTCAAGGTGTGGGCAGGGCTGGTTCCCTGCAAGGCCGCACTCTGGCCTGCGGATGGCCGTTTCTCCCCTTGTCTCTGCATCCTCTCGCCCGTGTGTCCTCTGAGGACGCCAGCTAGTGGCTAGGACCACCCTAACGACCTCTGTGACGGCTGCCCCTAGAGGCCCTGCCCCAGAGCTCCGGGTGTGAGCTCGTGCTGGGGTGGGGCGGACGCAGTCGGCGGGGCGAGGGCCTAGTCTTACGGAGAGGACTGGTGACGTGCGGGCTGGCCCAGTGACCTGCTGCCTTCCCACACTCACCTGCGGGGCAGCGGGGCTCCAGGCGCCAGCCTGCTGCCAGGACCCCGTTCACTTGCTCCCGAACTAACCCCTGGGAGAGGAGCCTGCGGAGCTGGGGTGGAGCGCTGGCTTCCATCCCTGTGGGACCCAGGCCATCGGAGGTCCCGGAGAGAATGGCATGGGGCTGTGGCTGGTGATGGCGGTCTGAAACTGTGTGGTGGCCCTGGGGAAAGGGCCAGGTGCACTGTGTTCCCAAGGCCCGTTCACTTGTGCGTGACTCGGGCGTGAGCTGTGGTGCCCTGTGGGTGAGCTCCCTGGGCAGCTCTGTGTGGGCCAGACGGGCCAGCGCCCCCTGCGCAGACTTAGTGAGCCTGGCGCCGTGCTGGCTGCGGGGCAGAGAGGGGGACTGTCCTGGGCTCGGGCAGGCTCCTTCCTGTCCCACGGGCCCCTTGGCTGCTCTCCCCTCCCATTTCCACTTCAAGGCCATGCTGCCCAGTCCTCCTGAGACCACAGGCCAGGCTGCCCCTGGGACTGTCAGTCCTGCTTTCCTCACACCGGGCAGTGGCAGTCATGGCTCTGAGCTGCTGCCCTGTCCCCCTGCTTCCTGCTTGGTCCTGCAGTCACCCTGGCCCCACAGGGCTGCCGCCTCCCCTCCTGGTGAGGCATGGCAGGGGACTACTGCCGCCCGGTGTCTCGGGCCTCCTGCCCAGCTCGGGGCTGTGCGGCTCAGTGGCTGTGGGGGCCTCGGAGCGGGGTGGGCGCCACGCCCTCACCGCTGCCTGCCTTGCAGAGCTCAGGCCCCGGAGCTTCCAGCGGGCCCAGCGGAGACCACAGTGAGCTCGTCACCCGGATCGCCAGCCTGGAAGTGGAGAACCAGAGTCTGCGGGGAGGTGAGGCGCTGGGCTCGGTGGGGAGGGGTGGGGCCCGGCTGCTGTGGTCTGACCAGCATCCCCCGCACCCCGCACCCCGCAGTGGTGCAGGACCTGCAGCAGGCCATCGCCAAGCTGGAGGGCCGTCTGAGCGTGCTGGAGAAGAGCTCACCGGCCCACCGGGCCACTGCCCCGCAGACCCAGGTGAGCGCCCACACCTGGCCCAGGGGCACGAGGGGGAGAGCCCGCCGGCCAGGAGCCCGCGCCTCACCCCTCCCCTCCGGCAGCACGTGTCGCCCATGCGCCAAGCAGAGCCGCCCAGCAGGAAGGCGGTGCCAGCCGCGGCCGAGGACGATGAGGACGACGACATTGACCTGTTCGGCAGCGACGAGGAGTCGGACAAGGAGGCCGTGCGGCTGCGGGAGGAGCGGCTGCGGCAGTACGCCGAGAAGAAGGCCAAGAAGCCGGCGCTGGTGGCCAAGTCCTCCATCCTCCTGGACGTGAAGCCCGTGAGTGCCCACTCAGCCGCCAGCCCGGGTCAGGATCGCCGGCTCAGGGAAATGTGGCGAGGGGGCGGGGGTAGAGGGTGCTGCTGTGCGGCCCCCGTGGTCTGTGGGCCCCTGACCCAGCCTCTCCTCCCTCCGTTCCCCAGTGGGATGACGAGACGGACATGGCTCAGCTGGAGGCATGCGTGCGCTCCGTCCAGCTGGACGGGCTGGTCTGGGGGGGCTCCAAGCTGGTGCCCGTGGGCTACGGCATCCGCAAGCTGCAGATCCAGTGCGTGGTGGAGGACGACAAGGTGGGCACCGACCTGCTGGAGGAGGAGATCACCAAGTTCGAGGAGCACGTGAGTAGGCAGGCTCGGGGGGCAGTCCGGGGGGCGGGGGCCTCTGGGAAACGGCCTCCCGTGACCATGCCCTCCCTTCTCCAGGTGCAGAGTGTCGACATTGCGGCTTTCAACAAGATCTGAGCCCCAGCCCGAGCCCTGGCGGCCCTGCCACCATTAAAGACTGCAATTCCCTGTCTGGCTCCTGTCTGGTCTGGGCCTGTGGGCGGGGCGGGGCGTTCAGTGGGCTGTCAGTCGTCCCCGGGGCCATGGCCATGCCCCCTTGGCCTCTGCACAGCCTCCCGGTGGCTGTGGCCTCACCCCGCCTGCCCTCTGCTCCGTCTTTGGGCCTGTGTTCACTCGCCCATCACGTGCCACGTCCTGTACAGGCTGTGGTCCAGGAAGAAGGCCGGCCCTTCTCTCATCCTGGGGCCCAGGAGGCACCCAGCTCTCCTCTCGCCCTCTGCCTCCTTGCTGCTCCTGGCTGAGCTGTCTCTGTGGGAGCAAAAGTGCCCACCTCAGCTGTCCAGGAGAGAGGCCCTAGGGGCTGGCCTGGCCCTCCTGTGACCAGGCACTTGCCCCAGGTCTGACCTGTGTGAGCCCTGCCTCCCATCCCTGGCCCTCATTCAGCCCTTGGAGGACACCTTGCCCTGCACACTGCCTGGCAGCTCCATTACTGGTGGACGGCCTGGGGCAAGTCCCATGCCACTGTCCTGTGGGGTCCTGCCTGTTGCCCCACCCCACCCCCTGCCCCATCTACCTGCGCGGGTGCCACTGGGTTTCCCAGGGCTGGCCCATCCTGCTGGTGAGCGCTGCTCTCCGTATCAGAAAGGGCTGGGCTGCAGCTACTCTGGTTGGGTCTGCCCCTTGGCCCTGAGGCTCCCTGTATTATAAGGCCCCTGTGGTGCCCGCTGGGGGTGGGCACCAGGCTGGCTGCTTCCTGAGCACAGGACTGGCCACACCTACGAGGAGCCAATTGGAGCACCTCCACCTGCCCCTCCCCAGGCCTGGGTGGCTCCAAGGAGGGGCGGGGACAGTCCAGCAGGGGGTGGGGTCACCACTGCCTTAGGCGCCCTCCCACCCGGCACAGAGCTGGGGGAGGCCGGAGGGGACCGCGCTCAGGGTGCTGAGGAGCTGGGCTCCGGGGACGGGGACACACGGCCCCCTTCAGCCCGCTCCGGCCCAGACACCCGCAGCCCCGCCCCGCCCCTGCTTTGCCAGGAAAGGCGGAGGCTTCCCGGGCGTCCTCGCCCTCCGGGAGCCGGTTCACTGGGGCCAAAGGCGTTGTGACGGGCGGGCCCGGCACCGCTATTGGGGGTGCGGGGTCACGTGGGCCGGCGGGGCGGGGAGTCCAGAGTCCGGCCGGGCGCGATGGCGGCAGAGCAGGACCCCGAGGGGCGCGCGGCGGCGCGGCCGCTGCTCACCGACCTGTACCAGGTCACCATGGCGCTGGGCTACTGGCGCGCCGGCCGGGCGCGCGACCCCGCCGAGTTCGAGCTCTTCTTCCGCCAGAGCCCGTTCGGCGGCGCCTTCGCCCTGGCCGCGGGGCTGCGCGACTGCGTGCGCTTCCTGCGCGCCTTCCACCTGCGCGACGCAGGTACGCGGCCCGCCCGCCGCCGCTCCCCGCAGGCCGCCCGCCCCGCGCTCCCCACGCGGCCCGCCCGCCGCCGCTCCCCGCAGGCCCGCCCCGCGCTCCCCACGCCGCCCGCCCGCCGCCAATCCCCGCAGGCCGCGTTCCCCGCGCGGCCCGCCCGCCGCCGCTCCCCGCAGGCCTCCCGCCCCGCGCTCCCCACGCGGCCCGCCCGCCGCCGCTCCCCGCAGGCCGCCCGCCCCGCGCTCCCCACGCGGCCCGCCCGCCGCCGCTCCCCGCAGGCCGCCCGCCCCGCGCTCCCCACGCGGCCCGCCCGCCGCCGCTCCCCGCAGGCCGCCCGCCCCGCGCTCCCCGCGCGGCCCGCCCGCCGCCGCTCCCCGCAGGCCGCCGCCCCGCGCTCCCCGCGCGGCCCGCCCGCCGCCGCTCCCCGCAGGCCCGCCCCGCGCTCCCCGCGCGGCCCGCCCGCCGCCGCTCCCCGCAGGCCCGCCCCGCGCTCCCCGCGCGGCCCGCCCGCCGCCGCTCCCCGCAGGCCGCCCGCCCCGCGCTCCCCGCGCGGCCCGCCCGCCGCCGCTCCCCGCAGGCCCGCCCCGCGCTCCCCGCGCGGCCCGCCCGCCGCCGCTCCCCGCAGGCCCGCCCCGCGCTCCCCGCGCGGCCCGCCCGCCGCCGCTCCCCGCAGGCCTCCCGCCCCGCGCTCCCCACACGCGCCCGCGTGGGGACCCCGGTGAGCCCTTCGCTGCGCCCCGATGAGCCCCACGGCCGAGGAGGCGGTGCCGCCCGGGGAGCCGCCTCGGCCGCGCCCTCCCAGCCCACGCGGCCTCTGTCGCCCCCAGACGTGCGATTCGTGGCCTCGGTGCTGCCCGCAGACACTGACGCCGCGTTCTTCGAGCACCTCCGGGCCCTTGACTGCTCGGGGGTGACGGTGCGGGCCCTGCCCGAGGGCTCCCTCGCCTTCCCCGGCGTGAGTGCGGGCTGCGCGGGCGGAGGGGGCCCAGGGAGGCGGGGCGGGCCCGCTGACACTCTCCCGCAGGTGCCGCTGCTGCAGGTGTCGGGGCCGCTGCTGGTGGTGCAGCTGCTGGAGACGCCGCTCCTCTGCCTGGTCAGCTACGCCAGGTGGGCCCCGCACCCCCACCCCCGGCGGGGTGGCCCGGAGGCCGGGCCTTTGGGGTGGACGTGGCATCGCTCGGCCTCCGGGGGGCCGGGTCGTGGGGCCGTCGTGAGCCTCACCCTGGTCCCCGCCCGCCCGCTCCCGCAGCCTCATTGCCACCAACGCGGCGCGGCTCCGCCTCATCGCCGGGCCTGAGAAGCGGCTGCTAGAAATGGGGCTGCGGCGTGCGCAGGGCCCGGACGGCGGCCTCACGGCCTCCACCTACAGCTACCTGGGGGGTGAGGCCGGGAAGGGAGGGGAGGGGGGCGGTGGAGGACCCCCGCCTGAGGCCGCCTCTGAAGCCCCCAACGCTGCCCGCTGCCGCCAGGCTTTGACGGCAGCAGCAACATGCTGGCGGGGCAGCTGCGGGGCGTGCCGGTGGTGGGCACCCTGGCGCATTCCTTCGTCACCTCCTTTTCTGGCTCTGAGGTGCCTCCGGACCCGGTCAGTACCCTTCTCTCCCCCCGAGCTCCGAGGGCAGCCCCCAAGGCCAGGCCTGCGGGAGGGGGGTCCAGTCCGGGCCCCGGAGCCGCCTGGGCAGATAGCCGGTGTGACCCCGGGAGGGTGGCAGGCAGGCGGCATCGCCCGGGGTGAGCTCTGAGCCCCCACCCTCCGCCGATCCCTCTCCCCAGATGCTGGCGCCGGCTGCTGGCCTGGGCCCCAGCGTGAACCTGGCCACCCGTGTGCAGGCGTGGCTGGAGCGCGTGTGCGCCCACCTGGGGCTGGGGGTGCAGGACCCGCACCCCGGGGAGCGGGCGGCCTTTGTGGCCTACGCCCTGGCCTTCCCCCGGGCCTTCCAAGGCCTGCTGGACACCTACAGCGTGAGGAGGTGAGCCGGGCGCCCGCCCACACACACAGGGGGGCTGGCGGAGAAACAGCAGCATCCTGACCCCTTGTCCGGCCAGGAGCGGGCTGCCCAACTTCCTGGCGGTGGCCCTGGCCCTGGGGGAGCTGGGCTACCGGGCCGTGGGCGTGCGGCTGGACAGCGGGGACCTGCTGCGGCAGGCCCAGGAGGCCCGGGCGCTCTTCCGGTCCGCGGCGGCCCAGTGAGTCCAGGGGCCCGTCTGCCGAGAGTGCGGTGTAGGGGAGGGGCAAGGAGAGGGAGGGACCCTGCCCCCTGCCCCTGCCCCCGCCCCCGCCCCCGCCCCTGCCCCTGCCTTTCCCACAGTGAGGACATCTGGTCTGGGCCTCCCTGCATGGAGACAGGGCTCCGCGTGGTCACGGCGGCCCGTGAGGCTGAGGCATATCCTCCCGTGGGAGGGGCGTGGCCAGGGAGAGGAGTATGGCCCGGGCAGGAGGGATGTGACCAGGGAGGGCGTGGCCGGGGAGGGCGTGGTCCTGAGATGGGCGTGGTTATGGAGGGAGGGCGGGGCCGGGGGAGGGAGTCCCGGTGAATCAGGAACTTCTGAGCCCCGTCCCAGGTTCCAGGCACCCTGGCTGGAGTCAGTGTCCATCGCTGTCAGCAACAACATTGATGAGAAGGAGCTGGCGCGGCTGGCCCAGCAGGTGGGGCGGGTGGCCCAGCAGGTGGGGCGGGTGGCCCAGCAGGAGGGGCGGGTGGCCTAGCAGGAGGGGCGGGTGGGCCTGCAGGAGGGCCTGGGCCTGCGGAGGGGCTGAGCCCACAGCCCATCCTCTTCCCCCTTCCAGGGCAGCGAAGTGGACGTCATCGGCATTGGCACCAGCGTGGTCACCTGCCCCCGCCAGCCCTCCCTGGGCTGCGTCTACAAGGCAGAGCCGGGACGGGGCGCTGGGGGCGGGCGTGGGCGTCCTGGGGTGGGGAGGGGGCCCGGCTCTCAGCACCCTGTCCCTGCAGCTGGTGTCCGTGGGAGGCCAGCCTCGCATGAAGCTGACCGAGGACCCCGAGAAGCAGACCCTGCCTGGCAGCAAGGCCGCCTTCCGGCTCCTGGGCCCCGATGGTGAGGCCTCCACCTCTGGGTCCCCTCCACGCCCAGGACCCCCCATGATTCCTGGTGCCCCCCCCAACCCCTTTCAGGGTCTCCGCTGCTGGACCTGCTGCAGTTGGCGGAGGAGCCGGCGCCCCAGGCCGGCCAGGAGCTGAGGGTCTGGCCCCGAGGGGCCCAGGAGGCCTGCACCGTGAGGCCGGCGCACGTGGAGCCACTGCTGCGGCTCTGGGTCCAGCAGGGCCAGGTGACTCCGCCGCCGCCGCCGCTTAGTCTGCACCTGCGGCCCACACCCAGCGCTGACCCTGACCCTGACCCCAGCCCCTTCTCTCCCCTCAGCTGTGCGAGCCCCTCCCGCCTCTGGCCGAATCCCGAGCCCTCGCCCAGCGCTCCCTGAGCCGGCTCAGCCCCGCCCACCGGCGGCTGGAGCTGCCCGCCGGGTACCAGGTGGGTGGAGCGCCAGCCCCGGCTCCCGGCGCGCCTCCGCCCCACGGCCGCCAGCGCTCCTCTCCCCCTGCAGGTGGCGCTGTCGGAGCAGCTGCGGGCGCTGGTGCAGAGGCTGAGCGCCGGCGCCTTCCCGTGAGCCCCGCGGAGCTGCCGAATCAACACGAGTCACTCTGTCCCCACAACGTGTCCCGTGTCATTTCTTTTCTCTGGGCTCAGAGGGTGCATCAGAGGAGCGGTCATGCCCCCAGGAAGGCCTGCTGAGGCCGGAGCTAGGCCTCCAGAGCTGGGCCCTGGGCGCCGAATGAGGCTGCACAGGGCAGGGCGCAGGGGGCTGGGGGAGTTCCTGGGGGGCTTGGTGCCCCCCCGGGAGCTGGGGGGCTTCTGGGGGGCTCTGGTGCCCCCCCCCGGGAGCTGGGGGTTCCTGGGGGCTCTGGTGCCCCCCCGGGAGCTGGGGGTTCCTGGGGGGCTTGGTGCCCCCCCGGGAGCTGGGGGGTTCCTGGGGTCTTGGTGCCCCCCCAGGAGCTGGGGGGTTCCTGGGGGCTCTGGTGCCCCCCCCAGGAGCTGGGGGTTCCTGGGGGCTCTGGTGCCCCCCCGGGAGCTGGGGGTTCCTGGGGGCTCTGGTGCCCCCGCCCAGAGTTGCTGTGGAGGCCTTACCTGCTGGAGGCTCAGCAGCAGGGGCCAGGGGGTGGGGATGAGCTGCCAGGCTTCCTGCATCAAAGGGTGGCCTCGGGCTCCCACACGTCTGGGGCCCCGCCTCCGGCTCTGGGTCAGCGGACCCACGCTTCCCACGCCAAGGAGAAGCCCAGCGCCTCCACCACGGCTGCGCCAGCCCCCACCACTCTGCCCGGGCGCCCTCTGCCCGGGCTCTGGCGGCCTGCCTCTGCGGGCCAGTGTCGGTCCTGCTGGCTTTGCAGCTTGGACTCCAAAGAACTGCTCAGGCCCGGCTGGCGAGACGCAGGGGCTGGTCGTCCTCCTGTGACCCAGGAGGTGGTGGTTCTGTTCCCGGTCGGGGCACAGGCCTGGGTTTCAGGCTCCATCCCTAGTGGGGCGTGCAGGAGGCAGCCAGTCAATGTTTCTCCCTCTCCCTCTGGAATCAATAAAAGGATAAGAAAAACACAAAGGGCCAAAACCAGTGTGGCTCAGTGGTAGAGCGTCGGTCTGCGGACTGAAAAGTCCCGGGTTTGATTCTGGTCAAGGGCATGTACCTTAGTTGTGGGCACATCCCCAGTGGGGAGTGTGCAGGAGGCAGCTGATCGATATTTCTAACTCTATTCCTCTCCCTTCGTCTCTGTAAAACATCAAAATATACATTTTTTTAATTTAAAAGAAAAACACACACAAAGGAACTGCTCAGGAGTGGGTCTAGCCTGCAGGGCACAGGGAGGCCCAGGCCTTGCCAGCCTGGGCAGCAGCAGGGGGCACGGGCGGGTCGGGCGTGGGGAGTGCTGCCACTGCCAGGTATTCGGCCCAACCAGCTCCTCCGGCTCCGGCTCGTTGGGCAGTGCCCGCCCTGTCGCTGGGCTGAAGTGCCAGGGAGAGATGGAGACACAA
Source organism: Nyctalus aviator (assembly GCA_036971965.1). Taxonomy (NCBI): domain Eukaryota; kingdom Metazoa; phylum Chordata; class Mammalia; order Chiroptera; family Vespertilionidae; genus Nyctalus; species Nyctalus aviator. The sequence goes on along the minus strand of CM072935.1, from coordinate 48,067,735 downwards.
ACAGCTGAACCAGGTCCCCGCAGGTCACCACTGCCCAGGACCCTGAGGTCCAGCCCTGGGGGAGGGGCACCTCAGTGTCCACGGCCCTGAGGGTCACCTGCCAGGCGGGGGAGCCTGCCTCCCTCCCTCTGCCCAGGGCCGTGCCCAGCTCCGAGGCAGAGGCCGCTGTCCGCCCCCCTGACCCAGGATGTCCAGCTGGGTCAGAATGCAGTGATTCAGCCTGGACCCGACTCCGCCCGGGGCTGGGCCCCCGCGGGGCTGTCCACACCTGCCGGTCCCCTGCCCCTCGGGCTTGAGGTCAGGGCCAAGGGTCCTTCTTGCCCTCCCCTCACAGAGGGACCACCTCCTGGGAACCTGGGCCCTCCCCGGGCCCTGGGGTCAGAGCCAGACCCACCTGCAGGCTTTAGGCCACTCGCCGGCGGCCGGGCCACTGGGTCTGTCCTGGGCGCCGCGCCCGGGGACTCCCGTGTGGCTCCCCAACCCCCCACATACTTGGAGCGAAGGCTCACACGCCACGCCCCCGGCCCGCCCGCCCGCCCGGCTGCTTCTAGGTCAGGCTCCGGCACGACTTCCTGGGAGCACCTGTGGCGGGTGCTGTGCGGGGCCTGCTGAGGGCTGCGGCAGCCATGGCCCGGGGGGTGTGGGGCCGGGCCCGGGCCCGGGGCGGCCCTGTGGGGGCCCTCACCCTGACCGCTCTGGCTGAAGGGATCCAGGCCCACCAGGGGCAGCCCGCCAGACCCCCTCCCAAGGGCCCTGAGCCCCAGCCCGAGCTCGAGCCTGAGGCGCAGCCTGGAAGTGCAGCCGCAGCCTCCCCCACGGCTGCCCCGGAGCCCGGCTCCCCTCCCCAGGGGCAGGAGCCGGCCGCTGAGGGGCCCCGGCAGGTGAGTGGGAGGGAAGGAAAGCTGGGGGGCAGATATCTGAAAAGGGGGGCAGCTGGGGGCAGGCATGGGGGCTGCCCTGTCCGGGGGACAAGGGGGCAGGGACTTCATGAGGTCGGGGTGGGATGGGGAGGGGAGGGGGCCGGGAGGAGGGCTGGGAGGACTTCACACACACCCCCCCGCCCGCCCAGTCCCCCCCGAGCGCCTGGGCGCAGGGGGCCCTCGCTGACCTGGCGCTGTACATGGCGGCCTGCCTGGAGGAGGCGGGCCTCTCGGGCACACAGGCCACGGCGCTCACTCTGTCCTCAGCCCTGGAAGCCCGGGGGCAGCGACTGGAGGACCAGGTGAGCCCCCAACCCGTCCTGCCCCCCGGCTCCCGCCTCGTCCCTCCGGGGGTGGTGGAGTGGGCAGAGTGGACGTCCGGGGTCACGAGGCCCGGTCACTGACACCCCCCCCCCCCCCCGCCAGGTGCAGGCCCTGGTGCTCGGGCTGCTGGCGCAGGTGCCCAGCCTGGCCGAGGGGAGGCCCCGGCGCGCAGCCCTGCGGGTGCTGAGCTCGCTGGCCCTGGAGCACTCCCGCGACGTGGTGGGAGCGCTGCTGCCCTGCTCTCTGCCCCCCGACCGGTAACCCCCGCCTGCCCCGCCCCCCAGGCTGCAGCCCCAGTCCCCTCCCCACGCGGCTTCCCCCCCTGCCCACTCCCGGTGGAGTCTGGCCCCCGTGGGCGGCTGTGGGGGGCAGAACCTCCTACCCACCCCACTCCGCCTCCTCTATCCGTGCCCCCCCCTCGGGCCTGGGCACTGGGCAGGGCTTGGGTCTGGCCTTCCCCCTGGTGGGCCCTGGGCCCTGGGGGCGGGGGTGCTGCGAGGCAGTCGGCGGGCTGAGTGCCGACTGTGCCCACCGCCCTGGCCCTCTGGTCTAAGCGGCTCCAGAAGCTAACTGGTCACAGCTCTCCACGGGACTGTGTTGGTCTTTCTAAAAATCCTCACGTGAGGGTGTTTTCAGATGAGAGAGGGCGGGAGAGAAACATCACTGTGAAGGGGAAGCATCATCGCCTGGTTGGTTGCCTTCCACCTGTACCCCAGCCGGGACAGGCGTGTACCCTGACCCGGGATCGAACCCTCAGCCTTTCCCTGGTCACAGCATGGGGGATGCTCTGTGCCTGTCCACGGCCCAGGAGCCTCTGCCGCTGCTCCCCCCCCCCCCCGCCCGGCGCAGCACGGATGCCACTGAGCTTGTTCCTCTGGAATTGGGGTGCACTTGGGGCGGTGGTTTATCGGCTCCTCCCCTACTGGCCTCTCAGGGGCCACCCCAGGCTGACCTGGTGACCCCGCGGGGACCCCGCCTCACCACCCCCGTGCCCGCAGGGCGGCGGCCGAGCTGTGGCGCAGCCTGAGCCGGAACCAGCGCGTGAACGGGCAGGTGCTGGTGCAGCTGCTGTGGGCGCTGAAGGGCACGGCGGGACCCCAGCGGGAGGCACTGGCAGTAGGTGACTCCAGCCGGCAGGGGGCGGGGGCTGAGGGGCACACATATCTGTAAGGAGCCTGGGCGCCCGCGGCCGGGTCCCCTCCTCCTGCCCGCAGGGCCCGGGCCGGGCTGAGCGGGCGGCCTCTTCCACAGGCCACGCGCGCCCTCGGGGAGATGCTGTCCGTGTCCGGCTGCGTGGGCGCCACGCGGGGCTTCTACTCGCACCTGCTCCTGGCGCTGGTCACTCAGCTGCACGAGCTGGCCCGGGGCCCAGGCTCCCCCGGCGCCCACAAGGGGTGGGCCGCCTGTGACCGGGGACCACCGCACGGCCACTCCAGGTGCGGGCGCGGGGGACGGGAGGGCTGGCCGCGCCCTCTGCCCGCCAGCCGCCCGCCCTCACCGCCCTGTCCCCGGCCTCCAGCTGCGCCGTGGAGGCCTTGAAGGCCCTGCTCACCGGGGACGGCGGCCGCATGGTGGTCACCTGCATGGAGCAGGCGGGAGGCTGGAGGCGGCTGGCGGGAGCCCACACCCACCTGGAGGGAGTCCTGCTGCTGGCCAGGTGCGGGGCGGGGCGGGGCGGGGGGAGGCGGGCGGGCGGGGAGCTGCTCCGGAGCGAGGACAGTAGAGGGAGAGACCCGTTACCTCCCGCCAGCGCCATGGTGGCCCACGCGGACCACCACCTGCGGGGCCTCTTCGCCGACCTGCTGCCCCGGCTGCGCAGCGCCGATGACACCCAGCGCCTCACGGCCATGGCCTTCTTCACCGGGGTGAGCCCGCGTCTAGGGGGCGGGGGGGACGTGGCCTTGGTCGCCGGCACCGGCCCGCCAGCCGCTGACCCCGCGCCCCCGCCCAGCTGCTGCAGAGCGGGCCCACCACGCGGCTCCTGCGGGAGGAGGCCATCCTGGAGCGGCTGCGCGCCTGGCAGCGCGACCCCGAGCCCACGGTGCGCTGGCTGGGCCTGCTGGGCCTCGGCCACCTGGCGCTGAACCGCGGGAAGGTGAGGCCCGGAGGGGCGGGCGGGCGGGGCCTGCGGCTGCGAGCTCCGCCCACGACCCGCCTCCGCAGGTGCGGCACCGGCGGGCGCTGCTCCCCGCGCTGCTGGGCGCCCTGGGCGAGGGCGACGCGCGACTGGTGGGCGCCGCGCTGGGCGCGCTGCGGAGGGTCCTGCAGCAGCCGCGGGCGCCCGTGCGGCGCCTGAGCACCGAGCTGGGCTCGCGCCTCCCGCCGCTGCTGGACGACGTGAGCGCCACCCGGACCCCGGCCCCGCTGCCCGGCCCCGCCCCCAGGCCCCTCCTCCCCGGGCCCGCCCCCGGACCCCTCCCCTCCCCGGACCCGCCCCCGGGCCCCTCCCTCCCCGGCCCCGCCCCGCCCCCAGGCCCCTCCTCCCCAGGCCCGCCCCCGGCCCCCTCCCCTCCCCGGACCCGCCCCCGGGCCCCTCCCTCCCCGGCCCCGCCCCCAGGCCCCTCCTCCCCGGGCCCGCCCCCGGCCCCCTCCCCTCCCCGGCCCCGCCCCCGGGCCCCTCCCTCCCCGGCCCCGCCCCCAGGCCCCTCCTCCCCGGGCCCGCCCCCGGCCCCCTCCCCTCCCTGGACCCGCCCCCGGGCCCCTCCCTCCCCGGCCCCGCCGCCCGGCCCCGCCCCCAGGCCCCTCCCCTCCCTGGACCCGCCCCCGGCCCCCTCCCCTCCCCCGACCCGCTCGCCCCCGCCCCCTCCAGGCCCCTCCCTCCAGGGTCCCGCCCCTCCTGGGCCCCGCCCCGCCCCCGGGCCCCGCTCGCCCCAGGCTCCCCCCACCCCCCACCCCAACACGGCCCCGCCCTCGGGCTCCAGGCCCCCGGACCTCGCCCCAGAGCCGCTCCGGAGACCCCCCTGCCCCGCCCCGCGCTGACAGCGCCTCCCTCGCAGGCCAGGGACTCGGTCCGCGCCGCGGCGGTCGGGCTCCTGGGGACGCTGGTGCGGCGGGGCCGGGGCGGGCTCCGCGTGGGGCTGCGAGGGCCGCTGCGGAAGCTGGTGCTCAGGAGCCTGGTGCCCCTGCTGCTGCGCCTGCACGACCCCAGCCTGGATGCTGCCGAGGTCAGTCCCCCGCAGACTGGCCCGGCTGCCGCCCCTCCCAGCCCCTCCCAGCCCCACCCAGTCCCACCCTCCTACCTCTCCCAGCCCCGCCCTACTGCCCCTCCCAGCCCCGCCCTACTGCCCCTCCCAGCCCCGCCCTACTGCCCCAGAGGGGGACTTCCTCACGGGCCTGGGCGCAGGCCTCCTGGGCTCCCGGTTTCCTGGGGCTCCTGCCCTGGACTTGTCCAGCCCTGGCACTGGCCACGCCCAGTGGCCTCTGCCGCCTTTCGGACCCTCCCCGCCCTCCCCGTCCCAGAGCTCCGAGTGGACGCTGGTGCGCTGTGACGGCGCCCTGCGCTGGGGGCTGCTGGAGGAGGTGGTCACTGTGGCCCACTACGACAGCCCCGAGGCCCTGAGCCGCATCTGCCGCCGCCTGGTAGGTGGGGGCGTGGCCCACTCACCCCGGAACGGAGTCTCCGCCCTCCCGCCGGGTGGCGGCAGGTCGAAGCCCTCCGGCAGAGCTGGCCCTCCGGCCACGAGCCCTCTGTCCCCAGGTGCGGTGGTACCCGGGCCACCTGCCCGGCTTCCTGAGCCAGACCCAGGGCTACCTGAGGAGCCCGCAGGCGCCCCTGCGCCGGGCCGCGGCCGTGCTCCTGGGTGAGCACCGGGGCCCACGGTCCCTGCGGCGGAGGGAGGGCGGCGGGCGCGGGGCGGCACTCACGGTTTGCCTTCCCCAGGCCTCCTGGTCCACCACAGCAGCCCCCGCCGCTTCAGCCAGGACCTGCTGGACTCCCTGTTCCGCGGTGGGTCCCCGCGCAGGGCGTGCGTCCCGGAGCGGTGGAGGTGCTGGGCGGAGGGGGTGCCGGCGCCAGGGTCCTGGGCGCGTGTGGCCCGGAGAGCCCCCGCCCCGCCTGAACCCCTGTCCCCCCCCCCCGCCCCCGCAGACCTGGGGCAGCTGCAGAGCGACCCCGAGCCGGCCGTGCTCGCCGCGGCGCAAGTGTCCTGCCAGCAGGTGGCGCTGCTGGCCCGCGCGCAGGGCCGAGGGCAGGGCCCGCGCTTCCCCCGCCTCCGCCTCCGCCTCCGCCGGCGCCGCGCCCGCCCTGCCCGGCCCCCGCCCGTCTACCCCGACAGCCCCTTCCAGCGCCGCAGCCGCGCGGGCCGCTGGGGCTGCTCCCCACCCGGCTGAGCCGGCCCCAGGCCCGCCGTCCTCCGGAGCGTCTGGGCATCTCTGTGGGCAGCCTGGGCCTGGGCCTGGACGCGGGTGTCACCCCCACCCCCAAACCCACCCCAGCCCCTGCAAGGCCTGCTGCACCCGGACTCCTCGGAGGAGCTCCCCCCTTTACCCCTCCCCATGGCCACACGCCTGAGAGGGAATCAGCGCCATTCACCCTCAGCCCTTGCACCTGGGGCCACCTGTCCCTCGGGCCGGTGCTCTCGCAGCCCCGGGCCCAGACCGCCCCTGGCCGCCGCCCTGGGCTCTGCCGCGAGGCTGCCTCTTCCTGGGCCTCCCCGGGCCTCCCCTCCCTGCCTGCGGGCCCAGTCCCCGCCCAGGTCACAGCGTCAGACCCCGCCGAGCCTCCTCCGGAGGACGCCACGGACATCCCAGGCAGGGTGCTGCCCCTGTGGGCTCCCGTGGGGCGCTGGCCTCTGCACCCGGACCAGACTGAGCCGGCTGGCTGGCACCCAGCGCCCTGCAAGGGCTGAATGAGGGAAGCAGGGCGGATGGGCAGGGAGGACGCTCCTCTGGCTCTGGGCGGAGCAGGTCCCTCCATCCAGATTGCCCCCCAAAGCCCCTGCCCTGAGCTGAGCTGCTGCCTCGCGGGCGTGCGACCCACACAGCCTGGCGTCCGGGAGGCTGGCGTCCGGCCCACCCCATGGAAGGCCTCTGAAGTAAACACGTGTCATCAAAGGGGTCCTGTCCGGTCCCCTCTGTCTAAGGCCGGGGTCTGGGCCAGGCGGAGATGGGCTCAGGCGGGGGTGAGGGGTAGATAAAGCCGCGTGTGGGCAGGAGGACGGCCGGGGGCTTGGGGGCTTTTCCCCGGACCTCAGGCAGCGTCCCAGGCCCAGATTCCAGGTTTGCAGCGCTCACCCACTGCTCTCCACCCTTACTGTTCTCCTCTCTCACCCACCGCTCCCCTCACCCTCTGCTCCCCTCACCCACTGCTCTCCTCACTCACCCTCTGCTCCCCTCACCCACTGCTCTCCTCACTCACCCTCTGCTCTCCTCACTCACTGCTCCAAGGCCTGGGCTCAGCCCCGCCCTGGCTTTTGCCTTTCAGGTCGCCCACGAGGTTCCCAGAGGGGCCCCTGGTCCTGGAGGGACAAATGGGCAGGAGAGGCCTCGAGCCTCTTCTCGGTGTGGGTCCATTTCTAGGGGCTCCTGTCCCGGGCTTGGCCTGTTGGGGGCGCTGTCTTCTGTTCTCATGTTGGTGCCCCTGTTGGGTTGGACCCCGGGATTGTGTGGGGTTCATGTCCCAGCGGAACCCAGGGACCCCTCGCGGGCGGGGGGGGGGGGGAGGGGGTCCTGAAGCCTCAGCAGCGGAGTGCAGGCCGGCGAGGGGAGGAGGGTGCGCCCCTCGGAGGGCAAACGCCCGGCCGACCAGCTGCCATCTGTCCTCACGGCCACTCCTCCACACACTGGCCCAGCGTCTGGGCCCTGTGACCTCAGCAGGTGTCCCTGGGCGAGGCGGGCGGCTCTGGCAGCCCCAGGAGCGTAAGGTCTGTGCACTGCTCACCACACGCACGCACCCCAGCCCCCTTTGGGGCCCCTCGGGCTGAGGATGGGCCCTCTGCCCGCAGTGGTGTGTCCTCAGGTCCCTGAGGCCGGGGGAGAACTGCCCCCCACCACCCCCATCTTCTCGGCCCGCACGCTGGGAGGGGCCAGGGCAGCCCGGGCAGGCCCTTCTCAGCCCCACGGCCACCGGAGTGAGGCCTGGGGAGACACCTGCTCTGGCCCCATCTCTCTCCTGTGTGAGCAGGTCCCCACCCCTGCCCTCTCTGGGGTCTGAGCCCCTCAGAAACTCGTGACCACCTTCCCTTTGCGAGTCACATTTATTGACTCTCCCCAGCCCCCCAGCCCCCAGTCCCGTGGGGAGCGGCCTCGCTGGGCTGGGCTCCATCTTCCGGGGCGGAGCCGGGGCAGCCAGCGGCTAGCAGAGCTGGCTGAGCTTCAGCAGCAGGGCCAGGCAGGCGTAGAGCGCACACGCGGGGCCCTGGGCCTCGGGCCTCCAGCTCGCCTGGGGGGCGTCCGCCCGCAGCTCTAGGCCGCACTCCTCCAGCAGGGCCCAGGTGGGCACCTCCGGGCCCCAGCTGCTGCCCACGAGCTCCGGGGGCAGGGCCAGGGCCATGGGCTCCTGCCACGGGGTGGTCTGCTTCAAAAGGCTCTCCACCTGCCGGGACAGGGTGCGAGGGGGTCCCTGGAGGCCCAGGCATCCCCCCTCCCAGAGGTACCCAGGTCCCACCCTAGCCCAGCCCCCCCCCCCCCGCCCCCCGGCATCTGGGCCTCTCACCAGCCGGAAGGGCTGTGACAGGGCCTCGGTCTCCAGCGCCTCGGCCAGCAGCACGTGCTGGGGTTCGCTCAGCACTGCGGAGAGACGGGGTGAGGGGCGCCGGGAGGCCCGCTGGGCAGCCCGCACCCCTGCCAGCGGCCCGCCCGGGCCCTCACCAGCCAGGGCTCCCAGCAGGTAGGCGACGGGCCTGGCCAGGTCCTCCACCAGCTCCCCGGAGCCGAGCACCAGGCACTCGAGGATGCTGCCGAAGGGACCCTGCAGGGTGTCCACCTGCCCGCAGCGCAGGCCCTGCTCCAGCTGCGGGCACAGGGGGCGGGTGAGCCTGCCGGCCGGGGCGGCCCCCGGCCCCCAGCCCGCACCCCAGGGGCTGCTCACCGCCTCCTCCAGGCCTTCCAGGGCCTGCTCGTCCCGCAGCACCTGACTCAGGGCGCCCAGCAGCTGCTGGCACAGCGGCTTGGCCATGCTCTCCAGGTCCTGGGCCCAGGCCCGCACCTCCGCCTGCAGGCCCGGGAAGTCCTCCGAGGGCGCCTGCCGGGCCTCCTCCAGCCCGTCTGTGGGGACAGGGCTGGGCTGCCTGGGCGCCACGGGGCCCGGAGCCCGCTCCGCACGGGGAGACCCCAGAGGAAGAAGGGAGCCCACCAGGTGCCCCAGGGCTGGTCAGGGAGGCACTGACCTGATAAGAGCTTGAGGCGCTTAGCGATGGACCTCAAGGAGAAGCCGGGGGACGGCTCCTGGGGCTGGCCGTCTGCTCGGCCGGGGAGAGCTGGTCAGCACAGGGAGCGGCCCGAGCCCACCCCACCCCTCTCCCCCAACACTGGAGCCAGGGCAGGGGGACGTGTATGTGTGTGTGTCTGAGTGTGTGTGTGTGTGTGTGTGAGTGTGTGTATGTGTGAGTGTGTACATGCCCCCTCAGCGTGTATGTGTGTGAGTGTGAGTGTGTGTGTGTGTGTGAGTGTGTGAGTGTGAGTGTGTACATGCCCCCTCAGCGTGTGTGAGTGTGAGTGTGTGTGTGTGAGTGTGTGTGAGTGTGTGTGAGTGTGTACATGCCCCCTCAGCAGGCTCCGGCTGCCCCATGCTATGCAGGGCAGGAGGTGCACCAGCAGCCAGGAGCCTGTCCTATGCCCAGGTCGGGCCGGGGGTCCTTAAAAGGCCTCACCTTTTAAGGACGGCTGGAAGGTCCTCCTCTTCTTGTCAGGCTGGAAGAGGATGTCTGGCGGCCGGAGGGAGCAGAGGTGGGGGCAGGTTGGTCGAGGCTCTGGCCTTCCCTTCACCCCCTGGGGCTCCCCTCACAGTCCCTCAGTGCGCCCCAACCTCCCACACACCCGCCCAGAGACCCGCCCGGGGATCCGCCCCCCCAGACGCCTGCACCCCGCAGCCGGCGCGGCTCTTCCCGGGCCTCCCGCGTCTTCGCCGCCGCGTCTGGGCGCAGAAGTCGCCCCAAGCCCAGCTCACCCCATTTCGACCCGTCGATAACCAGCTGGGCCACCTGGAAGGCAAGGATGCTGCCCTTGGGGATGGTGACCGTCCTCTTCCGGCTCAGGTGGCCCTGGCCCTGGCCCTGGGGGCGGAGCTGGGCTGAGCGCCGGGGAGGTGGGGGGCGGACCCACCTGGACCAGGGCCCGGCCCTCCCGGCCCTCCCCCACCCCGGCACGGGCCGCGCCCACACCTGGAAGCACGTGGCTCCGGGCACCGAAAACCTGCCCGAGCCCTCCTGCCTGCGGGTCCGAGTGACCTCCACCTCCTTCTGCGTCTGCAGCACCTCGGTCACCACGAACAGGTCCTCCCCGCGGCTGCGCAGCTGCTGCAGGACCTTGTGCTCCGGCTGCCGAAGGCGCCTGCGCGAGGGGTGGGCGGGGGGTTAGGGTGCGCCCGCTCCGCTCCCGCCGGGACCGCCTGCCTCCCCACCCGCAGCCTCCCTGTCTCCCGGCGGGATACCAGGTCCCGGTGGCTGAACTCCCCTTCCTGGGTGCTCCCACCAGTTTGTGGGGGGTGTGAAGGTGCGGGAGGAGGGACATGGGGACACCCCTCCCCTGGCAGCTCATGGGCTGCTCTCTCCCCCCACCCCCTGAGTTCACATTCCAGTCTCCACTTTGAGGTAACAGCCTCCCGGTGTGGCCCCGAATCCGCTCCCCGCAGCAGCCCTGCCTCCTCTCAGTGGCCCCGTGACCTCTGCCGTCCCAGCAGCCCCTGCCTCCCCCCCCCCCCCCGTGACCCCAGGCTACGTGGGCTCGCCAGGGCCCGCCCCAGGTCTGCGGCTCACCTCTCCTGGAGCATGTCTGCCCAGACGTTGGGGTTCACTTGCAGCCCGCACACGTTCATGGAGGCGCTGGAGCTGCCGGACATGGCGGCCCCGCCCGAGAACCCGCCCTGCCCCGGGCCCGCCGTCAGCTCCACGTGGCCCTGCAGCTGCCCGTCCACCGCGTCTTGGAATTGGAAGCAGCCAATGCGCTGGGTGTCTGGAAGGAGACCGAGCTGAGGCCCTCTGCCCGCCTGCCACCTGCCCGGGACCTTTCTAACGGAGCCGCCTTCTGGGGACGCAGAGCCCGAGGCCCAGGCAGGCAGGGGGCGGGGGGGGGTATCCGCCATGGGTACCTGGCTCGGGGTCACCGGGCTCCAGGATGTCCCTGAGGGACAGGTTGATGCCCCTGTAGTGGGACCTCCAGAACCAGGAGCTGGGCGGCCTCCGGCCCAGCAGGCAGTAGGGCTGGAAGCTGGTGGAGCTCCGCAGGCTGTCCACGGGGACCAGCTCCCGGCCCTGGTCCAGCTCCTGCACCACGCTCTTCACCACCTGCTCGAAGGCGGACGCCATGCTCCCGGGGGCGGAGGCCCTCGGCTCGGGGCTGGGCGAGGGGAGAGGGGGCAGTGGGCACTCGTATGCCTCCAAGGACCGAAGCCGCCCGCACGGTCAGTCCTGCGCGTGCTGACGGGCAGGACCCGGCACCAGCCCATCCGTCCCTCCCAGGAGCCGGGGGCCCCTCCGGGGACCGTTTCCCACATCCCTCAGCGGGACGCCGGAAAGCCCTGGACGGGCAGTGACGGGCGGTCAGCTTCGGGCCACACCGCCGGCCGCCACCACCGATCCGCCCAGAGAGGCTTAGGGCCACCCCGGAGGGCGGGCAGGGCGATGCTCTGTCTGCTGTAGCCACGGTCTCCCTGGCTGGGGTGTCCAAAGGGTGGGGCGTGGGGAGGGGAGAGGGAGAAACAGAGTCTCTGCCTCTGAGATGCGGCTCAGGGGCCAGCAATCCGGCTCCTCTGTGTCCAGAGCCTCACAAGCCCCTGGTGGAAGGCTGAGGCCTCAGGGCTCAGAGACCACGGCAGACCTGGCCAGGCAAGGGCCCTGCAGGACCCCCACCCCCGCGCTCTGGCTGGTGAGGGGCCACTCCCCTAACCCTAACCCTAACCCTAACCTGGGCCAGGCAAGGGCCCTCCAGGACCCCCACCCCCGCGCTCTGGCTGGTGAGGGGCCACTCCCCTAACCCTAACCCTAACCCTAACCCTAACCCTAACCCTGGCTTCCCCAGGTGGGCCTGGGATTGGGGGTATTCCTCCCTCCGAGAGGGCTGGGGCCAGGCATCCACGACCCAGTGAGAGCAAGCAGGGCCTGGGGGCGCCAGGGGGCGCAGCTCACCGTGACCTTGACCTTGGCGCCTAGGTTCCCGGCCCAGGAGGCCTAGTCGCGGGGGCCGGGGTGGCGGGGGCCGCGCTCTGGGACCGCCAAAGCGGAGCGCTCCGCCGGCCGCGGCGGCCGCGGGGCTCGGGACCCAAAAGTGAAACTTGTAGCCGCGCTGGGACCGCCCAGCGCGGCCGGAAATGACCGGGGCCTCGCCCCGCGCCCGCCGGCTGAGCTTCCCGGCGCGGCCTTTCCAAACCCCGGGGCGCGCGCGCGCGGAGGCGTGGGGCGCCGCGCGGACACCTCAGATCGGGGAGGGGGCGCCGGGCTGAGGGTCCGGGCTGGGGAGGGAGCAGGAACCGGGCAGGACTGCCTCTGGCGGTGGTTCCCCAGCAAGTGAGACCGCGCCCCCCCCCACCAGTTCCTCCTCGGGGTGTGTAGCCGGGAGACAAACCCGGAGATGAACCAGGAGATGAACCCGTCACCTCGGCCTGCACCCGAGGGTGGATAGCAGCCGGGATGCAGACACCCCGCCCACTCGCCAGCCAGCGCACCCCGAAAGGAGCGAAGTTCTGGTGCCTGGACACCACGGAGAACTCAAAACACCACCCTCACCCCGGCCGCTGTGGTTCAATGGGCAGAGCGTGGCCTTCGGTCTGAAGGGGTCCTGGGTTAGATTCCGGTCAAGGGCACATGCCTGGGCTGCGGGTGCCATCCCCAGGGTGGGGCATGTAGGAGGCAGCCAATCCATGATCCTCTCTCAACATTGATGTTTCTACCTCCCTCTCCCTCTTCCTTCCTCTCTGAAATCAATAAAAATGTATTAAAGCAAAAACAAACAAAAAACCACAGCACCATCCTCAGTGAGAGAAGCCGGCTCAGAAGCCAGCAGAAGCCACACACACAGCAAGTACTGGGGGTTTCCGGCTGGGGAGGGGAGGGGTGACAGCTGTCAGGGCAAGGCTTCTTCGGGGTGATGCAATGTTCCAGCCTGTGGTGAGGGTTGCGCAACCCTGAGGATGCTAGCACCCGTGGAATCGGACACGCCCAACGCGTGAACAGCGGGGCGCCGAGTTCCCTGCCCTGAGATGAAGCAGCCGGGTGGCACGCTCCAGGCCCCACAGGCTCCTCGCACCTGGCGGTGGTTCCCCAGCAAGTGAGACCGCGCCCCCGCCCACCAGTTCCTCCCTGGGTGCGAATCCTGTCTGGTGCAAGGCGACGGCCCGCACCCCTCCGCCTGCTCCACCCCTCGCCTCTCTCCCCTAAGCCAGGAGGACACTGGGGAGCCCGCTCGAGGCTGCTGGCCGACACCCCCCCACCCTGTGCGAGGTGCCCGCCCCCCAGGGCGGTCGCTGTGAGCCAGGTGCCGTCCTGCCCTGGCCTGTTGCAGTGGCTGGAACGGCTGATTCAAAGGAAACGCTGTCGCCTGGCTGGCGTGGCTCAGGGGTTAAGCATCAGCCTAGGAACCAGGAGGTCACGGGTTCAGTGCCCTGACAGAGCACATGCCGGGTTGCAGGCTACACCTCCAGTGGGGGGCTTGTGGGGGCAGCTGATGTTTTTCTATCATCATTGATGTTTCTCTCTCTCTGCCTCTCCCTTCCTCTCTGAAATCAATGAAAACGTCTTAACTACCCCCCCCCCCCAAAGTGACATTGTCTTGTGCAAGCAGAGGTCTGAAACTGCTGGGTACCCTGGGCAGGACAAGGCAGGCGAGGCCCTGGGGGTGGGCGGGCAGGCGGCTGGCCGCTCCGACACCTGCCTGTGGTTTCTCCTGGTGCTGGGGGCCCAGGGGAGCAGGCCTGGGGCTGAGCCGCCAGCTGAGGGCCTCTGGGGCCGTGGGTGCCCCTGCAGCCTGGTGAGGGCCCCCCAGCTCTGGTCCAGCCCCTGGAGCCGCTGGCTGGTGTGAGGGGACATCCTTGTGGTGGTGACAGAGACTCCAAGAGCCTGAGGAGAGCTGAGTGTGAGTCCACAGGTGTGTACAAGTGTGCATGCTGCATGCACACATGTGCATTCATATGTGTGTTGTATGTGCATGTTTGTGTGTGTGTGTACGTGTTGGGGGCTGCACGCTGGATCCACCGGAGGGTCTGCCTCCTTCAGCCACACCTGCTTCTCCCTGTTTCCTGGGCTCTGGGTGGCCTGGCCTGGCTTCCAGCAGGGCTGGGGCCAGCCGGTGGTTTTTCTGCCCGGCCTCGGCTGTGGGAGAATTGGGTGGAGTGGGCACAGAACAGCGTGCCAGGCAGGTGCCATCCACGAGGCAACTGGGGACAGCATGGCACACGGTGCCCACCTGCCTTAGGCGGTGAGCCCGGCTGCCACTTATGGTGACAACCCAAACAAGAAGCACCGTGTTGGCCGGGGCGGTGCTGCCTCCCCCTCACAGAAGACAGCCGTAAGGGGGAGCTGGGGTGCGCTGCCATCCCTCCAGGCACCAGGAGGCAGCCAGAAGCCTGGGGCACCCCGTGTGGTGTGGAGGTGGTGGGTCGCCCAGGGTGAGGTCCGGCCGTCTGGGTGGGGTGCGCTGAGGAGACACTGTGTCCCGGGGGCTGGGAGGCTGGGAGGGGAGCCGGCTCTAAGGGAGAAGCCACTGCCGCCGGCCCCTCTCACCGGCCCGGTGGGGCGCTGGTGACCGGCCAGGCGCGCTGGGAATGGGGCGGGCGGGCAGGGACCTGGGAGGGCGGGCAGGGCGTTCAGATCGGCGATAAGCCGGTGCGCTGGGGGGAGCGCGGGCCGCGCCGCGGGGAGGAGGGAGAGCGCTCCGGAGGGGGGTCGCCCCCGAGCCCGGCCGGGACGGGGCGCGGAGGCCGCAGGCTGAGGCCAGGCGGCGGGCAGCCGGCGCCCGGAACCCCGTAAGCTTCGAAGAAGCGCCCGGCGGGCCCGCCCCGGACCCTCCGGTTCCGCGGAGCCTCGGGGCGGGCGGAGCTGCGGGCCGCGGATTCCAGAGCGGTCGCGAGCCCCGGGGAGCCGCCGGGGGCCGCCCGCCCCGCCCCGCCCCGCCCCCGCCGCCGGCGCCCGGTCTCCCGGCCCCGCACGCGGAGGAGGCGCTGCGGGCACCCGGCAGGGCGCCCACGCTTCGCCGGAGGAGGGGAGGGATGGCGGAGGGTCCGGCGCGACTCCCGCCACCCTCCGTCCTAGTCCTCGGAGGCCGTGGGAATGCCCTGCTGACGGGACCGCTGGCTAATTACATTTTCTATAAAAACATTTTTATGAATTTCAGAACGCATGGGAAAGGGAGGCAGAAACATCAGGGACCAGGGAACCACGGACTGGCCGCTCCTGCACGCCCCCGGGGGCCAGCCGCGCCCGGCACGTGACCCCTGACCTCCGGGTCACAGGTCGGCGCTCCGAGCCCCGCCCGCGGCTTCCAGGAGGCGCTCGGGCTGAGTTACGCCGGGCGGCGAGGGTCGGTGCGGGAGGAGACGCTGCGGTGAAGGACCTGCGGGGCCTCGAGCGCAGTTCTCTCCCAACCGCTCCCGGCCCCGCTCCGTGCGGGACGCGGGCGAGGGGCACCGTGAGGAGCGGCCCCAGCCTGCCCACCCCCGGCCCCTGCCCCTGCGAGCCCGGCGGGAGGGCTTCTCAAGGGGCGCGGGCTGCGCTGGTGAAGGCGGAGGCGCAGACTTGGGGGCAGGCGGAGGCCGGGGAGGGCTGCGCCGCGACTCGTCCCGGGCCCGCGGCGAACGAGCGCCCCTTCGCCGGGGACCCCGCGGCCTCTCCGCCCCGCCCCGCAGGGCCGGCTCCCTGGCCTCTGCTCTGCGCACGCGTGGCCTGCAGGCGTTGCCAGGGCGACGGCGCGCCCCCGGCGATCCGGAGGCGGCCGGGCCTGGCTGCAGTGCGCAGCCTCGGAGCCTCTCGCGCCCCGCCCACCCCGCCCGCCCCGCCCACAGGGAAACGGTCGCGCGGCGATGACGTCGCGGGGGCCTGGCCGGGCGTCGCGGACTCGGGAGATGGAGGAAAAGGAGCTGTTACGGCAGCAGATCCGCCTCCTGCAGGGTGAGCCGGGCCGGGCTGGGGTGGCGCGCCCCGCTCTTCCCCTCACCTCAGCGGGGCTGTTCTCCGCCCGCCCGCCGTCTCCACAGCCGCGCCGGGCCGGGCCGGGCGGGGCGGGGGGCGGGGACCCCAGGGGCTCCGGGCCTGCGGGGTCAGCCCCTGCCCCGGGTTCGTCAGGCGGATAACGCGAGCCTCCCGGGCGCTGCGGCGGGGGCGGCGGGGGCGGCCGGGCGGTCGCCTAGTAACCGGCGGGAGGCGGCCCCCCATCCCCGCGGGTGGGCGCGTCCCGGCCCGACAGTGGGCGGAGGTGCCGGTGGCAAAGTCGCTCCCGCGAGGGCGGGGCCCGGTGTCCACGCGCCTTCCCTCCGGACATCACTCACTCCAGACCCGGCCGGCCCTGGCCTTCGTCTCCAAACTTTTCAGATTTCAGACCCAGGTCGGGCTTTTTATCCCTAACCCCCCTCTCCCCGCCCTCAGGCTGTTTCCACAAAGAAGACTGAAGGACGCGGGAAGTGTGTATGGGGGAGTCTGGGTGTGCTGGCCTTTGTGGGTCGCCTCTTGGGCTTCTGTCATGCCTGCCCCAGGCGTCACGGGTCTGGGAGGGAGAGGGTGGGGCCGGGGAGCCGGCTGCTAGCTGGGCTGTCAGCCCCCAGCCCCGGGCTGCCTCCCGCACCGGACAGTTGTCCAGGGGGCCTCCTTGGAAGGGCGGTGTGGTGGTCAGCCCACTGCCCTGGGTTCTCCCCGCTGGCCAGGCCTCCTGTCCCTTGGGGAGGACGCTGTGACATTCCTGCCGGGTATTGAGTGCCCAGCGCTGTCGGTCATCTTACGCCCATTGTCCTGTATAGCCGGCGGGGAGCTTGTTAAGGGTCTTGCCTCAAGCCCCTCTCCACCAGCGGGCAGCCAGGGGGCCTCTGTGGCTGGCCGGCCTTTCTTGCCGAGGCATTGCAGTATAGGCCTTGCTGGTCTCTTCATAGTGAGTGACACTGCTCTTTCTTTTTTGAAAAAAATATTTTTATTGATTTCAGAGAGGAAGGGAGAGGGAGAGAGAGATTGAGACATCAGTGATGAGAGAGAATCATTGATCGTCTGCCTCCTGCACGCCCCCTACTGGGAATCGAGCCCACAACCCGGGCATGTGCCCTTGATTGGAATTGAACCCGGGACCCTTCAGTCCGAAGGCTGATGCTCTATCCACTCAGCCACTCCAGCCAGGGCTTCAAAGGATTGTGGACCCAGAATAATGTTCCCAGCAAAGAGGGAAGGTTTTGTCAGGGGGGGCAGCCAGAAGCGGGACCGAAGCAGATCTGAGGGGAAAAGGCTCATGGGAAAGACAGGCCCAAGAGGCTGGTGGGTCTCCTCCAAGGAGGGGCTCAGGGGAGAGCTGGGGGTCTGTGAGGTGCCTCTCCTGGAGACGGAGCCTCTGGGTCAGCCTGCGACTCTGTCTCCTAGGTCTGATTGACGACTACAAGAACCACCACGGCAATGCCCCCGGCCCGGGCCCCTCCGCCGCCTCCCGCTGGCAGCCGCCCGTCTACGGCAGCAGCAGGGCCTTCGGGGCGCGCTACCCTCGTCCGAGCCGCAGGGGCTTCTCCACGAGCCACGGGCCTGCGTGGCGCAAGAAATACTCCCTCGTGAATCGGCCCCCGGGCCCCCTGGACCCCCCTGGCGACTCCTTGGACCCGCCCAGTGATTCCTTGGACCCCCCCGAGGACTGCGCCGCGCAGCGCCCCCTCGGGGCTGGAGGCAGCCAGGACCCCACGCCCCAGCAGTATGTCCTGGAGAGGCAGGTCCAGCTCAGTGCTGACCAGAGCATGGTCATCAAGATCAAACCTCCGTCCCAGCCCAGCGTGGCTGGTGCCGCAGGCGCCCCCCGGGGCTCCTCGGCAGAATATGAGGACCCTCCCTGGGGCGACCGCCAGCCTCGGGGCGGGGAGGGCGAGCCCCCCGGCGAGCAGCGTCCGCCCGCGAAGCCGGGAAGGGCCACGGGGGCCCACAGCACCGAGGACTGCCAGCTGGTCTGCCGGAAGGAGGCCGGCAAGCCCCGGGTGGTGAAGTCCGTGAGCAGCTTGAGTGACGGCCCCTCCGAGTCCCGGCGCACGGTCAGCGAGAGCGCCATCTCCGTCCGGGCCCGCCCCCCGCCCCCCCACGCGCCCCCGCGCGGCGCCGGGGCCCTGGCTGCGAAGGCGAGCTCTCGCCCCGTGGCCAGCGGTGCCGCGCAGCTCCTGGGAGACCGGAGGGCCGACGCCGGCCACCCGGACCAGCCGGCTCCCTCTGGCTCCGCGGCAGGCCCCACCAGACCAGCTTCCGGGCTCGGGCAGGCCCCCGAGGCCTCGCTGCTTGTGTCCTGTCGAGCCAACAAGTTCCGGAAAAACAACTACAAATGGGTGGCTGCTTCGACGAAGAGCCCCCGGGCCCCTCGCAGGGCCCTCAGTCCCAGAGCCGCTGCGGAGAACGTGTGTGCCGCGGAGCGAGCCGAGAAGCTGCAGCCCAGAGCCGACCCGGAGGCCAAGCCCAAGAAGCCGGCCGCGGGCGCCACGGGGGCCCTCCGCAGCAAGTACAAGTGGAAGGCCTCCAGCCCCTCAGCCTCCTCCTCCTCCTCCTTCCGCTGGCAGGCCGAGGCTGGCGGCAAGGACCGCGCCCCCCAGCTCCCGCCAGCCCCTTCTCGGTCCCCCCCGGGGGACAGGCCAGCCGTGGGGCCCAGTGGCTTGAAGCCCCTCTTCAGCGAGACCCCTGGGCTCTCGGCTTACAAAGTGAAGAGCCGCACCAAGATCGTCAGGAGGCGGGGGAGCGCCACGTAGGTGTCCCAGCGCCACGGGAGCTGTGTGGGCAGTGGGCGGGGCTGGCACCTCCCTGTGGTGACTCGGCCGGTGGGAGGGCCCACCTGCCCTGACAGGGGAGGGGCGGGAAGCACCCCTGCCCCTCCTGGCCTCTGCGTGCTGGGCCTGAGTGAGAGGGGAGCTCTGTTGGTAAGGGTGAGGCGGGGTCAAGAGTGCAGGGGCTCAGCGGGGGCGGGACTTGCCTCAGGTCCCAGCCAGGCAGGGCACGTGGAGGCTGGGGCCAGCAAGCCCGCCCGCCTGTTAGGAGAGGCTGCTGGGCAGCTTCCGTTCTGGCACGGTATCTGGGCAGGAGGCCCTGTGCCTGGCCGGTGCTGGCCAGACAAACGCAGGGTTGTAGTGTGTCTGCAGGAGGAGCTGTCCCCACTGGGCGGAAGGCTGCCCCACGGTGGCCACGTGTCCCCTCCCAGCCTCTGCCAAAGATGGCACGTGGCCTGGGGTCCGGTGGCTGCTGCTGGCCACGCAGGGGCCTCCCTCTGCCATCAGACGTGGCGCTGCCCCTCCTCTCTGAGCACCCCTCTGCAGGCCTTCCCACCGTCTGACCCTGGTCTTCGACCCCATCTGGGTGGTGGTGGCCTCTGTCAGGATGGACCGGAGGGAGCTGTGGGAATGGCGCCTCCTGTGGAGAGGGCTGGGGATGCTGTGGCAGCTCCTCTGGACACCCCGTCTCCTCTGCCCCCACCCCAGCTCCGCTGGGGGCTCTTGGCCTGCGGAGGGGAGGAGGCAGGGCTCAGGGATCGATCCTGGGATCCTCCTGCCGCGGCTGGGAGCCTGCAGGCCTGGCGCTGCTGAGGTGGGAACATGGGGCCGGCCGGGCGGGCCTCCCGGGGCGATCCATGGTGCTTCGTGGGCTGTATCCGAGTGTGCTGGGGTCGTCCTCCGTGGGGGCCTGTTGAGAGCTGCCGGCTTTGTCTCCGCAGCCTTCCTGGGGACAAGAAGAGCAGCCCCCCGCCAGCTGCGGCCGCCAAGAACCAGTTCAGCCTGCGGAGGAGGCAGGTCCTGCGGGGGAGAGGTGGGACCGTCCCGAAGAAGACGCCCCCCAGGGGCCTGATGCAGGTCCCCCGGCACCGGCTGTGCTGCCTGCCCCCCGGCCGCGCCCCGCTCCCCACCAGGGAAGGTAGGAGGACAGGAGGGGCCCTGCGAGGGCCCTGGGAAGCCTGAACGGCCGCTGGCCCAGGGGCGTCCCTGTTGGTGGAAGGAGGGGGAGGTGGTGAGAGGCGGCCGCCCAGCCATCCTGAAGGAGGAGCAGGGCTCCCCCGCCTGTGCGTCTGCGGGCCTGGGAGGGTCGGCTCTGCCCTCTGAGTCACTGGTGGCTAGACCAGCCTGAGGGGGGTCTGGGTGTGGCCCGGCCGTGAGGTGCTGGCAGTGCAGGGGTGGGGGTGGGGGTGGGGGCTGCTGGCACGGCGGGGCTCGTGGTGGAGGTCTGGGGCCGTGGGGAGTGGGCAAGGGGAGGCAGGGTCACTGGATCTGCCCTGGAGAGCCCAGGCTCCCCTGGGCGCACCTGGTCCTGTGGGTCCCTTTCCCCCCCTTGGAGCAGCGGGGAGTGGTGTGCTTGCCAGGGCCCAGTGGTCGGCAAACTGTGGCTCTTTGGCCCTTGAGTGTGGCTCTTCCACAAAATACCACGTCCTGGGTGGGTCTATTTTGAAGAAGTGGTGTTCGAAGAAGTTTAAGTTTAAAAAATTTGGCTCTCAAAGAAATTCCAATCGTTGTACTGATGGCATTTGGCCCTGTTGACTGATGGGTTTGCCGACCGCTGTAGCCAGGCCGATGCCTGTGAAATAACGGAGGCAACAGGGTTTGGGCCGAGCAGCATGGCCCGGGGAGTTCGACTGGGACCTGCGCCCACTGAGCGGTGGAGGCCCTCCTCGGGGCTGTGCTGTGCCAGGCCAGCCGAGGGCTTGGCCTGAGCTGAGGGCCCGTGGGGAGCTGCCACCAGAGGGCGGCGTGGGCCCCAGAGGGCGGTGAGGGCAGGCTGCGGGGCTGGTTGCCCACCTGCCCTTCTTTGGCTGCCACGCCATGTGCGGGGGCGAGCGTGGGCTTGGTGGCAGGGTGAACCGGCAAAGGGAGCCCATGTGGTGCAGGTGGGGGAAGCCCAGCCCCAGCCCCAGCTCCGCGGCCTGCCTGCCGTGCGGCCAGGTGCCCAGCAGAGGGCGCACTTGCCCCTCTTATCCCTGGATCTGTCTTTTTTCTGGTAATTGATGGCCTAATTTCCTATTTATGTGAAAGAAAGCAGATATCAAGTAATTTGCAGCAATAACCTGCTAATGCGGGGCCAGTATCGAAACTCCCCTGTTCATTTCAAGTGGCAGATAAAACACGAATCCATAATTATCCTCGCAAATTGGATTGTTTTAAATAACCGAAAGGCTGCGGCCGGAGAAGGCCGTCCCATCTCCCTGGAGCTGCTGTTGCGGTGTAATTGCCGCGTTCAATCAATTCCCTGGCATTAGAGATTCCATCACAATCAACATTAAGCTTTATTCATTGTGATGGCTAAGAGCCGGGCCATTTCTCCTCTTTTTCTTAACTGGCAAAATTAATCAGGGAAAAGATTTTAAACATTTACCCGTGCGAAAGAGGTCAGCTCTGCCGCTATATTGCTCAGCAGATAAGGGGCTAATAAAAAGAAAATTGAATTACTAATGATCACCAGGAACAGAGTGTATAAAACCTGGCAATCGCCGGTTCAGGGAGAGGGAGAATCAATTTTCCTGGGACAAGGTGTGCTCGTTTTTTATTTTGGCGCATATTATCAGCAGTTTAATTTGAGAGCGCATAAACAGGAGGAAACAGTTAGGGAATAATGAGCCCGGAGGTGCAGTGCTGCAGGATATATGCTGTACACAATTTATTTGGCACAACAGATAATCACTTTAATTGAATTCAAAACTGCATTGTTCAGCAGGCTGGGGCCGGGGTGGTGAAGGTTCCCTCCCCTCCTTGCTCCCCGCCCTCCCGGGGCCTGGCTGGTGGGCTGAGGGCTCAGTCAGACTTGACTGGGTGGGGGGCTTTGAGCCACCACGTACTCAGGGAGCTGAGGGCCTCTAGCTTTCCTCTCTCCCTTTCCCCTGGGCTGTCCCCTGGCACCTGGGGGCGGGAGCGGGTCCCTGAGGAGGGCCGGGCGCTTTGCTGACGGTGGCACAGGGGCCCGTGGGCCTGTCTCGGGTGGGCAGGCCGGGAGGAGGCAGGAGAGGAGAGCCTCTCAGAGGCCTTAGCAGCGGTTTCCAATTGAGCACCCGGGTAACTGTGGCAATTAGCACCCAGCCAGGTGCTCGCTGGGCTTCAGGGCCCGCTCCCAGCGCCCCCTCCTCTGGTCTCACTGGGCCCAGCGCTGTCCCGCGGGCCCCTGATGGCACAGGCTGCCCTGTGCCCTGAGCCTGGCTCCTCCTCCCAGGACGGCCCGAGAGCTGAGTTCCCGCCTCTCCGTGGGGCTGGCGCCCCCCGGCCCCTGGGCCCCGGGCTCAGGCCTGCATGGTGACTCCTGCGGCCAGCGGGCGGTGCGTGCATGGAGGCCAAGGAGAAGCCATGGTGGGCGGTGTCGCCAGCTCCCAGGGGCCCCACTGCCCACCTGCCCCAGACAGGACACCTGGCCTTAGCCACCCTCCTCCGGCCCCTGCCTGTGGTCTGTCCTCCGGCTCTCCTGGGCCCGGCCCTCCCTCCTGTGGTCTGTCCACCGGCTCTCCTGGGCCCGGCCCTCCCTCCTGTGGTCTGTCCACCGGCTCTCCTGGGCCCATCCCTCCCTCCTGTGGTCTGTCCACCGGCTCTCCTGGGCCCAGCCCTCCCTCCTGTGGTCTGTCCACCGGCTCTCCTGGGCCCGGCCCTCTCTCCTGTGGTCTGTCCCTCCAGCTCTCCTGGGCCCATCCCTCCCTCCTGTGGTCTGTCCACCGGCTCTCCTGGGCCCAGCCCTCCCTCCTGTGGTCTGTCTCCGGCTCTCCTGGGCCCGGCCCTCCCTCCTGTGGTCTGTCCACCGGCTCTCCTGGGCCCAGCCCTCCCTCCTGTGGTCTGTCCACCGGCTCTCCTGGGCCCGGCCCTCCCTCCTGTGGTCTGTCCACCGGCTCTCCTGGGCCCGGCCCTCTCTCCTGTGGTCTGTCCACCGGCTCTCCTGGGCCCAGCCCTCCCTCCTGTGGTCTGTCCACTGGCTCTCCTGGGCCCGGCCCTCCCTCCTGTGGTCTGTCCCTCCCGCCCCCAGGCAGGGCTGGGTGTGGCCAGACCTCCACGTGGGTGTGGGGCTTGGTCCCCTGGGGACAGCGCAGACGTGACTGGGCGGAGAGAGGACGGGCTGGCCGGGAGGCAGGGAGGAGTGCCCGGCTGGCAGGGCTTCCCGAGGCCCAGAGGGAGGAACCTGGGTGCGGGCGGGGCTCCTGAGCCGGCGCGGGCGAGTTCAGAGGTCGGGGCAGGTGTCCACTGAGCGCGACTGAGCTGGCAGGAGGGCCCAGGTCGCCTGGCACCAACTTCCTGCGCCCCCTCCACAGGCTGCCAGGCCTCCCCGCCCCGCCCCAGCCCTCTGCGCCTCTGTTCCCGCCCTCTGCCGGCCGGGGAGGGTCTGCATGGACCCGCACTGTCGCATCAGTGCTGCTGCTGGGCTCTGGGCTCTCGGGAGGCGGGGACAGAGAGCCACGCTGCTGCTGGTTGAGTGATGGCTGTGCCAGACCCTGCGCCCAGGCTCCCTCTCCCTGAGGCGGAGATGAGGCTGCGGCCCTGGGCCTCCCCATGTGGCAGCATCCTGCACCTAGGTGTGGGCCTGTGTGCCCTTGTGTGGCTTGCTGGGCACTCCTCCGTGGCTGTGCCCGGCCCCAGGCTCCCTGTCAGTGTGGGCTGAACACGGGGCACCGGCTGAACACGGGGCATCGGCTGAACACGGGGCACCGGCTGAACACGGGGCATCAGCTGAACACGGGGCATCGGCTGAACACGGGGCATCGGCTGAACACGGGGCATCGGCACTAACGGGGCAGGTGGGAGCAGGGGGGCTTCTCTGTGTCCCTGAAGCCCTGGTGAGGCGGCAGCCGGGAGGGTGAGGCAGAGGATGAGGCGGCGGCCCGGGGGGTGAGGCAGCGGCGTGTGTGTGTGTGTGTGTGTGTGTGAGGCGGCGGCCTGGAGGGTGCGGTCGGGGGGGGTGAGGCGGCGGCGTGTGTGTGTGTGTGTGTGTGTGTGTGTGAGGCGGCGGCCTGCAGGGTGAGGTGGGGGGGGGGTGAGGCAGCGGCGTGTGTGTGTGTGTGTGTGTGTGTGTGTGTGTGTGTGAGGCGGCGGCCTGGAGGGTGCGGTCGGGGGGGGTGAGGCGGCGGCCCGGAGGGTGCGGTGCCGCCCTCAGCAGGGGTCTGGTGCAGCAGGTGGGGAGAGGGCAGGGCTGGCCAGCACCTGGGAAAACCCAGGAGGAGTGCAGGGCGGGCTGCTTCCCAGCATCCGCGGACGAGGACGCACGCCCTGGAGCCCGGCCTGGGCCTGCGTCCCCCGCCTGCGCCCCTCCTCAGCCTCGGGCGGGAGCCGGGCCGCCCGGGGTTGTGGCAGAGGCCCCTGAGGGAGCGGCCTGGCCTGCTCCGTGCTGGCTGCCATGTTCGGGGGCTGGGGGGCTGTGCCTCCGTGTGTCAGCTGGGAGGGACCGCTCCTGGGCCGGCCCTGTGCCTCCTCCTGAGCCCGGAGCTTCGCTGGGCCCCTTCCTGCAGCTCCTCTCGTTGTCCTTTCTGAATCCAGGGGTTAGGTGGTTACTGGGACTGGGGGAGCCCAGCCGGCCGTGGGGGCTGGGGCGGGGCCGTGGGGGCTGGGGCGGGGCCGTGGGGGCTGGGGCGGGGCGGGCCGTGGGGGCTGGGGCGGGGCGGGCCGTGGGGGCTGGGGCGGGGCCGTGGGGCACCGTGCCTGCACACAGTCCCTTTGAGAGCAGCCAGCAGCCCTAACCCCAAAGTAGGGACGGTCGGGCGCTGGGTGAGGCAGGAGCCTGTAGGGCGAGGAGGGCTGCTGGGCGCCTCCGGAGGAGGTCGGAGGCGGAGGTGAGTGACAGGCCTGGTGCCCAGCTGCAGGACACCAGCACCAGGACACCTGCCGTCTTAGCTGCTCCAGCGCTGGGGTCCCGGGGCCTCAGAGCATGGCCAAGCTGCCTGCATCCGCTGGGGGCCGCGGCCGGGTGTGCAGACCCTGCTCCCTGCCTGTGACCGAGGCTCCGGGGCCCGCTGCCTTTGGGAGCGGGAGCGTGCTCTGCCCGGGTCCCCCTCGCTTCCCGCCAGGCCGTCACCTCTGTCTTTGGGGTATGCTCCTGAGCCTGGGCGTGCTGGGGCTCCCTGCTCCCACAGTGTGATGGGGAAGAGGAGGGGCCCCCACCCCACAACCTACAGCGACCGTCGGAGCAGACCACCGGTCCACCGGACGGTGCGATCTGGGGTCGGGGCGTGTGCGGTCCCGGCTCCTGCTCTGACCCAGGCCGTGCCGCTGGGGTGGTGTGAGAGGGGTCTCCATCGCCCTCTGACAGCCTGACCGCGCAGCCGGCGGGCTGACAGCGCCGTCGTTAGACTCCAGGTAGCGTGGGAGCGGCTGACACGTTGTTTGTCACGGAGCTGCCTGCCGCGCAGCCTGCCGTGTGGGGCTCAGGTGACGCGGCCTGTCGGCTGCTGCTGTGACTGATCATCGGTAAGGGCTGTCAGGCTGATGCCGGTCGGTGGGACAGCTCGGCTGCAGGAAGGCGGTGCTGAGGGCCTCCGGCTTCTGGGCGGCGGGTGGGCGGGAGGAGCCGTGAGGGCCAGGCCGGGCCGGGCTGGCTGCTGCCTCATCCTCCCTCTGGGAGGCTGTGTGTCCCTTCGCCCGCGGGAGCCGGGTGAGCCGGGTGCCCCCTCGCCTGTGAGCCGGGTGCCCCCTCGCCTGTGAGCCGGGTGCTCCCCTCGCCTGTGAGCCGGGTGCCCCCTCGCCTGTGAACCGGGTGCCCCCCTCGCCTGTGAGCCGGGTGCCCCCCTCGCCTGTGAGCCGGGTGCCCCCTCGCCTGTGAGCCCGGTGCTCCCCTCGCCTGTGAGCCCGGTGCTCCCCTCGCCTGTGAGCCGGGTGCCCCCTCGCCTGTGAGCCGGGTGCTCCCCTCGCCTGTGAGCCCGGTGCTCCCCTCGCCTGTGAGCCCGGTGCTCCCCTCGCCTGTGAGCCGGGTGCCCCCTCGCCTGTGAGCCCGGTGCCCCCCTCACCGGGGCAGCCCCCAGGCACAGGCCAGAGGCTCTGATTGCAGCAGCGCTTCTCCTTTTGAAGTGCCGGAGCCGTCGGCAAGCTCAGGAAAAGCGAGTGATTTATTAGACTCATAAAAATTCATGCTTGCGATCCCAGTCATCCCGTCTGAAGCTTGTTAGAGCGCGGTCCCTGGCAGCTCCCGCCGTGTTAGCGGGGCGGGGGGGCACCACGCCTCCTGCCTTGGCTGCCTTCGGGGCTCGTTGGGAATGGAGGGCCGTGCAGGCTCGCAGGAGTGACTGGAGGGGAGGGCGGCAGGGCTTTGCTGTCAGGGCTCTGCTCTGGCAGGAGGGCGGAGGGCCAAGCCCTGTGGCCTGTGTGCCCCGCCCCTGCGGCCGGGCGGGGCCAGGAGCAGGGCCCTAAGGGCCGGCGGGGGGCAGCAGGGGAGGCGAAGTCTGCGGTGTGTGCCCAGCGGTCTACAGGTGTGGCGTGGCGCGGCCTCCTTGTTGCCAGGCTGGGTCCATGGGCGTGGAGCCCCGCCCTTCCGGGCCTGGCGGGCAGTCCCTCTCCTTGCCTGGGCTCCGTCTCCAGCTGTGCACCGGGAGCGCCTGCCCCGCCCTCATCAGCCCGCCTCAGCCCCCGGGACCTGAGTGACGGGGGAGCATGGTTTACGGGCCGAGCTCGGTGTGGCTTCAGACCGGGCTGAGCCCGGACGCAGCCTTCAGAGCGCCCGTGGCGGGGAGGGGGCGGTGGGCAGACAGGAGCCCGGCCGGGTGGCTGTTGGTAAAACGGACTGGCAGTAGCTGGAGGAAGTGGAATGTGCTGGATGGAGGCCACCGCAGTGCCCGCCCCCGGGGGCCGGCCTGGCACCGCTCCGGGCTCTCCATGCCCGGCCGCCATCGGCATGTGGGGGCGACAGGTGGATGCGGGGAGACTCGCTGTGCGCCCCCCCCTGACCCCCGCTCAGCTGGTTTGGGAGCAGCTCCTCTCTCCCGGGCAGTGGCCCCGGCAGCTCTGCCCCGCCGGCCGGCAGCTCTGGGCCCTTCTCGCTCGCTGAAGACTGGGACCAGTCATTCCTCCTCTCCCGTTACTGCCCTTGAAGTTCCACGAAAACCTGAACGCCCTCTCGGCTCCCGCTCCTCAGGGAGACGCTGAGGGCCGCGGCCTCCCTCTGGTGGCTCTGCCTCTGCCCAGTGTGCTGGGGGCCTGGGACCCCGCCACCAGGGCTGGCGAGGGCAGTGAGTGCTGGCGGCCACACAGACTGCCCGGCTCTGGCGCCTGCCTGCCTGCGCTGCCCCGTGGGGGGCTCTGGGTGCCTGCAGGCTCCTCCGCGCCCACGGCGGGCGGGCGGGCGGGCGGGCGTGGGAACCAGAGGCCGCAGCGGCATGGAGCGAGGCTGGCTGATGGATGGGCTCGTACTCCGTCCCCACACGATGCCAGCAGTTTGTGTGGCTCGTCTTCCACTGCGGCAGTAAAGTTTTTAATTAGGAAAGCTAATGAGATCGATCAGTCATTAGGAGTGACCTCCGCGCAGCGGGCGGAGGCGGTGTGTGCCGGCCTGATAACGTGCCGGCCGCGTCGGCAATAAAGGCGCAGAGGGTTTGATCTGAGTGAAACGTGCCACGGGGATACATCACGCGGAGAAAAAAATTAGAGCCCTGGGAGTCTGTGATGAAGGGAATTAAACCAGCATCCTATCTAAATAACATGATTATCTACACAGACCCTCAGCTGGCGGGCCGCGGGCGGGAGCGTGCCTGTGGGCCGCGGGCGGGAGGGAGGCCTCGCCTGGCACAGATGCCCCCGGCCTCTGCCCACCTCTCCCCACCGATGGGCTGCCCGGCCGAGCTGCCTGGTGTAGAGCCCTGAGCAGTCCTGTGCTGGGTCTGGAGGGAGCCCCTGGAGCAGAGCGAGGTGCCGTGCAGGCAGCGGGGGCGGGGGAGCCGCCTCAGGACAGCTGGGCACTAGCTTAGTGGCCTGGCAGTGCAGCGGCACACGAGGCAGTCAGGCACCCAGACGTGCTCCTCGAAGCTCTGGGGACATCGCCGGATCAAGTAGAAGGGAGGCGGGCAGAGCAGGGCCTGCAGGTGTGTGAGCCTCAGCAGGAAGGAAGCCGGTGTACGCACCCTGCATAACCCAGACGCGGCCAGGTATACAAACCTGCACCCCCAGCCTCCCGGACCGCCTGAGGGACCCTGGGTGCAGCCTGGGCTTAGGGAGATGGGCGGCGCTGCTGAGGGCGCCAGCCCCGCCCCCCCCCCAGCATCCCGGGGGCCGGCTCGAGGCTGAGGCCTGCGCCCGGCTCTTCCTGGAGCCCGGCTGCTGGGGTGTGGGGCGTGCACAGCCTCGGGGGCCGGCCCCGCTGACCGCCTGTCGTTTCTCCGCAGCCTCCAACCTCAGCGCCCTGCCGGCCCCGGCCACCAGCAAAGTGATCAAGACTCGATACCGCATCGTGAAGAAGACCCCGGCGTTGCCGTTCAACACAGTCCCCTTCCCCCAGACCCTGCCTTCCTGGCGGACCCGGCGGCTCTCCCTGTCCAGGTAGGAGGTCCAGCCTGGCGCCTGGGGCCGGGCGGGAGGGGCTCAGGGCTGCCGGGGGCCCGAGCCGGTCTCCAGTCTGCGGCTGGCGAGCCGTCCGCTGGCCCCGGAGGCTGCGGTGCCCGCAGGAGGCACTGGCGGTGAGCGCTGGGCCCTGAGCAGCCCTTTGGGACCCGTGGCCATCTTGTTGGCTGAACACTGACTGCTGAGGCGCAGGGAGGCCTCAGCCCGCCCGCGCCGCCCGCCTCCGCTGAGGGTGGTGTCGGCCGCTCTGAGACCGCCCAGCTCGGGCTGCGGCCAGGGGTGCTCCCTCGGCCTCCGCAGACGTGGGCACACAGCCTGCCCTCGGCACGGTGCCCAGGTGCCCGCGGCACCCATGCTGCCCACGGCCTCCTCCCGCCCCGCCGAGCCTCGGGGAGTTTGGCCTCGCCTGCTGCCCCGGGGCCAGAGCTGGGAGTATATTTTAAGTTAATTTTTCTGCACTTTTTGTAATATTTTTGTTTTAAATAGATTTATAAGCACCTTGGGGGCTACTTCTACAAATTTATGAAGATAATTTTCACTCTCTCGATAAGGTTAAATTTACACCTGCTATTTCCATATTAATTCGCAGTGCTAAGTGGGTCTAATTTTCTTCCGTTCTTCTGTCTGGTGCGTGTGGCCTTTTTCCTAATGCAATTTCCCCCTCACTAAATCACTGTGATCGGGAGTCAGGATCGAGCTGAATTACCTTAAATTAATTTACTTAACGAGAGATCGTCGTGAATGAGGTTCAGATTTATTGGTTCCTCCTCCTGCCTCTCCTCGGCCATAGGTATTCCCGCCCACCTGCTGGCCAGGCCCTGCCTCTGGGTGGCCCCGGGGCCTCTCCTCCCAGCCTCTGAGCACCAGGAAGGGTTAGGCTTTGGTCCAGCTGGGGCCCGATGGGGGTGTCACTGAGTAAATGGCCAGCTCAGTGGGTGAAGGTTACTGGGGGAGGGCGGTGGCCTCGGGCACCCCAGCAGTGCTGCCCTGCTCCTCAGCGTAGCTCCAAGCCCTTAGGGTGGCGAGCAGCCTGGCCCCGAGGAGCCCGTGTGCCCTGCGGCGAGGTGTGTGGGGCGCACGGGGAAGGTGGAGGGGCTCCCGCCTCAGTCGCCTTGCTGTCTGGATGCCCTGGCTCCTGCAGCCTGGGCGTGGCTCTCAGGCCTCAGTCCCGCCCCTGTGGGAGGAGGCGCATGGGGGGCTGTGCTCAGTGGGCCTCCCTCGCCCTGATTGCCTCCCCAGGCCTGTCTACCCATCAGCAGGGACCCGGGACACAGCTGAGCGCCGAGCCGGGCCTGGAGGGTGGGTAGTGCAGGGTGCCAAGGACTGAGTGCTGCCAGGGGCTGGGCTTCTTTCGCCAAGGTCACCTGCGTCCTGGCCGGAGCTGCCTGCTCAGCACGGCGGCTGCTCGCCAGCTGCCCGGCCCGTCGGGCGCACGCCGGGCTCGGCTCGTCAAGGCAGCAGGAAGGGCCTTCTCCAGGGCCAGTGCCAGTCTGATGCCCACCTACCACTGCCTTCAGCTTCACCAGAGGGAGGCTCTGCAGGCGACCGGCAGTGGCCCAGTCCCTGACCCCTTCCCTTGACTGCTGCCCTGTGCAGCTGCAGGCCTGAGCTCTCCAGGCAGCCTACGACCTGGATCCAGGGCCACAGGAGTTGGCCAGGCCCCCAGGACTCCAGACCACTGCTGCCCAGACTGGCCCTGGTGCTTGGGGTCTGCCAGGCCTGGGGCCTGGGGGGCAGCAGAGGGCACCCCAGGGCTGAGGCTCCTGAGCGGGGTTGCATGCTTTTGCTGTAAGATTTGTGGGTTTGCCTGCGTCCTTGCTGGCTCCGGCAGGTTCATTAATCTGACGGAGGCTGAAGTGTGACTTATATCCCTAAACCGCCTGTCGCTTTCTTTCTTCCCAAATTCATTTGATGTGAAAGTGGGAAATAAACACCGCGCGGGAGCCGCTGCGCCTGAGCTCTCCGCGGGCTACAAATGGGCTGTCACGGTGCTGCCTCGCCGGGCCGCTTCATCTTGTTACACTTTGTGTCTGCGGATCGGGGGCTCTGGCCTGAGGGTTTGGGCTGCCGTTTTGAAGGCTCTGAAATGCTTCTCCAAAGTGGCGTCTCGTTAAGGAGGCGCTCAGCCAGGGACGTGCAGGTCCCCGGGAGCCAGGTCCCCGCCCCGCCCCGCCCGGCCCCTCGCCGGGATGCACACCCCCTTTGGCGGCCAGCGGGGCCGAGGCTGGGCGCTGCTCCACCACGTGGGGCACACGGGCGCCGTCACAGGCCCAGACCGGTGGCTTCCTGGTGCGTCTCTCAGCTGCGCAGGCTGGGAGCCTCGGGTCGGCGCCGGGCCAGTCCTCCCGGCTGCACACGGCCACCTCCTCACTGAGCCCCTCCTGTGAGGACCCTAAACCTTCATGGCCACTCTCACCCCCTCACCAACCCTAGTCACCTCCACGGCTCCCCCTCAGGTTCCATCACACCAAACAGGAGTTTGGGGACACCAATCCGTCCACAGCAGGGTGCCCTGTGGTGATCAGGCCGTGGAGCTGGCTCCCACCGCCCGCTGCCTGTCTGGAGGCGGTGTGCACGAAGGCCCAGCAGGCCCGCCGGGTCCGTGGGAGTGCCAGGCACAGAGGGCACCCCGACGGAGGAGGCACGTGGCTGGAGGAGCCCAGAAGCTGCAGAAGGCAGAGCAGGGTCGAGTGCAGGGGCTGGCCCAGCCCCGGAGCCTGCTGGAAGCCACACATGGCAGTGCCAGCCACCTCATGGGGCCCCCGGCTGCCCATGGGGCACCCGAGGCAGACCTGCTCTATGGCTGCTGGCCTCAGTGGACCCACGGCTGCCCCTCCCCGCTGTAGTGCATTGTGGGCAGTGGCCCCAGGAAGAGCTTCCCAGACAGCGAGGCTGCCCGGCGAGAGGGCACGAGGCGGAGCCAGGGCCGCTGCCAGGGGGAGGGGAGGAAGGATGCCGGTTTGCACCCTGGGACTCCGGCTCTGACCCTCTCCTGATAGTTTGTGCACTTAACTTTTTGGGGTGACTGTTTTGATGCACGTTTGCACTTCACTGGGGTCACTGACCGGGTACACCTGGTCCCCGCTGCTCCTCACACCCCCTCTCTGTTCGCCTGATTTCCGGGGAGACTGGAGACTCAGTGCCCCTTGACCAGCACTGAGTGTGGTCAGGAGTGCTGCCCCCCCCGCAGGGTCACGGTCTCGGTCACGCCTCTCCAGCCTCAGCCCTCTGTCTTTGGGGAGCAGAGCCAGTGCTCCGTGTAGTGCCTCTGGGCTGTGGGTGTGCGGGTGGCCTGACCGCGTGGCCGCTGGTGTCCGCGGGCTGGGTGTCGGCCCAGCCCTGCCCCTCCCTGGGCGTCACCGGCCAGCGCGCCTTGTGTGGGTGTCTGTTCGCGATGCTGTGACCCCAGAGCCCGGAGTACCCTGCAGGGGCACGGTGTTCTCCGAGCCCCGCCTTCCTCCGCTGCACCAGCCACTCCACAGGGCTGCCCCTCTGTGTCCGTCCTCTGCGTGCTCGCTGGAGCTGCTTCCGCGCTGAGTGCGGGGACGGGCCGCCGCTGTGTGCACAGGCTTCTCTGCGGCCGCGCGGGCGCGCACGTGGAGCCTGTCCCGTGGCGGCCGGCGCTGCTGCCCCGTGTCGCCGCCTCCACCTGCCGTGGCGCTCGTCGGGGTCGGTGCACGTGGCCGCTCTCCCGTGACAGGCCCCGGCCTCCGCCCAGCCCAGCCGGCGGGAGCGAGCTCGCCATGGCAGCCAGTGCCGCCGCGTCCCTGCCGAGCCGGCCTGCTCGGACGAGGCCCTGCTTCCCGGCAGGAGTCCGCGGTGGGCGTGCCCGGGCTCAGCACACCGGGCCCTCCCTCAGGGTCTCACTTGCCTGGTCTCTGCCGCGTCGTCCCGGCATGCTGCGGGCCGTGCCCGGGGACCTGGAGCCGGGGGGAGCCTGCCCCGGCCCAGGGCACGTTGGTCCCTCACCAGCCCCGTGCCGGCCTGGTCAGAGCCTGGCTTGCTCCCGCCTCTGCCGATGGGGAGCCGGCCAGAGCACCTGTCCAGTCCCTGCTGTCCCCTCGCGTGCGGATCGGAGCTGACCTGAGGGGACGGGGTTGAGCGGGGTCTGAGCTTCGGGAGGGCGGGTGGCGGGGTGACCCGCGGTGCTGAGGCAAGTCTCCGGGCAGGCGGGTTCGGAACCCCAAGTGCCGTAAGAGCTAATGTGATGGCCTCGTGCCGTGCTCGTTTTTATAATTCTTTATTTTATGGAACAGGACAGGAAACTTAGTGACTTATTACTATTCATTTCGCTTCAATGCAGTAAATATTGATTCAGTTGGGGGTTTTCAATTTAAACTGCTCGGCGATTATATAAAATATTACCGCCTGTGAGATTATGCTTACCGATCCCTTCGGCTGCTCATTAGGGAAGGCGTGCGCGGCAGCCTCTGCCTCCATCACCCTAATGGATGGCCGCGCCGCCATCCTGCGCGGAGGAGCGGCTGCCTGCGGGGCCTGACAGCCGGGATGCAACTCTTCATTTGGAAGCCGGTTCAAAGCGCCCGCCGGGGTTTATTACTTCTGTCGGAGGCGGGCAGGCCTCTCCTCACCTGCCTGGCTCCTGCAGGGCGTGAGGGGGGCCGGGCCCAGTGGGATGTGGGGCCTCAACCTGCACCCCTCTGTGGTCTGGAGGGGCGGGAGGCGAACAGCCCTGGGGCCGGCAGGGCCGGTGGGTATTTGCTGACGAGGAGCAGGTCGTCCCTGTGGTTTGCCCGGAGCAGCGTGGCTCTGACCACAGGAGCCTCGGAGGTCCCTTTAGGTTGTCCCCGCGGGACACCTGGCCTCGGCTGAACCCGGGCCCTGGCCCGCCGTGCCAGCACCGAGGGCCTCATGTGGCCACGAGGGTGCCCCCAGTGTCCCTGGGGATGACGAGCAGATGGCGCTGAGAACACTGCCGCCTCACCGCCCAGCACCATCTTCAGCTCCCTCCTGGTCCAGACTGAGTGTGGTCCCGGCCACGTCAGCCTCCAGCCTGATTGCCCAGCTCCTTTCCCCTCTTGGGGTGTGTGTGTGTGGGGGGGACCACGCCAGAGGGCTCCAGCGCAAGGGCTCCCCGGCCCTGGCAGCCTCAGCAGCCCGGCCACTGCCCCGCCCACTGCCCCGCCCACTGCCCCGGCCAGTGCCCCGCCCACTGCCCCGCCCACTGCCCCGCCCACTGCCCCGGCCAGTGCCACTCTAGGGTTCTCTGGCCCCGAGGCCAGGTGTGGCAGCCCCCAAGGAGGCACTGGGCCTGGGCCGTGTCTGTCCCTGCGTGGCTCTAGTGCCCCCCTTCTGTACCTCCCCCTCACCCTGCCGTGTGTCCGTGTCCTCCGAGAGGGGACTCTGGGTCCCCTCTGCAGCTGCAGATACCCC
The DNA here is from genome assembly GCA_036971965.1 of Nyctalus aviator. Taxonomy (NCBI): domain Eukaryota; kingdom Metazoa; phylum Chordata; class Mammalia; order Chiroptera; family Vespertilionidae; genus Nyctalus; species Nyctalus aviator. The sequence goes on along the minus strand of CM072935.1, from coordinate 48,034,321 downwards.
GTGGGTCCAGCCAGGTGACCCCTGCCTGCCCTTCCTCCGGCCACCCTCCCTGGTGGGCAGCCCTCCGCCAGTGGGACGGCCCGGCTCCTGCTGAGCCGGGGGGCGGGGGGTGGGGGGTGCCGAGCCAGCGGCAGGTGCAGGTTTATGTTCCTGACTTTCCCGCAGTCAGCAAGGTCCCCGCTGCCGCCCACGCCCTGAGCGCCCCGCGGTGTAATTTGCGGCAAGTGTCTGCAGGGCCGCGTCCACTTCCCCAGTCAGCACTTAATTGGCAAGGCCTTGATTTAGCGGTGTGGAGCCTGCGCCGGAAGGATGCGTGGATAAATCACAGCCGACGCCAGAAAACAGATATAATCTCAGCGTTAACTGCATTAATAGTAGCAGGAGCCGAATTAAAAAGGCCATAAAGCACCGGCCGGGGCATAAATGATGACCGGCCTCGTCCCCTCTGCACTCCCTCTCCCAGCCCCTCCCACCCTCCCACCAGAGGCCCCGCCCACCGGTCCCAGCCCTGACACCGCCCCCCCTCCATCCCCAGTGGTATGTAGGGCTCCCTGAGGAATCGGGCACCTTGCATCGCCAGCTGCCGCCCACTCTGTGCCCCTTGGGTGGCCCTGCCCGCAGGTGCTGGCCGGCCAGGTGCCAGCCACGGCAGTGCCGCCGCCGCCTCCCCTAGGTGGCCTGGGCCTGCTTCCATCTGCAGCCGGGAGACTGTTGTCTGTGAGGTTGGCACCACTTGACCACCACGTAGGTCCCAAATCACTCGCCCTCATTTTTGGGGTTTCCTCCGGTGGGACGCCCCTCCAGGATAGGCGGGGGTTGGCCAGCAGCGCCTCCGTGTGGCCCCAGCCGGAGCTCTGGGCAGCTCCGCGGGCTCCCTGCGGGCGTCGGTCCATAGGTGCATGGCGGTCTGTCTGTCCGTGCTGGCGTGTTTGTGCTTCCTGGTCACCGGCCCGCACCGCCCTTTACCGACTTCTCTTGCTTCAGCTTCTGCTTTGCCTGAGAATTTTTAATGGGGTTTTTACGTTTCTGTCTGTCGTTCTTTTCCGCCGGTGTATTGATCTGCTTAGAACAGACACCTCCTCAGGGCTACGTGGGTTCAGTTGTGTTTCTTCCAGTGCTGTGGCTCCAGGTTGGCCTTTAAAACTTTAACCTGCTGGGAATGGGTAAGCTGAAGCTCACGCCGGGCCGGCTGCATCCTGACCTCGGGGTGACTGTCGTAGGGGTCACGGGGGAGGCGGGGAGGGGGGGGCTCCAGGCGGAGGGGCAGAGCAGGGCAGATGGTGGCTGTGGCTGGGGGTGAGGGGCCCGGCCCAGAGGGAGCTGGAGAAATGGGGTGCAGGCAGCGGGCCCTTTCCTGGAGCCCAGCAAGGGAGGGGCTTGTCCCGGTGGGTCAGGCCTGGTGGCACCTCAGCGGACCCGGAGGTGAGGACATAGCCCAGCGAGGGCCCGGGGAGGGGAGCCTGTCCGGGCAGCCGAGGGTCTGCAGACAGCTCGCTCCTGGCTTCTGGGGCCACGGCCGCCAGGGCTCGCACCTGTGGGCTGGGTCCTCGCATCCTGGGGTGAGGCTCAGCCCGCACGAGGCATTGGGATGGAGGGTGAGGGTGCTGTGTGGAGGGGGTGCGGGCCTGCGGGCTGGCTCCTCAGGCGGCGCTGTTGTGGGAGGGCCGGTCCGGCTGGACGGGCCGCCGGCACGATCCCACCGGGACTGTCCCGGGAGCGGGAGCAGCGGGGCCTGGCCCCCCGGGAACCTTCGTCCCTGGCATGCCCACGCGGAGCCCTGCCAGGAGCCGTGGGCTGGGCCTGGCGGCGGCCTCAGGAGCTCACATCGGAGCAGGAGCAGGGACGGTCAGTGCAGCCATGGGCTGGGCCAGAGACAGGGTGGAGAGGGAGCGAGGAAGGGCCACAGGCTGAGGGTGACACCGCCCCAGCCCCTCTGTGCACGCCCCGCGGGGCCATTTCGGCCAGTGAGCCTGGTTCTGCAGTTGGGCGCACTGAACACCAATAGCGCCGGCTGGAATGGACGTTTAAAGTGTCATTTTGTGGAGAATTTTGCTTTCCGTCTGGTTGTTTATGAGGCTCTTATAGGGGGAGCTTGTAATGCTCCATCGATCGGAACACCAGTCGCGCGGCTGTGAGCACACGAGCCCAGCCCTCGGACGGCGCCCAAGTGTGATGGACGCAGGCAGTCCGTGTCGCCCGCCACGGCGTGTGGTGTGGCTGGCAGGGAGCCCCGAGTCTCCTCTGCTCCTTCCCTGGGAGAGGTGGGGCCTCCCTCAGGAAGGAGCGGCAGCTGGGGGGCCTCCCGGTGACCTGCGGGGCCAGCTCCCAAGGTCACACCGCCCCATGCTGCTGTCCCAAGGCGGCGGGAGAGGGGGAGGCGGCCCAGAGAGCCAGGCGCGGCAGGGGCGGCCCCTCGCCTCAGGCTGCAGAACCCTCTGCCAGCGCCGCCCTGCAGACCACCCGCAGGCCTCCTGAGCACAGGCCTGAGCCGCGGCCGAGGGCTCTCGGAGGGCGCGGTTGTCCCGAGCTCCAGCCACTCTCTGCCAGGCAGGTGGGCACAGCTGCACCGGCCCCGAGCGGGCCCAGGAGGGGCGGGCGGGCGTCAGCGTTTCTGGGGAGCTCGCTAAGCTGCAGCCGTCACGGTGGCGCTGCCTGACCTACTTGGGATTTGCTGTGCGGAGCCGCCTCCGCTTCTGCTGACGGCGCACTCCCCGCGCCTCCACCGCGCGCTCCACTTCCTGAAACTGCTTCCCTGCCTGTTTTCTCTGCTCCCCGCCAGCCTGCCCCCCATCGCCACCGCCTGGGCCGCTGGCCACTCACTGCCCCCGCCCAGCCATTCCACCTGGGAGCCAGGCTGAGCCCCTGCCAGCACGCGCCCCTGCGGCCCCGGGACTCCCTGTGTGCGGCCCGGGCCTCCGCCCACCCGCCACCACGCTCCTGCCCCTGTCCCCGGGGAGGCCCCGCCCTCTCTGACCCGAGGAGGGTGCCGGGTGCTGGTTGGGCTGGTGCGCCCACTGCGAGAGGCCTGGGGACCTCAGGGTTAAAGGGGCAGAGCCCAGTGCCCAGGCCGGGCCGGGCAGAGCGGTCCTCCCGGCGTCTGCCCGAGGTGAGCCTGCACACCCTGCCCTGGTCCCTGGCTTCGCAGCGCAGCCTCCTGTCCTGCCCGGACCCTTCGCCCTCCTCGGTCCCTGCTCTGGCGTCTCCCACTCCGCTCCCGGCACCGCCTGGCCGTCCCCGTGCTCATGGCGGGCGAGCCGGGGCCAGCGGCCGGAGCTTCCCTGCTGCTCCCCATGGAGGGCGGGTGGGCAGCTCTTCTCTTTAACCCTGCGTTAGTGGTGTGTCTGCTCCCCATTCCTGCCTGTCTTCACTTAAAATGTTCTCTCCCCCCACCCGTCCTTCCTCCCCGGCCGGGTGAGGGGAGCCCAGCCTCACCCGGCGTAGTCAAGGTTATGGTGATAAATCCTGGGCCATTGTCACTTCATTCGGAGTAAATTGGCTGCTGCTTTCGGGCTGAGGGAAAGATAATTTGCTGTAGTATTTCAAATGGATTAGAAATGGATTTGAAGGGGAAGTTCATGCCTCCTATTACAAAGGCGCGAAAGAGGACCCTCTTAAGGCACAGCTCCCTCCCTGGCCTTCATTATCCACGCTTAATACCTTTCCTATTTCCCAGCGTTAATGAAATTTCCTGGCGGCGTGGGCCAGGCCGGAGGGGGGCCGTAGATGTGAGGCTGCTGTTGTAGAAAAGGAATCATGGGCCGGTCCGCGGCCTGCTACCATCTCGTTAGCTTCCTCCGCAGCCTTCCCACAGGCTGTCCAGCTGACACCCGCCCGCCCGCCATCCCAGCCCTAGTCAGGGACCCGCCGGTGAGGAAGGACACAGGTGGTTGGGCACGGGCAGGTGGGCTTTCCCCAAGGCCCTGGCCAGCTCTCGGCCAGTTCTGGGGTGACCACCCCCCTCGGGGCAGCCTCCTGGCACCTGCAGGGGCCCCGTTCCCAGACCCGCCGGCCTGGGGCTCAGCCGAGCTGCCCTGGGACAGGGGCCACAGCTCCTGCGGGAGGTGCGGGGGGGGGGGGGGGGGCGCTCCGCCCCAGCGGGGGCGGGTCTGTGGGGAGGGGCTGGCGCCGGAGAAGACTTCCCCCACAGCCTGCCCTCTCTCCTCACCCTGGGGCCTGGCTGAGGGCTCAGGAGAGCGGGAGGGCTGGCTGCCCCCCCAGAGGGTGCCCACGCACCCACCCTCCCCGCCCATCCCCGCCTCTGCGGCCCGGGCCGGCTGGTCCCTGCACGGCCGTGCTGGGGACTTGGTTTAATTAAGGGAAACTGGGTTAAGTGCTCCAGGCGGGCGGCCTCCGCCGGAGCTTGTACTTACTCCGCAGCTTCGGTCCCGGTGCCTGCCTCTCCCGAGGGCCGGGGGGCGAGAATCCCCCAGCTTGCAGACGGAGAGGGGCCACACCCAGGAGCAGGGCTACTGACCAGCCTGCCTGCCCGCCTACACTCACATCCCCTTTAGGCGCGCCCTCCCTGGCTCCTGCGGTGTGGGGTTGGGGTCCCTGGGCGAGTTGTGGGGCCTCAGCAGGGCTTGAGCCGCACCCTCACCCTCCGCCTCCTGGCTCCCTGGGCGGCTGGGGGCCTGGGGGGGGGGGGGTTGCGCATGCTCCTTGGCCAGGAGGCAGGGGCGCCTGTCTTAGCTGATGTGGGGTTAAGCTCCATTTGCGTAAATAGTTACTGTTGGGATTTGTCCTGAGCCGGTCAGCCAGGACGCTGCAGGGCCCCCGCCTGGGAGCCTGTGGCCGATCCCTGCGGCCGTGGTGCTGCAGGGCGACCCCAGTGAGGGTGTCAGGCCTCCTCCCAGGCCCGGGCGGTCCTGGCTCGGGGTGTGCGTGCTGGGGGGAGGCTGTCCCTCCCCGCGACCCCTCGGGCTCAGAGCCTGCTTGGCGGTGGGAGCAGGACACAGAGGCCTCCGCCTGGGGCATGGGGGCACTGCTGACTGGCATCTCCCTTGTCTGCAGGTCCCTGGTGCTAAATCGCCTGCGTCCCGCCCGCGGGGGCGGGAGAGCCCAGCTCGGCTCCCCGCGCTGGCGGGACAGAGGCTACCGCTGTATCGGAGGCGTGCTCTACCGGGTGACGGCCAACAAGCTCGCCAAGACGCCCAGCCGGCCCAGTGCTGAGGGGGCCAGGCCCCTCCTGCGGACAGGTGAGGTCCTGAGGCCCCGGAGCCGTGGGTCCCTGCGATGGGGCAGAAGCCCGTCCCCTGCCAGGACCACCGTCTCGGCCAGGGCTGCCGGCTGGCCCCAGCCCCAGAGCAGGGCAGCGTGGGCAGGCTCCTCCTGGGCAGGTCTCAGTCTGCATGCCTCTCACCCGTGACCTCGGACCTGTGACATGCCAGCCGCACGATGGCTGCTTTGAGGTCACAGAGAGCCTGACTGCAGCCCGCACCCCACCCCTGCCTCCCCCCCTCCCAGACGCCACTCCCCGGGGCTCCCCGTCACCAGAGCCAGGCCAGGGGGTCAGTCTTCCCCCCAGGGGCACTGTGCCCGGGCGCCCTCTGACCCGGAGCCGGAGCCAGAGCCGGCAGGGCCCGGCAGGGGGTGGGGCCGTGGCTGCGCATCTATTTTGGGAAGATCCTGGGAAGCGAGTTCTCTCGAAGGCTCCGCACCTCCTGCTCCCAGTCGCGGTTTCAGCTGAACTTTTCAGCGCCTCGCAGCGCCCCCGGCCCCTCACACCAGCTACTTGATGTGCATTTTTAACACCCAGAGCTCTGGAAAGGTGCCTCCGTGCCTGGCAAAGCGCCGAGCCCACACTGCTTCTCTCCGAGAGCAAACGTGGGGGAGTGAGCCTGCCCCTCAGGAGCCAGCCTGGGCCCGGCCGGGCGCGGCCCGGTGCCAGCAGCAGGCTGGCAGGAGCAGGCTGTGCCCACGGCGTCAGCAGCCCGGTGGCAGCCCGGACGCACCGTCCCGCGCCCCGTGCGCCGGCCCACAGCCCTCAGGGCGGTGTCCCAGCCTGGGGACCGGCTCCACTGGGGCCCTCAGCCCCGGCTCCCTCGCCCCGCCCGCTCCCTGCCCCCCCACCAGCCCCTGCCGGCAGAGCACTTCCCCGCTGGATCCTGCTGTTCAGCCTTGGAGACACCCTTTATTTTTTATTTGCAAACGTCTTCATCGATTTTAGAGAGGGAGGGAAGGGAGACGTGGGTGTGAGAGACAAGGACCCGCTGCTGCCTCCCACACACCCCACCGGGATGGGCCGTGTGCCTGACTGGACTCAGACCAGGAGCCTCCAGGTTGGCCACAGCGGCCAGGGCTGACTCTTTAGACGGGAGGAGACTGATGCGCGGCGGCGTGTGTGCGTGTGTGTGTGTATGTGTGTGTGCGTGTGTATGTGCGTGTGTATGTGTGTGCACGCATGTGTGCGTGTGTGCACGCATGTGTGTATGTGTGTATGTGTGCGCGCGTGTGTGTGTATTGTGTGCATGTGCGTGTGTGTATGTGTGTGTGCGTGTGTGTATATATGTGTGTGTGCACGTGTATGTGTGTATGTGTGTGCGTGTGTGCGCACGCGTGTGTGCATGTGTGCACGCGCACGTGTGTATGTGTGTGCGTGTGTGCATGTGTGTATATGTGTGTGCGTGTATGTGTGTGTGTGCGTGTGTGCGTGTGTGTGCGTGTGGGGGGGGCTGAGGCGGGGGGACTCGGGCCTGCACAGGCTGAGTGGCAGTCAGAGCTCGCGTAGTGGTGGGGCTCAGAGCTGCAGAGGCCGGCCGTGGAAGGTCACCGGGAGGGCACCTGGGGCAGCCTAGCCAGGAAGCCAGGGACAGCCCTTTGCAGCGGCCCTGGTCCTCCCTCCGGCCCTAGGCTTCCTGCGGTGTCCCTCTCCCCCGCCGGTCATTCAGAGCTGCCCCGAAACGATCTGGTCCAGGAGGGGACCCTGCAGGGCGAGCCCAGCCCCCCCCCCACGTCCACTTTGGGGGCAGCTGCCCTTTGGGAGCCAGGCCTGTCGGGGCCCCTCACGGTGGGCCCGCTCCCCAAGCCACGGCCACGCCCCTCTGTCTGTATTTCACTCCCTTTAAGTGCACGGCCAGGGCATGTCCAGAGCCCCGGACAGAGGGGCAGCGCCAGGATGGCCCTGGGGAGGCGGGGCAGACCTGGCAGGAGCCCAGCCTTGGGAGGGGGTCTCCAGAAGGGACTGAGCTGGGGGTGGAGAGCCAGGGGCCGGCGCCCAGCCGTGGAGCGGGCAGAGCCCAGGGTGAGGGGGCCTGACCTGCCTCTCCCACAGGCCGGCCGGACCCTCCTGGCAGCTGCAGCCGCTCCCTGGCCAGGTGCGTCCGGGGTGGGTGGGTGGGTGGGTGGGGTGGGCTGTGCGCCTCGGTCTCACCCGCTCCCTGTCGGCAGCCGGGCCGTGCAGCGCAGCCTGGCCATCGTGCGGCAGGCCCGGCAGCGGCGGCGCCGGGCGGGGCAGGAGTACTGCATGTACTACAACCGCTTCGGCAAGTGCAACCGCGGCGAGCACTGCCCCTACATCCACGACCCCGAGAAGGTGGCCGTGTGCACCAGGTGAGCGCCTGGGGGGGGCGGCCCACCCGCCCTCGCCTCCGCCCTCACCCTGTCCCTCTCCACAGGTTCCTCCGGGGCACCTGCAAGAAGACAGACGGCACCTGCCCCTTCTCCCACCAGGTCTCCAAGGAGAAGGTGCGCGTCCCCGCGGGCTCCCCAAGGGGCGGGCCGAGCCGGGCGGCGTGAGCTCAGGCGGCAGTGCTGGCCGGGAGCCGGGGAAGGCCGAGGGGGGCGGGCGGCCAGCGCTGCTGCGGCAACAGCTTTTCCCCTTGAGGAGCTCGGAGAATCAGCGTTTTCCCTAATGACGCTCCGGGCTCTGCGAGCGATTTGGAGGCTCACGTCGAGTTTCGGGTTCATTAGCTCCGGCTCCACAGCCGTGCACCCGCTGGCTGACGTGGCCGCGCGGCGTCTGAGTTAATGTTTCTGTGCCGCGTGCGGACGCTGTGGGTGCAAACAAGGTTAATTGAAACGAGAAGGCAGTTTCTTCCGGATAACGGCCGAGCTGACAGCGAGGCGGAGCTCCGCCTGGCGTGGAGCTGGCTTCATTATCCTTTTTATTAGAGCTAATTTGGGCTCTAGATCAAAAGCCACATTAAGGGATTGTCTGCCGCCCCCGCCGCCGGCCCTCTCCCCTCGGCGCGCAGTTAAAAGACAATTAGAAGCAGATTCGCACGCACCAAAATGCCTTTGTTTCTCTCCTCTCCCTCTGCCCCCCTCCCGCCTTCGCCAGAAAAGTGGGGAGCTGGTGGGTCTGCCTGGGGGTGCTGGCCTGCCCCGGCAGAGACCCTGTGGCTCCCTCAGGACAGCGGGCGGCGGGGGTCCCAGAGAGGAGTCACTGGAAACGTGGCAGCTGCCAAGGTCAGGGGGGTCAGGGACTCCCCTGGCTCTCAGGCCTCAGTTTCCCCAGTGGGAAGCAGGGGCTGTGCATCTTCCTGTCCCACCGTCCGTCCACCCTTACCCAGGAGGGGAGGTCTCCAGCCCAGCACCCCGAGGCGTCGCTCCTCAGGTCACTGGGGAGCCTGGGACTGGCAGGTGCTGGCTGGGCGGCTCCGGAGGCCCCATCTCGGTGCTGAGCCCCCTGCTGGCCTTGCTGTGGCCGCGCCGTGTCCCCTCCTCCCGGGCCAGGACCTGTGGAGCCTCCGGCCACAGTCGTGGGGCTCGTCCCTGGCTGTGGAGCACAAGGCAGGACCCCAGAGTCAGGTGTTCACCTGAGAAGCGGGGTGCAGGAGCTGTGGCCTCGGCCCTCACTGCCGCCCCCTCCCCACAGATGCCCGTGTGCTCCTACTTCCTGAAGGGGATTTGCAACAACAGCGACTGTCCCTACAGCCACGTCTACGTGTCTCGGAAGGCGGAGGTCTGCACCGACTTCCTCAAAGGCTACTGCCCGCTGGGCGCCAAGGTGAGCCTCAGGACCCGCAGCCCGAGCTGGCAGCCGTCCTCTCCCCAACAACGCTCCGAACAGCGGCCCGGGGCCGGGGCTGCCCGCCCGCCCAGCCGCTGGTCACCGGCGCCCGCCTCGGCGCCTGCTGGGCTGAGAGGCGGAGGCTCTGGGCAGGGCTGGGCGTGGGCCAGGGAGCGCGGTCAGAGCTGACCCTTCCTGCCAGCAGGCCGAGACGGTCCTGGCCGCAGTGGACAGGGCACCTGGAGGCACCGGTGTGGGGTCGGCGGGGGGATGGCCGTGAACGTTCCCGTTTCTGAGGAAGAGCTGCTGCTCCGGAGGAAGTGCTTACGGAGCCCCTTTCAGCGTGGGCGCCGTGGCCCATGATGGATAGCGGCTCATAATTATAGATGGGAAAGCGCTGAGCAGGCCGGCGGGCGAGCCGGGCCCGGGAGGGTTAACTCGATTCTCTAAATAATATGAGAAGTGCTGAGTGGGCACCTCCCGCTGCAGTGCCAGCCCGAACGGGCCCCAGAGAGTCTGTAATATTCCCCGGATCACGGGAATGTTAACCTTGCTTCCTGGAGCCGCGGCGTTAAAGAGCCCACCCTTCTCTGGGAGCGATTCCGGCTGCGCTGGCTGCGCTGGGCTGGGCCCGGCCCCGGGGCTGCTGACCCGCCCTCAGGGTGTGCCCTCACCCCGTCACTCAGGGTGCTGTCACCGTCTGCCTCCTGCGTGCGTGCGCGTGTGCGTGTGCGTGCGTGTGCGTGCGTGTGGCAGGGAGACTCCCCTGCAAGCCGCCCCACCACTAGTGCCACAGCTGCACTTGCCCTCAGTGTGCAACGCCGCCGTCCGGTCCCTGGTTGGGTGGCGCTCGCTCAGGGAGAGCGCGGCTGGGTTTGCGTCCCTGCGGGTCTGCAGGCTGCATCCACTTCAGGCATGTGACCCCGCCTGGCGTTTGGGGCACTGCAGGTGCTGCAGCCTGACCTGGCTCTCCCATTGCAGCCCTGCCCCCTCCATCCCTGCCCCCTGCAGCCCTGCCCCCTCCAGCCCTGCCCCCTCCAGCCCTGCCCCCTCCAGCCCTGCCCCCTCCAGCCCTGCCCCCTGCAGCCCTGCCCCCTGCAGCCTGCCCCCTCCAACCCTGCCCCCTCCAGCCCTGCCCCCTCCAGCCCTGCCCCCTCCAGCCCTGCCCCCTCCGCCCTGCCCCCTCCAGCCCTGCCCCCTCCATCCCTGCCCCCTGCAGCCCTGCCCCCTCCAGCCCTGCCCCCTCCAGCCCTGCCCCCTCCAGCCCTGCCCCCTCCAGCCTGCCCCCTCCAGCCCTGCCCCCTCCAGCCCTGCCCCCTCCAGCCCTGCCCCCTCCAGCCGTGCCCCCTGCAGCCTGCCCCCTCCAGCCCTGCCCCCTGCAGCCTGCCCCCTCCCGCCCTGCCCCCTCCAACCCTGCCCCCTGCAGCCCTGCCCCCTCCAGCCCTGCCCCCTGCAGCTCCCGCCCTGCCCTGTGGGGTCCTCGGCTTTCTCGTTGGCTTTTGTCTGTGGGGTGGGGGCCACCTCGCGTCTGCCTGTGGTGTCCCGTTGTCCCAGCTCCGTTTGCGAAAAGACGTTCTTTCCCGCTGACATGGCGCCCTTGTTGGGAGTCCGTTGGCCATTGGTGTGAGGGCTTATCTCCAGGGTCTGTTCTATCCGCTGGTCTGTCTGTCCTGATGCCGGAGTTTATTGCTGCGGCTTTGTAAGAAGTTAGAAATCAGAAACATCATCGCCGAGACCGGTTTGGCTCAGTGGATAGAGCGTCGGCTTGGGGACTGAGGGACCCGGGTTCGATTCCGGTCAAGGGCATGTACCTTGGTTGCGGGCATATCCCCGGTAGGGGGTGTGCGGGAGGCAGCTGGTCGATGACTCTCTCTCATCGATTTTTCTAACTCTCTCTCTCCTTTCCTCTCTGTACAAAATCAATAAAATATATATTAAAAAAAAAAAAAGAAATCAGAAACATCAGTCCTGCCAATAGTGTTCTTTTCCCCAAGACGGCTTTGTATCTTCGGGATCCTGAGGCTCCCTGTGGATGCTTTTGGGTGAGTTTTTCTGTTTCTAAAAAAGCAAAAATAAAAGATGGCCTTTGGGGTTTGCTGGAACTGGGGGTTCACCAAGGGTGGCATCGTGTAGGAGCAGGTCTTCCAGTCCAGCCGAGGCGCGTCTGCTTTCATCGCTCAGCAGAGTTCTGTAGTTTTCAGTGTGCAAGTCTTTGCTGCCTTGCTCAAGTTTATTTCTTTTTTTAAAAGAAAAAATATAGCCGAAGCCGGTTTGGCTCAGTGGTAGAGCGTTGGTCTGCGGACTGAAGGGTCCCAGGTTCGATTCCGGTCAAGGGCATGTGCATTGGTTGCGGGCGCGTCCCCGGTGGGGGGTGTGCAGGAGGCAGCTGGTCGATGATTTCTCTCATCGACGTTTCTGGCTCTCTCTCTCCCTTCCTCTCTGTAAAAAATAAATAAAATATACTTAAAAGAAAAAATATATATTTTATTGATTTTTTACAGAGAGGGATAGAGTTAGAAACATCGATGAGAGAGAATCATCAATCAGCTGCCTCTTGCACACCTCCTACTGGGGATGTGCCCGCAACCAAGGTCCATGCCCTTGACCGGAATCGAACCCGGGACCTTTCAGTCCGCAGGCCGACACTCTATCCACTGAGCCAAACCGGCTTCGGCTCAAGTTTATTTCTAAGTATTATAAATTCATGGGGCAGGAAGGGGCAGTAGTGTCCCTCAACCCTGTACCCTCTCCAATCTAGGATCCCTGGCTCCTAACTGCTCCCCTGCCTGCGTGTCTGATCGCCCCCAACTGCCCTCCCCACTGGCCTGCTCACCTCCAACTGACCCCTCCACCAGCCTACTTGCCTCCAACTGCCCCCCCCCTTGCTGGCCTGCTTGCCCTCATGGTTTTGTCCAAAAGGTCTCTTGGCCTCATTACCATATTATCCTTTTATTGGTATAGATGAGAGTATTGAAATTTTTTAAAAATATATTTTATTGATTTTGTACAGAGAGGAAGTGAGAGAGATAGAGAGTTAGAAACATCGATGAGATTCATCGATCAGCTGCCTCTTGCCCACCCCCTACTGGGGATATGCCCGCAACCAAGGTACATGCCCTTGACCGGAATCGAACTCGGGACCTCTCAGTCCCCAAGCCGACGCTCTATCCATTGAGCCAAACCGGTCTCGGCTGAAATTTCTTTTTTACATTGTTCATTGCAAGTATGTGACAACGTAATTATATGTTGATTCTGTATCCTGGAACGCGGCTGAATTTACTTACTGATCTAACAGTTATTCTGAGGATTCTTCTCTGCTAACAGAGATAATTTCTTTCCTTTTTATTTGGATGCCTGCTATGTTTTAATCTATTTTTGCCTCATTGCTCTGCCAGACTCGCAGTACTGTGTTGAATAAAAAGGGCAGAAGGGGGCGCCCTCGTCCGCTTTCTCGCCGCAGAGGGAACGCTCCCAGCCGGCACCCTGAGCGTGAGCCAGTGAGGCCTGATCGAAGGCCGTGGTCGTGGCAGGTGCTCCCTCCCAGGGTCCAGTGTGTTTGGTTTTTATCATGAGAGCGTTGAGTCCTGTCCAGTTGCTTTGCTTCATTGAGATGAGCCTTGAGCTTCCTCCTTCCCGTTTCCAAGGCGCCAGCCCGCACCGAGGCCGTGACGGGATCGCTCTTTGGGTGGTGGGCCCTCCTCCTGGGAACAGCGCCGACGTGGCCGCCCTGAATTCCGCTCTGGCATCTGGTGGCGCCTGCGTCTGCGCACAGGAGTGTGAGCTGGTCTCCTTTTCCTGGGCATCTTGGTCCCCATGGGCACCGAGGGGATGGGTCGGCTCGCAGATTGCTTGGCCGTTCACGGTCGGCCAGCGTGCCTCAGGCCGTCAGTCTCAGAACTGGGAGTTCCGGGGACTCACCCGTGAGGCCGTCTGGCGGCCTTTCTCTGCTCAGAGGTGTTGGTGCTGAGCAGCCTCCTGGCCTCCACACGTCCGGGCGGCCGCTTCTGGAGCGGCTGTGGCTGTGCAGCGGCTCGCACAGTGAGGCCGCCAGGGGCCGTGAGGAGGGGAAGCATTCTCGCCGCAGTGTCTGCGGGACGGCTCTCAGCGTTCACGCCGGTACTGGGGACGATGGCTTGTCTCTTCTGTGTCGGGCGGGGCCTGCGGGCTCTCGCCCCGTGTGATGGCTGGTCCCTGGTGGCCGCGGGCCCGGCGGGGGACAGGAGCGGCCAGTGCAGGAGCGGTGCTGCTGGAGGCGGCCTCCAGGCCGGCCGCGGGTCTACGCTCCGTTCTGGGCGGGCTCGGCGGGCTCCACAGTGGTCCCGGTGCCTGCCACCACGTGAGGGGCATGGGGTGCCCAGGCTCGTAGCATCTGCCCTGCCCACAGAGCCATCTGCAGGGAGCGGGCCCACGGCAGGCAGGCAGGTGGCCTCAGGGTATACGTAGCCGCCCTGGCAGCCGAGGGGGACGGGGTGTGGCGGCCTGGGGACACCTCCCAGGCCTTCCTCCAGGAGGGCGGCTCCGGGCAGGAGGAGGGGTTCGCACCCCGAGAACCCCCACCCAGCCCAGCAGGACCCCCAGGCCCGGCTCCAGCAGGCGGTGCCTTCGCCATCCGGTGCTCAGGGCACGTGGAGAGGCTGCAGCCGGAGCCCGGCCGGGCCGGAGCGGGAAGGCTGCCCGCCCGCGAGGCCCCAGCTGTGCCCTCTCCCCCCAGTGCAAGAAGAAGCACACCCTGCTGTGCCCCGACTTCTCCCGCCGGGGCTCCTGCCCCCGGGGCGCCCAGTGCCAGCTGCTCCACCGCAGCCAGAAGTGCCCCGGCCGCCGGGCAGCTGCGCCCCCGGCCCCGGAGCCCAGCAGCGCGCCTCCCAGGAGCAGGGCCTCCGCTGGCCACGGGCCCAGGTGAGGGGGTGCTGTGGGGAAGCTCTGGGGACATTCGGGACCCCTGGGGAGCCTACATCCCGCCAGCTCTGGCTTCAGACCCTAAAGGAAACCGCCCGGCTGGACAGAGCCAAGGGCATCCCAGCCCCATCAGCTAGTGCGGTGCTGCCAGCCCCTGCCCTGCCCCTGCCCCTGCCCTGCCCCTGCCCCTGCCCTGCCCCCTCCCGCCCTGCCCCCGCCCCAGCCCCGCCCCGCCCCGCCCTGCCCGAGCCCCAGGGAGGAAGGTCCTCAGCCATGCCTCCCTCTCCCCAGGGGAGGGCAGGCGAGGTGGGCCTGCTGAGGCTGGGGCCTGTGGCTCGCCTGCCCGAGGGTGGGAGCCTTGCGAAGAGGAGGGTGATACCTAGTGGCGGGGTGGGGGGAGCAGGGGAGGACGGGGAGGACGGGGGCGGTGCTGGGAGGGACTTCCAGGTGGCGCCTGGCGGGGCCTCCAGACGCCCTGCAGAGCTGCCCTCACGCCCCCTCCCTTCTCCCCAGGAAGCCCGCGGCTGCCCAGCGCCCGGCCAGGCCGACACCCAGCTCCCCCGCCTCGGAGGCTGCTGGCCCGGCCTCCCCGCTCCCCTCGGCTTCAGCCTGCCCCCTGCCATCGAAGGCCCCCTCCTCGCCCTCCCCCTGCCCCTCCCCCCCGCCCTCCCCCTCCCCCTCCTTAGACCGGGAGGAGCCGGCGCCGCAGGAGGAGCCCGGCCGTGCAGGGAAGGGCCCCGGGGGCCTGTCCAAGCTGCCCTCCTTCATCGCCCTGCAGTCCTCGCCCAGCCCGGGCGGCCAGCCCAGGGCCCCGGCGGGCAGGAGCCGCCCCGCCAAGGACTCAGGTAGGCCGGCCCGGCCCCGCACGGCCAGGGTCTTCCCGTGCCCGCAGCTCCAGCGGCGGCCGAGGTGGGTGCGCAGGCCGAGGTTGATTTAATTAGGAAGCACCCATTCTGCTAATTTGTTCTGGAAGCTGGCGCACGCTCCGGAGCCAGCAGATGCTCCGCTCCCCGGTGAGCACTTGGGCCCGGTAATGGCTCCACTCAGCCTTGTTGAGGAGAGAAAAGAGGGTTTTATGGCTGCAGACGGCCCTTCTGTAAACATCTTACAGCTCTCCGTGCGTCTGAGTGACGATAAACCCCACGCAGCTCGGCGGGCTGCAAATGTGCGGCCATACGGCCATCATTTCATTGTCATATTTCACGGTCGTAACGTTAATGGAAGATGCTTGCCGCAGCCTCCCTAGCAGCTCCGTTGAGCACGCTCAATCTCGGACGTGGAGGAGGGGCCGCTGGGAGCTCTGCCACTTTTGTTTTGTAAATCAGGACCCGGCAGCGCCCCCAGAGTCCAAGGAGGCAGGCAGGGGCGCCCCACCGGCCTCTGCTCTGCGGAGGTGGGCGGGGCGGGCCCGGGCAGGAGCCGCCCAAGCTGCCACAAAGCAGTGAGGCAGAGGCCCTGCCCGCGGCTGGGCTGGCGCTGGGCCGAGCAGGTGGCTGGGGCCTCAGCCCTGAGAGGCCTGCCCGTGGGGGCTGCGGAGAGGCGTCCGGTCCTCAGGCGCAGCCTGAGGGGCTCATGGGAAGGGAGAGGCCCCGTGGACGACTCTCCGCCCTCTGGCTGCTTCTCCTGAGCACAGGCTGCCCCGGCCCCGCACGGGACCTCGGTGCCCTGCCCCACCCAGCCCGCTGCTTGCACACTCCTGGCTTTTCCCAGAAGGTGCAGCCCGTCTGGGTGTGCCCGGTGCTCCAGCTCCGCCTGCCCACCCCCCCGGCCGCGGGCACTGCTCCCCTCTCCGGGGCCACAGGGGCCAGGCCTGCCCCCGAGGGACAGCTGGCCTATCGGAAGCCGCTGTCCCTGTTCCCAGCGCCCCTGCTGTGCACGCCCTCTCCGGGAGCTTGGGCTGCCGCCAGCCGGGGCTCCTGGCGCCTGACCTCTGCTCTTCTCGGAACAGGGAAACCTCTGCACATCAAACCCCGCCTGTGAGCCAGGTGCCAGCCCACGCCTACCTCCACCCCTCGGCGCGGACAGGAAGGGGCTTCCCGCCCCCGCCACGGAGGGCTGCTGCCACGAGATGCCCTGGGGGCCGCAGGACCTCCCCCGACCAGTGCGAGCCCAGCCCTCCCCTCCCTCGGCTGGCCCTGCCTGGCCGGCCCCTCTGTACCCCGCCCCTCCCCCCCAGCACACGCCCCCGCCCCCGCCCTCTGAGGTGGGGCAGTGGTCACTGCACCCGAGCCTCACCCAGGACTCCCGCCTGGCACGGGGCCACCAGCCAAGCTCCCTGGCGGCCTTCGCGTTCAGCAATAAAGGTTGTCCCACGTCTGCTTGGCTGCTGTCTGTCGCCTCGCCCCAGCTCACGGTGGCCGCTGCTCCCGGGGCCCTGGAGAAGGGGGGCTCCGCAGACTGGAGGTTCAGACCTCCTGTGACCACTGCTCCATCCTCCCCCCTGCCCACCAGGCTCTGGGCCTGAACAGGAGCCCCGGCCTATCCCTCACGGCCACGCCCCTGTGACTGGGGAAAGGCCCAGGGACCAGGTTGTGGCTGCAGCAGGCTGGGGTGAGCCCCCTCCCCCCCAGCCCCTGCAGAGGCCCCGAACAGCTCGTGGGTGGCTGGGCCGGGCCGGGCAGGGGCCGGGCAGGTCGGCAGCCCGAGGCGGAGGCAGCTGTGCGGCTCGCACATTCCCACGCTGCTGGTCATTGGTGGCTGTCCCTGGTCACGGCCGGGACCCGCCTGCACCCCTTCCTCTCCCCACGCCCTGGGGCGCCCTTGAGCTGTCCTTGAAGGGCGAAGCCTTGACAGTGGGAGGGGCCGGGGAACTGCTTCCTGCCTGGACAGACGGCTATTGGCTTGGCCGTCTCTGCCCCCTCCTCAGTAAGGGCAGGGTGCGCCCCAGGTGCCAGGTGTGCCACTGGGCAGCTGACCTGCCTGATGGAGGCCCCCACCCCCACCCCCCACGGCCCTGCTCCCCAGGCCTGTGCTTAGCCCAGCGCCTGGAGCCCCAGTCAGGCCGCCCGCGGACAGCATGGAAGGCTCTGGAAGGCCTGGGCACTCAGTGGGGGACCCCGAGGCGGGGCGGGCGCCGGCCCTGTGGCCTCGATACGCAGGAGGCAATGCCTGGGGAGGAGAGGCGTGCAGCTTTCTGTCACAGCGTCCACGCAGGCGACCCCTGCCCAGCTCGGGAGCTGCCGCCCAGAGACCGACATGCCCTCCTCCCCAACCCCCTTCCCTGGCTGCCGGCATCACAGCCCTTCCTGGCGGAGCATCCTTGCCCGTCACGTCTCCGGGAGACCCTGAGCACGGGCCTCAAGGACCTCGGGGGGCTCTGATGGGGACTCAGCTGGTCCGCCAGCCTGACCCCTCAGGACAAGGGGAGGCACTTGGGCAGACGGGGGGAGGTGGCCCCAGAGCCCAGCGTGATGGGGGATCCATCCAGCCCGGCGCCAAAGGGCAGCCCAGTGCCAGCCTCTCCCCGCCAGGGGCCTCCCCCTGGACACTGGGGGCTCTAAGGGGCGCCCCAACCCTGTGATGCTTCTGTCCTGGAGTCTAAACACCTGGCCTGGGGGCTCCATCCTGCCCCCTTTGCTGGGCCATCCCTGGGGGTCCCCCCAGCAGGGTGTGGGGGCAGTAGGGGCGGCATGGAGGCCCGCTAACGGGGCTGGGCCACCGTGGTCTATTGGGCGTGGGTTTCAGCCCCAATGGCGGGACATTTTTATTATAAATTACAGACGTCTGAGCAGAACAAGGAGCACCTCGGTAGCTGAATGCCTCTAGCGGCTTTCTGCCTGCATCCCTCCTCTTTCCTTCTTATGCATAAATGCTTGGAGTTAGTGTTGCCTTTTTACACGAGTCATACAGCAGCCGGAAAGAGGATGGGGAGCGGGTCACTCCCAGTCAGGCCCCTCTACCCCATTGGCCCCTGGGGGGGCAGGGGCAGGGACCCTCACCCGCTAGGGCGTCCCTGGGCCACTGACTGCACCTTCAAATCTCCAGACCCCGCCTGGTGGGCAGCTGGGGCCGGTTTCCTAATTGCCGAGCCCCGCCCCTCTGTGCCTGCACCCTGTCCTCGGAGCACACCCTTGCCGGTCCCCTCCCCGCCTGTCCGCACCCTGGGTCCCGCCGCCAGGGTAAAACTTGGTGGACGGAATTCCTGAACCCGCCTGGACCGCGCGCGCGCCCGCCGGGCCGGTGTCCCGGCGTCGAGAGGCCGGGAGGTCCCCGCACGGCCGCGCCAGCCGGGGGACGCTGCCTCCGCCAGCCGGCAGCGCCGGGAAGGGGCAGCTGGGTCACGGCCAGCGGGGCTGTGCGGGAACCGAGGCACCAAGGGGCACCTTCTGCTCCCCGAGACTCCCCGGGCGCCCCGTCGCGGACGCGAGGGCCCAGAGGCCGCAAACCGGTGCCCACACCTAGCGGCCCTCTGCCTCGCGCCCCGCGCCCCCCGCCGCTGCAGTGCCCCGCGGCGGCCACCAGAGGGCCCTGCTCCGGCCCGCGGCCCGTCACCACCCTTTCCCACAGCTGTTCCCCGCAGGAGATTGACAGCTGGGATCCGGGTTGCCATGGGGATAGGCAAATGAGGGCGGCGGGTCCGGGACTCCTATTGGCCCGAGGGCGCGCGCCCCTCCCAAGGAGGCGGGCCCGGGCGCGGGGCGCCGGGCTCTATAAAAGGGGAGCGCTCGGTGCGGCGCTCGGCCTTGGAGGCGGGGCCGGCCGAGCGCGGGCGGAGCGCCGGGGAGTCCCTGCAGCCCCAGGCGGCGGCCGCCCCGCCAGCCGCGGGCCACCTGCCCGGGCGCCGAGGGGGACGGGAGCGCGGCTGGCCTGCGCCGCGGTGACCGGGGCGCGCTCGCGGCCCGCGCCGCCCAAGGACCCAGCTGCCGAGACTGAGTTGACCGCGCGCGAAACTTTTACACGCGCGCCCGGGGCCGCAGCCGGGAGCCGCCCGTCCCTGCCGCCCGCGGCCACCCCGCCGGGACCCAGCGCCGTGGCGCTCGGAGCGGGGAGAGGCCCGCGGCCCCCCCACGCCCTCCCTCGGGGCACAGCCGGGCGGGGCCGGGCCCCGGGCGATGGCCGCGGAGCTGGCGATGGGCGCCGAGCTGCCCAGTAGCCCGCTGGCCATCGAGTACGTCAACGACTTCGACCTGATGAAGTTCGAGGTGAAGAAGGAACCCGCCGAGGCCGAGCGTTTCTGCCACCGCCTGCCTCCCGGCTCCGTGTCCTCGACGCCGCTCAGCACGCCCTGCTCCTCCGTGCCCTCCTCGCCCAGCTTCTGCGCGCCCAGCCCGGGCGCAGGGGGCGGCGGCGCGGCGCAGGCCGGGGGCGCCCCGGGCGCGGCGGGCGGGGGCGCGGCGGGGAAGCCGGCGCCGGAGGAGCTGTACTGGATGAGCGGCTACCAGCACCACCTGAGCCCCGAGGCGCTCGGCCTGACGCCCGAGGACGCGGTGGAGGCGCTCATCGGCAGCGGCCAGCACGCCGGGCACCACGGCGCGCACCACCCGGCGGCCGCGGCGGCCTACGAGGCCTTCCGGGGCCCGGGCTTCGCGGGCGGCGGCGGCGGCGGCGCGGGGGACGTGGGCGCGGGCCACCCCCACGGCGCCCACCACCACCACGTGCGCCTGGAGGAGCGCTTCTCCGACGATCAGCTGGTGTCCATGTCGGTGCGCGAGCTGAACCGGCAGCTGCGCGGGGTGAGCAAGGAGGAGGTGCTGCGGCTGAAGCAGAAGCGGCGCACCCTCAAGAACCGCGGCTACGCGCAGTCCTGCCGCTTCAAGCGCGTGCAGCAGCGGCACGTCCTGGAGAGCGAGCGGAGCCGGCTGCAGGCGCAGGTGGAGCAGCTGCGGCGGGAGCTGGGGCGCCTGGCGGAGGAGCGGGACCGCTACCGGGAGAAGTTCGAGAAGCTGGCGGCCCGCGGCGGCCCCGGGGGCGCGGGCGGGCCCGGCCTCCCGCGGGCGTCCTCGCCGCCGCAGGCCGGGCCCGGCGGGGCCAAGGGCGCGCCCGGCTTCTTCCTGTGAGCGCCGCCCGGAGAGGCCCAGACCCGGGGCCAGACTCTCCCCGCGCCCCCGGGGCCCCCGGAGAGGCCCAGACCCGGGGCCAGACTCTCCCCGCGCCCCCGGGGCCCCCGGAGAGGCCCAGACCCGGGGCCAGACTCTCCCCGCGCCCCGGGAGAGGCCCAGACCCCGGGGCCGGCCCCGGGCGCCCGCTCCCGGCCCTCCGAGGGCGGCGAACCCAGGCCTCCCCGCGGCGCGGCCCCTCGCCCCGCACCGGCCCGGGGAGCGCAGAGACTTCGGGGAAAGCGGCTCCGGGCTCCCGGGGCCCCACGTGCACGCCCGGCCCGGCCCGGGGACCCGCCCTCCTGTCTCCCCTCCGGTCCTCGCCCTCTTTACGGCCGGAAGCGCCTGGTTCCCACGGGTGTGTGTGTTCCGCTCGGTGACGGGGGAGAAGGCCCCGCAGAGGCTCCTGCCCGCGGGGCCCCCTCGGACTCCGCTCCCCGCATGTGCCCCGCCCCGCCTGCCCCCCGCCCGCCTGTCCCCCGCCTGCCCCCGCCCCGCCCCGTCCCGCCTCCCTGGGGGCGGGGGGCTCGGACCCGCGCCGCGTCCCACGCACCGGGGAAAAGCATCCTGTTTACCTTCGGAGAAATGAGAGGATGACAGCGTTCCTGCAGGAAACCAGGGAGGTTTGGCCTGGCCTCCCGCATGGGGGTGGGTGAAGGGTCTGTTTTCATTTGTTTCCGTTAGTTTGTGGGGTTAAGCCTGGCCCGGGGGGCGGCGGAGCGCCGGGGCCCTCCTCCTGGGAACGCGGGGAGAGGCCGGAACAATAAACCGCTGAGACCCGAACGCGCCCGGAGCCGCTTCCTTTCCGCCGAGTCCGCCGTCGAAGAGGCGCCCCGCCCGGCGCGGAGGGGCCGGCGGTGGGCAGAGGCCGCGGCGCGGGGCCCCGGGCGGTGACCCGCGTGCGGTGCCCGGCGCCGCCCCCCAACCCCGTCCCGCCTCCGCCGAAGAGGCGGCTCCGTTCCCCGGAGGCCGGGCCTGCGGCGGGGCGGCGGCGGGAGAAGCGCTCGGGCGCGGGCGCCCGCCCGGTGGAGGGCTGCGGTCCCGGGTCCGAGCTCTCCGCGCGCGAAGCCAGTTTGTTCTAATCGGAGCCGCGGGCGAAGGCGGGGGGTGGGGGGTGTGCGGGGGGCCAGGGCGACGGCACAGGGACGAGCCAGACAGGCCCTCGGCTCCGGGTTGAGTCCTTGGTTTCCACCGGCGCCGCGGGGGTTCGGGGTTGGGGGGGGCTTCCTCCTGCAGAGAGAGCGCGAGTGGGTTTGGGGAGGGAGCTTCCTGCGCTCCTGGTGCGACCTCACGTCCCCCCTCCGTTCACGCTCACGCCCCGCCCCTTTCCTCTGCCCCGTCCCCCTCCCGCCACCAGCTCACCAGGGACCGGCCTCCCAGCACCGCCCGCCTTGGTCGCCATATCAGGTTGAGGCCCCTCTTCCTGCCCCGCGGAGGGAGGGCCCGGCCGGCGGTGCCCGGGGAGGCGGACAGTAACCCCGCCGGGAGGACCCAGGGTCTGGGTGGAGGCGGGTCTGGGCTGGGGTTGGGGGGGGGGGGCTGAGACAGCAGAGGGGGTGCCCTGAGCGCAGCCTGAGGACCTCCAGGCCCAGGAGCCGCCCCTGCAGGCCAGGCCCGATGGGTGGGCGGGGAGGGCTGAGGGGCCACGGAGGGGGGACAGCGCCGGCCACACCAGGGACAGAGCTCCCCACGGTCCGAGGGGAGGGAGCTGAGGGGAGGGAGAGGCATAGCGAGAGGCAGGGGCGGGGCTGGGGGGCCACTGTGGAGCCCTCAGGTGGGGGCGGGCAGTGGGTGGGGTCACCCCTTTTAGGGGAGTTTGGCCAAAAGAGGAGGTAGCCAGGCCAGCGTGGCTCAGTGGATAGAGCGTCGGCCTGCGTGTGGACTGAAGGGTCGGGGGTTCAATCCCCATCAAGGGCACGTGCCCAAGTTGCAGGCTCCAGCCCCAGTGGAGGGTATAGGAGGCAGCCCACCGACGATTCTCAGCACTGATGTTTCTCTCTCTTCCTCTCTGAAATCAATAAAATGTACTTAAAAATAAAAGCAGAGCAGGTAGAGGGGCCTGGGGTGGGAGGGGGTCGCAGGAGCCCTCCCCTACCCCCAGCGGGGCTCCCCGGAATCCACCCCCATCCCCCCACCCCCTCCCGCCCGCAGTGCAGCGGAGCCTCCCTGGCTCAGGGGCCGTCACTGGGGAGGTGGCGGGTGGGGACCGACTCCCTCCTCGCTCCCTCCCTCCCTCCTCCCCTGGGCACCACAGGGTGGCTGCTACCACCAGCAGCCAGCTCGGGCCCTGGCACTCAGCGGCCAACTACCCCCCTTGGCCTGCCCTCTGCCCCGTGCCCGCTGGGTGCCACCTGGGCCAGAGCCGCCAGGAGGGGACAGGCCCACTGACCACTGCGTGCCGAGTCCCTCCCTCCCATCGTGGTCCCCGTGGCCCCCCAGTCACGCGCGCACGCACACACGCACACACACACACACACATACACACACATTCACACATTCACATGCACGCACACGCACGCACGCACACACCCCGGGCTGAGGCTCCCAGCTTTCCCTGGGGACCAGGCGGCAGGGCCAGGGGGCGGGCTGCGGGCAGTGGGAGGGCGTCAGGCAGATGCACGGGTCCCGCTGCCCCCACCTCTTGTCCCATGCCCGTGCTCACTGCGCGCTGCCCGCTAATTCCCTGGCGACGATCATTCCCGCTGATGGCCGTCGGGGTGATGAGGCCGGAGAGTGAGTGTTTGTCCGGCTCCACTGCCCCCCGGGGGGCCTCCCAGCCCGGCCCGCTCTGCCGGCCTGGCCCCCGCCCCCAGCCCAGCGGCCGGCATGGGTGCCCGGGCCTGTCCGGCCGCCGCCCTGGAGGCAGGTCCCGGGTTCTCCGCTTCCCAGGGCGATGGCCCCCCTCCCGGCATCGCCACAGCGGACACCCAGCCCGGACGGGCTCACACTGGGACAGCCCCCGCGCCCCCTCTGGTGCTCCCATCCGGTGCTCCCCTCCGGTGCTCCCCTCCGGTGCTCCCCTCCGGTGCTCCCATCCGGTGCTCCCATCCGGTGCTCCCCTCCGGGTCTGGCTGGGCCGGGCCTCCGGCTCCCCACCAGCGGGCACTCTGAGCAGCCCCACTGCCCGGGCCCAGCGCAGAGGGAGCCTCGTCAGGGGTCCGCAGGGCAGCCTCCACCTCCACCACCACCTCCACCCCCACCACCACCCCCACCCCCACCCCCACCTCCACCTCCACCTCCACCCCCACCCCCACCCCCACCTCCACCTCCACCTCCACCTCCACCTCCACCTCCACCACCACCTCCATCACCATCACCATCACCTCCATCACCTCCACCTCCACCTCCACCTCCACCCCCACCCCCACCCCCACCTCCACCACCACCTCCACCACCACCACCATCTCCAGCACATCCCACCTCCATCACCATCACCATCACCTCCATCACCTCCACCTCCACCTCCACCTCCATCATCTACACCACCGCCTCCATCACCAACTCCATCACCACCACCTCCACCACCATCACCACCTCCATCACCTCCACCTCCACCACCACCTCCACCACCATCACCACCACCATCACCTCCACCTCCACCACCATCACCTCCACCTCCACCTCCACCCCCACCTCCATCACCTCCACCACCATCACCTCCACCACCATCACCTCCACCACCATCACCTCCACCTCCACCCCCACCTCCATCACCTCCACCACCATCACCTCCACCTCCACCACCACCTCCACCACCATCACCACCTCCACCTCCACCACCACCTCCACCACCTCCATCACCTCCACCGCCACCTCCACCACCTCCATCACCTCCACCTCCACCTCCACCACCACCTCCACCACCATCATCATCACCTCCACCTCCACCACCACCTCCACCACCTCCATCACCTCCACCACCACCTCCACCTCCACCTCCTCCTCCATCACCTCCACCTCCACCACCTCCACCACCACCACCTCTTCTACCACCACCACCATCTCCACCACCATCACCACCTCTACCATCACCTCCACCACCACCTCCTTCACCATCACCATCATCACCTCGTGAATTTCTAAGGAACACAAGAGCCAAAGTGGCTATTTTTGCCCGTGAGCAGTGAATGGGGAAGTGTCTGGGCTGGGTGTTCGGCCCCGGGTGGGGGTCGGGAGAGCGGGCGGTGGGTCGAACAGCGTGACCAGACAGGTGTGGGGGTGGGTGTCCCGCACTCCAGTCCCGGTGGGCCTGAGGCTGCCGGGAGGAGCTCAGTCCCTCCAGCCGGCAGGCGTGGCCTCCAGGGAGGGTCCGGGCCACCGCCCACCGCCTGGAAACCAGCTCAGCCTTCGGAAGGTGGCCCCAGAGGGGCTCGCTCCGGGGGCCGGGGAGGCGGGCGGAGGGTGGGGGAGCGCCCCAGGCGGAGGGCCCCCTCTCTCTGTTCACCCCGAACCCCACCCGCTGCCGCGACCAGGCTCTGCACTTGTCTTTTCTGGTCAATAAACCTCTCCTGGGGGCTGGGGAGCGGCTGAGAGCCCCGCTCCCTGCTGTAATTAAGCGTGCAGCCTAATTAATTGAGTGGTCAGGATGCTAATTAGCGGCTCGATGGAGACTGGAGGAGGGTGAAGGGCAACCTTGGCAGTGAGCGCGGCTCTCCGGGGGCCGCTCCCTCTGCCCGGCCCTGCCCTGCTCCCTGGGCTGCACCGCACCTAGCACCCGCCACCTCTGGCACCTCCGGCCTCTGCCTCCCTCCCCCCACTGGGCCCCCAGCCTCTGCCTCCCCCCCCTGCGCCCCCGGCCTCTGCCTCCCCACCCCGCGCCCCCGGCCTCTGCCTCCCCACCCCGCGCCCCCGGCCTCTGCCTCCCCCCACTCTGTGCCCCCGGCCTCTGCCTCCCCACCCCCACTAGGCCCCCGGCCTCTGCCTCCCCCCACTCTGTGCCCCCGGCCTCTGCCCCCCAACCTGCACCTCCAGCCTCTGCCTCTCCCCCCCCCCCCGTGCCCCTGGCCTCTGCCCCCCCCTGCACCTCCGGCCTCCGCCTCTCCGACGCCCCCCCGCGCCCCCCGCCTCTGCCTCCCCCCCCCCCCCGCCCACCGCGCCCCTGGCGGCCCCGGCCCCGCTGTCCTTTCTGACCACCTGACACGGGCTCTGGCCGCCCTGCACCCCTGGCCTCCCTGCCCGAAGGCCGCCGTGGCCGTGGGCGTGGGCGTCTGCAGCAGAGCCCACTCCTTCCTGGGACTCCTGTCCGGAGCCTCCGGCCGGGCCCTGGCGTCCTGGCCCCCTGTGACCCCGGGCTCCCCGCCCCCAGCTTCCCCCCCACCCACAGCCACCGGCAAGGGCACCTGGACGCGGGGCTGCCAGGCTGGGCCCTCTCCGCCGTGCCCGCCCGCAGGTCCCGGTGACAGCTGGGGGGTCAGGGAGGGAGGAGGGGAGGGGGGAGGGGAGGCTGGGGTGGGGGCAGAGGGAGGTGTGGGATCCGCCCAGCCCACCATCCCTGAGCTGCACCCCAGCCAGGCCTCCCTCCCCAGGAGGCAGCTCTGAGGACGCCTCTTGTTTCCGGAAGGAGCCCCTGGAGGAGAGGAGAGGCCCCCGCCTCAGTTTCCTCCTCTGTAAAGTGGGCGCGGGAGACGCCTTCCCTGGGCGGGAGGCCGGATCCATCGACCTGGGACGCAGGCAGGGCCGGCCCAGACCCCTAGGTCGGCCTTGGGCCCACACGGAGGTCAGCGCGTCCCGCACCCCCACGTCCCTCCCCAGCCGCCCGCTCCCGGGAGGAGCGGACAGGACAGGGCGGGTGTGGGGCTCAAGGGATGGGGCCTGGCTTCCTGGGGCAGAGGGACGGGCTGTCAGATGGCAGGGCCTGGGGGACCCTCGCCACCCAGACAGCATCTGGAGAGGCCAGGGACCCACCGGGGAGGGACTCGGGGCCTCGGGAGCCGGGGGGACAGTGGCCGGGCGGGCTCCTGCCTCTAAAACGGCCGGTGACTTGCGGCCAGGCCGGCCTCACCCTCCCCGGCCAGACCCTCCGGGCACAGGCTCCCGCCCCCACGTGGCAGTGCCCCCCGCCCCCACGCTGGCAGTGCCCTCCCCCCACGCTGACAGTGCCCTCCTCCCCACGCTGGCAGTGCCCTCCCCCCACGCTGACAGTGCCCTCCTCCCCACGCTGGCAGTGCCCTCCCCCCCTCGCTGGCAGTGCCCTCCCCTCCACGCTGGCAGTGCCCTCCCCCCCACACTGGCAGTGCCCCCCACGCTGGCAGTGCCCCCCACGCTGGCAGTGCCCTCCCCCCCTCGCTGGCAGTGCCCTCCTCCCCACGCTGGCAGTGCCCTCCCCCCCTCGCTGACAGTGCCCTCCCCCCCTCGCTGGCAGTGCCCTCCCCCCCTCGCTGACAGTGCCCTCCTCCCCTCGCTGGCAGTGCCCTCCCCCCCTCGCTGGCAGTGCCCTCCTCCCCACGCTGGCAGTGCCCTCCCCCCCTCGCTGGCAGTGCCCTCCTCCCCACGCTGGCAGTGCCCTCCCCCCCTCGCTGGCAGTGCCTCCTCCCCACGCTGGCAGTGCCCTCCCCCCCTCGCTGACAGTGCCCTCCTCCCCACGCTGGCAGTGCCCTCCCCCCCTTGCTGGCAGTGCCCTCCTCCCCACGCTGGCAGTGCCCTCCCCCCCTCGCTGACAGTGCCCTCCTCCCCACGCTGGCAGTGCCCGCACGGGAACGGAGCCCGGGCTGGGTTGCAGGCCTCCACTCTGCACATGAAAAATGCAGCTGCGGAGATTGGAAGGTGACCTCAGCCGCAGGGGCCCCCAGAGCCGGCCCTGCCACCCACACGGGGTTCCCTGCTGGCTGGCCCCGCCCAGCCTCTGCTGTGCTGGTGGGGTGCCCAGGGTGAAGGGCGGGCGCCCAGGGTGAGGGGAGGGCAGCTGGGGGGGGCACCCAGGGTGAGGGGAGGGCAGCTGGGGGGGAGGGCAGCTGAGGGGGTGTGAGGGGGCAGGGGGGGAGGGGGCAACGGGGGAGGAGGGGGCAGCGGGGGGGAGGGGAGGGCAGCTGGGGGGTGAGGGGGCAGCAGGGGGTTGAGGAGAGGGCAGCTGGGGGGGGTGAGGGGGCAGCGGGGGGGATGAGGGGAGGGCAGCGGGGGAGTGAGGGTGCAGCGGGGGGGGGGAGGGGGCGGGGGGGAGGGGGCAGGGGGGGTGAGGGGGCAGGGGGGTGAGGGGGCAGGGGGGGTGAGGGGGCAGGGGGGGTGAGGGGGCAGGGGGGGTGAGGGGGCAGGGGGGGTGAGGGGGCAGGGGGGGTGAGGGGGCAGGGGGGTGAGAGGGCGGGGGGGGCACCTGTGAGATGAGACACGGGGACAGGCTGCCTCCGACGGGGCCCGGGGTGGAGCCTGCAGCTGAGGCTGGTGCCCGGGGCCACAGTCGAACCCGGGCCCTCCCGTCCCGGGACGACGCTCTGTCCGCGGAGCACACGCCGGCTCCACAGGTCTCCGTGGGACCCCCGCAGCGGGAGCCCACCCTGAGCCCCGTCCGTCCGTCTGACCAGAGCCTCCGCAGGGTGTGGCCCGGGGCCGGGGCCCAAGCTGCCACTCCCCGCCCCCCAGAACCAGTCCCCCTGCTTCCCCCGGGGGGGCGGACATTGGCCACCTTTGCGGGAGGCCCCTCTGTCCACGGCCCGGAGTCCCCGGCCGGGCTGGCACCCCCAGGAGAGCCCACAGATGTCCGCAGCCCCAGGCCCCCCAGGCCAGGCCCCCCCAGGCCTGCCCCCCGCTCAGGCCAGTGAGGCCGGCGCGCCCCGTGATGAGCGCACGGCCGGCGCCCCTCGCGGGCGGGCTGTGGGGCGTCGCTGACCAGCCGGCCTGGCTCCCAGGAGCTCCGGCTGGGGGAGCTGCTCCTGGACATGGTTCTCTGGGGCCGAGGGGCCCACGGGGGCTGCCCTGGTGCAGGGGCTGCAGACGCCAGGGTCCTTGATGGACAGGGACGTGGGGCAGACAGGAAGCAGCTGTAACCCTCTAATGGGGGTGCCAGGAGCTTCCGACCTGTCCCTGCCCCCACCCCGGCCTGGCCGGGCAGGCAGTTCCGGCAGCGAGAGGGGTCAGCACGGGGCGGGACCCACAGGACAGCGCGGTGCCCCCCCCCCCCCCCCCCCGTCTGTGGAGGCTCGGGGCCTGTGGGCAGGGAGGGGAGGGGAGGGGAGGGGGGAGGGCGGCTGGACTGTGGGAGGGGAGGGGAGAGAAGGGGAGGGGAGGGGAGAGGGCAGCTGGCCTGTGGTAGGGGAGGGGAGGGGAGGGGAGGGGAGAGAAGGAGAGGGGAGGGGGGAGGGCAGCTGGCCCTTGCTGGGGAAGCTGAGCTCAGCGCCTCTGACCAGGGCCTCAGGGACCATTAACCCTCCGGCCGCCAGAGACCGGTACTCACCGCTCTGCTCCCTCTGCCGCCCTCACGGTCCCCTGGGTCCCCGGTGCTCCCAACCACTGCCGCCCTGGGCCCCCCGGAGCCTCTGACCCCGGCACCAGCTCGGCTGTGGTTGGGGTGATCCTGGGGGGCCAGGCCGGCTGGTCAGCGATGCCCCCACAGCGAGGGGGCCTGGGCAGACCCGAGGCGCTGGGGGGGGGTACAGTACAGCCAGCGTGAGCCCGGGCTGGGGGGGTACAGTACAGCCAGCGTGAGCCCGGGCTGGGGGGGTACAGTACAGCCAGCGTGAGCCCGGGCTGGGGGGGGTACAGTACAGCCAGCGTGACCCCGGGCTGGGGGGGGGTACAGTACAGCCAGCGTGACCCCGGGCTGGGGGGGGTACAGTACAGCCAGCGTGACCCCGGGCTGGGGGGGGGTACAGTACAGCCAGCGTGACCCCGGGCTGGGGGGGGTACAGTACAGCCAGCGTGAGCCCGGGCTGGGGGGGGTACAGTCTGGGGGGGTACAGTACAGCCAGCGTGACCCCGGGCTGGGGGGGGGTACAGTACAGCCAGCGTGACCCCGGGCTGGGGGGGGTACAGTACAGCCAGCGTGACCCCGGGCTGGGGGGGGGGGTACAGTACAGCCAGCGTGAGCCCGGGCTGGGGGGGTACAGTACAGCCAGCGTGAGCCCGGGCTGGGGGGGTACAGTACAGCCAGCGTGAGCCCGGGCTGGGGGGGGGTACAGTACAGCCAGCGTGAGCCCGGGCTGGGGGGGGGGTACAGTCTGGGGGGGGTACAGTACAGCCAGCGTGACCCCGGGCTGGGGGGGGGGCTACAGTACAGCCAGCGTGACCCCGGGCTGGGGGGGGTGCAGCCCCAGCCTTGCTGGCCTGAGCGTGGGGTGCCGGGGGCGGGGGGGGGACGGGACGGGGGTTTGGAATCTGGCAGCTTTGGCGTGTCCACACATGGTGTTTTGTGGAAGAGCCACACTCAAGGGGCCAAAGAGCCACATGTGGCTCAAGAGCTACAGTTTGCAGACCACAGGGCTAGGGTTCAAGCTAGGTTTAGGGCTAGAGTTATGGTTAGGGTTAGAGTTAAGGTTAGGGATAGGATTAGGGTTAGTGTTAGGATTTGGTTTAGGAGTAGGATTATGGTTAGGGGTAGGGATAAGGTTAGAGTTAGGGTTAGGATTAGGGGTAGGGCTAGGGGTAGGGGTAGGGGTAAGGATAGGATTAGGGTTAGAGATAGGGATTGGGGTAGGGGTAGGATTAGGGTTAGGGATAGGATTAGGGCTAGAGGTAGGGGTAGGGATAGGATTAGGGGTAGGGATAGGATTAGGGGTAGGGGTAGGGGTAGGATTAGGGGTAGGGATAGGGGTAGGATTAGGGGTAGGATTAGGGGTAGAGGTAGGGGTAGGGGTATGATTCAGGTGTACAACGGTCGCAGGAGGGAAGAGGCCCTGTAGGGTGTCCCTGGGTGGGTCCGGGAAGCCCGGTTTCTGGCTGGAAAAGTTGGAATTGGGGGCTTGATCAGACATCGGCGTGTGGTTTGTTGAGCGATGGCATTTCTGACTCTGTGCACTGGCGGCTCCCGTGTCCGCTGACCTTGACTCGGGACCGAGATCCCATTCTGTCCGTTCTGCAGTCCGGCGGGCGCGGGCAGGGCGGCTGGGGGTGTGGGCTGGGGGGATGCTGGGGGCGTGGAGGCTGGGGGTGGGGTGGGGGTGGGGAGGCTGGGGTGGGGTGGAGGAGGCTGGGGTGGGGTGGGGGAGGCTGGGGTGGGGTGGGGTGGGGGCAGGTGTCGGTCTCAGAGGTAAGCACCGGGTAATGAACGGCCAGGCCGGTGCGGACGGGCTGTGGAGCCGCCGGGCTGGCTGCGGCATTATGAAGCTAATGGATTTTTGAAGCCAGATTGATTTTTCATTAATTTGGTAAAAATCTTTTCCTCTCCCCTATAATTCTGTCTTAAAACGCTCCCCCTGACAGCTCGATAAGTCACTCCGGCCTAATGCACGGCTGGCTTGTCCGCGGGCCTCTCCAGGTAACGGGGCCCTCGGCCGGGGCTCCCCGGGGCCCTGTCAGCCGCTGGGAACAGCCCCGGCCCGGCCCCGGCCCCGGAGCGGAGCAGCTGAGGCGGGGGACTCCGTGCCAGCCCAGGCCTCCCTCCGGGCCAGCCTACTCCCCAGCTCCGGCCCCGCACCCAGGGCCCTGGCCCTGGGCCCCACGCCCACCCCCACCCTCCAGAGGCCTCAGGCCCAGAGCCAGCCCACAGCTCCAGCCTTCGCCTCTCAGAGGGGACGGCCCGGGCGGGGGTTAGGGGGACACAGTGACCCCTTCCTCTGCCCCCTGGACAGGGCTCAGCCGCCTGTCCCATTCCCTTGGACTTTTCTTGGGGTCTCCAGACTGCCCCCCGCCAGTGGCTCCCTGGACGATGCCCCGGGAGGCTCTGGGATGGGGGAGGGGGCAGAGGGGCAGGAGCGGGCAGCCTCCGGGCGCTCAGGCCGCTGTGGCCCCTGGCCCAGCACGTGCCCGGCATCCAGGGCGGGCAGCCTGCCCACTGGGCGCTGCTCCCGGCCGCCGGCTGAGCCCACCATCCTCCAGCCCGGGGCCCCGCCGTCCTACAGAGACACGGGGCCGGCCGCCGGCCCCGGAGGCCCTATTGGCCTCACCTGGCTCCGGGCCGCCTGCTTGCCTCTGGCCCCCGCCCCCCCCCCCGCCCCCGCCCCCAGGCCTCCCCTGTCCTGTCTCCTGTGGGGCAATCCCGGAGGGCCGCACCCGCCCTTTCTTTTTTAAAAGATATTTTATTGATTTCTTACAGAGAGGAAGAGGGGAAGGGAGGTGGAAACATCCATGGGAAACACTGACCAGCCGCCTGCTGCACACCCCCTACTGGGGAGGTGCCCACAACCACCGCACACACCCCAGACCTTCCAGTCCACCGAGCCAGACCAGTCAGGGCCCCTTTTCTTTTTTTATGAAATACGTTTTTATTGATTTCAGAGGGGAAGAGAGAGGGAGCGATAGAAACATCAATGATGAGAATCACTGACCGGCTGCCCCCTGCACCCCCCCGCCCCCATCACACCCACAACCCGGCAGGTCCCTGACCTCCCGGTTCGGGCCGGACCTCCATCCCCGAGCCCGCCGCCGGACTGAAGACCTTTCCGAACAGCGACGGTCACAGGTTCCCGGGCCGAACCTCGGGGCCCCATTGAGCCCCGCCTCTGGCCTCATCCCGGTTCCCCCCGGCTGGCTCCCCAGCAGGCCCCGCCTTCCCTCCTGGGCGCCCCACCTCGGGGTCCCCGGGCCTGGGGTCCCCCTGGCTGGCCCGCAGGTGGCTGCAGCTTTGGGCGTCTCCCTCTCAGACTGGCCGGGGCCCCAGCGCCCGCTCCTGCGGGTCCAGCGGGGCGGGCACTGGGCAGGGGTTTGGCGGGGCCGGGGAGTGAGGGGTGGGCCTGGAGGAGGGGGCCCTGGGCGGGGCAGGGGGCGGCTGGGGAGGGACCTTCCAGGTGCGCCCCGCTCCGGGGCCTCCTCCGGGCCCCCCGCGCCAGGCCGGCTGCGGACCCAGCGGGACGGTCCCTCCTCTGCTTCCTGCGGGCGGAGCAGGCGGCTCCGGGCGAGTCAGGGCCCGGGGACCCGCCTGCGGCCGCCCGGCCGCCCCGCCCCGGCGCCGGCGGAGGAGCCCGGCCCCCGGCCCGGCGGGCGCGGACCCGGCGCCGGGCCGGACAGGGGCTGAGCCCGCAGGCGGCCTGTCCGGGAGGCGCCGGCCGGACCGCGGGGGCAGAGGGCGGGGTGGGGGGCCCCCCTCTCCGCAGGGGCCGCAGCCGCCGCCCCGTTAGCAGGCACCGGCCTCCGGGACCCGGTTTTGTTACCAAACGGATCCCCGCGGGGGTGCCCTGGGCCGGTCCGCCGAGGCCTCCCGGGGGCAGGCGGGTCCCCGGACACACGGAACCCGGCCGCCCCCCCCTCCCCCCTCCCGGACCACAGCACTGAGGCGGGAGGGTGGTGGGCGCGCCCGGGACAGAGGCCGCTCCGTTTGGGACCCACAGCCGGGAGGGGGGAGGGAGAGGGGGGAGGGGGGAGGAGGGAGGGGGAGGGGGAGGGGGAGGAGGAGGGAGGAGGGAGGGGGAGGAGGGAGGAGGGAGGGGGAGGGAGGAGGGAGGGGCGGGCCCCGCCCCTGCAGATCCCGCATCCGCGCAGGAGCGGGCGGCGGCTGCCCCCTGGTGGCCACAGCGATCCCTTACCAGCGGGCCCCCAACCCGAACTGCCCTGGGGGACAGCAACCCCTCTCCCCCTTTTAAATCCTCACCCAGGACGTGTGCGCGTGTGCATGTGTGTGAACAGGAAACATCACTGTGAGAAACATGGACTGGTGGTGAGGTGTCCCAACAGGGGTCACACCCACAGCCCGAGGAGGGAGCCTGGGGGTCAAACTGGCAGCCTTCTGCTGCACTGGGGGCGCCCCCACAGCGGAGCACCCACTGCCCTCCCCCTGGACGAGGCCCTCAGGCCCCTCGTCTAAGTGAGGGGAGGCCGGCCGGTGTGGCTCAGGGGCTGATCAGCCACGAAGCAGGAGGCCCGTCTGCCGTCAGGGCCACGCCCGGCAGGTGCTCAGCCCGGGAGCCAGGCCTCCGTCTGAGGAGCCAGCCAGTGCCGCCCGGAGGGGCACCCGCGGTGAGAAGGCCTCAGGGCAGGCTCCGAGCAGGGGACACGGGGGGGGGGGGGCCCAGGGAGGGCGTGTGGAGGCGGGACAGGGCCATGGAGCCTGGGGGCCAGGGAGGCGAGCCTGGCGGGCCGAGGAGCCTGGCGGGCCGAGGAGCCTGGCGGGCCGAGGTGCCTGGCGGGCCGAGGAGCCTGGCGGGCCGAGGAGCCTGGCGGGCTGAGGAGCCTGGCGGGGCTGAGGAGCCTGGCGGGCTGAGGAGGGGAGCCTGGCGGGCTGAGGAGCCTGGCGGGCCGAGGAGCCTGGCGGGCTGAGGAGCCTGGCGGGGCTGAGGAGCCTGGCGGGCTGAGGAGGGGAGCCTGGCGGGGCTGAGGAGCCTGGCGGGCTGAGGAGCCTGGCGGGGCCAGGGAGGGGAGCCTGGCGGGCCGAGGAGCCTGGCGGGCCGAGGAGCCTGGCGGGGCCGAGGAGCCTGGCGGGGCCAGGGAGGGGAGCCTGGCGGGCTGAGGAGCCTGGCGGGCTGAGGAGGGGAGCCTGGCGGGGCTGAGGAGCCTGGCGGGCTGAGGAGCCTGGCGGGCTGAGGAGCCTGGCGGGCTGAGGAGGGGAGCCTGGCGGGGCTGAGGAGCCTGGCGGGCTGAGGAGCCTGGCGGGGCTGAGGAGCCTGGCGGGCTGAGGAGCCTGGCGGGCTGAGGAGCCTGGCAGGTGTGCTGGGCCCAGGGTGGACCCCGCCCTGAGGGGCGTGTGGGCAGAGCGGGGCCTGGGGGGGTGGCAGGAGGGAGAGGGGCCGGCTGGGGCCTGGGAGGCCACCACGGGCGAGTGAGGACCCGGCTGCAGGGACCCAGTGCCGACACCCCCCCCCGGGGTGGCTCCTCAGCTCAAGGACGGCGGCAGACCCCCCCCCCCCGGGGGCGGCCCCCCAGCCCCCCGGCGAGTGACACTCCCGTGTGAGAGGCAGGCCCGCCCCACGGCTGACACAGGCATCCGACACCGTCTTTAATGGCAGTGGGCGCGGCGGGCAGCAAACGGGCCGGGGGAGGGCAGGAAGGGGAGCCCGCCCCTCACGCCCCTTGGGCAGCAGGGGAGGCGGAGCGGCTCAGGGCTGGGGGGCCAGGGACAGCCGCCCGCCCGGCCTGCCCCTCTTGGCCTTGCGGCTCCAGCCGAGCAGGGGCCTGGGGCTGGCTCTCGGGGCCGCAGGCTCCCAGCCGCGCTCCTGGTTCCGCAGAAGCCCCCGCAGCGCCGGCCGGCGGTCCCCCTGCGGCCGAGAAGGCACAGCGCTCAGCAGCCGGGCTGGGGGGGGGACCGAGGGGGGGGCACGGAGGGGGGGGCACGGAGGGGGGTGTGTGGGGCAGGGAGGGGGAATGTGTGGGGCAGGGAGGGGGGAATGTGTGGGGCAGGGAGGGGGGTGTGTGGGGCAGGGAGGGGGGAATGTGTGGGGCAGGGAGGGGGATGTGTGGGGCAGGGAGGGGGGTGTGTGGGGCAGGGAGGGGGAATGTGTGGGGCAGGGAGGGGGGGATGTGTGGGGCAGGGAGGGGAATGTGTGGGGCAGGGAGGGGGGTGTGTGGGGCAGGGAGGGGGGTGTGTGGGGCAGGGAGGGGGGAATGTGTGGGGCAGGGAGGGGGGAATGTGTGGGGCAGGGAGGGGGATGTGTGGGGCAGGGAGGGGGGTGTGTGGGGCAGGGAGGGGGGGATGTGTGGGGCAGGGAGGGGGGGATGTGGGGCAGGGAGGGGGGATGTGTGGGGCAGGGAGGGGGGTGTGTGGGGCAGGGAGGGGGGGATGTGTGGGGCAGGGAGGGGGGTGTGTGGGGCAGGGAGGGGGGTGTGTGGGGGGGCAGGGAGGGGGGTGTGTGGGGCAGGGAGGGGGGGATGTGTGGGGCAGGGAGGGGGGTGTGTGGGGCAGGGAGGGGGTGTGTGGGGCAGGAGGGGGGAATGTGTGGGGCAGGGAGGGGGGTGGGGTCATGCTGCCCCCGGGGGGGGCTGGCTCGGGCAGGGGCTCACCGTGCCGGGGGGCTCGGCGCCGGGCAGCAGGGAGGCCACCTGCAGGCTCACGCCCTCGGCGCCCACGCCCTTGAGCCGCGCCACCACCTCCGCGTGCTTCCACCAGCGGCACGGCTGCCCGTCCACCGACACGATGTAGTCACCCTCCCGGAGGCCGGCCGCCTGCGGGGAGGGCACTGCGGTCCGCGTCCCCGCCCCCATCCCCCTCCCCCCAGCCTGTGCTCCCCGCACCCCCTTCCCCCGGCACCCCTCCCCCCAGCCTGTGCTCCCCGCACCCCCTTCCCCCGGCACCCCTCCCCCCACCCCTTCCCCTCCTCCCCAGCCTGTGCTCCCCGCACCCCCTTCCCCCCCCGCACCCCTCCCCCCAGCCCCCCCCCTCCCCCTGTGCTCCCCGCACCCCTTCCCCCCAGCCCCCTCCTCCCCAGCCTGTGCTCCCCTCCGCACCCCTCCTCCCCGCCCCCCAGCCTGTGCTCCCCGCACTCCTCCCCCCGCACCCCTTCCCCCCCGCCCCCTCCTCCCCAGCCTGTGCTCCCCTCCCCCCGCACACCCCTCCCCCTCCCCCCACCCCCCTTACCTCGGCGCGGCCCCCGGGGTTCACGGCCGCGATGAGCACGGGCGCGTCGCCCCGCAGCGTGAAGCCGAAGCCGCCCTCCCCGCGGGCCAGGTGCACGGGGCCCAGCAGCCGCCAGCGGTTCCGGGCTGAGAACACGGACGGCGGCCCCTGGGGGCCGGGGTCAGGCCGGGCCGGCACCCCCCCCTTCCCGGGCGGGACCAGGGTGCGGGCCCCGGGCTCACCAGCCGGTGGAAGATGTCCGCTACCTTCACCCGCGAGAAGCTGGGGGCCCGCGCCTCCGGCCGCCGGTGCGTCCGGGCTGGAGGCACAGGGGGGCTGAGCCGCGGCTCCGGCCCGGGACACCCCCTCCCGCCGCCCGGCCTGGCTGCACCCCCGCGGGAGGAGCCGGTGGTTCCACCCGGACCGGAGCCGGACGGCCCGGGGGTTTGTCTCCCGGGCAGCAGGGGAGGGGACAGCAGGGGAGGGGGCGGGGGAGGGGGCGGGGGGTGCCCCCAGCGCCCCGCTCCCCCGCTCGGCTGTGGGCGGGAGGTGACTCCGCATCCCAGCAGCTGCCGGGCCGGGGCCCGGGCCCACCCTCACCCCCCCATCCCCGCCCCCCCTCCCGCCACCTCCACATCCCCCACCCCCCACCCTCACCCACACCCGCCACCTCCACATCCCCGCACCACCCCCCACCCTCCCCCACACCACCCGCCACCCCCCACCCCCCCCCTGGCCCCCCCCACGCCGCTGCTCACGCGGGACGTCGGGGGCCTCGGGGGCCTCGAAGAAGTCGTCCTCCAGGTCCAGCGCCGAGTACTGGGCCAGCGCGCGCCGCAGCGCCTGGGCCAGCACCGCCTGCAGCGGGTCCACGCGGCGCAGGGCGCGGCCCAGGGCGTGCAGCCGCAGCGCCGCCTCCTGGCCCAGGATGGCGCGCCGCAGGTGGGCCTTGCCTGCGGGCGGGACAGCCCATCGCACCGCGCCCCGCGGGGTCCCCCTCCCTCCCTCCCTCCCGGCCGCACCCGGAGGCACAGGGAGCCGCCCGTGTGCCCCCCTCACCCAGCTTCCTGCGCTCCTCCGGCTCCCGCGGCAGCGCCAGGGCCGGGCGCTGGGGCTCAGGGCGGTCCGGGGGCTCCGGGGGGACCTCCTGCTCCCGCACCGGGAGCTCCGCCTCGGCCGCTGGGTCAGAGCGGGCCGTGAGCTCCGACACTGAGGGGGCCCCCCCTCCCGCACACAGCCCCCCCCCGCCGCACACAGCCTCCTCCCTGCACACAGCCCCCCCCCCCCCCCCCGCACACAGCCTCCTCCCTGCACACAGCCCCCCCGCACACAGCCCCCCCCGCCCCCCCCCCCCCCCCCCCCCCCCCGCTCGCAGCCACCTCAAGTCCCCCTCCCCTCCTCCCCACCTCTATCTTTTTCCCACACAGCCCCCCCGCACACAGCCCCCCCCCCCCCCCCCCCCCCCCCCCCCCCCCCCCCCCCCCCGCACACAGCCCCCCCCCACTCACACAGCCCCCCCCCCCCCCCCCCACACCCCCCCCCCGCACACAGCCCCTCCCTGCACACAGCCCCCCCCCCGCACACAGCCTCCTCCCTGCACACAAGCCCCCGCACACAGCCCCCCCCCTCCCCCCCCCCCCCCCGCACACAGCCTCCTCCCTGCACCCCCCCGCACACAGCCCCCCCATGCACACAGCCCCCCCCCCCCCCCCCCCCCCCGCACACAGCCTCCTCCCTGCACACAGCCCCCCCCGCACCCCCCCCCCCGCACACAGCCTCCTCCCTGCACACAGCCCCCCCGCACACAGCCCCCCCCCCCGCACACAGCCTCCTCCCTGCACACAGCCCCCCCGCACACAACAGCCCCCCACCCGCACCACAGCCTCCTCCCTGCACACAGCCTCCTCCATGCACACAGCCCCCCCCCGCACACAGCCTCCTCCTGCACACAGCCCCCACTGCACACAGCCCCCCCCCACAGCCTTCCCCACCCATAGCCTCCCCCCGCACGCACAGACCCCCCTTCCGCAGGCACAGCCCCCCGCACGCACGCACAGACCCCCGCACGCACGCACAGCCCCCCGCACGCACGCACAGCCCCCCCTCCGCACGCACAGACCCCCCTTCCGCAGGCACAGCCCCCCGCACGCACACACGCACGCAGCGGGGCGGGCACTCACGGGCGCCGCCGCACAGGGCCGTGGCGGCGTGGACGTGCGCCAGGGCGCGGAAGTGCTCGGCCTTGACCATCACCAGCGCGCTCCAGGCGAACGGCACGTAGTCGCGGACGGGCGGCTGCGCCATGGCCCGGCGCACCTGCTCGTACTCGGCCGCCACCTGCCAGGCCCGGGGAGGACTGAGCGCGGCCTCAGCCGCCGCCCACCTGGGGCCAGCCTCGCCGGCCCGGCCCCGTGGGCTCCAGCCTGGGGCCTGTGCCCGCTCCTGTTCCGGCCAGTGCCTCCCGGAGCTGGACTGGGTGGGCTGCGGGTCTCGGGACAGGGCGCGCCCTCACCTGGGCGGCCTCCTGCGCCAGGCGCAGCTGGGCCGGGCAGTCGTGGGGGGCGGCGGGCTCCGGGAGCGACAGCCCCTCGAAGACGCACTCCTGGGCCTGGGCGGCCATGAGCTGCTCCAGCACGCGCAGCGAGGCGGGGCTCATGTCGGGGCTCGGCGCCTGCGAGAACTTCTCCCGCAGGAGGCCGAAGGCGCCTGCGGAGGGTGCTCACAGCCGGGGCAGGTGCCGCACCCCAGCCCGGGCTCCCGCACCGGCCCCGGCTCAGCCCCTCCCACGGACGGGGGTCCGGCCTCACCTGCCGCCCTCTGGAAGGCCTCGGCCGCGCGGCCGGCGCCCCCGGGGCAGGAGCGGTCCTGGCGCGCCCCGATCTGCGTGTGCAGCGCCCCGATGTTGAAGAGCACGCTGCCCTTCTCGAAGGCCAGCGACCGCTGCTGGGCGGGGACCCCCGTGAGCGAGTCGTACCTGCGGAGGGTCGGGTCGGCGGTGGGTTCCGGGGCAAAGCCGGGAGACAGGAGCGGGAGCGGGCAGGGGGGCCCTACCAGTGGAAGAGCAGCCCCAGGCCGCGGGCCGGGCTGACGAAGCGGGCGTCCAGCAGGCAGAGCTGGTTGTAGTAGGCCATGAGCAGCTCCAGGCCGGCCTCGCTGCGGCTGGGCGTCCGCACGGCCTGCGGAGGGAGCTGTGACCCCCTCCGGCCATGCCCGCGCACCCACCGCGCCGCCCCGGCCAGCCCAGCCCGGCGAGCAGCCGTCTGAGGGGCCTCACATTCGCCCCAGGAGCCTGAAGGTCCGGGAGGGAGGCAGGACCCTGGGGAGGGACAGGCCGGGCAGCCCTTCCCTGAGGGCCGGGGGCCGGGTTCGGGCACTGGCAGGCATGGGAGCCACACTGAGCCGACCCCACGGTCCCCGGGGCTGGTCCATAGCGAGCCCCATCCTGCTGCCAGGACGGCCGGGTAACCAGGGCGACAGGCCCACCTGCCGCAGGTCCGCCAGCTCCCTGATCTCCGCCTCGTAGGTGGCGCCGTCCTCTCCGAAGTGCTCCGAGATCAGCTCCTGGGGAGGGGCACTGGCTTCCCAAGTGTCCCGGCCCCACGGGGGGGGGGGGCCCGCCCGGGGAGGGCCGCTGGCCCTCGCTCCGGCCACCCTCCCTGCGCCCCGGGCCCAGGGACTGGCGGGTGCTGACCCCGGGGGGCAGGGGCCACGGGGCACCTTGGCAGGGGCCTGCCGGGCAGTGGCCGGCGGGACAGACCAGCCGTCACCACAGGCTCGGGCGGTGGGGCCCTCGGAGGCAGAGTTGGGGGGCCGGGGCCGTCCCGGGGCTCCGGCAGGAGGACAGCTTCTCCAGAGCCTCCCAGGCAGGACCCCGGGCTTGGGAGGGGATCCCGGGCCAGACGCCGCCCCCGCGGCCTGTTTCCCATCTGTCCAGTGAGATGGCCGGACCGGGGAGCCGCCATGACCCCCCGGCCCGCACTCACCCTCAGGGCTGCTGACCAGTCCAGCTCCTGCGTCTCCTTCAGCCCCAGGGGGATCAGGGGGACCGCGACGCCTCCGCTGGAACCAGACGGGGCGTGCCCTGAGGCTGCCGGTGCGCCCCAGGCCATGGAGGTCCCCCCACACCTCCCCCCCTCCGAGAGCAGCCCTGCACACGCCAGGCCACGCAGGGCTGCCCGGGGCACGTGCCTCACACACACACACACACACACACACACACACGGCGCTCACACGTGCGCACACACACACAGAGCTCACACGTGCGCACACACACACACACACACACACAGAGCTCAGCACACACACACACACAGAGCTCACACGTGCACACACACACACACACACGGCACACATACACACACGGCGCTCACACGTGTGTGTGTGTGTGCGCGCGCGCGCGCGTGAGCGCCGTGTGTGTGTGTGTGTGTGTGTGTGTGAGTGAGCACGCACACCCGTGTCCACACCCCACGCGTGCTCGCACCTCCCGGGCCCGTCGGCGTCCATGCTGCAGTCCAGCTCCTCCAGCTCCTCCTTCAGCAGCTGCAGGCTGGAGTTGACGTAGCTCAGCTCCTGGGCCACGGTCTCCCTGACACGGCTGTTGCTGGTGGCTCTGGAGGGCCGGGCGGGGTGAAGCCAGCCCCGGGGTGCGGCAGCCTCGCCGCCCCCCCCGGGACCCCCTGGGGGCAGCAGCGGGGTCCAGGCCACGAGGCGGCCCCCTCCCCCCAGTTGCCGGAGGCTTGTGCAGGCCCTAGCTGTCCCACGGCCTCCGGGGCGTCCCTCCCCTGCTCCCCTGCCTCCCCGGCCCAGGCCGTGCCCGCTGCCGACCCTGGAACCCACTTCCCAGGGCGGGGTTGGCCTCAGTGCGGCATCTGGTGCCCAGAGGGGTGGGGCCCCTGGAAGGCCGGCTCGGGGCAGGGGGCAGGAGAGCCGCCGAGGCCGGGGCCCACCTGTACAGGTTCTCCGCGCCCGCCCGCATGCGGAGCTCCTTGCTGATCTGCTGGTGGACGCGGGCCCTGCGGCTCTGCAGGCCACCTCGCTGCGCCTGCGCCTGCGCCTGCGCCAGGGGGTCGCCGCCCTGCAGGGGGCCCCGGTCACAGGCTCAGCACCGCGGCCGGCCGGCTCCCGCCCCCCTGGCATGGAGCCTGGGCTCAGGGTGATGCCGGAGGAGGGCGGGGCCGGCAGCAGCCAGATGCTCCCCGCGCAGCCCCCAACACAGCTGTCCCAGCGCTGTCAGCGGCGGGCAGCCAGGACGGTGACCGAGGCCGCCCCTCCGAGCGGCCAGGCCCCTGCGCCTGAGGCTCTGCCCGGCTCCGTTCCAGCCGCTGAGGGACCCTTGGCGAGCCCAGACCGCAGGCCCGGGCCGCTCACTCACAGGCAGCCGGCCGGCCCCGACGGCCCACTGCCGCCCGGGCCGCGCCCCTCCCACCGGGTGCAGTGGTGCCGTCCTGCCCGCGTTCGGGGTGGCCGGTGAGGAGCGGGCAGCTAAGCGGGGATGTGCGGACGCCTGTGGGGGGAGGACGGCCACGCAGGGACCTCCTGTTTGGCCAGCCTCCAGCCGGGGGTCAGGAGGACTCAGACCACTCCCTGGTCGATGCCCACAGGCACTCACTCCACCCCGACCCGACCCGCGTGGGGACGGAGACCGTGCCTCTCGGGCCGCAGGGCCCGGTGACCGGCGTTCCCCGACCGGAGCCCAGCGGGGGAGGGGGCAGAGAACGGAGAAGCAACCCCCCTCACACCCCTGCACCGGCCCCGGCCCTAACCCCTAACCCTTCCCAACCGCTAACCCTAACACTAACCCTAACCCCTAACTCTAACCCTAACCCTAACCCCTAACTCTAACTCTAACCCCAACCCCTAACCCCTAACCCCAACCCCTAACCCCTAACCCTTCCCTAACCCCTAACCCTAACCCCTAACTCTAACCCTAACCCTACCCTAACCCTAACCCCAACCCCTAACCCTTCCTCAACCCCTAACCCCTAACCCTAACTCCTAACCGTACCCTAACCCTTCCCTAACCCCTAACCCTTCCCTAACCCTAACCCTAACCCCAACCCCTAACCCTAACCCTAACCCTAACCCTAACCCCTAACCCTAACCCTAACCCTAACCCCTAACCCTAACCCTAACCCTAACCCCTAACCCTAACCCTAACCCTAACCCTAACCCTAACCCCTAACCCCTAACCCTAACCCTAACCCTAACCCTAACCCTAACCCTAACCCTAACCCCTAACCCTAACCCTAACCCTAACCCCTAACCCTAACCCTAACCCTAACCCTAACCCTAACCCTAACCCTAACCCCTAACCCTAACCCTAACCCTAACCCTAACCCTAACCCTAACCCTAACCCTAACCCCTAACCCTAACCCTAACCCTAACCCTAACCCTAACCCTAACCCTAACCCCTAACCCCAACCCCAACCCCAACCCCAACCCCAACCCCAACCCCAACCCCAACCCTAACCCCAACCCTAACCCCAACCCCTAACCCTAACCCTAACCCTAGCCCTAACCCTAACCCTAACCCTAACCCTAGCGCCAACCTTAACCCTAACCCTACCCTACCCTAACGCGGGGCTGGTGCTCGCTGCCGGAAGCTCCGGGCTGCGGCCCCAGCATCCAGGAGGAAATGGGCGGAGGGTGAGGGGACAGCGGAGGACAGTTATGTCAGCACAGGCCGCGCTGGAACAAACAGCAGGGCCCGCCCCCCAGGCTCCCCGCCCGGTTCCCAGGGAGCGGCCCTCACGCCTGGCGGACCAGCTTTCCCACCGAGCCCTGGGCTCTGCCCCTCAGGGACCCCCGCCCTCCTTGGTCTCACCTGGACACCCCAAGGAGCGGGGCCCAGCATCCCACCCCCTCCTCTGCCAGCACACGGCGGCTGCAACCACGCACACGCCAGGCGGACCCAGGGCCGGGCCCCTCAGGCTGCGGGCACCCCGCCCTCCCCCACGCGCTCTGAGGCTCCTGGGCCTTCAGAGGGCCCCATCCCAGGCCCTGCTAACTGGGCCGGCTGCTCCTCACTGGGCCCTGACTGGTGCTGGGAGTCCCCACCGGACACAGGCCCGGGGCCCGCTGGCACCGCTCTCAGCACTGGGGGCGGAGACACCCACACTGGCGTGGCCGTCCGACTGGAGCACGCCCTGGGGTCCAGGACCGGCCTTCCCCCAGCCCGGCAGCCGGGCAGGTGAGACCTCCGGGGAGTGAGAGCCCCGAGGGCAACAGGAGCGCCTGAGGGTGTGCGGGGCGCCACCCAGGCTGCGGCACCCAGCTCCACCCCCTCCCAGGCCACCCCGCCAGCTCCCACCCCGCTCCCAGCCAGGCCTCCTGGGGCGCAGCCGGGAGAGCAGGCTGGAAAGTTCCAGCGCCTTCCCGGGGGCGGCGGCAGAGCGCCCCCGCCCGGGGACACCGGGCGTGAGCAGCCTCCCGGCATTCCACCGGCCGCGCGGGAAGCGGGGTCACGAAGGGCAGCGCCCGGCTCGGCCGCCCAGGGTGCTCCCCCACAGCTGCGCGCGCCGCAGCGCCCTCCGGGTCCGGTCCAGCAGGTGGCTGGCGACCCGGCCCATGTCCACCAGACCCCCTTCGCCCGGAAGGGCCGGCCGCACAGAGCCGGGAGGGCAGCCCTGGAGCCGGCCCCGGCCCGCAGCGCCGGGCGGGAGGGCCTCACTGCGGGGGTGCAGGGAAGGGACGGGAGGACCCCGCCGCCCGCCAGGCTCCCAGCCGTTTCCTGTCCCCGCGGGGCTGCACCCCACGCCGGGGCCGGGCCGGGCCGGGCCGGGGGCTGTAGGAAGGTACCCCGAGCCCCGGCCGTCCCCGACCGGAGCCGCACCTGCCGACCGGCTGGGATGGCGCCCTCCGCTCCCCGGGCCCCCGGGAGGGG
The DNA here is from genome assembly GCA_036971965.1 of Nyctalus aviator. Taxonomy (NCBI): domain Eukaryota; kingdom Metazoa; phylum Chordata; class Mammalia; order Chiroptera; family Vespertilionidae; genus Nyctalus; species Nyctalus aviator. Next base: position 47,990,992 of record CM072935.1, on the reverse strand, counting down.
CCTCCGCCTCCTTCCGCACTTGATCCCGACCGGCCAGAGCGGAACCGGCGCAGGCAATGCCGCGGGGTCCCGCGCCTCGGTCTCCCCGCTTGCCTTTCGGGGCGCGCGGGGTGCGGGTGGCGGCCGCCCGGGAGTCTGGCTCCCATCGCGCGGGACGGGGAGCCGCGCCGCGGACCCAGCCCCGCGCCCCCCGCCCCGGCGCCCTCCTCCCGGCGCCCCGCCCGGGCGCCCACCTCGCGGCCGCGGTCGGCCGCCTGCAGCCGGGGGCCCTCCTCGCCGGCGCCCGGGCCGCCTGGCCTCTCCTCCGGGACCATCGCCGCCGCCGCTCGGGCCGCGCCCGCCGGGAAGCCGAGGCCGCGCAGGGCGCTCGCAGGCCGCGCCGGTCCGCACGGCCCGCTCCCCGGTGGCGGCCCCGCGGACGGGGGGCATGGCGGCCCGCGCCGAGCGTGCGAAACTTTCCGCTGCCCAATCGGCGGCGGCGGCGGCTCCGACGGACAGCAGCCTCGGCCAACCAGAGAGCGAAGGAGGCGGCCCCGGCGCTCAGGCTCCGCCCGCCCACCGGCGGAGTCCCGGGGGAATGCGGTCGCCCTGGCAACCGCCCGGCCCGACGCCGAGCTGGGCCGCCGGGCGCGCAGTGCGCGTGCGCGGGCGGCGCGGAGCGAGCGGAGAAGTTGGAGGAAAAAGGAAAAGTAAAAAAAAAAACACACAAAAAAGTGAAACTTTCGCCGCCCCCGGCCCCACCCGCGGCCGCCTCCCCGCGGCCCCCTCCCTGCGGGTTTCCGCCCTCCGGCAGCGGGGCCTCGGGGCTGGTCCACCCTGTGCCCGGGGTTAACGGTTCTGGAGGGTTTGCGCGGCCGCTTCCTCCCGCGGCCGCTCCGGGGGTGAGCTCCGCCGGTCCGGCCCCAGAACCTGCCCCAGGACCACCGCAGGTCCACATCCCGCTTCCCAGCTGACTGCAGAGCCGGCCCGGTTCCGGGCTGTGCGCCCCAGAACCTGCGCCCGCCGGGTCCCCCTCCCTGTGCTTCCCCCCCCCTCCCACTCCCCCGAGTTCCCTTTGTGGCGGCAGGACCGCCGGAGCCGGAGCCGGAGCTAATCTGTTATCAGGTTCCGGTAAGGTTCCGCCCCCCTCTGCCCCGGGGGCCGGGCGCTGAGCCTGCGGCGCCCGCACGCGGCTCTCCTCCCTCCGGCTGAGCCGGTGGCTGGGCCCCGCCCGCGCCGCAGGCACCGGAGCGGCGGCCGAGGCCCAGAAAGACCGTATTGCCGGCTGGGCCGGCTCCTCATCCCCACAGCGAGGCGCCCCGCTGTCCGGCGGCCGGGCCCACGGGGGCGGAGGCGGTGAATGTGTGCGTGAACCTTGTGGGTCGGATGTGGAGTCGTCAGCTCCAGGAGCCACGCAGGCGGCGCAGGGAGGGAGCTGCTGAGCGGGTCTGAGAAGCCGGGAGGATCGTAGGGGACCCGTCTGGGAAGGGGCCATAAAGAACAGCCACTTAGAAGTGAAAAGATATTTCTAAATGAGATCTGAATTAAAAGAAAATTAAAAGACAAAATAGCACGACACCTAAAAAGTAACTAGAAAGTAAATAGCATCCTTTAACCTTTTGTAATACGTAACGCTGTATGTAAACTAGAGGCCCGAGCACGGAATTCCTGCGCAGGTCGGGTCCCTAGGCCTGGTGGGCCATCAGGCCCGATCTGTGGGGCCACCAGCAGGGCGATCAGGGTGCCTGCTGGCACTTGTCTTGGCACCTGCAGGCTGGGGCAGCTCCTGCCTTGAGTGTCTGCCCCCTGGTGGTCAGTGGGTGTCATAGCAACCGGTCGTTCCACCAGTCATTCTGCTGTTCAGTCAACTTGCACATTAGGCTCTTATTATATAGGATAATATATACATTATAACTAACAACATATGAACAATGTTATGTATGGAATAAACACAAAATTCTGTAAAAGTAGGTGAGTTTATTGTGTGTGTATATATCTTATAATAAAAAGCTAAGATGCAAATGGTTCTCACACCCTTGCTCTGGGGCTGGGGGACCTGGGGCTGCACCCCCTGTCTGCAGGGCTAGATGGGGGAGGGGCCGGCTGGGTCTGAGTCTCACGTGATTTTGAGGTGCATAGGGGTGGGCGGGGACTTGACTCTGGGCCCTGGTGCCAGACTCTGATAGGAGGGAGATCTTCATATACATTTTACTAATTTTCTTTCACCTCTGACTCTTCTATCATGGAGAAAGGGCAAATAGCAGTATTAAAGTATTTCCTCTAATTAGTTCCCTTTTAATGTGCACGAATCTCATGCACCAGACCTCTAGTATATATATAATAAATTAACCAAATCGAAAGAAAGCAGCAGAAGGAAATCACTAACGATTAAAAGCTGCATCAGTCACGCAGCAGAAAGCCGAGTGAAAGGCAAACAAGGCAGCGAACCCCAGAGGCTGGAGGGGAAGCGATGCTCTGAGCCGGCACCTGTGCAGCTCGCAGCCGACAGGTGATGTGGTGGCCGGCGGGGAGGGGACCCGGCGAAAACGGAGAATAAATAACCAGAAATAACCGAGCAGGGGGAGGGGCGGGCGCCTGGCGGTGCAGTGAGCCTTAATCGATGGCGGCGATGGCCGCGGTCAGCCAGCTGGTCGGCAGGAGGACCCTGGAACTGTTTGTAAACAATCAACACTTCTGTGATGGGGAGAAGCCGTTGTCCCGGGAAACCGCCTGGGAGACGTGTTAATCCAGGTCCGGGCGGAGGGCAGAGGAGGCATGGGTCCTTATCTGAGGGCGGGCGGACAGGGGCGCGGGGGGGGGGGGGGGGACGGGACGGGACGGGCACAGCGCAGAACCTGCTTGGCAATGGCCCGCTGGTGTGGCTCGGTGGCGAGAGCTCGGCCTGTGGACTGAAGGGTCCTGGGTTCGATTCCCGTCGAGGGCACGCACCTGGGTCAAAGGCTCCCCGCCCTGGCAGGGGCGCGTGCTGGAGGCAACCAATGGCCGTGTGTCTCTCACATCAATGTCTCTGTCTCTCCCTCTCCCTTCCACTCTCTCTAAAAATCAATGGAGAAATGCCTTTGTGTGAGGATTAAGCAAAAAAAAAATTATTTAAAAAATATAAAGCTACTTGGACATGAAGAGACTGTGCCGCTCGGTCCGGCGCCCGGGACGGCAGGAGGGGCTGGGAGCCTCGGTGCTCAGCGCTGTCCACCCGGCAGCCGGGCACCCGCCCAGACCTGAGGGTGGACTGCCCGGCCCAGCCGACCAGGGTCCCACCTCCGTGCGTCCCCAGGGGCCGGGGAGGCGGGCCTGCGGGGGCGCGGGGGGGGGGGGGGCAGAGGCAGGTGGGGCACTCTGGGCGGAGCTGGGCCAGGCTGCGGCAGAGCCTGGGTGGGGGTGCGGACAAAGGGCTGCTTTGACGGGGATCAGGTGTGGAACGCCCACATGGGGGCGCTCTGCTCTAGGGGAGCAAAGAGCTGGCGGTGGCCTGGTTGTGGGGCCAGAGGAAGGCCGGGCGGGCGGGGCGCTGCCTGTAAGCGCTACAGACATCTGACTGCGGGGACAGAGCCGGGGGGACGGACTCGGTGGGCACATGGGGGTGGGCATGGGGGGGCAGTGGGCACATGGGGGTGGGGGTGGGGGGCAGTGAGCACATGGGGGTGGGGTGGGGGGCAGTGGGCACATGGGGGTGGGGGTGGGGGGCAGTGAGCACATGGGGGTGGGGTGGGGGGCAGTGAGCACAGGGGGGTGGTGGGGTGGGGGGCAGTGGGCACATGGGGGTGGGGTGGGGGGCAGTGAGCACATGGGGGGTGGGCATGGGGGGCAGTGGGCACAGGGGGGTGGGGGCAGTGGGCACATGGGGGTGGGGTGGGGGGCAGTGAGCACAGGGGGGTGGGGTGGGGGGCAGTGGGCACAGGGGGGTGGGGGTGGGGGGCAGTGAGCACAGGGGGGTGGGGTGGGGGGCAGTGGGCACAGGGGGGTGGGGTGGGGGGCAGTGGGCACAGGGGGGTGGGGTGGGGGGCAGTGGGCACAGGGGGGTGGGGTGGGGGGGCAGTGAGCACAGGGGGGTGGGGGTGGGGGGCAGTGGGCACAGGGGGGTGGGGTGGGGGGCAGTGGGCACAGGGGGGTGGGGTGGGGGGCAGTGGGCACAGGGGGGTGGGGTGGGGGGCAGTGGGCACATGGGGGTGGGGTGGGGGGCAGTGGGCACATGGGGGTGGGGTGGGGGGCAGTGGGCACATGGGGGGTGGGGTGGGGGGCAGTGAGCACAGGGGGGTGGGGTGGGGGGCAGTGGGCACATGGGGGTGAGGTGGGGGGCAGTGGGCACATGGGGGTGGGGGGCAGTGGGCACACGCCCCTGGGTGCTGGTGACCCCAGAAGCAAGACGCCCTTGAGTGTGGCCCCAGAGAGAGGCTGGAGGCCCCAGGGGAGGCTGGAGGCCCCAGGGGAGGCTGGAGGCCTGGGAGGGAGACTGGAGGCCCCAGGGGAGGCTTGAGGCCTGGAAGGGGAGGCTGTAGGCCCCGGGGGAGGCTGGAGGCCTGGGAGGGAGGCTGGAGGCCCGGGAGGGAGGCTGGAGGCCAGGGAGGGAGGCTGGAGGCCTGGGAGGGAGGCTGGAGGCCTGGGAGGGGGAATGGGAAATGGGGGACTGAGGCCCGGGCGGGGCTCCCTGGTGGGCAGGGGTGAGGGGCCTGGGTGAGTAGGTGTCCTGCCAGCTTAGCGGTGGCCCGTCTGTGGGAGACTCGGCCTGAGGGCCCTCACTGAGGAGCGGGGTGTGTGTGTGTGTGTGTGTGTGTCCTGATCTCATGAGGGGGGATGCTGCCATCACCCCAGCCGGCCAGGCAGCGGCCCCGGAGCCCCCGGGAGGATCTGTCGTCGGGAAAAGGCCGTTCGTCACTCCTCCGGCAGCCGCTCCGTCCACGTGTGACTCCCTTCCAATCTCGGGCGAGCGGAGGGGCCGGTGTCGGGGTCTAAGCGGCAGGTGATGGGTGGCCTCCTGGTCCCCTCCCCCCAGGCCCCCCCCCCCCCTGCAGGGGCAAGAGGCCGGGCCTGGACCGCGGTGCGCGGGGCGAGGTCCGATTCCCAGCGGGCTCCGCCTCCCGGACGGCGGCTCACTAGGACGAACACGGGCTCTTCCCGGGGAAATGGTTTTCTTAAACGTGTCTATTGGTGTCAGAGGAAGTGAGAGGGAGAGAGACATCCGTGAGGAGAGAGCGCGGACAGGCTGCCTCCTGCCGGCCTCACACGGGGACGGAGCCCGCGGCCGGCTGTGCCCTCCCGGTCATGGGGGGAGGCGGGGGAGGGGGGGTGGAGTGTGTGCTGTCATGGGAAGGCCCCCAACACAGCGCCCCGCCCCCCCTCCCCCCCGCTCAGGGATTCTGTGGAGCCAGGGCCGGCCTGTGGCCCCCAGAGCAGCCGGCCGGGCCGGGGCCGGGCAGTGCCCAGGGCGGCTCGGTGCCCACAGCTGGCGCCCCCCTCGCGGTCCGGGCTCCCCTGATGGGGTCCCGAGTGCGGAGGCCCGGACGGCATGTGTTAGGGTTAGGGTCAGGGCGGGGGCACGGAGCCGTGGGGGGGCCCCGGGAAGGCCTGGCCGGAGGCGGCGGCAGTGCTGGGGGCTGCGGTGCGGGCGGGGTCACGGGAGGCCTGGGACCGTCCGACACGCCGTCCTCCTGGCCGCCCTGCGCCCCGGTTTTCTCAGGAGCAGCTGGTCCCCGCGGGGCCTCGAGGGGGCCTCTCCAGGGTCCGCCTTCCCACGGCCCGGGCCCCCAGGCACCGGCCCTGCCCTCTCCCCGCGGCTCCCCTTCGCCCGGAGGCGCCTGTGGGCGGAGCTGGAAAAGGGCGGACGCACCGGCCAGACAGAAACCGTTAACCGCGCCGGGAGCGCGAGGTGGTCCAACGCCAGGAGCCACAGGACGAAGTCAGCACCAGACGCCACGGGGGGGGGGGGGGGGGGGGCCCCGCAGCTCGCCCTCCGGCTGACCCCGTGGGGGCGGGGGGCGGGCTCCTTCCATGAATCCAGCCGCTGAGGGGCAGGCCCGGCGCCCCGGTGCCCGCTCCGCCACCGGCCAGGGACGCCGGGCAGAGGTGCGGGGAGGCGCGGGGACCCGGCCCTGACAGCTCGGGTCCTGGTTCCCACTTTTCACTCTGACCCTGGGCTCCCTGATGGCCTGCCCCCCCCCCCCCGCCCGCTCCCCGCAGAGGGCCCAGCCCCCACATCAGCACCAGCCTGCAGGGGAGGGGGGGCCACCGGTCTGACCACAGTCCCTCTGGCTAGTTAACAAGGCCCCCATGGCTACCCTGTTTCCCCGAAAATAAGACAGTGTCTTGTATTAACTTTTGCTCCCAAAGATGCGCTAGGTCTTATTTTCGGGGGATGTCTTATCTTTCCATGAAGAAGAATACGGTACACATTTATTGTTAAATGAAAATAAAGGAAACTTATTACCTGTATACGGTACAGTAGTACGGTAGTTGTCAACACAAACCAGACAAACTGTGAATCCTACCGTATCAGGAATTTACTCATTTATTCAATGACAATCATGTCATCATCTTCTGGAACATCATCATAACAATCCAATCCCTGAATTTCCTGTGGCTCCATTTCTTTCAGAATCAGTGGACCAAAGCTCTCATGTTTAGCCTGGGGGGGCCTTATTTTCGGGGGATGCCTTATACTTCACTCAGAAGGAAACCTGTAAGTAGGTCTTATTTTCGGGGAAACACGGTAGTTAACGAGGCCCCGCGGTCAGTCTCCGGGAGCCCTGGCTCCTGAGCTGACCCGCCCCCTAGTCCAGGCGACTCCTCGGGGCCGGCTGCCCCCTCACCGGCGCGGGAGTCCATCCGGGCGCTCTCCCCGCGTCCGGAGACCAGGCCGGGCTCCCCTCCCTGCAGACGCTCCAGGAGCGGGGACACCTGCGCGGGCAAAGGAGGGAAGGGAAGTGACGGGAGAGCGAGGGGCTCCGGGCCCGCCACGCGCCGACCTGCCAAGGCCCCGAAGCCACAGCGACTCCCGACACTGGGACCCGTCCATCCCCACGGGACCCTCGCGGTTCTGCACTTTCCGCAGAAGAACGGAAAGGTGAGCCCCGGAGCGCCTGGGCGCAGCGCCCCCTGGCGGCCGCCCCTGGGACCCAGCCGCAGCGCGGTCTCCCGCTTCCACTCTCCGCAGCGGACGTGCGGCTCTTTCTCCGCGTGAACCCAGGACGGACACGCGGCCCTGCGCCCCGGCCTCGCGTCGGCCGCTCCCGACCCCGCCCGCCGCCGCTCACCTGCAGTCCCCGCCGCCAGCCCCAAGCGACTCAGGCCCCTTCATCCCCTAAGGCGGCCCTTCGGCGACTCTCTAGGCTGCGGGAGGACTGTGCACTTGGCTGCCCGGGAGGCCGCGACGCAGGCACTTCCTGCGACGCTCTAGGCCGTGAAAAAAATGCACTTCCGGCGACGCTCTAGGACGCCGAAGAATTGCTTTTAGCTGCCCTGGAGGCCACAGTGCTGGTACTTGCGGCGATTCTCTAGGCCGCCAGAGGCCTGCGCTCGGCTGCCCTGGAGGTTGCAGCGCCGACACTTCCGGAGACGCTCTAGACCGCCAGAGGCCTGCGCTCGGCTGCCCTGGAGGTTGCAGCGCGGCACTTCCGGCGACGCTCTAGGCTTACGGAGAACTGTGCACTTAGCTGCCTTAGAGGCCGTGGCGCGGGAATTTCCGGCGACGCTCTAGGCCGAAAGAGAAGTCTGCACTCAGTTATCTGGGAGGCAGCTAGGCTGGCGGGCCAGGTGCCCAACGCTGGCCTCCCTTTGAGTCACCTTTTTTTTTTTTTTCTTTTAATGTTTTTATTGATTTTAGAGGGAGAGGAAGGGAGGATAGACAGAAGTATCATTGATTGGCTACAGCCTGCAGGCCCCCTACTGGGGATTGGTAACTGGGGCATGTGCTGTGACCGGGAATCGAACCAGCGATCTCTTGGTTCATGCTCAACTACTGAGCCACACCGACCCACCAGCCTCCCTCTGAGTCTTACAGGTGGTTCCCAGTTTGAGTGCAAGGTCCCTCCCTCCATAGCTGTTGTCCAGCCAACTTCATAGCAACCCGCCCGCCCTCCTGCCCCCGCGAGAATTCAGACTCCGGGACCCTGCCAGCCCCCACACCCAGCCCCATGCCCCAGGCAGCCCGACCGCCTCCCTCCGGGGCTCCGCCAGGCCCGCCGGGCCCAGGGCAGGGGTGAGTGAGGTCGGGGAAGCAGGTCTGGGTTTGGGGGCGGAGCTGACTGCGCAGGGAGCACATGGAGGAGACCGGCGCTAGTGGAGACAGGGGCGCCGGGGAGGGGGGACACAGACTCCTCCACCCACCACACTGTCGTCTTACAAAACACGCACAGAAACTTAACGAGGGTCACCTAAGAGCAGAAATGGGCCCCGCCCACAGGCACTGCCCCCGCTTCCCGCCCGCGTCCTCCACATCCCGGCCGGCCGGCTCTTCTCCCGCCGCCGTGCCGCCGGGAAGGCGCCTGCTGGGCTCAACCTGCGCCGGCAGGGCCCGATGGAGAACCAACCGGCAGCGGCTGGGGACCGGCCCGCGGGACCAGGTCGGGGAACTGGTGGGAGGACCGCCGCGGAGACCAGATCCGGACCTCCGGACAGGAGAGCCTCAGGGCGGCTGGGCGCGCCCGGCGCTGTCCGATGTGCTGAGCGGGCGATGGCCTGAGAGCTGCCCGCCAGGAAGAGACTCTGGGAGGGAACAAGCGAGGGGCACCCCACTGGGGCCGCCAGGACACCCCTCTGGGGGTAGGGGTGGGGGTGGGGTCTCGGGATTCAAAGTCCGGGTGGTTGGGAGGACAGGCTGGCGGAGCCGAGGACTCAGAAAGGACGGAGGGCGGGAGAGGGGCCTGCGTTTGGCCGCTGCTCCCGAGGCCGCTCCAGGACGGCAGGCGGCGGTGACGGCAGAGAGCAGAGCTGGGAGCAAGCAGGGGTGGAGGCCAGCGCCCCGCAGCTCTGCCGGAGCGGGCGGTCTGCGCAGGGACGGGGCAGGGGCCGGGGCAGGGCAGGGCCGGCTGTGAGGGACTGGATGGGCCAGGAAGGCCCCGCACCTGCTCACCTTCCCCATCCCTGGGAAGCCCCCAGGGGATGGGACAGGCTGGCCTCCCAGGATGGGCTGGGACCCGCACGAGGCCCCCAAACACCAGGACAGACGGGCGCCTGCTGTCGGGAAGGGCCACAGTTGTGACCAGCAGCCCGGGACTTCCCTGGGGCAGGACTTAGCGGCTCCCAGCCACTCGCTCGCCCGGGCTGGTGGGCGAGGCCGCAGGACCGCACAGGAGCGGAGCGGGGACTTGCTCTCACATGGCTTCGCCCACGTCTCCGAGACCGTGTCAGCTGCAGCCCGCACGAGGCCCAGAGTTTCTCCGGGAGAACAGGGGCCAGGTCCCCAGCGAGCTGGTCCCTTCTAGACCGCAGCCCCCAAGTATTCTGCCCGCGAGCCTCCTGTTCCTGGGAGAAGGGGCCGCCAGACCGGCCGGCCGTGGTGTGGACATGGAGCCCAGCCTGGGCGCTGAGAAGGCAGGGTGACCCCACCCGGTCAGTGTGTGCGGAGGCATGGCCATGCACTGGGGGAAGGGGGGCAGTCACGACCCTCTCTCCAGGCCTAAGGGACTGAATTCCAGGTGCCTCTGACCCCAGCATCCACCCGGAGGTGAGGAGGTGCTCTGGCCCCTGAAGCTGATGTCCAGAGAGCCGGCCTCCGGGCCTCTCCCCTGGGCGGCTCTGCCCCGTGGGGTGCAAGTGGGGATGCCCTGAGTGCAGCCGGGGAGGGGCCCATGGACCGGGTCCCAGCAGCCGGGGTGGGGGTGCTGCCCTCTCCAGCAGGAAGGGGGGGGGCACGCGCTGTGGACACGGCCCTCCCACCAGAACTGGGAGGCTCGTCGCCATACGCAGACACAGCTGACCTGAAGAGGGGACACCTCTCACAGGGAGCATCGGCCCCTGGGGGAGAGGGGGCGGGAAGAGGCCGGCTGCTGGCTGCTCGGGAGGGCTGGGTCACGTGCCCTGGACGGGGCTGCACCAGCTGCCTTCCCGGCACCCTGGGGTGTCTGCACCCGCGACCACCCGCCCCGAGTGCCTGATAACCAGGGTGTGGCTCCGGGTAAGACCGACCCTCCAGGCTTGGTTCCCCGTGAGCTCAGACCCCCGAAGACTAACCACGCAGTTAGGGCGCCGGGTCCCTCCTCCCCCAGACAGGCCCTTTGGGGACGGAAGCCGCCCCTCGGCCCGCCTCGCCCAGGCAGGAGCAGCTCCGATTACCCTCAATTAAAAGGAATTTATTCAGGACGCTCCGTGCGCGTGTGCGGCGCCAGCTGGGAGGGAGGAAGGCTGCAGCCCTCCTCTCCCCCCCCGCCCCCCCGCTCCCGCTGGGGGCCCGGTGGGGCCGCTACTCGCGCGCGTGCACGCGCTGGTGCTGGATGAGCTGGGAGCTCTGGCCGAAGGCCTTGCCGCAGGCGCCGCAGGCGAAGGGCCGCTCGCCCGTGTGCGTCCGCAGGTGCCGGAAGAAGTGCGAGCGGCCGCGGAAGGCCTTGCCGCAGGCGCCGCACTCGTAGGGCTTCTCGCCCGTGTGGATGCGCTGGTGCTCGATGAGCACGGAGCTCCAGACGAAGGCCTTGCCGCACTGGCCGCAGGCGTAGGGCCGCTCGCCCGTGTGCAGCCGCCGGTGCCGCGCCAGGTTGGAGCTCTGGCTGAAGGCCTGGCCGCACTCCGCGCACTCGTAGGGCTTCTCGCCGTTGTGCACGCGCAGGTGCTGCGTGAAGTGCGAGCTGTGGCTGAAGGCGCGGCCGCACTGGCCGCACTCGTAGGGCCGCTCGCCCGTGTGCAGGCGGTGGTGCTGGATGAAGCCGGACCAGCCGCGGAAGCGCTTGCCGCACTCCTGGCAGGCGTAGGGCTTCTCGCCCGTGTGGATGCGCTGGTGCTTCAGCAGCAGCGACTGGTACCGGAAGCTCTTGCCGCAGGCCTCGCACCGGTGCGGCCTCCCGCTCCGCGGGCCCTGCCGCCCCCCGAGGCCGGAGTCCTGGCCGAGGCCCGAGGCCCCCAGCTCCGGGCCGCCCTCCGTCCCAAAGGCGCCCTGCGGCGCCAGCGTCCTGCGGCCCGGGCCCCTCTTGGGGGAGCAGGACCCGGGCCCCGGCCGCTGCTCCGGGCCCGGCGCCTGCACACAGCTGTCCGCACCCGCGGGTCTGCGGGGGAGGCCCCTCTGCGGGGCCCTCAGCGCCGCGCCCTGGTCCGCCCCGTCCGCAGGGTCCGGCGGGCAGGGAGACCTTGGCGCCTGCTCGGGCTCCGACTCGGAATCTGAAAGGAGGAGCCGAGAGGTGGATGGCTTCCGCCACGCACCCACCCGCCCACCCGCCCCTGGGCCCGGCTGTGCCGCTGGGGGCCCAGCTGTGCCGCTGGGGGGGCCCGGCTATGCCGCTGGGGGCCCGGCTGTGCCGCTGGGGGGGCCCGGCTATGCCGCTGGGGGCCCGGCTGTGCCGCTGGGGGCCCGGCTGTGCCGCTGGGGGCCCGGCTATGCCACTGGGGGGGCCCGGCTATGCCTCTGGGGGCCCGGCTGTGCCGCTGGGGGCCCGGCTATGCCCCTGGGGGCCCGGCTATGCCAATGGGGCTCGGCAGACTGAGCGGGAGGTAGAGCCGCAGGAGGAGGGCGCGGTGCCCTCCCGAAGGAGGTGACGGTCGGGTCTGAGCCGCAGCTCCTCCAGGGGCCCCGCCCCGCCCCCTCACCCCTCTCCTTCCCCGAACCGACCTCAGACCTGACACCAGCAGGACCTCCGGGTGGGGCGGGGCGCCGGGGTGGCTTCTCAGGGGCAGTGGGGGGTGGGGGTACTGAGAGCTGAGGGCTCGGATCAGCCAGCTCTGCCAGGCTCGGGGGGAAGAGGTTGGGAACCAGAGCTTGATTTGGGGGACAAGGGGGAGAGGGGCCCAGGGACTCCCTCGTTGCCATCCTGGGGGTGCGGGGCGGTGGTGCTGAGGAGGAGCCCCAGTCCCACAGGCAGGTGGCTCGGGGTCTGGTTGCACTCGGGGCTCGGGAAGCCTCGGAGAGGGTTCCAGCCGAGCCCAGGTGCTGCTCGGAACTCAGGTTCAGGTCCTGCAGTGACCTTGGGTGACCTCAGGCCACCCCACCTTTCTCATCTGCTACCCTGGGCTTCCCACCCGCCCGGAACCTGGCACCCAGCACAGCCGCTGCCCCATGGACTCGGCTTGTGTCTGTGGCAAGGCCGGGCCTCCTGGGACGTGGGCGAGGACGGGCCCTCTGAGCAGGAGCTTGGGCTTGGCCGGCTCCTTCCGCACCTGCACAACCAGACCTGGTGGTCTGCGGGGGCGAGGGGCGGGGCCGGGCCCTGGGCCCGCCCACTGAGGGCCGTTTCCAAGGCGGAGGCGGGAGGTGCGGGTGGGACCGTCTAAGACCCAGCCACGGAGGGTGCTGTTCTCTGCCCCTGACGCCCCTCCCCAAGGGGACTGAACCCAGGAACCGCTGCTCACCGCGCTGGCCCCCCTCAACCAACACTGCCTGGGTCCCCGCGGGAGCTGCGGCGCAGGAGCCCACACAGAAAGCTGCCTCGGGTCCCGCCCACAGGGTGGGCGGAGCGGTGAGTACCGTGCTGGTGGCTGTGGAAGGGAAGCGGGGCCTCCCGGTGCGGGGTTCCAGGCGTCCCTGGTGGCTGGAGACTGACAGGGGGCGGGATGCGAGGCGGCTCCTGCCTGTCCCCCAGGGCTGCCATCGCCCGGCCTGGTGGAGGTGTGCACGCCGGACCTGGGGAGTGAGGAGCAGGGCAGGGTGAGGGGTGAGAGGGACAGGCACCGCAGGGGGAAGAGGGGAGAGACACCTGCCGCCACAGGCCAGCTGGAGGGAGAACAAGACGGCCCAGAGGTACCGTGTGGGGCCTGGGTGCCGGCGACTTGGGTCCCGCGGACGTTGTTCCACGTCATCAGCACAAACCGACCCGGAAAAGCTGTCTGAGTGGCCGGGTGTGCCCCCGCCCCCCCCCCCCAAGCACGCTGCTTCCCCAGAGGAACCTGCACCGCCTCAGGGGGCCGCTGGCCTGGGGGAGGTCGAGGTGGAAAATGGGACCTTGTCTCCTGGAGCACGAACATTCCAGGCTGAACCTCACCGAGGCTTTCCCCAAATCGCCCTCCTCAGACCCGCGGGGCCCGGGGGCTGCAGGAGGCACACCCCCCCCCGGCCCTGCCCGGGGCGCTCAGCTCTTTGGGGGTCCTTTAAAAAAGTGAGCAAGGCCGGCTTGTGCGATGCAGCAGGTTCCTCAGGGGGAGGCGGGACATGGGAAGGCAGCAGCCGCACGGAGGAAGGGGAAGGGGGAGGCGCCAGGAGGGTCCCGCCAGGGCCCGACCTTCTGGGTCAGCCCCCGGCAGCCTCCCCCTAGCAATGGAGAGGGTCTCGGGCAGCCAGCGGGCGCACACGAGGCGGGGCTGCAGTCACGGGATCTGGGTGCAGGTCCTCAACCCCCCGGATGCTCGGTTGGGGTCCCGGGGCTCATGGGCGGAGCACGCCGGAGCCCACAGGGACACGGGCACAGTGAGCGCAGGGTCCACGCCGCCGGCCCAGGAGCAAACCTTCCTGCGCCCCCTCTTCCCAGCGGGGAGCCTGTGCCCCGGGGGTGAGGCCCGACTGGGGGGGGGGGTCGCTTGCCTGCAGAGAGCAGCCCGCGCCGCCGGGTCAGGTGCTCACACTCGCTGGCCGCGGCCCTCGGACCCTGGACTTCTCAGCCTCAGTTTACCGTCTGCAAAGCGGGCCTGACGGTTCCCGCTCCTCGGGCTCCGGGCGCCTGGGGCGGCGGCCGCAGACAGACACGGCGGTGACCAGGGGCCGGTGCGCCGCCACCCGGCGGAGGCCTCGTCTCCGCCCTGGGGCGACCACCCGCGCCCCCTCCCCGAGGCCGGGGTCAAGGTCACGGGGCGGCGGCGGCTACGGGGCGGGTTCGCCGGGACAACGTGCGAGCGCAGACCGAGCCGGGCGCCCCCGTGGCCGCCGCCCCCGCTCCCGCTCCCTCCAGGTGCCCACTCACCTTGCAGCCGGGGCGGCCGCCCCGCCAGAGCAGACCGGAAGGGATCCCGCCCCCCGCCCCGGCCGCGCGCACTTCCGGCCGCTCTGGGCGCCTGGAGGACTGCCGCCTCGGTGGCCCCAAGGCCTGTGATGGAAGCGCACGAACTTGTTCTGGGCTGTGTTGTCCGAGTGGACAAGGGCGGCGGGCCTGACCCTCACCGGTTCCCCTTTTCTGTCTGTCCCGCCTCTCCTTGCCCGGCCACCCTATGTCACCACGGGAGGACAGGACCTGGGGGTCTGGTTACTCCTTGGGGACGCTTAGCCAATCCTAGGGTTCTCCCATCCCCGTCTCTGCCTCATGGACCCTGTCCTCTGGATCTGCCAGGCTTCTCCGCCTGAATGGCACCCCATCAAGCAAGTGCTCGGCTCTCTGCGGACGGCTCCCCTGAGCCGGGCTGCCCTGTGCGATCCCAGCAGCTGCCCTGCCCCCACCTGTCCGTGTGACAGCAGCAAACATCCCTAGACATTGTCCGCGATCCCTTCTGAGGCAGACTCGCCTCTCCTGCTCCACGGCAGGCAGAGTGAGCAAGGGTGTGGGCCTGAACGGGAGCCCGGGCCCCAGACACCCCCTGGGCTGTGGCTGCGTTGCCCAGGTAGGGAGGGCCACAGAGGTGTGCCTGAAGAGGGACCCATCTTGTCACTGCAGGGTCACTGCCCCCGTTAGCAAGTTCCTGTTCTGATGTGAGTTGTCTCTTAGGGGGTTGGCTAATGTGAGGCTGCCCCCGAGACACCCACCGAAGGCAGCACCCAGCTGCGTCTCTGGCCGTGCTGGCCCAGGCCAGCTTCTCTTTGGGGGGGGGAGAGGCAGTGGTGACTCCCTGGGGAACCCCACCTGCACCCCAGCCTGCTGAGGTGAACAGGACACAGGGAAGGGGTCAGGACAGATGTTTATGGCCCGAGAAAACAGGTGCCAACGGCCCAGGACAGGAGGCATCATGCCGAGGGCGGGGCAGCGGAGTGACCAGGAACCAGCGCGGTGGGGACACCAGGTGGGCGCTGGGCCCCAGCGGGAAGCAGAGACGCCCTCCGGGGTGTGAAGGGACCACAAAGTCTGTCAGCCACTCTGACTGTCAGGGTTAAACTTCTGACGATAAATCAAGGCTGGGAAGCATCACCACAGCCCGGGCCACCAGCCGTGTGTGAGCGCGCACGGCCAAGGCCACCCGGGGCGCGGGGTCCGTGGGCACGGGCTCGGCACCCAGGTGGGCGGCCCGGGCCGAGTGGACACCACAGCAGGGCGGCCGCGGGCGGTGCTGAACGGACAGCTCCCGCTCGTGCCCCTTCCGGTGGCGGGTGAGGCAGAGCTGTGGGCGAAGGCTCCCCCACATTCCTGGCGTTCGCAGGGCTCCTCTCCCGGTGCGTTTTCTGGTGTTCGAGGAGACCCGGGCCGCGGCCGGAGGGCCTTCCCGCTGTGCGCGCCGGGGCGGACCGGTCTGCTTGTGCCGAAGAGGCGCCCGCACTCCCGCGCTCGCAGGAAGGGACCCCCCTCTGGAAGGGGACGAACACGGGACCCCTCGAAGTCGTCTTTAAAGGAAGCACCGACGGCGTCAGAGACGTGGGCCTCGCCCTCGGGGCTCAGGCCGGACCCCTCGGGGCTCCACACGCGCTGCCGGGGCCTGCGCGGGGCTCCTCTGGGCGTTCTGGCCGCTCTCACACCGACGCGCCGTGTCCCTGTGGGGCGCGGGTGGAGGGCTGGGTCGTGTCCTCTTCACCGCCGGGCCCCCGGCGCCGGGTGCCCAGTACTCAGCGGCCCGGCCCCGCCGGCGGGCGCCTCCGCGGAGGCTGCGTCTCCTCCGGCTTCCTCTGCGCGCCGTGCACCCGAGCGAAGGGTGCTGGAGCGGAGGGCCAGGCCCGCGGGCCGAGGGCGGCACAGGGACACGCCCGCCCCGGCCCCACAGCCGGCTGGGCGGGGCGCCGGCACCCGCCGAGCAGCTTCGGGGTCGCAGTGCTGCTCCCGGGCCGCGGCCCTCGGAGCCAGCGGCTCCGGGAGCCCAGGCGTGGAGGCCCGGAGGGACCCGGGAGCCCCTGGCTGCGGGCGGGGCGGGGCAGGAGGCCACCCGCGCCGAGCCCGGCGCAGACCTGCTGCTCAGAGACCGCGCTCGGCGGCAGCCCGGCCCGCAGCGCCTGCCGGAAGCGCCCGCCTCTGGGCCCGCCCCTTCCGGTGCCGCTCTAGGAGGCGCGGCTCCCGGCCTCTCTATGATGCGTCGCGGAGGACTCCGCCCCCCGGCCGGCTCCGCCCACTGCTGTCGGAGCCGCTGGCCCCTCACTCGCCCTGAGCCCCTCCCCTTGCACCCCTGCAGCCCCCTCGCTCACCCTGCGCCCGCCCCTTCCTTCGCTGTGTCCCCTCACTCCCTCCCGCACCCGTCACTCACCCCTGCACCCGCTCACCTCGGGCAGGAATAATGGACGGTGATTAAGAGCGGGGGCCACGCGGGAAGCCTTTCCTCACGTTGCTCCAACCCTCTCCCCACTTCCCCGTCCCCGCCCCGCCTCTCCCCACCCCCCTTCCCGCGGGCCGGAGACCCAGCCCTGGTCCCAGGGGCGCGCTCCCCCGGCGGCGCCTCCCTGCGTCAGCACCTCAGCACCGGCCAGCTGGCTGCTGAGCGCCGCCCCCGTGGGACCCGCCCTCGTGGGGCCCGCCCCCCGTGGGACCCGCCCCGGGTCAGGGGTGCTGCGAGGTGCACAGGCCTGAGGTCGGCCCTCTGCTCCCGGAGGCTCCTGCTGGCCGGAGGAGCTGACCCGTCCTGTCCCCGCAGCCCCGCTGTCAGAGGTGGGGGGCTGCCAGCAGTTTCCGTCCTCAGGAAGGCCCCGCTTTGGGTGACTGCCTCCCCCTCACCCCCTTCTCCAGCTCGAGAACAAGGACAGGAAGCGCGCTTCGGGGCCACCTGCTTCCTGTGCTGGCCGAAGCCAAGACTGGGTGGGGGGGGGTCAAGCGAACAGGCAGGTGCCCCCAGGACAAAATGGACCTGAGGGGGGCGGGACCCAAGTTCTTTGGGGAGGAGGGGAGCTGCATGGGAGGGGTGCCTCAGGAGGCTCTGCTCCCAGGGGGCCCCAGAGGCTGCTGGGCCCAGATAAGACGGGAACACGGTGTCCCCCCTGAGCTGACGCCCAGTGCCAGGGCTGGGTGGGGTGGACACAGGGCCCTGCCGTGGCCCCAAGGACTGGTTTCAGGGTGGGGGTGGCGAGGCAGGGAAGGGGTGCTTCAGCCCAAAGGCGGGCACTGCCCTCCTCATTAGGGGCAAGTGGAGGGGGTCACTGAGGGAGCAGGGCCAGTGGGCTGACCCAGGGCCAGGGAGAGGCACAGACAGATGCCCCACAGGGCCTGACCCAGCCAGGGCAGCCCCACGGTCAGAGCAGGGACCTGAGCACAGAGGCTAACGGCCTGCCAAGGTCACAGCCAGGAAATGAGGCCTGGGCCCCACAGCCCCTGTGTTACCCTGAGGGCCCCTGGGCCCGTCACACGGAGGGGAGATGAGATGCTCCCACAGCATCTGAGTTGCAGGCAGAGCCCTGACCCACGGCCACGAGGCTCCAGAAGCTTCCAGCGTCAGCCTCCCCAGGCCAAGCGCCTGCACGCCAGCTGAGGGGCCGCTCTGGAAGGTGTCGTGTCTCCCCCCTCCCCCTCCCGGCGGGAGCAGGGCTGGTGAGACCCTCTGAGGCCTGGGGCTGCTTCCTGCACCCCAGGGGCGGGACGGGGAGGCATGGGAGGGGCTGTGCACTCAGACTCCGCGGTGACAGCGCCCAGTGCTCCCCACCGGGCCGGTCCGAGGATTATTTTTTCATTGATGTGTAAAGAGCGTGGAAGGAAGGGGGAGACGGAGAGGGGAACATCGATGTGAGAGAGACACATCAATGGTTGCCTCCCCTATGCGCCCCAACTGGCGCTGGGGATCAAGCCTGCAGCTGAGGCACGTGCCCTTGACCAGAACCGAACCCGGGGCCCTTCAGGCCGCAGGCCGACGCTCTATCCGCTGAGCCACCCGGGCGAGGGCTCCTGAGGCTTCAGGTCCTAAGGGGCTCCCTCCCGGTCAATGTGCGGGCAGAGCAGCCTCCTGGGAGGCCCCGAGTGTGGGCTGGAGGGCGTGGCCTAACGGCCGAGCCAGGGACCCTGACCCCCCTGTGCCCACCTGCTGCGCCCGAACGGCTGTGAGTGTGCCCATTAGTGTGCTCACACTCGTGGGCGGGTGTGCGAGTGTGTGGACATGCCAGGGCCAGAGAAACCGGAGGTAACTGCTTCGCTCCGTCCCAGGTCATCAGCCCTCCGGGCCCTCCCGCCCTGCTGCTCAGTCAGCCGCCTCAGGGCACAGCGTGGATGCTGAGCTCCAGCCCTCATTCTTCCAGCGGGAGGAGGGGAGGGGCCTGCCACCTTCCGGCGGGGCGGCTGAGCTGGGGGGACGTAGGGCAGCTTGTCCCATAACTGCTCTGATGGGGACACTGAGGCTCAGGCCAGGCCTCCTCCCCCCACAACCCAGGGCTGGGGAAAGCACTTTGGTGCAGTCAAGGCCAAGCACACCCGGCCGGCGTGGCTCAGGGGCTGAGTGTTGACCTATGAACTGGGAGGTCAGGGTTCAATTCCCGGTCAGGGCACAGGCCCAGGTTGCGGGCTCGATCTCCAGTGGGGGGCATGCAGGGGGCAGCCGATCAGTGATTCTCTCTCACCATTGCTGTTTCTCTCTCTCTTTCCCGCTCCCTTCCTCTCTGAAATCAACTTAAAATTTTTTAAAAAAGAAGGCCAAGTGTGCAGCAGCCAGCACACAGCTCTGCACAGCCAGAGCAGACACGGGAGCCCACAGGGGCAGGGGCAGGGGCAGGGGCAGGGACAGGGCCACCCTTGGCCCTGGCAGGCTGGGCGCTCCTCCCCACGCCCTCCCACTGCCGCTCCCTGCTGAGCAGCCCACAGGCCTGCTCCAGCCCCTCTGCCAGCTCCTCCCATCTCCTCCCACTCCCTGCACGGGCACCCACTGGGCACCATCTCTGCAGCGCCCCCCCATGGGAGGCAGATGAATGGACAAAGGCAGGAAATAGGTGTGTGTGTGTGGACTCCCCAGCCCATAGCCAGTGGCTGAGGCCTGCTCAGCCCTCCATCACGGGCAGAGGGAGAGGAGGGCAGTCGGGGAAACTGAGGCAATGTAGCTGGGCCGGGAGGAGCCAGTGCTGGCCTCCAAGTTTATTCTCTAAAACGGGGGCAGGAGAGGACGATGCCGGGCGTGCAGGGAGCTGGCCGGGCCGGGTGGGGGGGCGCTCAGGACCCCAGGGCCCCGCGGCCGAGGAGCAGGCTGAGCAGGAGGGCGGCAGCCACGGCTGCGGGGCTGCCCCGGGGGCCGCGCCCCCCGCCGCCCTGCCAGGGCGGGGAGTTGCACAGGGCGGTCTGGCAGCAGATCATGGTCATCTCCGTCCCCTCGACCGTCCTGGCCATCGGCTTGCAGGTGTCTGTGCACCACCCCGAGTAGGCGGTCAGGGGCCCCGATTCTGGGGGGCGGGCAGAGACGGGGGGTCACGCTGGAGGAGGTCAGGCCCGTGAGGGGCCGTGAGCCTCGGGGAGCCCGTGGCCACTCACCGGAGTCCCACCGCGACAGGAAGGCCTTGCAGAAGCGCTGGCTGAGGGGGCAGCGGAGGGTCTCCCGGCAGGTCTCCCCCTCCGTCAGGGACGAGCAGGTGTAGCACCGCAGCGCTGGGGACAGGGCTCAGCCTCAGGCACCAACCCCCCCCAACTCCCCCCCCCCGTAGCCTCTGCCCTCCAGGCCCCCCAGCCAGTCCCAGGCAAAGCCGGCCCCTCAGAGCCCACCCTGGCCCAGGGCTGGGATGTTAGAGCCACGGGGATTGAGGGGAGGGAGTGAGAGGTTGGGGGGCAGACATGCTGGGGGTGGGGCAGCGGTGCTGGGAGTCCCGGGTCACGCAGGCTGGCGATGCCCTCGGCTCTATCCCCGCGGGTGGGACAGAGGAGGGGGGCCCAGCCACCTGGGGGAGGGGTTGGGTGGGTCTCCCCTGTGCTCTGGGCTCTGCTTTAAGCCCCCCTGGCTCCCTGCTCCCTGCAGGAGCCTCCCCCGAAGGCCCCCCCATCTTGCCCTCCCGCCCGGCCAGGCTGGTCCTGTGTTTTGTGGCTGTTGCTCTCCTCCCCCCAGGATGTTCCCCAATGACTGAGGGAGAGTGGAAGGGAGGTGAGAGAATCACGTCGATGGGTTGCCTCCTGCATGAGCCCCAGCCAGGGCCCCGGCCAGGGGGGAGCCTTTAGTGGAGGCCTGTGCCCTGGACAGGAATCGAACCGGGGCCCTTCGGTCCACAGGCTGACGCTCTGTCCACTGAGCCATACTGGCCAGGGCTGCTCCTGTTTTTCTGATGAGACTCAACCATGGCTCCATGTGTCCCTGGCCTCTCCATCCTGAGCCCGCTGCACCCCTCTGCTTGGTGAACCCCGGCTCAAACCCCCTCCACCCCACCCCAGCCCCGAGCACCATTGCCCTCCCCCTAGTGGCTCCGCTGGGCTCCTACTCTGGGGGGCAGTCGAGAGTCCGGGCAGGGTGCTGATGAGGCTGCCCTCCTTCCCTGCACCCGCTGGCAGGGAGGCAGGTCCCCAGGGGCCCACAGGGAGGGCTGGGCATGAGGAGCATGTGCCCACGGCGGGGGCACTGGACGGTACCTCTGTCCTCGGGCCCCTCGTCCTCCTCTTCCTCCTCATAGTCGTCATCGTAGCTCTCCAGCCCCAGGTCCGCGTCCTCCGCCCCGTCCTGTGTCTGTCCCCTCCCTGCCACGGGCACCCCGTGAGCCTCCGCTCCCCCCGCAGGGTGCACCGCTGGGGGTGGGGGGGACCCCGCCCCGTCTCCCAGGCTGCCCACCTCCCCGAGTGGGACCGGGCACCGTCCTCACAGCACCAGCTGCTGTGCCGGCTCTGGACAGCAGCCCCCCCATGGCCTGCCCACCTGCCCATTGTACAGAGGGGAAAACTGAGGCTGGAGGGGAAGCCCCAAAGATTGTGCTTTGGAGAGGCTGAACCTGGGGCTTAGGGAGGGGAGCCTGTGCTCCCAGGACTGGCTGGGGCTGGGGCTGGGGGCTGGGGCTGGGCTGAGGCTGGGCTGGGGCTGGGGCTGGGGCTGGGCTGGGGCTGGGGCTGGGCTGGGGCTGGGCTGGGGGCTGGGGCTGGGGGCTGGGGCTGGGGCTGGGGGCTGGGGCTGGGGGCTGGGGCCGGGGCTGGGGCTGGGGCTGGGGCTGGGGGCTGGGGCTGGGCTGGGGCTGGGGCTGGGGGCTGGGGGCTGGGGCTGGGCTGGGGGCTGGGGCTGGGGGCTGGGCTGGGGCTGGGCTGGGGCTGGGCTGGGGGCTGGGGCTGGGGGCTGGGGCTGGGCTGGGGCTGGGGCTGGGGGCTGGGGCTGGGGGCTGGGCTGGGGCTGGGCTGGGGGCTGGGGCTGGGGGCTGGGGCTGGGCTGGGGCTGGGGCTGGGGGCTGGGGCTGGGGGCTGGGCTGGGGCTGGGGCTGGGCTGGGGCTGGGGCTGGGGCTGGGGCTGGGCTGGGGGCTGGGGCTGGGCTGGGGCTGGGGGCTGGGGGCTGGGCTGGGGCTGGGGCTGGGGCTGGGGCTGGGGCTGGGCTGGGCTGGGCTGGGCTGGGGCGGGGCTGGGGCTGGGGTTGGGGCTGGGGCTGGGGTTGGGGCTGGGGCCGGGCTGGGCTGGGAGATTTGGAGACTGTGGGGGCCCAGGGCAGCCCCCTCCACCTCCCTCGGGCCTCGGACTCTGGCCTCACGCCCTCCTTCCCAAGCCGCGTCCTGGCCCCAGTCTGCGGGGCGGTGGGCGGGCGGTGGGCCCTGGCTGCAGCCTGGCGCTCTGACTGAGTACCTGGCCGCTTGCACAGCAGCAGGGCGAGCAGGACGGCCGCGAGCGCCTTCATCCCGTGGCCGTGGTCTGCGGGCCGTGGTCTGCGTGGTCTGTGCAAGCCGCGTCTCTGCGCTCTGCCCTGCTGGGCCCGGCCCGTGGGAAGTGTGATAAAGAGCATGGCGGGGGCTTCCTGGAGGCCCCGCCCCCCGTCCCCTGGCTCCATCGAACAATTGGATGGTTTCCCTCCCAGACTTCAGGGACCCAGGGAAGGAAGTCGGCGTGGCTGGCCTTGGGGAACCCCTGCATCTGTGCGGCTCTGCCCCAGCCCGCGCCTGCCCTGCCTCAGCCTGCAGCGCCGCCTGCCCGCGGGCCACGCCCGTCCCTCACTTCATCTGCGTGGAACTCAACTCCCTCAGCCGGCCTTACAAAACCTCAGAATAGCCATGGCTGGTGTGGCTCAGTGGTTGGAGTGTCAGCCTGTGCACGAAAGGGTAGTAGCTTCCAGGTCAAGAGCACTACCTGGGCTGC
The DNA here is from genome assembly GCA_036971965.1 of Nyctalus aviator. Classification (NCBI taxonomy): domain Eukaryota; kingdom Metazoa; phylum Chordata; class Mammalia; order Chiroptera; family Vespertilionidae; genus Nyctalus; species Nyctalus aviator. Next base: position 47,968,603 of record CM072935.1, on the reverse strand, counting down.
AGGTTCGATTCCTGGCCCTGGTTAGGGTGCCAGTGGGAGGCAGCAAGTCCATGCGTCTCTCTCACATCGAAGTGTCTTTCCCCCCCTTCCCTTCCACTCTTTCTAAAAATCAATGGAGGAAATATCTCGGGTGCGGATTAACATAAAACAACACAAAAACTTCAGAACAACTGCAGAGGAAGGAAGCAGCTGGTGTCCTGAGCCAGAAAAATATTACGTGGGAGAAGCGGGCAGAGAGCACACTGTCCTGTGTGTGCAAAGGGAGGAAGTGGCCCTGCCTCCCAGGCTTTGCATCTGTGCAGAGCGTGGTCCATCTGGCTACCCAGGCGCCGCCTCCCGGCTGCCCCAGGCCCCGCCTCCCAGCTGCCCCAGGCCCCGCCTTCTGACTTCTCTAGGCCCCACCTCCCGATTGCCCCAGGCCCCGCCTCCCAGCTGCCCCAGGCCCCGCCTCCTGACTGCCCCAGGTCCCGCCTCCCAACTGCCCCAGGCCCCGCCTCCCAGCTGCCCCAGGCCCCGCCTCCCGGCTGCCTCAGGCCCCGCCTCCTGGCTGCCCCAGGCCCCACCTCCCGGCTGCCCCAGGCCCCGCCTCCTGGCTGCCCCAGGCCCCGCCTCCTGACTTCCCCAGGCCCCACCTTCTGACTTCTCTAGGCCCCACCTCCCGACTGCCCCAGGCCCCGCCTCCTGACTGCCCCAGGCCACGCCTCCTGACTGCCTAGGCCCCGCCTCCCGCTGCCCCAGGCCCCGCCTCCTGTCTGCATGGGGCTTCCTCCGCAGGTACCGGGGGCCACACTGGCCTGTCCTCAGCTGTGGGGCAGGCAGCCCTGGTGGCCGCCTGAGAGCAGGCCGCTGGGCAGCACCTTGCCCATCCCAACCCAGGGGCCGGCGTCTGGGCCGGAGTCCAGGGCTGCAGCCGGGCCGGGAAGGCTCAGACCAGCCTCCACCTCTGGTCCCACAGGTGCTGTCCCCTGAGCTGGACACACCTTCTGCTGACATGGAGGCCACGATCACCTCTTTCTTCAGCGCAGCCCAGGTGCCTGGTCCTTCCGCGTGTGGGGCCCCACAGAGCGCGGAGGATCCTGAGCCTGCTCTCCAAGGAGCGGGAGTGCCGGGAGCCAAGGGCGAATGACCTGCGGGGGTCTGGTCCCCACTGGCCGCTGGGTCTGACCCAGGGGAACGTGCAGGTGCGGGAGAGGAAGCAGCCTCAGGGGGCCCATGCAGGCCCGCAGGTCAGCAAGACACAAACAGGGGTGCTGGTGCTGGAGCTGGAGGGGCACAGGGAGGGCATCTAGGGGCGGTGGGGGGGGCAGGAAGTGTGAAGTTCTAGGCCCTCAGGGCTGCTGGGCCTCACGGTGAGATGGTCCCTTCCTGGAGGACAGCCAGTGCCCAGGTGAGGCGTGCCCACCTGGTGGGATGGTCCCTTCCCAGTGCCCAGGTGAGGCGTGCCCAGCTCAGAGCAGCCCTGGGCCTAGCCCCAGGAGCCCAGGCCAGCATTGATCCCCCCTCACTCTTCCGGGGCCTCCCAGGGTCAGGGATGGTCTCCTGGGAGCCGGGCAGCCCTGCCGGAAACGGGCGTGTGAGTGACAGCGGTCCCTGCTGACCCCCGGCCGGCCCCTCGGGGAGGCCACTGCTTTTGGGAAGCAGTCCTTCGCAACACGGACGCCAGCCACCCCCCAGTCTCCGAGGTGTGGGGGTCTGATGGTATCCCCACAAATACCGGGAGGGGAGCTCAGCTGCCCCTCTCCCCAGGACCCCAGCCTCGGCCCTTCCCCGCCAGGGCCGGAGCCAGAGGCCTGGCGGATGGCTGGAGAGCCTCGGCCTCTGACTCTGTCCCTGGTCCTGACTGCCGCGGAGAGGCTGTGTCTTTGACCCTGAGCACAGAGTCGCTCGCCCCAGGCTTCGGGCAACTTGCCAGAGTGGCACCTGTCAGGGCAAGATCCCGGTGCCCCTCGCCAGGGCCTGGGCTCCTGGGCAGGCCAGGCTGGAAGAGGGCGGGCAGGCCAGCTGTCAGCCCGCCCGCCTGCAGGAGCGGCTGTGCGCCTGCAGGGGGGGCCGGCCCACACAGGGGCTCACCGGGCTGGGCTCTTCGCCCAACGAAAGCCCTTTCTTGTGCTAATCATGGCAGATTGTCATTCGTGTGTGCACAGCCCTGATAGGGTGAAGCGGACTCACGTGTGCGGGAGGCAGGCAGGGTGGCTTGGAAACCGGGATAGGAATCTCTGTTTCCTTGGCAACCAAGCCCGGTGTGGGAGAGCCCAGGTCTCCGCTCTCGGGGGCCCAGCTGCATTGCCAGGGTCTGGCCCCCCCTCCCGGGATGTTAAATCTCTCTGGACACCGGGCTCCTGCCCCTACTGCCCCATCTGCCCCCCATCGTACCCCCTCCCCGTCATGCCCCACCCACCTGTATGCTCTTTGCCGCATAACAGATCACCCCAAAAGGCAGGGGCTAAACATAGCACCACGTACAGCTCGCAGGGTCCGGGACAAAGTAGAGAAAATGGGATGGCTTCAAGGTCAGCGCAGCGACCGGGAGCCGGCTCATGCAGTGACGGAGGCTGCCGAGTCCAGCAGCAGTCGGCCGGATGGCCAGTGGCCAGGGGAGGCAGGAGGAGCCAAAGTTTCAGCTCAAGTTCGAAGGCCACCTGCTGGCCCTGACCAGTTTGGCTTGGCTCGGTGGATAGAGTGTCGGCCTCAGACTGAAGGGTCCCAGGTTCAATTCCGGTCAAGGGCATGTACATTGGCTGAGGGCACATCCCCAGTGGAGGGTGTGCAGGAGGCTACTGATCGATGTTTCTGTCTCATGGATGTTTCTAACTCCCTATCCCTCTCTTCCTCTCTGTGAAAAATCAATAAAATATATATATATATATATTTTAAAAGCCACCTGCTAGCAGCATTGCCCCCCCCCCCCTCAGGGCAGTCAGTCCTCAGTTCCACCAGCCCTTCCACTGATCTGGTGAGGCCCACCATGCCCACGGGAGGCAGTCTGCTGACCTCAGAGCCCACAGTGTCAACCTGACCTCAGTGACTTCCTTCCGAGCACCTTACAGGCTTAGCTGGGGGGCGGGGGGGGGTGGAGAGGGCAGTCTGGGGCTGCTGGGGGGTGGTGGTGGTGAGGGCAGTCCGGGGCTGCAGGGGAGGGGTGGAGAGGGCAGTCTGGGGCTGCTGGGGGGGGGGGTGGAGAGGGCAGTCCGGGGCTGCTGGGGGGGGGTGGAGAGGGCAGTCCGGGGCTGCTGGGGGGGGTGGAGAGGGCAGTCCGGGGCTGCTGGGGGGGGGGTGGAGAGGGCAGCCCGGGGCTGCTCTGGGGGGGGTGGAGAGGGCAGTCCGGGGCTGCTGGGGGGGGGGTGGAGAGGGCAGTCCGGGGCTGCTGGGGGGGGTGGAGAGGGCAGTCCGGGGCTGCTGGGGGGGGGGGTGGAGAGGGCAGCCCGGGGCTGCTCTGGGGGGGGTGGAGAGGGCAGCCCGGGGCTGCTCTGGGGGGGGTGGAGAGGGCAGTCCGGGGCTGCTGGGGGGGGGGGTGGAGAGGGCAGTCCGGGGCTGCTCTGGGGGGGGTGGAGAGGGCAGTCCGGGGCTGCTGGGGGGGGGTGGAGAGGGCAGCCCGGGGCTGCTCTGGGGGGGGTGGAGAGGGCAGTCCGGGGCTGCTCTGGGGGGGGGTGGAGAGGGCAGTCCGGGGCTGCTCTGGGGGGGGTGGAGAGGGCAGCCCGGGGCTGCTCGGGGGGGGGGGTGGAGAGGGCAGCCCGGGGCTGCTCTGGGGGGGGTGGAGAGGGCAGCCCGGGGCTGCGGGGGGGGGGTGGAGAGGGCAGTCCGGGGCGGCAGGGGAGGGGTGGAGAGGGCAGTCCGGGGCTGCTGGGGGGGGGTGGAGAGGGCAGCCCGGGGCTGCTCTGGGGGGGGTGGAGAGGGCAGTCCGGGGCTGCTGGGGGGGGGGTGGAGAGGGCAGTCCGGGGCTGCTGGGGGGGGTGGAGAGGGCAGTCCGGGGCTGCTGGGGGGGGGGTGGAGAGGGCAGCCCGGGGCTGCTCTGGGGGCGGTGGAGAGGGCAGTCCCGGGCTGCAGGGGGGGGCGGTGGAGAGGGGAGTCCGGGGCTGCTGGGGGCGGGGGCGGTGGAGGGGGCAGCCCGGGGCTGCTGGGGGGGTGGAGAGGGCAGCCCGGGGCTGCGGGGGGGGCGGTGGAGAGGGCAGCCCGGGGCTGCAGGGGGGGTGGAGAGGGCAGTCCGGGGCTGCTGGGGGGGTGGAGAGGGCAGTCCGGGGCTGTTGGGGGGGGGGTGGAGAGGGCAGTCCGGGGCTGCTGGGGGGGGGGTGGAGAGGGCAGTCCCGGGCTGCTGGGGGCGGTGGAGAGGGCAGCCCGGGGCTGCAGGGGGGGCGGTGGAGAGGGCAGTCCGGGGCTGCTGGGGGGCGGTGGAGAGGGCAGTCCGGGACTGCAGGGGGGGCGGTGGAGAGGGCAGTCCGGGGCTGCTGGGAGGGTGGACAGGGGCGCTCAGAGGGAGCAGCCTCGAACCCCAGAACCAGGGTGGGTTGGGGAGGGGAGGAGCCGGGCTGTGCGCCGGGAACGGAACGGGACTCGCATCCGCACCTGCGTCCTCCCCCCTGCCTCCCGCTCCGCGTCTTTGTGCGTTTCGCTACCTTCGCAGTAAACGCTCCTCCGAGAAATCCCGCGGGGACCTCGGCGGAGCGGGGAGGGGAGGGGAAGGAGGGAAGAGAGGAGGAAGAGAGGAGGGGAGAGGAGGGGAGGGGGGAGGGGAGGGAGGGGGGGAGGTGGGGAGAGGGGAGGGAGGAGAGGGAGGAGGAGGGCTCCGCGCGCTCCAGGCAGGGAGCGGAGGCGGCGGAGGCAGCGGGCAGCGCCGCCGGCTCAGGCACCGGACGCCCGGGACAGCGACCAGGCTCGGACCCGGAGCCCTCGGCCCCGGTCCCCAGCCCCCCGCCCCCTCCCCAGCTCCGCCCCGCCCCGCCCCGCGCGGGGTCCGCGTCTGCGGCTGCGCCCCCGACAGACGGCTGCGCCGGGCTCGGTCCGCAGAGACCGAGGAGCCGCTCCCCGCCCGGAGCCCGGAGCCCGGAGCCGCCGGGGATGTGAGTGCCCGACCGCGGCCTGCGCTCCTCTCCGACCGGTGAGCGCCCGGGCGGGGCGGGCTCCGGCTCCCCGGCCCGTGGGGGGGGGCGGGAAGGGGGGACGTGGCTGCGCCTCCCCGCCCGCAGGTACCGGCCGCACCTGGCCCTGCCTCCCCTCCGGACGCCCCCCGCCCCGGGGAGGACGCGCCCGGACACCTCCACCCACAGGTGCTGGGCGCGGGGGGCGGGGGGGCGTCCGGCCTGTGCCGTGCCCGGAGGGGCGCCCGGATGGGGGCCAGGCCTCGGGGAGGGGGGCCCGGAGGGATGCCCGGAGGGGGGCCAGGCCTCGGGGAGGGGGGCCCGGAGGGATGCCCGGCGGGGGGCCCGGCCTTGGGGAGGGGGGCCCGGCGGGGGGCCCGGCCTCGGGGAGGGGGGCCCGGCGGGGGGCTCGGCGGGGGGCTCGGCCTCGGGGAGGGGTGCCCGGCGGGGAGGCCGGGGGATGGGCGGGGGCGGGGCTGGGCGCGCTCCCGGCGACCCCGGCCCTGGATGGGGCTGAGGCCGCCTTCGGAGCAGGAGAGGCGGGTCCTGCGGGCCCCGGGGCCCAGTCCGCTGACCCGGCTTCTCCCGCCAGGCCCGCGCCCCGAGGACCCGCCCGCCGCCCCGCGCCTCAGAGGCCCCGGAGCATGCTGCCCCCCGCCATGAAGGGCCTCGGCCTGGTGCTGCTGGCCGCCCTGCTGTGCTCCGCGCCCAGTGAGTCTGGGCAGCCCCCAGGCCCCCCAGAGAGCCGGGGTGGCCCCCTCCCCATAAACCACCCCCTCCTGGGCCCCCAGCCTGGCCCTCACCCCCTGGCCCTCATGCCAAGACCCTCCCCTGCAGCCCTCCCCCCGGGGCCCTCCCCCCTGGCTCTCCATCGGCCGCTCCTCCGGGCCTCACACCGGCTTTTCAGGCAGGGGTGCCCTCGCCAGGCAGGGTCCTGCACCCTGTCACCCTCTGAGCCCCATGCACATGCCCAGCAAGTCCTGTCTGGTCCTTGGAAGCTTAGCACCACCGGAGCTGTGGGAGGGGGCGGGTGTGCGGGTGCAGGAGGGCCGCTCAGGTGTGGGTGCTCCTCTGAGGGGCGGGGAGGGGGCTCCGGAGCCCCAGGGGTGCCCCAGGGGAGCCCCAGGGCCGGGACACCCCCTCCCCGCCCCCCGCACTAGCAGGAAGCCAGGCGGCTATCCCAGGCCGCCCCCTGTGCTGCTCTGGCCCGGCCTGTCGGTCAGGGGGTGCTCGGCTGCCACAGCCACAGGGCAGCAGACAGGTGGGGGTACAGGGGCCGGCCGCCCGGCCGCGATCCCTCTGGTCACCCCCTCCTCGGGCCCGCCCAGCTCACGGCCTGTGGTGCCAGGACTGCACGCTGACCACCAACTCCAGCCGCTGCACCCCAAAGCAGTGCCAGCCCGCCGACACCGTGTGCGCCAGCGTCCGCATCACCGACCCCAGCAGCAGTGAGCGCCGGCGGGCGGGCGGGCGGGCGGGGAGCGCGGGGGGGGGGGGGGGGGGGGCACCTGGCCGAGCCGGGCAGCGTGGGCGGTGAGTGCTGGTGGGCGGGCGGGTGGGGAGCGCGGGGGGGGGGGGTGGGCCCCTGGCCGAGCCCGGGCAGCGTGGGTGGGGAGCACCAGTCTGCTGGGCGGGTGGGGAGCGCGGGGGGGGGGGCACCTGGCCGGGCCCGGGCAGCGTGGGCGGTGAGCGCGGGGGGGCACCTGGCCGTGCCCGGGCAGCGTGGGCGGGGAGCGCGGGTGGGGGTCACCTGGCCGAGCCCGGGCAGCGTGGGCGGTGAGCGCGGGCCTGCTGGCCGAGAGGACCGGCAGGGCTGCCCCCCCCCCCAGGCCGGAAGGACCAGACGGTGAACAGGATGTGTGCCGCCTCCTGCGACTTCGTCAAGAGGCACTTCTTCTCCGACTACCTGATGGGCTTCATCAACTCGGGCATCCTGAAGGTGGACGTGGACTGCTGCGAGAATGACCTGTGCAACGGGGTGCCCGGGCCGGGCGGCAGCCCCTGGGCTCTGGCCGGGGGCCTCCTGCTCAGCCTGGGGCCCGCTCTCCTCGGGGCTGGGCCCTGAGTGTCCGTCCCCCCCCAGGGCTTCTGAGCTTGTTCCTGGGCCTGGCTGCCCTCCTCGGCCTGGCTCCGCCGGGGCTGGGGCCGTGGTCGCTGGCCTGGGCCTGGCCTCCTTGTCTCTCCACCAGCTCTGAGTCCCCGCCCGCCGGTCGCCTCTGGGCCACGTGTCCATCATCCGCCGGGTGGGCAGGGGGTCGGGGGTGAGGGCAGGGGCTGAGGGGAGCTGGGCCACGCCAGGCCCAGCCCAGCAGCCAGCTCTGAGCCTCTTCTACAGAAATAAAGTCACGTCTGATTCTGGAGACCCGGGTCTGAGCCTGGGGGGAGGGGGGTCCTGGCAGGGTGGGAGGGAGGTGCTGAGGGCGGGAGAGCAGGTAGCCCCCTGCGGGCGGGCACCCGGCGGGCTCTGGGGGCCGTGGCGCTGGGCCGCTGGGCCTGGTGAGGTTGGGAGCAAGGGGGAGAGGAGGGAAAAGCCCAGATGGACAAGGTCATAGGTGGGCCTGACGGGCATGTGCACACTGTGACGGCAGCTGCGTACAGATGTGCGGACTCGCGCCCGCACACACAGATACGGTGGCGCACAGGCCTGCCGCATGGGACACCCGCACCCACGCCCATAGTCACACGCTCACGCCTGGGTCCCCTGAGCACGTGGGAGGCCTGCACACGCTCACACCGCCTCCGGGGCGTTTGGTGGGAGGGCTGGGGAGGGCCTGGCGTGGCCTGGCCCGGCCCGCCTGCTCCCGGCGCGGTCCCTGGCCCCGTCCCCGCCGAGGATCGAGGCCGGCCCACCCTGGCTCCACCACGGCCGTGCGGCCCGTCAGCTGGGCGGCGCCGGCGGCCACTCCGGGCTCCTCCGTCCGGACTTCGTCCAGTTCCTCCTCCTCCTGTGTGGCCGCCGCAGGCCTGGCCGTGGGGTCCTGAGCTCCGAGGAAAGACATGGTGACCTCCCACCCCACTCCGCCGCCGAGCCCTGGAGAGGGCGGGGCCGGGGTGAGCCGGGGAGACAGCCGGCCGGGACTGGCGCCGGCTCCTGCCAGGGCGGGGCTCAGCAGGCACCTGGCTCCGCTGGGAGTCCGCTCAGGGAGGCGCCCGTCCCGCCCCCGAGCCTCAGGACAGTGTGCGGGCCGCCCGCCCAGGGGCATGAGCAGGGGCGCTGGCAGCTGTGCTGGGCGCTGGCGCCCACCGGTCGGGGAGAGCCAGCCCCGGCCGCACCCGGGCCGTCAGAGCAGCGTGACACCATCCTCGTGTGTGCGGAGCGACTGCTTCGGGGGAATTTAAAACAGGAAACGGAGACGCTGGCTCCCGGTGTTTACAAGGCCATTTCCATTGGCCTCGGAGCGGAGGGAGAGGGAGGGAGCGTTAGAACATCCCGGACGAGAGAGAATCCTGGATCGGCCGCCTCCTGCACGGCCCCCACTGGGGATGGAGCCCGAGACCCGGGCAGGAGCCCTGAGCGGGAATCGAACCGGCAATTCGCAGCCACTGGGCCACACAGGCTGCACTCTTCCGCCCTCTCCAAAAACCAATGGGGAAATACCCTCAGGTGAGGATGAAAAAGAGAACAGACGCCTCGAAAGAGGCCGAGTCAGCTTCCGTCCCACCATCTGTGTGTGTGTGTATGTGTGTGTGTGTGTGTGTGTGTATGTGTGTATGTGTGTCTCTCTGTGTATGTGTGTCTCTCTGTGTGTAAGTGTGTGTATGTGTGTAGGTGTGTGAGTCTGTGTGTGTGTATGTGTGTGTCTCTGTGTGTATGTGTGTGTGTCTGTGTGTCTCTGTGTGTGTGTGTCTCTGTGTGTCTCTGTGTGTAAGTGTGTGTGTGTGTCTCTGTGTGTAAGTGTGTGTGTGTCTGTGTGTCTCTGTGTGTATGTGTGTGTGTCTCTGTGTGTCTCTGTGTGTCTCTGTGTGTGTCTGTGTGTGTCTGTGTGTCTCTGTGTGTAAGTGTGTGTGTGTCTCTGTGTGTCTCTGTGTGTATGTGTGTGTGTCTGTGTGTGTGTCTGTGTGTCTCTGTGTGTATGTGTGTGTGTGTCTGTGTGTGTATGTGTGTGTGTGTGTCTCTGTGTCTCTGTGTGTGTCTCTGTGTGTCTCTGTGTGTATGTGTGTGTGTGTCTCTGTGTGTCTCTGTGTGTATGTGTGTGTGTCTCTGTGTGTCTCTGTGTGTGTGTGTGTCTCTGTGTGTAAGTGTGTGTGTGTGTGTGTGTGTCCTGCTCTCACAGCAATGGCCGTGCTCGGGCTCCAGGAGAGTCTGCCTGGCTGGTGGACAAACACCAGACTCTCAAGGAATTGCTGTTTTGTTTTGTGTGTGTTTCTTAAAAAATATATTTATTGATTTTTTTACAGAGAGGAAGGGAGAGGGACAGGGAGCTAGAAACATCGATGAGAGACGAACATCGACCAGCTGCCTCTTGCACACCCCGCACTGGGGATGTGCCCGCAACCAAAGTACATGCCCTTGCCCAGAATCGAACCTGGGACCTTTCAATCCGCAGACCGACACTCTACCACTGAGCCAAACCGGCTTCGGCTGTGTTTAATTTTTTTAAAAATACACTTTTATTGATGTCAGAGAGGAAGGGAGAGGAAGAGAGAAACATCAGTGAGGAGAGAGAGTCAAGGCTCAGCTGCCTCCTGCTCCCCCCACACGGGGGATCGAACCTGCAACCTGGGCCTGTGTCCTGACCGGGGATGGAACTGTGACCTCCTGGTCATAGGTCAATGCTCAACCCCTGAGCCTCGTCAGCCAGGCTAATTTAAATTTTCTTTTATTGATTTATAGAGAGAGAAAGGAAGGGGAGGGACGCAGAGAGAGGAACATCAATGAGAGAGGAACATTGATCAGCACAGCCCCTACTCCCTACTGGGGAGCGAGCCTGCAACACAAGGAGGAATCGAACCACCAACCTTTCAGCCCCCCCCCACCCCCGTCTCCCGCTCCCCCCTCCTCCCAGAGACCAGGCACTTCCTGTCGCCCCTTCCTCCCGGCTGCCCGCCTCCCACAGCTCCCCGTGCTGAAGGGAACCCGGGCCCTGCTCCGTCCGCCCTGGGCACCCCTCAGTGGGGACCTGAGGGGCACCCTGCCCCAGCGGGCAGTGAGGTGGACAGACTCCAGGATGGACAGACAGACAAACAAGCACCTTTGTGGGGTGACAGGATCTGGGTCTCGGCCGGGGGTTGGGGGGCTGGTGTGTGTGAGGGGACGGCTGGGAAGGAGCTGGCGACCAGCTGATCCAATCAGGTCGTTCTCGGAGGCTGTCCCCGGGCGCAGGAATCACCATGGTTACCGCCTCCGCACTCGGTTCTGAGAGCCGCAGGCACACAAAGGGGTGGGGACGCCGCCAGCGGCACGAGACGCGTGGACGAGGCCCGGCAGACGCCGCCAGCTGGTCCCGCACAGCAGGCTCCCTTCTGCGCCTCTGCCTGGCAGAAGCAGCCGCACAAGCAACAGCGCTCAGAGTCTGTCCTCTGCCTCCCCTGTCCGTCCGCCCATCCCTCATCTCCCCATCACCCATCTAGCTACCTATCCATCCATCATCTATGTGCCCATCTTCTCTCTTTCTTCTTTCTTTCTATCCATCTATCAGCTAGCCATCCATTTATTCACCATTTACCTGTTATCTATCTATCATATACCTGTCTACCTATCTATGCATCTGTCCATCTATCGGTCTATCCATCTATCTATTATCTGCCTGTCTATCTACCTATCTATCCATCCATCTATCACCTATCTATTTATCTATCTATTATCTACCTATCCATCCATCCATCCATCCGTCACCCCCAGGGCGGGGGAGAGCAGGGGTTTTCTGTGGAGAAAGGGAATGGGCCCCGGGGAGGAGCAGGGCGCACGGTGTGAGGACGAGTCATGACGGCTCGGACAGCGGGTCCAGCCAGAGCGATGCTGGTGCGTCAGCTCCCCGGCTTCTGGGACACCCGGGCCCAACGAGCGGCTGGAAACCAGGGGAGTGCACGTCCCGCGGTCCTGGCGGCAGGAGTGGAAGTCAGGATGCCGGCGGGGTCCGGCTCCCGCTGCGGGCTCTGCGGGCACATCCTTCCTGGTCTCCTCAGGTTTGGGGGTCCTGGCATTCCGTGGCTTGTGGCCCCATCCCTCCAGCCCGGCCTTCACCTCCTCCCGAGGCCTGTGGGTCCCTTTCTCTCTCTTAAAGGGACACTCGCCTTGGATTTGGAATCCAGTCCAGGATGGTCTCAGCCTCAGTCTTACCCTAATGCTCCCACCAAGACCCCATTTCCAATAAGGCCACGGCCGTGCCTGCGTCTCACCCCCACACGGAGAATCCGGGGCACCGGAGGGAGAAAGTTAGGGGCTTTAGAACTTAGGTGTCTCGTCATTGCTCAGTTCTTTCACCCCCACCCACAGACAACGGTCTCCGCGCAGCAACCCCGAAGCCCCCCTCCCCCCCCACCCCGAGCCCGTTCTCGCCCGTCCCACCTGGCCTTCCCGGCGTGCTGTGGTGGCGCCCTGTCTGTGCTGTCCGAGCAGCGTCACACGTACTGTGTCTCCCCGACCCCATCCCCCCATCTTCCCTACACACACACACACTCACACACTCACACTCACACACACACTCACACACTCACACTCACACACTCACACTCACACACACACACACACACTCACACACTCACACTCACACACACACACACACACACTCACACACTCACACTCACACACACACACACACACTCACACACACACTCACACACACACACACACTCACACACACACACACACTCACACACACACTCACACACACACACACTCACACACACACACACTCACACTCACACACACACACACACACTCACACTCACACACACTCACACACACACACACACACTCACACACACACACTCACACACACACACACTCACATACACACACACACACTCACACACTCACACACACACACACACACTCACACACACACACTCACATACACACTCACACACACTCACACACTCACACACACACACACACACACACTCACACTCACACACACTCACACACACACACACACACACACACTCTCACACACCAGCCCTCACTCAGGGCGAACCCCGAGGCCCCGTGGCTGCAGCCGGCCTGTCGGCTTCTCGGACCCCTCGCCCTGGCACGCTGAGTGTGCTCCTCACGCCCCGCCTCATGGGCAGGCAGGCCGGTGGCCCGGGGCTGCCGCAGGCCTGAGGGGGAGCGGGGTGTCCCCCAGCCCGGCGCTCTCCCCCGAGCCTGCCCCACCCCGACCGGCTTCCGGCTTCGGACACGGCTTTCTCCCGGGTCACCCACCCGGCGCCTCCGGCAGCGGCAGGTCCCGGAGGCAGCTTTCAGAACGGCCTTCGGCGCGAGCGGGGGAGGCAGCCGAGGCAGCAGCCGGGCTCCGAAATGAGGGTGTGGGCTGGCTAATGCCACACGAGCCCGTGTGCACGTGTGTGCGCACGTGTGCACGTGTGTGTGCATGTGTGTGTGATGGTGGGGGGCAGGCGGGCTCAGGGCAGGGCAGAGGGGGGGTGCCCCCAGTGCCCTCTGCACTATGACCCCAAATGTCCGGGGCAGCACCTGGGGACCCATCAGCCTCCAGTCAGCTCCCTGTCCCCGCTCCCGGAGCCGGCCCTGGCCCCCGCCCCATCCAGCGTCCACCCGCAGGACACAGCTGGCCGGCCCGGCTCCGCTCCGTCTGGGGAGGGCGGGTGCTGGAGCCTGAGGGAGCGAGGCCACCACTCCCCGGCGCAGCGCAGGGCGGCCAGGCCGCGCACACCGCACACCGCACACTGCACACCGCCTGGGAGCGGCTGCACTGGGCCTCGGTCACAACAGCCCTCAGGATAGAGGGCCTGGCTGGGTTACCGAGGGGCACCCTCCTGCCCCCCTCCCCAGCCCCCCGCCTCCCCACCACCTCCTGGACACACCCTCCCTGTCCCCTCGGCACCTCATTCCTCAGATTTTTATTTATTTTTAAAATTTTTCCTCATTCTTTTTAAAAAATATATATATTTTAGCCGAAACCGGTTTGGCTCAGTGGTAGAGCGTCTGTTTGCGGACTGAAGGGTCCCAGGTTCGATTCCGGTCAGGGGCATGTACATTGGTTGCGGGCACATCCCCGGTAGGGGGCGTGCAGGAGGCAGCTGGTCGATGTTTCTCTCTCATCGATGTTTCTAGCTCTCTATCTCTCTCTCCCTTCCTCTCTGTAAAAAAAATCAATAAAATATATTTAAATATATATATATATATATATATATATATATTATTGATTTTTTTTTTACAGAGAGGAAGGGAGAGGGATAGAGAGGGATTTTACGTCGATAAGAGAGAAACATTGATCAGCTGCCTCCTGCACGCCCCCCTACCGGGGATGTGCCCGCAACCAATGTACATGCCCCTGACCGGGATGGAACCTGGGACCTTTCAGTCTGTAGGCCGATGCTCTATCCACTGAGCCACACTGGTTTCAGCTCATCCCTGATTTTTAGACAAACATATTTTTATTGATTTCAGAGAGAGAGGGCGAGGGAGATACTGAAACATCAATGCTGAGAGAATCATGGATCAGCTGCCGCCTGCACGCCCCCTACTGGGATGGATCCCACAACCCAGGGACGTGCCCTTGACCGGAGTGGAACCCAGGACCCTTCAGTCCGAAGGCCGAGGCTCTACCCACTGAGCCACACCGGCCAACGTCAAGCGTCCTTTCACGTTGCGGTTCGCGGGTCATCAGCCACCGCAGAGGTCACACTGACCAGTGACTGCTTCCGCGGCTCAGTCTCCCCGACGTGTCCAACCCCCCCCCCCCCCCCCGCCCCGCCAGGCTGGCCGCCCCGTGCAGCTCCGGCGCCGGAGGGCGGGAGGGCGCCCCCTCCTGGCGGCGGCGGCTCCCAGCCAGGTCCCCCCGGGGGCGGGGCTGGGAGCGCCCTCTGGCGGCCGCCGTGGCTGGCGAGCTGCTGGGACATCGTGTCCGTCTGCTTTGGCCCAGACCGAACCCTAAATCCCTCTGGGACTTCGGGGCGCCAGGGGGCACCCCATCCTGACCCGCGCACCCGCTGGGCTGGGCATGCGCAGAGCCATCCCGCTTGGGGGGGTCCCTCCAACCGTGTGTGGGGGGGGGCCCGCGGCCCGGCGGGGTCGGACGCCCCGGACCCCCGGGCGCACCCGCAGGCGGGGCCGGGGGCCCAGCCGCTCGGTCCCCCCCAGTGTCTCCGGAGGAGCCCCGCCCCCGCCCCCGTGCCCGCCCGCCCACCGCCCGGCCTCACCGCGGTCCCCGCGGCCCCTGACAGCCTCCGGGCGGCGCTCCGGGCCGTGCCGGCGCCGCGGGCGGCGAGGAGCCCAGGGCGCCTCACTTCTGTGCCCGCCCGCCAGGGGGCGCTCGGGACCGCGCTCCCGAGGCCGCAGGGTTCCCGCCCCGAGGTGCAGGCGAGCCACCCTGTGTCCGGGAGATGCGGACAGGGAGGGTGGGGGGTAGCGGGGTGCGGGTGCAGGGAGGGTGCGGGAGGGGATGGGGAGGGTTTGGAGAGGGTTCGGGGAGGGTGGAGAGGGTGTGGAGAGGGTGTGGGGAGGGTGGGGAGAGGGTGTGGGGAGGGTGGGGAGGGTGGAGAGGGTGTGGAGAGGGTGGGGAGAGGGTGGGGAGAGGGTGGAGAGGGTGGGGAGAGGGTGCAGGGAGGGTGCGGGAGGGGATGGGGAGGGTTTGGAGAGGGTTCGGGGAGGGTGGAGAGGGTGTGGAGAGGGTGTGGGGAGGGTGGGGAGGGTGGAGAGGGTGGGGAGAGGGTGTGGGGAGGGTGTGGAGAGGGTGGGGAGAGGGTGGGGAGAGGGTGTGGAGAGGGTGTGGAGAGGGTGGGGAGAGGGTGGGGAGAGGGTGGAGAGGGTGGGGAGAGGGTGTGGGGAGGGTGGAGAGGGTGGGGAGAGGGTGCGGGAGGGGATGGGGAGGGTGGAGAGGGTGTGGAGAGGGTGGGGAGAGGGTGGGCTTGCGCAGAGGGGACCCGCCCCCGCCATGGCACTGGCTCGCCCTTCGGGGGCAGCACATCCTTTGTCCCTCAGGCCCGGCTCCGCCCCCGGCCCCTCCGCATAGCTCGCCTCCCCGGGGTCACACCCGCTTCCGCCCCGGCGCCTCCCGCGGGTGCGGAGCCCTAAACCCTCCCCCCCCCCCCCCAGCCTTCCCGGAGCGGGACCTGGACCTGCGGGGGCCGGGACCAAGGCACCGCCCGCGCTCGCCGGCACAGAAGGGGCGGGATGACGCTTTGGCAGGGCGAGGCCCCTCTTAGTTTTAAAAAAATCTCCTTAGTTTACTTTTTGAGAGAGGGAGGGGGAGAGAGAAACATGGATGAGAAACTGCCTCCTGCACGCCCCCTGCTGGGGGTCAGCCGCAGTGCACCCGGGCCTGTGCCCTGACCTCCCGGTGCGAGGGTGCCGCTCGGACCCTGAGCCGGGCGAGCCCCGTTAGCCTGGGCGACAGGAATGGGGCAGCGGCACCCGCCACTCCACACGGGGACCGGAGTAAGGGGGACCGGACCACTTTATTGTTAAAAGGTATTTTTATTGATTTCAGAGAGGAAGAGAGAGAGAGAAACGTCAATGATGAGAGTCATTGATCCATTGCCTCCTGCACGCCCCCTCCTGGGGATCGAGCCCGCAACCCAGGCATGTGCCCTTGACTGGAATCGAACCCAGGACCCCTTGGACCGAAGGCTGGCGCTCTATCCACTGAGCCACACCGGCCGGGGCGGGACCACTTCTCAGGGCCCCGCACCAGGGGCGGCTGAGTCTGCGCCTCACGGGAGCCCTCACTCGGAGAGGACGGGCTGGGGGTGTCGTCCCAGCAGGTTCAGGCCGAGCCCCACGCCCAGCAGGAGCCCCGGAGCCAGGTCTGGGCGCTGAGGTCCCCGGCGGCCCCGTTGCACAGGCTCCTAGAGCCGCAGAGGGCCTTGGCCAACAGGGACCACTAGGGGGGGCTCTTGAACTCGCAGGTGCGGGTGCAGCTCCGGGAGATCAGGGTGCGCTGCTGAGAGGCTGGGGGGGGGAGGAGGGCGCGGGTGCTCGGCCGGCCGCCAGGCGGGAGGCTCTGCTGGCGTCCCCAGGGGTGACCGGGCGGCCCCTCCGCCCGCCCCAGGCGTGTGCCGGGAGGGGCGCAGGAAGCCGGGGAGCAGGCGAGTCCCAGACCCGCAGGCGCCTGGCCAGGCTGGGCCCTTCCTCCCTCGGGCATGGTGGAGAGGTCAGAGGTCTCTGTGTGTGTGGGGGGGGTTGTCTGCAGGCCCCCCATCCCCACCTCACAGCTGTTGGTGGCGGGGCAGTGGAAGCACTTCAGCTGGCCCTGCCGCCGCCCCCTCCCGCGTCCCGCCCCCTCCGTTGGCATTTGCACATGCTCTCCTGGCCCCGCAGGTCCTGGGTCCCGCACCCCAGGGCGCCTCACCTGGACCCCGTCTCCTCCACCTGCCCTGGGCCTGAGCTGGGCGACCGAGGGCAGTCAGCCCTGCCCCCGGCTTCTAAGTCAGCAGCCTGGGCAGGCGGGGGGGGGGGGGGGGGGGGGGGTGGGACCGGGGAGGGGGAGTTGCTTCGGGCCAGAGGGGGGGGCAGGGCCCTGGGCTCCCCACCTGGGGGGTCACCGTGGGGCCAGCCTCAGCTCAGCCACCAGCTCCCCTTGGCCTGTGGCTGACCCACGGAGCAGCGCCGGTCCAGCCGTGGGGCACAGGGGCAGGTTTGGGGGCACTGTGTGCTGAGGACAGACAGACCCGGAGCCTGAGCTTCTGGGGGGAAGGGGGGCCAGGTGGCGAGGAGGAGGAGGAGGAGGAGAAGGAGGAGAAGGAGGAGGAGGAGGAGGAGGAGAAGGAGGAGAAGGAGAAGGAGAAGGTGGAGGCGGAGGAGGAGGAGGAAGAGAAGGAGGATTAGAAGGAGGAAGAGAAGGAGGAGGAGAAGGAGAATGAGAAGGAGGAAAAGGAGGAGGAGGATTAGAAGGAGGAGGAGAAGGAGGAGGAGGAGGAAGAGAAGGAGGAGGAGGAGGAGGAGGAAGAGAAGGAGAAGGAGGAGGAGGAGGAGAAGGAGGAGGAGGAGGAGGAGGAGGAGGGAGAGGAGGAGGAGGAGGAGGAGGAAGAGAAGGAGGAGAAGGAGGAGGAGGAGGAGAAGGAGGAGAAGGAGGAGGAGGAAGAGGAGGATAATGGAGGAGAAGGAGAAGGAGAAGGAGGAGGAGGAGGAGGAGGAGGAAGAGAAGGAGGATTAGAAGGAGGAAGAGAAGGAGGAGGAGAAGGAGAAGGAGGAGGAGGAGAAGGAGGAGGAGGATTAGAAGGAGGAGGAGAAGGAGGAGGAGGAGGAGGAAGGGAAGTAGGAAGAGGAAGAAGAGAAGGAGGAGGAGGAGAAGGAGGAGGAGGAGGAGAAGGAGGAAGAGGAGGAAGAGAAGGAGGAGGAGGAGGAAGAGAAGGAGGAGAAAGAGGAGGAGGAGGAGAAGGAGGAGGATGAGGAGGAAGAGGAGGAGGAGGAGGAGGACGAGGACGAGGAGGACGAGGACGAGGACGAGGACGAGGAGATGAGGAGGAAGAGAAGGAGGAGAAGGAGGAGGAGGAGGGGGAGGAAGAGAAGGAGGAGAAGGAGGAGGAGGAGGAGGAGGAGGAGGAGGATTAGAAGGAGGAAGAGAAGGAGGAGGAGAAGGAGAAGGAGGAGGAGGAGAAGGAGAAGGAGGATTAGAAGGAGGAGGAGAAGGAGGAGGAGGAGGAGGAAGAGGAGGAGGAGGAGGAAGAGAAGGAGGAGGAGAAGGAAGGGTCGTCTGGAGCAGCAGCAACCAAGTCCAGAGCAACTAGGTCGGGAGCGGCAGTGGCCAGACCCGGAGCAGCTGGTTGTGGTACGAACGAGAGCAACAGAGGCCAGGCCCGGTGCAGCCAGGCCCGAAACAGCTCGCTCCTCGCCTGCCCCCGCCCCAAGGCTGGCTCTCAGACACGGCTGGAGACTTTTGCGGGAACTTGCGGGTCTGCTGAATCAAGTGATGAAGGCTTAGATCTGGATGTGTTGAGGTAGTATAGCGCTGGGGTGTTGATCTGTGAGCGCCTTGGGTGGGGCCTTGGATGAGGTTGGCTGACCTATTTGGAAATGTCTTTTGTCTGAAGTGTATCCTGGGGCATGTGGAGATATTATTGATATGAGAAAATGCTAAGTGACTGATTTACTATCTGAAAAGGGATTTACTATCGAGGAAAGGGAGGGAGGAAGAGACTGAACATAGACTGTGCACCTATGGATGAGGACAGTGGGGGATGGGAACCTGGTGGAGGGGGGAGGAAATGAGGAACCTTTGTAATATTATGAACAATAAAGATTGATTTTAAAAAAAATAAAAATAAATAAAAAAATAAAAAATAAAAAAACGGGGACAGGTAAGAGCATCGCTGCCCACACGTTTGGGATGGATGGAGGGGCGTCGCGCCGGCGCAGCGTGCTCCCTTCTGAACACTGAGACGGACGAGAGCCGGCGCAAAGGCTCGTCCTCGGAGCTCCGTGTTGGAACCCTCTCCTGTCTGAGAAGGCTGCCGGCGAGGGTGAGCGCCGCCCTGGGTGACGCCTTCTCCAGGTTTCCCAAGCCGGGGCGGCCAGGACCACGGGGCGAGATCAAAGTCAGCAGAGGAGCGCGGACACAGCTCCGGTACGCGCAGAGGGAGCCGTCCCACCAGCTGCGCCCCAGCCTCTCCCGCGCCCGCGCCCGCCCGCCGCCCGCCGCCCACCGCCACGCGGGAACCGCGGGCTCCTGGCGTCCTGCAGCCGGAGCGGGCCGTCCCGTCCTGATTCCTTTCCCGCCCGATGCTTTGGGAGAGCAATGGCCAGCTGTCTGGTAGGAAGTCTCATCACCTGGGCTTGCTGTTCACTCCTGAGTCCCTTCAGCTGAAGCATTTTTTTGGGGGAAAATGTCACCTCAGTGGCTGAGTGTCCACCCAGGAACCTAAGGTCGCCGGTTCGGCTCCCGGCCGGACGCGTGCCCAGGCTGTGCTGATCCCCAGAGGCGGGTGTGCGGGCGGCGGCCCAACCCACCATGCCTCTCTCCCGTGGATGTTCCCCCCTCTCTCTCCCTCTCTCTCTCTCTCTCTCTCTCTCTCTCTCTCTCTCTCGCTCGCTCTCCTTTCCTCTCACTCTGAAAACCAGTAAAAACAAATATTTTTAAAAATCACCTGACGGCCGTGGTGTTCTCAGCAGGTCACTGCGGACGAGGGACGCCGCCCGAGCCCTCGCTGGCGGCGGTGCCGGCGGGCCCGGGCGAGGCAGCACCTGCGGGCCTCTCCTCCGGAAAGGTGCCAGCTGCCCTGGAGTCGAACCCGGGCCTCGCGAGAGGCGCGCTGGGGTTCTGTGAATGTCCTGTTCCCCGGAGCCGCTCCCCGGGCCGGCCGCACCGGGACGGTGTGTCCCTGTGGTGATCTGTGACCGCGGTTTTTGCCAAACGGTGGTGATGCGTTTCCACCCGCGTTCCCACTTCGCAGAGCGGGCATTCCGCTGCTCTTCCCTCCGTTTCTCCTCCGTCCCCGGGGGTCAGAGGAGGAAGTGGCATTTATGGTGTTTAACAGCCAGGAGCGGGGCCAGGGCGGGCCTGTTGCTTCCTTCCTTCGGAGAAGACACATTCACACTCTGACCGCTTTCCCACGGCTAATCATCCCCAGCCCCTCCCTCCACACTGTCACTCCTCCCCCACGGGGGACCCTGGACGTGACATCGCTGTATGGAAGCAGCTTGGTTATGACGTGTCTGAGCGAGTATTTGTTTGGATTTTCCTGCCCGGTTTTCATTTGGCTTCTTCTTCTTCTTCTTCTATGTTTTTATTGATTTCAGAGAAGAAAGGAGAGAGAGAGAAACATCAACGATAGAGAGACCCGCTAATCAGTTGCCTCCTGCACGCTCCCCTCTCCCCCGGATGGAGCCGGCAGCCCGGGCCTGTGCCCTGACCGGAGCTGAACCCAGACCCCGCCCTGGCACCCCCCACCCTCTCTCATCTCAAGCTTCGGCTCCGAGTGAGCCCGAGGGTCCCAGGCGGCCGAGCCAGGCCTGGGTTGGGGCTGAGCTGTGGTCAGGCCGCTTCCGGTCGGGGAGGGCGCCGAAGGCAGAGCAAAGGAGACAAAGGTCAGACAATTACCCGCCGTGAGCTCCCGGGGAGAGTTCCCGCCCGGCCCGGGCCTCTGCCTGCCGGGCACCAGGTCGGCTCCGGCCAGGCCTCTGTGGGCCCCTCCTGCTCCGGCTCGCTGCCCACAGCCCATCTGGGCGGTTTCATCCAGATGTGACAAGGCCCAGGCTCGGGGGACAGGTGACCGCAGAGGTCTGCCGAGAGCCGGCCAGAGGCGGGCCCGCCATGGCGGGGGAATGGCTCCGGGGCTGGCATCGCCGTGTGCACCGGGAGGTCACGGTGGGGTCCCGGTCGGGCACGTGACCCGTTGCAGGCTCGATCCGATCCCCAGTGCGGGAGGCAGCCGATCGCTGCTTCTCCCTCATTATTGGTGTTTCTATCTCTCTCTCCCTCTCCCTTCCTCTCCTTTAGATTTTTGACATATGTGTATCCCTTGTATAATTTTCGTGACGCTGGGTACCCCTCGTGCTCATGAGAACGTAGAATTAGGCGCCGTAAGCACGGGGCAGTACGCACCCCCACCGAACTCCTCCCGCGCCCCTGGGGGTGCGCGCACCGCACTTTGGGAAACACTGCTGTAAAACATCAGTAAAACATATTTAAGAAAAGTAAATGATTGGTTTCAGAGAGGAAGGGAGAGGGAGAGGGACAGAGAGTTAGAAACACCAATGAGAGAGGAACATCCACCAGCTGCCTCCTGCGCACCTCCTACCGGGGATGTGCCCGCAACCAAGGCACATGCCCTCGAACCCGGGACCTTCAGCCCACAGGCCGAACCGGTTAGGGCTCAATTATGTTTTAACAAAAGAAACAAGGAAGGAGCTGGAGAGGGCATGGCTGAAGAACAGGTTTATTGTCTTTGGAAGGATGGGCGGGCCGGCCGGGGAGCCGGAAGGGCTGGAGCCGGAGTCAGGGCTGCGCCGGCTCTCCCTGCCCCTCCGGCCTGGACAGCCCGTTCCGGGCCAGCACCCGTGTCCGGGAGCCACTGCCCCACACCCGTGTTCATCCCCCGGGAAGCAGGGTCCCTCCTCCCGCTCTGTGGGAGAGGGCCTGCGGACGGGAGGAGTGGGTGGGCCGGCCTGGCCACGGGGAAGGAAGGGCCGCAGGGAAGGCCCACGGGGAAGGAAGGGCCGGAGGGAAGGAAGGGCCGCAGGGAAGGCCCATGGGGAAGGCCCACGGGGAAGGCCCGCGGGGAAGGCCACGGGGACGGGCTCAGGGGGAGGCGGCGAGGAGGCCCAGGCCCAGCGGGAGCAGCAGCGCGGGGCCCCGGGGCGGGGCGGGCGCCGCGTTGCAGAAGCTCACGTTGCAGCACTGCCTGCGCACCCGCCGCAGCAGCCAGGGCTCCGACAGCCACTCGAAGGCCATGTTGGCGTTGGGGCACCGCGGGGCGCAGCGCTTGCTCAGCATGAGCCACGCCTTGGACTCTGCGGAGAGAGCACCGCGCGGCTCCCCTGGCCAGGCCTGCAGGGCGGACGCGGCTGCCCCGGCCTCCACCTCCTCCTGTCTCCTGGCTCCGCCGGAACCCCGGCTTCCAGGGAGGCGGCCGAGGCGAGGAGGGAGGCCGAGGCCGGCTGGGAGCTCCGCCCGCTCCGCTGCCCGCTGCCCCTCTAAGGACGGCAGAGCCGGTGCTCGGCAGAGCACCCGCCCGGGAGCCAGTTCAGTTCCCCGTCAGGGCTCCGTCCCGGTGCGGGGCATGCCGGAGGCAGCGGATCAGGAGTCTCTCTCATCGTTACGTTTCCATCTCTCCCTCTTCCTTCTTCTCTAAAATCAATACAATAAATTAAAAAAATGATAATAATAAAATACAAAAACAGTCGTGCCAGCCTGGGCCGGACAGGAAGCCCGAGCGGAGGCAGGTCTGCGTGGCTGGCAAGGCCCAGAGCAGCGCAGCCTTCGCTGACCAGGCTCCCGGCCTCTGAGGACAGACGGCCGCCCCTGCCCCCGCCAGCTCCCCGCCCCACCCCAGCGCCCCGTCCCCCCGCCCCGGGCCCCAAACTCACTGTGCCAGAGGGTGAGCGTGTGGGCCACGCACACGCGGTCCGCGCGGGCGCACAGGGCCGGCTGGCACTGCTCCGCGGACTCCGCTTTGAAGCAGCGGAAGCAGGTGAGGTTCCCGCCTGGGGGGCAGCGGGCTGAGTGGACGGCGCCCTGCGGAGCGCCCCCCGGGCCCCCCACCCTCCCTCACCTGTCTGCCCCCCCACCTGTCTGCCTCCCACCTGTCTGCCCCCCCACCTGTCTGCCCCCACCTGTCTGCCCCCCCACCTGTCTGCCCCTCACCTGTCTGCGCTCTGCGGCTGGAGAGGCCCAGCGGGGCAGCCCCCCGGCCCCACAGGACCAGCAGCGCCCACAGCGCCAGCGCCAGCGCCTCCATGCCCGGCAGGCGGCCTGCGGGGCGCAGAGGAGGAGGCGTCACCTGGAGCCCCGGCCCCCCTCCGGGCCCCTGGGGGTCCCTCCTCAGCCCGCTCCCCTGCCAGCCCGGCTCCCCGCCCCGGCCCCCCTCCGGGCCCCTGGGGGTCCCTCCTCAGCCCGCTCCCCTGCCAGCCCGGCTCCCCGCCCCGGCCCCCCTCTGGGCCCCTGGAGGTCCCTCCCCAGCCCGCTCCCCTGCCAGCCCGGCGCCCCAGCTCCCACTGGGGGTCCCTCCCCAGGACCACAGCTCCACCTGAGCACCTGCAGCTCGGCCCGGCCGCTCAGCCCCGTCAGCGCTGCTTCTCCTGGAACAGATGGGAGGGGGGTCAGGGCCGGCCCCACCGGGGACAGGGACAGACCAGAGCCCGGAGGCTGACAGGAGCCCCTCAGGGGAGGCGGGAGAGGTCTGCGGGGAGCTGGTGGGAAGGTGGGGCCTCCGGGAGGAGCGGGGAGGGAAAGGGGAGCCCCAGAGCAGCTGGAGCTGGACAAATGGGACAGCCAGGCAGCCCCGGGCAGGAGGCGGGGAGCCTGAGCCCGAGCAGGAGCCCAGGAGAGGGCCACGCTCCGGGCAGGAGGAGGGAGAGGAATGAGGAGGGAGGAGGGAGGAGGAGGGGAGAGGCATGAAGCTTTTCCTCCTCTGAGTGCTCGGGCCATGTCCCTCGGAGGGCTGGGGGAGGCCCCGGGCAGGAGCAGAGCGCTGAGCCGTGAGCCCGGCCAGCTCCAGAGGCCCTGCGGCTCCCAGCCCCCAGGGCACACCTCCGGGAGGTCCCTGTGCCCTGCAGCGGGTGTGAGCCGCCCCCCCACACACACACACCTGCTTCTGTGCTTCCCAGTCACCATGGGAGCTCCCCCCCTTCCCCCCACCCCCGTTTTATAGCTTTTCTGTAATAAAATTTGGCTTTTGCTCAAAAAAATTTTTTTTGTTTTGATCCCTGAGAGGAAGGGAGAGGGAGAGAGAGATTGTGGGCATCACTGATTTCAAGGAAATCTCGTCCTATTGGGTGAAAACTGGGGCAGATTTGATGAACAAAAATATATGTTATCGCCCTGGCCGGGTGGGACAGTTGATTGGAGTGTCCTGTGCACCAAAATGGTCTTAGGTTCGATCCCTGGTCAGGGTGAGTGCGGGAGGCAACTGATCAATGTTTCTCTCATTCTCTCTGAGAATTAATATATATATATATATATATATATATATACAGTATCATAACATTGCTAGTTGGGAAGAAACAGGCTCTGATTTATTTTTAATTGATTTATTTCAGAGAGAGAGAGAGAGAAACATCAATGGTGAGAGAAAACCATTGATGGGCTGCCTTCTGACGCCCCCTGCTGGGGATGGAGGAGCCCACAGCCCAGGCCTGTGCCCGGACCGGAAATCCGAAGCATGACCTCCTGGGTCATAGGCTGATCTCCGCCAGCTGGGCAGTCCTGGGCGTTCTTTAAGAGATTCCAGAAGAGCAGCTTGGAGAAAGCCTATGATCAACCATGATGCCGGTTATGGTTATGCAAATGAGCAGGCCAAATGGAAACTGGACTTA
This sequence comes from Nyctalus aviator, assembly GCA_036971965.1. NCBI lineage: Eukaryota > Metazoa > Chordata > Mammalia > Chiroptera > Vespertilionidae > Nyctalus > Nyctalus aviator. Next base: position 47,944,438 of record CM072935.1, on the reverse strand, counting down.
CTGCGGCAAACAAATTGCTCTAAATTTGGCTTTTTTTTTTTTTTTTTTTTTAATGAAAATGAGGGTGATTTTCAGGGGGAAACTGTGTACCAACAGAATCTAGAATACACAGTTGTGCCGAAACCGGTTTGGCTCAGTGGATAGAGCGTCGGCCTGCGGACTGAAAGGTCCCGGGTTCGATTCCGGTCAGGGGCATGTACCTTGGTTGCGGGCACATTCCCGGTGGGGGGTGTACAGGAGGCAGCAGGTCGATGTTTCTCTCTCATCGACGTTTCTGGCTCTCTCTCTCTCTCCCTTCCTCTTTGTAAAAAATCAATAAAAATTTATTTTTTAAAAAATAGAGATTTGTAACACAGTTTGTCTCCGCTCCCCCTCAGGGACTCCTGGCCTCTGCCCGTGCCGGAGCCATCACCACCTGCTCTGGGCCCAGCCTCGGGCAGAGAGCCAAGGCCCCCTGAGCCAGAGGGGAAGCGCGGCCTCTTCGGCAGGAAGAGAGCCCGCCCTCTTCCCTTACAGAACGCAGGGCCAGGAATTCGTCGGGCGGGGTGTGCTAGGCGGGCAGAGAGACCTGAGCAGAGCCAGTGCGATGGGCAGGTGCCGAAGGTCACCGGGGCTGAAACCCCCAGGTGCCAGTGTTAAGGTATAAACAGCCAAACCTGTAAAGAGCTTTTGTGAGTTTTGCCGAAACCGGTTTGGCTCAGTGGTAGAGCGTCGGTCTGCGGACTAAAAGGTCCCAGGTTCGATTCCGGTCAAGGGCATGTACGTTGGTTGCGGGCACATCCCTGGTGGAGGGTGTGCAAGAGGCAGCTGGTCGATGTTTCTCTCTAATCGACGTTTCTAGCTCTCTCTCTCCCTTTCTCTCTGTAAAAAAATCAATAAAATATATTTAAAAAAAAGAAAAAAGAACTTTTGTGAGTTTATTTGAGCCAAACTGTCGACAATTGCCGGGACGCAACTCTCAACGGATTGGAGGGATGCTCGGAGAAGGGTGGTCTCTCTCCTTGTTTTATACAGGACAGTCACGAGGTGTACGTGGGTTACCCGAGATCTGCTGGCGGCAGATTGGGGGGGGGGGGGCGAAAGCACAGTGGGGGAGGGGGCGGGGGGGAGGGAGCCCCTGGGACTGGGTAAAAACCACGTGGCAGGCACATGCCCAGGTGGGCGCAGAAACAGTTAACACGATAACGAAGGGATCTGAGGTCTCTGTCCTGGCGCCCCGTGCATCAGGTTGTGCCCCAGGAGCTCCTGGCGCTTCGGGGATATGTTATCACAGGCCCGGGAAAGGGAAAGGTTCCCCTCGTCAGTGGGGAGATCGGCCTGGGCCATGGCCACCCACCACCGTCGCTGCGTTGAGTCAGAGTTTAATTTCAGATCGTCCTCCGTGGTGACTGTAGGTCCGAGCTCGCAAGACGGGCATGCAGGCCGCGCGGAGCCGTCGGGTCCGCGCGTGGCCCCTTTGGTCCACAGCCAGCACTCGGGCGCCGAGGCGGCCGGACGGAGGGCCAATCGCTGGTCACCTTCCCCGCAGGCTGGCTGCCACCAGACCCGAGGCATCTCAGCCAAGCAGCCCGGAGCCCCGCCGAGGCCCCGCCCCCAGCCGGCCGGCCGGCTCGTCCGCAGGCCCCACCGTCCTGTGGTGACCGCAGGGCAGCCAGGACGCCAGGCCCGGGCCCCGGCCAGAGCTGGGCTGTCTTTCTGGGTCTCCAGCCTGCCGTCCTCCGGCTGACCAGATGGCCTCCACCCCACGTGGGCCCAGCGCTGCCCAGGCAGGCTGTCCATCCTCCTGCGAACAGACTCCGCTGCCGGGGCTGAAAGCCTTTTTATTTTATTTTATTTTATTTTATTTTTACTTATTTTAAAAGCTTTATCGTTTTTATTATTTTTTAAAAAAATATATTTTATCGATTTTTTACAGAGAGGAAGGGAGACGGATAGAGAGTTAGAAACATCGATGAGAGGAATACTTTGATCAGCTGCCTCCTGCACACCTCCCACTGGGGATGTGCCCGCAACCAAGGTACATGCCCTTGACCGGAATCGAACCTGGGACTCTATCCACTGAGCCAAACCGGTTAGGGCTATTTTCAAAGCTTTATTGTTGCCAAGATGGGTTTGGCTCAGTGGGTAGAGCGTCGGTCTGCGGACTGAAGGGTCCCAGGTTTGATTCCGGTCAGGGGCATGTACGTTGGTTGCGGGCACATCCCCGGTGGGGGGTGTGCAAGAGGCAGCTGATCGATGATTCTCTCTCATCGATGTTTCTAGCTCTCTATATCTCTCCCTTCCTCTCTGTAAAAATCAATAAAATATATTTTAAAAAAAAAAGCTTTATTGTTGAAAGTATTACCTGTGTCCCCTCTTCTGCCATAACCCCCTCCCGCCCACGTGCCCCAGGCCATTGCCTCCTGGAGTGGACCGGCTCTCTTATTCCTGCCCCGAACCCGGCATCGGCCCCGGCTGGGGGTTGAACCCCAAGCTCCTGGTTCCTAGGCTGACGCTCAACCACTGAGCCACACTGGTCGGGGCCCGGAAGGAGGAGGCACGAGGCCTGAGTGATGAGGGTGTGTGTTCGGTCACCTGGACCCAGCGGGCTGAGCCGCGGGTGGCACGGCTCCCGGAAGGGGCAGGAGGTTTGCGAGCCCCCGGGGCCGCTCCTGGACGGAGAGCCGGCGGGGGGCCGGGTTCCGGGAGAGCCGGCGGGGGCCGTTCCTGGATGGAGAGCGGCCGGGGGCCGGGTTCCGGGAGAGCCGCGGATGAATGGCCGGTGAGCAGGGGCCGGGTCAGGGCCGGGGCGGAGGCTTGGCTCCCGGGAAGTTCACGTGCACGTGAGGCAGAGGCCGGGCTCCCACACGCCTGGCCACGGGCCTGACCGCTGGGGAGGGCGGGCAGACTCAGAGGCCCGAGGGCAGCCAGCGGGATGGTCTGAGCGAAAACGTGTTAAAAGTAAAAAGCAGTTCCCAGTGGGCAGTCCCGTCCCGAGGCCGGGGTCTTCCCGGCGGCTCAGCGCCCATCACTGAGGCTGCCGTCTTTTTGTCTGCTTGTTTTTAACATTTTTATTGATTTTTTACAGAGAGGAAGGGAGAGGGATAGTTAGTCAGAAACATCGATGAGAGAGAGACATCAACCAGCTGCCTCCTGCACGCCCCCCACCAGGGATGTGCCCGCAACCAAGGTCCATGCCCTTGGCCAGAATCGAACCCGGGACCTTTCAGTCCGCAGGCCGATGCTCTATCCACTGAGCCACACCGGTTTCGGCACAAACTATATATATATTATTCTTTTCTTTCTTTCAGAGATGAAGGAAGAAATATCCATGATGGGGTCACTGACCGGCTGCCCCGTCCCCGGAGCCAGCCTGGGTGAAGCCCCCGCCGGCCGGTGCGCTGAGCAGGGACACGCTGTGGCCTCCGGGTTCCCAGGTTGGCGCTCAGCCCCTGAGCCCCCGGCTGGCCGCGTCCTGGGTCTCCTGCTGTCTCCCGGGGGCAGGGTGTACGCCGGTGTGTGCGTGGTGGTGCGTGGTGTGTGCGTGGTGGTGCGTGGTGTGTGTGTGGTGTGTGCGTGGTGTGTGCCTGTGTGTGCGTGGTGTGTGCGTGTGTGTGCGTGGTGTGTGCGTGGTGTGTGCGTGGTGTGTGCGTGGTGTGTGCGTGTGTGCGTGGTGTGTGCGTGGTGGTGCCTGTGTGTGCGTGGTGTGTGCGTGTGCGTGCGTGGTGTGTGCGTGCGTGGTGTGTGTGGGGTGTGTGCGTGGTGCGTGCGTGGTGCGTGCGTGGTGTGTGTGTGGTGTGTGCGTGGTGGTGCCTGTGTGTGCGTGGTGTGTGCGTGTGCGTGCGTGGTGTGTGCGTGGATGGGTGCCTGGGCCTCTGGAGTGTCCTGCCAGCTCGGCGCCTCTGCCTGGGGCTCGGGGGCGGGGACGCCTGGCCCGGGGCCCATTCCTCCCGCCCGGAGCCCGGAGCCCTGAGCCCGGAGCCCTGAGCCCGGAGCCCGGAGCCCGGAGCCCTGAGCCCGGAGCCCGGAGCCCGGAGCCCTGAGCCCTGAGCCCGGAGCCCTGAGCCCGGAGCCCGGAGCCCGGAGCCCGGAGCCCTGAGCCCGGAGCCCGGAGCCCGGAGCCCTGAGCCCGGAGCCCTGAGCCCGGAGCCCGGAGCCCGGAGCCCGGAGCCCGGAGCCCTGAGCCCTGAGCCCGGAGCCCTGAGCCCTGAGCCCGGAGCCTGGAGCCCTGAGCCCGGAGCCCTGAGCCCTGAGCCCTGAGCCCGGAGCCCGGAGCCCCGAGCCCGGAGCCCTGAGCCCTGAGCCCTGAGCCCGGAGCCTGGAGCCCGGAGCCCCGAGCCCGGAGCGGGAAAGGGAAACCCTGAGGCTACCCCTCCCCCAGGGCGGGTGGAAAACATCCTGCTCAGAACACAGCGCCTGCTCCCAGCGGGCCGCGGCCGCCCTCCTCCCTGACCGCGCCCGAGCCCGCTTTCTTTTTCTTTTAAAATATTTTCATAGATTTCAGAGAGGGAGAGGGGAACGCCCATGGAGAACCGTGGGTGGCCGCCTCCGGCAGGCCCACGGGGGCGGGCCTGGGCCCTGACCCCGCCTCGGGGCCCGGTCTGCAGCCGCAGGGATGGCAGCACACAAATGGCAGGCTCCTCATAAGAAAAGAAAAGAGGGGCATGAGCCAGGAGCCTCCTGGGCTGGGTCCCGGGGTGGCCAGTGCAGGAGAGGACGGGCCAGGAAAGAAGTTCAGCGGCTGCGTCCAGGGCTTTCTAGGGGCAACAGGAAGCAGGTACTGTCACCCCAAAATGTGCATCTTTTTTTACTGATGGCAGAGAGGAAAGGAGAGAGAGAGAGAGAGAGAAAGAGAGAGAGAGAGAGAGAGAGAGAGAGAAGTAATGAGAGAAAACCATGGACTGGCGGCTCCTGCACGCCCCTCACTGGGGATCCCACAACCTGGGCATGTGTCCTTGACTGGAATCGAACCCAGGACCCTTCAGTCTGCAGGCCAATGCTCTACCCACTGAGCCACACCGGTTAGGGCCAATGTGCCTCCTATCTGATACAAAGGCAGCTGAGTGAGGCCACCCTCCTGCAGAGGCGTCTCCGTTCCTAAGGCCGTCCCCCCCCAGGGCTCCGGTCCCCCCTGCTGGCGGACCCTCCATCGCCGGCCACGGCCTCACCCTCACCGGCTGTGGCCCCTTCCAGACTCACCGCTGCAGCTGGGCGGGGCCGGGGAGGGCAGGCGGGAGCTGCTGGCGCTTCGCCCCGGGGCGGGGACTCGGGGACAGGGTCCCCCAAGGGCGCAGCAGAAGGCGGGGGGGGGGGGGGGGGGGGGGCCTTGGGCCCACAAAGGAAACCTCAGGAGGGGGTGAGAGGCAGAGGGGGGCTCTCACTATCACTCCGTCTGCCACAGACCCAGCAGGAAGGGCCGCCTCGGTCTCCCACGGGAGGTTCTCCCCGGCCGGACACTGACAGTGAGAACCCTCTGGGACGCAGCCGCCAGGCGGTGAGAACAGAGTGGAGAAGCAGAGTCTTGGTGGCTAAGCTGCTAAATTGCTCAAATCAGAGCCACGTGACACAATCTACTCTTGCTTTAACTGACTGGAAACTGAAACTTTTTAAGTCTCGTTATGCCAGGAAATGTATATCTCCTATCTATCTACATACCTATCTATCTAATCCATCCATCCTATCTATACTAATAAAAGGCTAATATGCTAATTAGACCCACATCTATCTGGCGTATTTCCAGACAAAGGCATGGTGGGTGGAGGGAGCCGAGGCAGAGGAGGGTAGGGGCGATCAGGCAGGCAGAGGGGAGAATTAGGGGGCGATCAGGCCAGCAGGCAGGGGCCGTTAGGGGTGACTGGGCAGGCAGGCAGGCAGGCAGGCGAGTGGTTTAGGAGCCAGCAGCCCCGGATTGTGAGAGGATGTCCCACGGCTGGTCAGACATCCCCTGAGGAGTCCCAGATTGGAGAGGGTGCAGGCCGGGCTGAGGGGACCCCCCCACCCTGTGCATGAATTCCGTGCACCGGCCTCTCATGGATAAGAGACCCCCTGATCACCTCCCGAAGGTGTGAGTGTTGTAGGGGCAGGAGCAGCACTGGTGTCACACTGGACCGGTGAGATTGGTGTGGGTTTTTTTTTTTTTAATATATTTTTATTGATTTTTTACAGAAAGGGAGAGAGAGCTAGAAACATCAATGAGAGAAACACCGACCAGCTGCCTCATGCCCCTGACAGGAATCGAACCCGGGACCCTTCCGTCCGCAGACCGACGCTCTACCGCTGAGCCAAACCGGCTTTGGCTGGACCGGTGAGATTGTTACAGAGAACAGGAACACACCCAGCAATGCTCAGAGAGCTCGGAGTCACGCTTGGCTCACCGCGGTGGGCTTAGAGAAAATGGACTCAAGTTCCAAGCAAGGCTCCCAGCAGAACTTCCCTTTTTACTGAAGAGCCAGCCCCTGTTGCTCGGTGGCTATCTCGCTGCTGGCCTTGAACACAACACAGCTCTTTCCAATTAAAAAACGCAGCTGGCAGGGTGTGAGAGCGTGGGCGTATCCCGTCTCTGGCCCCCAAGGTCGGGCAGCTAGGTTTATCGTCCTCATTATTCCAGCAGGCTAGCAGGCCGGGAGGCCGCCTAAGAAAACTCCAAACAGCAGTCTTACAAAGCAGGGGTTAGCCTTTTCATGTTAGCAACCTCGGCACCTGAATTCTGGCCCAGAAAGAATTCAGAGCCAAGACTCCAGCGATGAGAGAACACTTATTTATAAACTCGGAGGTGGCAGGAGTAATTTGCAGGAGAGATGGGCTGAGGAGACAAGTTACAGAGGCGAAGTGGGGTGGGGGGGGGCCTGGAGTTTGGGAGTGGGGGAGGCGATGGTGGGGGAGGTGGCGGTGGAGGAGGTGGAGGGGCTGGGGGCGGTGATGGTGGGAGTGTGGGCGAAAGGGGCCACATGCTTGACCTGACATGCATGGCGGCCTGCAGGGCATGGCGGTCTTGCAAACTCAGACCTAAAGGAACCACAGAGGACGGTCTGAAGTGAAGCTTTAAGTAAAGGCAGTCGGTCTCTTCCCAGACAAGGCCAGCCTTTACCTCACCTGAGCCGTATCTGTCTCTGCATCTAGGATGCCACACCTTGAAAGGTCTGGGAAACTTGTCACTTCCCTTTCTCTGGAGCCCCCGGGGCACAACCCAACGTGCTGGGATCCAGGCACCCAAAGGGCGTGTCCATCCTTTTACCTTTTACCCGATCCGCCTTCTGGGCCATCCCCAGTGGATTTCCTGTCGCCCACCTGCGTCCCGCTTTGAGGGCCAGGCATAAATGCAGACGTAGCCGCCATCCTCCAGAGCGTTATCTCCGTTTCCTGAGCTTCTGCTTCCCGGCAGGCGTCCAGTTTGGCTCCAGTAAACTCACAGCGGTTCTTTGCAGGTTTGGTGGTTTTCTACGATCACATGGTCATGGTGGCGGAGGCGGTGACGCAAAGGGAAGGGGTGGCAGAGGCGGCTGGAGCTCCCGGCCCCCCGTGCTAAGGGCCTGGAGATTGCAGGTGTTAACTGAAAACACACACACACACACACACACACACACACACACTGAGACCTGTAAAGAACGTTGTGAGTTTATTTGGGCCAAACTGTCGACATATGCCGGGAGGCAGAACTTCAATGGATTGCGATAACGCTCCGGAGAATGGCGGTTACATGTGTTCACACATCGCCATCAGAGGAGGGACTGAGGTGAGTGAACATGGAATCCATTGGGGATCGGTTAGGGAGCAGAGGGAACCCCTGGGATTGGTGAAAAGTGAAATGATGGATGCGTGGCCCTCACAGAGATGGATACAGGATACTGTAACGTAACTAACAGTTGACAATTAACTTGGTAACAATCACAAGGAGGGAATGTCCCCGGTGCCATTTGCTGTGCCCCGCGGGGTCCGGGGCAAAAAGGAAGTTACAAGTTACCCAGACATCTCCCAGATACGTTATCTTAGAGGCTAAAAGGCAAATGGCTCAGGAAAGAAAACGTAAGTTGATCTTTGGGAAAATATCGGCCTAGGACTACTGTGGCTGGCAAACTGCGGCTCGAGAGCCACATGCGGCTCTTTGGCCCCTTGAATGTTTCGCAAAGGCCAGCTTAGGAGTCCCCTAATTAAGTTAATAACAATGTACCTACCTATAGAATTTAAGTTTTAAAAATGTGGCTCTCAAAAGAAATTTCAATCGTTTTACTGTTGATCTTTGGCTCTGTTGACTACTGAGTTTGCCGACCACGGGCCTGGGACATGACTGCCCACTGTAACCTGCTTGTAGTTAAATATTTAATTTTCAGACCATCCTTAGGTCTGAGTTTGCAAGACCGCCACGCAGGCCACCCCTGAGTGGTCAGGTCGGCACGTAGGCAGGTCCCGGGGAAGGTCAGTGCAGGGTCCAGGTCCCCTCCGATGGTTGGTCAGAGCTGGGCGGCCGGCGGGGAGGAGAGGGAAGCAGGGGGAGGGGCGTGTCCTAATTCACTGCAGCTGGTCCCCAGCCGCTGGTCAGGCGTGGCTGCTTTCCTGGGCCTGGAGCTGAAATAAACCGAGGCGGGAGCTTCTCTCCAGGGCGGCAGGCCCCTCCGCCAGCTGCCGGATCGGGGGCAGCGGCCGCACTGGCTAACTCAGTGCCCCGTCCCAGCTGCCCACCCCACAGGGGCAGGGACACAGTTATAATAATGTAGCCTCTCTAATCACTGTGTGAAATGGTTGCTGTGTGGAAACCCCCAATACTCTAACTTCCAAAATTAACGAGCACCCCCGCATCTCGACGTAAAGCTCTGCGCCCTTGAAGTGTACCCGCCCTGCTCCCTGTATAAGGCACGCCGCCGGCCCACACTGATGAGACACAGCTGGTTACCGCGGTCCACGTAACCCCGGGCTGCGCAGCCGGCGTCTCCTGCCGGTAGGGGGCTCCACGTCGCTCCCACCAGCCCGGCTGCTCGGCGGTGAGCCTGGACCTGCGGCCCCTGCCTGTCTCCGTCTTCCTCGTCCGTCCTCAGTGCAGCCCGGGCCCTCTGAGCCCAGGGCCCACCAGGAAAGATAAACCCTGTGAGTGCAGCCAGGCCCAGCAGGAGTCGGAGGATAAGCCCTGTGAGTGCACACTCCGGTCTGTGTCCTGTGTTCCCGCTCCCTCAGCTGGCCGCACACGGGGGCTCCCGGGGACGGGCCGTTACTGCCGACCCGTCACCGGCGTTTGCCCCGCTGGGTCTGGGCCGGTAATCAATCAATTGGGGCTTATTTGGGACAATCAGAGGGCAGGGGTCGCAGAGGCAGGGCCACGGGCAGAATCTGGGCGTGGGCAGCCCTGGGCAGAGGCCAGTGGGCCATCCCCGTGTGCCGGGGGGGGGGGGGGGGGGGGGGCCTGGGAGACGGCGGCCTGGAGGCAGGGCTGTCGCACTGTGAGCCCCCATCAGACCCCTCTGCGGGGAGGCATGTGGGGGCCCCCCTGACCGGGGCGCTGAGCCTGGGAGGTCCCGGCTCCTGACTGTGTGCCCCGGGCAGATAGCGCTGCGTCCGCAGCTGTGCCAGGACCGACGGGGATGGTGCCTCTGCAGGCTCCTCTCCCTCCCTGCCCCCTCCGTCCACACCCTTCCTCCCCCCTCTCCCCCCTCCAGTCCACACCCTTCCTCCCCTCCCACAGGCTCCGGGAAAACGAAACTCCATCCTCCCGGCTCCTCCCGCCCCTCAGGCGCCTTCACCCCCTCCCCCCCCTCCCCGCCCAGGGAGGGGCACCCGGAGCCACACCGGATGCCCCAGGTCAGGGCGCCTCCGCCAGCCTGGAGGACTTTGTCCTCCCGGCGCCCCCAGGCCCGGGGCAGGTGGCCCTCCTCCCCCCTCCCACCGCTGCCCTGGGCCGTCACCCCAATTCCTCACCCTGAGCAGCCCCCCCCCCCCAGGTCCCTGACCCTGGAGCTCAGGCTCCCGGGACAGCTGGCTCCTCGCCCCTTTCCTCTTTACAAAGTGCACGTTTATCCCCCTGCGGCCCCTGCGGGCCCACTGGGACGGCCAGCAGCCTGGGCACGCTGGCCGGGTACCCGGGTCCATTCCCACGGCCTGTCCCCCACAGCAGACCCCCCGGCGCTGCCCCGGGCCCTGCAGCCCACAGGCGTGCTGGGGGGGGGGGCACCGGCAGGGCCGGCTGGGGCTTGGGGCCCTCAGGGCAGAACAGAGCAGAGAGGACAGGACGGGCCGTCTGTTTATTTGAGGCACCAAAGCAGCAGCTCCAGGGCGAGGGCACGGTGGGGGCGCAGCTGCTGGAGTGAGCGGGGTGTGGCCCCCCGAGGCCTCACAGACCCCCGAGTGGACAGAGACCCCCTTCCATGCCACTGCCAGGGCGGCCTGGCCGATGGACAGGGCCGGGGCGTGGCCTCCCGGTGGGTCCCCGTGGACCAGGGACAGGCGCCGACCCCAGGCCCGGACCTGGAGTGAGGGCAGGGCCACGGGGGGCGGGGGGGGGGGGGGGGCAGGTGCGGGGCGGGCCGAGGGGGGGTGTCAGGCGGTGTCCGTGAGGGGCGGGCGGGCGGGGCTTTCCTTCCTGAGCGGTGGGGCCAGCGGGGCCGGGGCCGGGGTCAGGGGTCAGGGGCCGGGCCGCAGCAGGGCCAGCAGGCTGAGCAGCAGCCCGAGGCCCAGCAGGCCGGAGCTGGCCCGCAGCCCGCGGGCGGCGCTGAAGTTGCACAGGAAGCTCTGGCAGCAGTGCGTGCCCATGGAGGCCACGCCGATGTTGATGCCGGGCGGCGCGGGGCAGATGGGGGAGCAGCCCTTGTTCAGGCTGTAGCCCAGGTCCACCACGTTCCCTGCGGGGGCGGGTGAGTGGCGGGGGGGCGGGGGCGGGGGACGGGCGGGCGGAGGGGGGCGGGGGTGCGGGGGGGTGAGTGGCGGCGGGGGCGGGCGGGGGGTGCGGGGGGGGGGGGGAGGTGCGGGGCGGAGGGCGGCGGCGGGGCGGCACTCACCGATGCCGGCGGCCGCGGACACGGTCACGCAGTAGTTGTCGGTGTCCTCGCACACGGTGGGCCGCAGGCAGTAGAAGTTGCTCTGCTGGTTGGTGCAGGAGAAGCACACCAGCGAGTGGGCTGGAGGGAGAGGCGCAGCTGCAGGGACACGGCCTGGGGGCCGGGGCGGGGGGGGGGGGGGGGGGGGGGCAGGGGGCAGGGTTTGGGGGGTAGGGTGTGGGGGGGGCACAGTGGACAGGGGGCAGGGTGTGTGTGGGGGGCGCAGGGGGCAGGGGGCAGGGGTGGGGGGGCGCAGGGGGCAGGGGGCAGGGGCAGGGTGTGTGGGGGCACAGGGGGCAGGAGGCAGGGTGTGGGGGCACAGGGGGCAGGGGCAGGGTGTGGGGGGGCGCAGGGGGCAGGGGCAGGGTGTGTGGGGGGCACAGGGGGCAGGAGGCAGGGTGTGGGGGGCACAGGGGGCAGGAGGCAGGGTGTGGGGGGCAGGGGGCAGGGGCAGGGTGTGGGGGGGCGCAGGGGGCAGGGGCAGGGTGTGTGGGGGGCACAGGGGGCAGGAGGCAGGGTTGTGGGGGGCACAGGGGGCAGGGGCAGGGTGTGGGGGGGCGCAGGGGGCAGGGGCAGGGTGTGTGGGGGGAGGGGGCAGGAGGGCAGGGTGTGGGGGGCACAGGGGGCAGGGTGTGGGGGGGCGCAGGGGGCAGGGGCAGGGTGTGTGGGGGGCCAGGGGGCAGGAGGCCAGGGTGTGGGGGGCACGGGGGCAGGGGCAGGGTGTGTGGGGGGCACAGGGGGCAGGAGGCAGGGTGTGTGGGGGGCACAGGGGGCAGGGGCAGGGTGTGGGGGGCGCAGGGGGCAGGGGCAGGGTGTGGGGGGGGGCGCAGGGGGCAGGGGCAGGGTGTGTGGGGGGCCCAGGGGGCAGGGGCAGGGTGTGGGGGGCACAGGGGGCAGGGGCAGGGTGTGGGGGGCACAGGGGGCAGGGGCAGGGTGTGGGGGGGCACAGGGGGCAGGGGGCAGGGTGTGGGGGGGCACAGGGGGCAGGGGCAGGGTGTGGGGGGGGCACAGGGGGCAGGGGCAGGGTGTGGGGGGCGCAGGGGGCAGGGCAGGGTGTGGGGGGGCACAGGGGGCAGGGGCAGGGTGTGGGGGGGGGCACAGGGGGCAGGGGCAGGGTGTGGGGGGCACAGGGGGCAGGGGCAGGGTGTGGGGGGGGGGGGCAGGGGCAGGGTGTGTGGGGGGCGCAGGGGGCAGGGGGCAGGGGCAGGGTGTGTGGGGGGCGCAGGGGGCAGGGGCAGGGTGTGTGGGGGCACAGGGGGCAGGGGCAGGGTGTGTGGGGGCGCAGGGGGCAGGGGGCAGGGGCAGGGTGTGTGGGGGCACAGGGGGCAGGGGCAGGGTGTGTGGGGGGCGCAGGGGGCAGGGTGTGTGGGAGGCGCAGGGGGCAGGGGGCAGGGGCAGGGTGTGTGGGGGGCGCAGGGAGCAGGGGCAGGGTGTGTGTGGGCACAGGGGGCAGGGGCAGGGTGTGTGGGGGCGCAGGGAGCAGGGGCAGGGTGTGTGGGGGGCGCAGGGGGCAGGGTGTGTGGGAGGCGCAGGGGGCAGGGGGCAGGGGCAGGGTGTGTGGGGGGCGCAGGGAGCAGGGGCAGGGTGTGTGTGGGCACAGGGGGCAGGGGCAGGGTGTGTGGGGGGCGCAGGGGGCAGGGGCAGGGTGTGTGGGGGCGCAGGGGGCAGGGGGCAGGGCAGGGTTGTGTGGGGGCGCAGGGGGCAGGGTGTGTGGGGGGCGCAGGGGGCAGGGGGCAGGGGCAGGGTGTGTGGGGGCACAGGGGGCAGGGGCAGGGTGTGTGGGGGCGCAGGGGCAGGGTGTGGGGGGGGCGCAGGGGGCAGGGGGCAGGGGCAGGGTGTGTGGGGGCGCAGGGGGCAGGGGCAGGGTGTGGGGGGGCGCAGGGAGCAGGGTGTGTGGGGGGCGCAGGGTGCGGCGGCAGGGTGTGGGGGGGGCACAGGCGGCAGGGGGCAGGTGTGGGGGGAGGAGGTCACAGCGCCCGCAGCCCCGCGGGCCTCACCTTGCTCGGCGCCCAGGAGGGCGGCCAGCAGCAGGGGCAGGAAGACCTTCATGTTGGGAACGGCTCTGGTCGGCCTCACCCGCAGAGAGCCGCTGTGCTGTGTCCTGTTTAGAACACGCCGATACACAGGTAGTCACTGAAGCCAGAGAGGAGGGTGGGGGACACACCACGGCGAGGGAATCACGGGTCGGCTGCCTCCTGCAGGGACCGAACCTGCAACCGGGGCCTGTGCCCTGACGGGGACTCGAACCCTGAGCCCCGGTTCCTAGGCCAGTGCTCACCCCCTGGGCCACGCTGGCCGAGCGCCACTCTGCTCTGGAGACACAGCTGGTGGCCGGAGGGTGACCCCCTTGTGGGGGGGGGGGGCGCTGCTTCCAGCAGCAGCAGGACATGGGTCCTTCTGCTCCCCCCCCTGCAGCCTCCGGCCCCAGCCTCCGGCTTCTGAGCAGCACAGCTGGGCGGGCGGAGTGGCGGCCCTGGCCCTGGGGGGGACCCGAGGCGCTAGCTGGCTTCCTTGTGGAGCGAACGGCACTGGAGGCCACGCCCGAGGGAACCTGGAGCCTCTATCCCGGCCGGCGGCTGTGCTGCCTGCCGGACGGAGGTCAGAGCCGCCCGCCTTTGTGCGGACCGCCCTTTATATGTACACACTTTCGGGATTTTCCACAGAGAGGAAGGGAGAGGGACAGAGAGCTAGGAACATGGATGGGAGAGAAACACCGATCAGCCGCCTCCTGCACGCCCCCCACCGGGGACGTGCCCGCAATCAAGGTCCATGCCCTTGACCAGAATCAAACCCGGGACCCTTCCGTCCGCAGGCCGACACTCTACCCACTGAGCCACGCCGGTTTCGGCGAGACCACCCGTTAAGACATTAGCCACGTCCTGTTTTTGCAGAGTAAAGCGACCCCGGGCAGAACAGCTTTCCCCAGTCACGCAGGGCCATGCTACTGGGGGCCATGTTACTCACGGCCATCCTGTTCCCCAGAAAGCTGGCGGGCCCTGGCAAGGCCACTTTGTGAGGGGCAGGGAAGGGGCCAGGAGACCCTCCCTCAAGGCCTGGCCGGTGTCAGCGCTGGCAGCCCTGTCTGGGGCATGGTCCAGTCTCTCCCGAGTGCTCAGGAATTCCCACTCTGCCAAAACCGGTGTGGCTCTGTGGATAGAGCGTCCGTCTGCGGACTGAAGGGTCCCGGGTTCGATTCCGGTCAAGGGCAAGTACATTGGTTGCGGGCACATCCCCAGTGAGGGGTGTGCAGGAGGCAGCTGGTTGACGTTTCTCTCTCCTCGATGTTTCTAACTCTCTATCCCTCTACTTTCCTCTCTGTAAAAAAATCAATAAAAGGTATTTTAAAAAAATTCCCACTCTAACACATCCAGAACTTTCCATGGCCAGCTCCGCGCTGGCCATGGGACCCAGGGCGGGTGGGAGGCGTGCCCAGCGGAGCCCAGGGCCGCCTGGCGCTCGGGGACCGGGCCATCTGGGAGGCACTGATGCTGAAGACCGAGACCCGCTAAGTACCTGCTTCTCCCCAGTTCTGTGGCCGGAAACAGGCCCAGAGCAGGGGCGGTGCCGGCTGAGGCTCTGGGCCGCTCAGAGGCGCCCGGGGAGGGTCTGGGCCTCTGCCGGGTGTGGGGGGCGGGGCCTCCATGGGAGGCTCCCTGGGAGGAAGCTCAGCAGGAAGAGACTTGGGGAGGGAGGGGCCCCCTGCCTGCCTGGCCCCCATCAGGCCCCAGCCAGGGGGTCCATCAGGCCCCAGCGGGTGTGTGTGTGTCCATCAGGGTCCAGCCAGGGGGTCCATCAGGCCCCATCCAGGGCGTCCATCAGGGTCCAGCCAGGGGAGGGCCCATCAGGCCGCAGCCAGGGGGTCCATCAGGCCCCAGCGGGAGGGGGTCCATCAGGCCGCAGCCAGGGGGTCCAGCGGGGGGCGGGGCCATCGGGCCCCAGCCAGGGGGTCCAGCGGGGTCCAGCAGGGAGGGGCGTCCATCGGGCCCCAGCCGGGGGCCGGGAGCCGGTGCAGAGCGTTGGCAGGGTCAGGTGCAGGCAGAGCACGTGCTCCCCGCTCCCCCCGCCCCGCCCCCGCTCCGGCGGTTTGGGGGAAGCGGGCGCGGGCGGGGGCCGCGGGGAGGCGGGAGGCGGGAACTGCCGGGTCCCGGGAGGAGGAGGCCGGCGCCCCGGCCCCGCAGCTGCTTGCGTAACCGATGCCAACCCACCCGGGGGTGACCCGCCGGGGCGGCCAGTCCGGCCCCGGCCCCGCGAGCGGCCGCGTGGAGCCCGCGCTGGGCGACCGGCCGAGCCTGCGCCGCCGCTGGTCCCGCGCCCGGACCTTCGGAGCAGCGGGCGGCTCAGCCCCTCTCCCGCGCCGGGCCCACCGGACCCCGGGCCCCCCCCGACCCCGGCCTCCCCCCGACCCCGGCCCCCCCCCCCCCCCCCCCGACCCCGGCCTCCCCCCACCCCCCCCCCGACCCCGGCCTCCCCGCCCCCCGACCCCGGGCCCCCCCCCGACCCCGGCCTCCCCGCCCCCCGCCCCCGACCCCCCCCGACCCGGCCCCCCCCGACCCCGGCCTCCCCGCCCCCCGCCCCCGGCCCCCCCCGACCCGGCCCCCCCGACCCCGGCCTCCCCGCCCCCCGCCCCCGGCCCCCCCCCCCGCCCCCGGCCCCCCCCGACCCCGACCCCGGCCTTCCCCCGACCCCGGCCTCCCCCCCGCCCCCCCCCCCGCCTCCCGGCCTCCCCGCCGCCCCGCCGGACTCACCGCCCCCGGCCTCCCCGCCGCCCCGCCGGACTCACCGCCCGCTCCGCCCGGACTGCCGGCGCTGCAGGCGGGACTCGCAGGCCGGGCGGATGGCGGGGCGGACCCGGGGGCGGGAGCGGATGCGTTGGGGGCGGGGCCGGGGCGGGGCCGGGGGCGGGGCGGATGCGGCGGGGGCGGAGTCGCGGGCGGAGGGGACGCCGGTCCTGAGCCCACCGGCGGGTCCCGCCGAGCCCCGGGCTGCGGGAGGCGCCCCGTGCGCGCGGGCGGAGGACCCACAGGCGGGAGAGTGCTCGTGTGCTCGTGTGTGCGCGTGTGCGCGTGGGAGTGTGTGCGTGCGGGTGTGTGCGTGTTGTGCGTGTGTGAGTGTGTGTGTGAAGGTGCGTGTGCGTGCTCGTGTGCTCGTGTGTGCGCGTGTGCGCGTGTGTGCGCGGGAGTGTGTGTGTGCGTGTGTGTGCGTGTGGGAGTGTGTGCGTGCGGATGTGTGCTCGTGTGTGGGAATGTGTGCGTGCGGGTGTGTGCGTGTGTGCTCGTGTGTGTGTGCATGTGGGAGTGTGGGCGAGTGGGAGTGTGTGCGTGTGTGCGTGTGTGCGGCTGGTCCCGGAGGCTGAAGTCCAGGCTTGTGTGTCCTGGGCTGTCCCCGCCCAGGGGTGGTGGCACCGGTGGTTCCAGAGCCCAGGGACACGGCGTCAGCAGACTCTGGGCTTCGGGGGCAGGACTGGGGTCTGGGCAGGGCTGCCTCCGCCGGTCCCAGCGCGGCCTGCGCATCTATCCCGAGCTCGGGCTTGTCCTGAGGGGGTGACATCGCCGTCCCTCCGAGGGGCGCTCCGGGCCCCTGCCCCCCCCCCCCCCCGTCTGGGCCCCCCGCTGGGTGCCTCCCCCAGACATCAGCCCGGAGGCCGTGTGCGTGTGTCCGGCAGGCAGAGCCCGGCTGCGGCAGGAGCTCAGCAAACAGCGGGTGAAGGCCCAGTGGCTTTGCCTCCCACAAGACAGGGCCCCGAGGCAATCGGGGCCCCTCAGCATCCGAAGGGCTCTCACGCGTCCCGGGGCCCTGCTGTGGGCCCGGCGGAGGCCCGGCACCCTTTGCCAAGGTGTCCTGCCCGCGCCCGCCCGCGGCGTGGCTCAGGGAGGACTGCGGCTCAGGAACCCGGAGGTCACAGTTCATTTCCCGGTCAGGGCCGGGCCGGGCCGCAGGCTCCATCCCCAGCGTGGGGCAGCCAATAGGCAGCCGATCCAGGCTTCTCTCATCGCTGATGTATCTCTCTCTCCCTTCCTCTCCGAAGTCAATAAAGAAAAAGAGAAAGTGTCCGCCTGCCCGCGGCTGAGCCCCCGTTCTGTGTGACGCCAGGCCCCCAGCAGCCCGTGGAGCCGTTCGGAAAATGGGGGGGCAGGGCTGGCAGGTGGTCCGGCCGTCTGAGAGGGCGGCTGTTGTGGCCACGTTAGCCGCTGGTCCCGCTGTGAGCCTGTGGCCTCCCTGTCCACACAGACCTGCGCCTGCGACCTGTGCTCCGGCAGCATACGCCCCTGCGTCCCCAGCGCCCAGGCCAGCACTTGCTCTGCCTCCTGACCGGCCGCCCGCCTGCTGGGGTGACTCCGCTGTCGCCGGGCCTCGGGGAGGCTGGTCTGAGCTTGCCTGGCCCTCGGGAATGTGTGCGGGCGGTTTGGTTGCCTGGGTTTCTGCTGCAAACACGGGCGGCAGCCATCGGGGTGCGGCCTGGGCGGGAGCCAGCACTGCGGGGCCGCCTGAGGCGGGGCGTTTCGGGGTGAGGAGGGTCCAGAGCGGAATCCCATCTCCCCCGGCCAGAGCACCACCCCCAGGGCGGAGGGGGGCCTGGCAGGCAGTGCCCTGTGGGCGTGGCCCTGTTGCTATGGTCGCTGTTGGTTGTCTGCCTTGGAGGTCCGGGTTGCTCTGTGGTCAGCACCTGGGGCTTTAGCCTCTGTCATCGGGCCAGTTCCCCGAGGACGTGCCCTCCAAGTGACCTGCCACAGGCTGAAGAAGCCCAGGACGCACAGCAGGGGGCCGTGCCGCCATCCCTCCGGGCCCCAGGGTGCCAACCAGGAGGCAGCACACCCTCTCCCGTGCCCTGTGCTCCAGCGCCCGCCCCTCCTGCCATGAAGACCCTGCACTGCCCCGCTGTGAACACTGCCCAGCCTGTACGAGGAGCTCAGGAAGTAACTGGACAAGCACATTTACACGGAAATACAGCTCCAGAGATGGTGCTGTGGGACTGAGAATTCATTACTACTTTTACAATATATTTTTATTGATTTCAGAGAGGAAGGGAGAGAAACGTCAATGATAAGAATCATGGGCGTGCGCCATCGAACTGGGGACCCTTCCGTCCGCAGGAGCACGCTCTATCCACGGAGCCAAACTGCCCAGGGCCCCAAGTCCTCCATTCTTGCGTCTCAGTCCCACCTCGCACCCGGCTCTGCCCGGGGGCTTCCTCCACGCCCTGCGGCGGGCCCCGGAGGCCGGGTGAGCGCCCATCCCGCCGGCCCGGTCCCTGGTGCTGGGCCCCGTCGGCGTCCCTCGCGCGCCCTCTCGTGGCCGAGACGCGCGCCGCACAGTGAAGCGGCTCCGCTCCAGGTCCCGGCCGCTCGGCCGGCGGGGCCTCGGTTTCCGGTTCCATGCGCGACCCCGCGGTGGCGGCCCGTGCGGCTGAGGCTCTAACTCCCGTCCCCGGGGTGGCGGGCCCTCCCGGACCTGGCTGCGCTTGGAGCCCTCTGGGGAGGTGCGCCCCTGGGGCCCACAAGGGGGATCGGGCCCTCGCCAGCCCGACCCGCCCTTGGAGGTGCTGGGCACCCCGCCCGGAGCGGGAGGCTGCGGGGGCGGCCAGGCCCCTCGCTGTGCGGGCCGACCTCCCCGTTCTCTCCCAGGAACTGTCTCCCTTCCGGGCAGGTTCATTTCTCCTCTGGAGCCTCTCGGGGGGCGGCCCGCGAAGGGGGAGCCTGCCCAGCCCGCCAGGTGTGTGAGCTGGGGGCCCCCGGGGGCCCCGGCCCCACCTCCCGCCTCCGCAGGCGCTCTGGGCTCTGAGGGGGCGGGGCCTCAGGGCGGGAGAGGGCGGGCCGGGCCGGGAGGCGGGGCCTCAGGGCGGGAGAGGGCGGGGCCGGGAGGCGGGGTCTCGGGCGGGAGAGGGCGGGGCCGTTCGGGGAAATGGAAACTGGAGTGTGAACTGACTTCAAAAGGGAAAGTTAAAAATGCCAAAGCAGTGTGAAATGGGGGTGGGGCACCCTTCCCCCCATCCTCCCCCTGCACCCCACCCCACAGGGCGCGGTGTGTGGTGTCTCGGGTCTCTCATGGGGGCTGGGCAGACAGGAAAGGGGGTGCTGGGCAGACACAGGAGGGGGTGCTGGGCAGACAGGAAAGGGGGTGCTGGGCAGACACAGGAGCGGGTGCTGGGCAGACAGGAAAGGGGGTGCTGGGCAGACACAGGAGGGGGTGCTGGGCAGACACAGGAGGGGGTGCTGGGCAGACAGGAAAGGGGGTGCTGGGCAGACACAGGAGCGGGGGCTGGGGCTCCCAGCTTTCCTGGCTCCAGGCCCTGCACTCCTCACAGCTGGGGCGTGGGAAGAGGCACAGGGAGGAGGGATGTGGGGAGGAGGGGTGTGGAGAGGGATGCGGGGATGAGGGGCGCGGGGAGGAGGGGCGCGGGGAGGAGGGATATGGGGAGGAGAAGCCTGGGGAGGAGGGGCGCGGGGAGGAGGGGCGCGGGGAGGAGGGATATGGGGAGGAGAGGCCTGGGGAGGAAGGGCGTAGGGAGGAGGGATATGGGGAGGAGGGGTGTGGGGAGGAGGGGCGTGGGGAGGAGGGATATGGGGAGGAGTGGCCGGGGAGGAGGGATATGGGGAGGAGGGATATGGGGAGGAGGGGCGCGGGGAGGAGGGGCGTGGGGAGAAGGGGCGCGGGGAGGAGGGACGCGGGGAGGAGAGGCGTGGGGAGGAGGGGCGCGGGGAGGAGGGATATGGGGAGGAGGGGCGTGGGGAGGAGGGACGCGGGGAGGAGGGGCGCCGGGGAGGAGGGATATGGGGAGGAGGGGCGCGGGGAGGAGAGGCGTGGGGAGGAGGGGCGCGGGGAGGAGGGGCGCGGGGAGGAGGGATATGGGGAGGAGGGGCGCGGGGAGGAGGGGCGCGGGGAGGAGGGATATGGAGAGGAGGGGCGCGGGGAGGAGGGGCGTGGGGAGGAGGGGCGCGGGGAGGAGGGATATGGGGAGGAGGGGTGCGGGGAGGAGGGGCGCGAGGAGGAGGGGCGCGGGGAGGAGGGGCGCGGGGAGGAAGGATATGGGGAGGAGGGATATGGGGAGGAGGGGTGCGGGGAGGAGGGGCGCGAGGAGGAGTGGCGCAGGGAGGAGCGCCCTTTGTCTGGGTTTGGGGCTGCGTCTCCCTTTCAGCTCGGTGGTGAGAGGACCTGAGGGGTCCCTGGTCCGCTCTGCTCCGCCCCCCAGAAGAAAACGGTGAGGGGGCAGGGGTCCCGTCCCAGCGGCCCTGGAGGGGCGAGGCGGGCAGCGTGGGCTCTTGACTCACACAGGAACGCGCTCAGGACATGGGCCAGGTGGTTCTGACCGGAGCTTTATTGAAGCTGGGACGGCGGGAGGGAGGGCGGGCTGGAGAGAGGAGGCCACGGGAGGGGGCATATGCCCTGAGGAAGGTGACAAGATGGAGGAAGGGCCCAGGCAGGGCTGCCCCCCCCAAGTCAGAGAGGAGCAGCATGGGAGGCAGGTTGGGGTGAGCCCGGACGGCTGCTCCCCAGGTTTTGAGTGTGTGGGGACCTTAAGGCTTCGGGGAGAGAGTGGGGCTATGGGCCGAGGGAGACGGCTGGGGCGCTAGAGAGGGGAGGGGAGGGGGCGCCCGCTGCGGGAGGCCAGGGTGGTCTCGGGAGGGTCTCGCCAGAACCTCACCAGCTTCCCCGCGTCGCTGGCCTAACCTCGTGGGACTGACTGCCAGGCTTGCCAGACGGTGACACTCCCCCCCCCCCCCCCCCCGGCTCCCAGGTGCTCAAAACCTCTCCCACCCCCAAGGCCAGGGCCCCAATCCTGAGGGCTCAGTGCGAAGGGGCAGCCGGCACTACAGACGGAGGACTTCATTAAAGGGAGCACAGGGGCCCTGGCTCGTGTGGCTCAGTGGATAGGGCGTTGGCCTGTGGACTGAAGGGTCCCAGGTTTCGGGGTCAGACCCAGTAGGGGGCGTGCAGGAGGCAGTTGATCAATGATTCTCTCTCATCGATGATGATCCTATCTCACTCCCTCTCCCTTCCTCTCTGAAATCAATACAAATATATTTTTTAAAAGGGAGCACGTGGCTGCGTTGCCCCACCCGCTCTTCCAGAGGCCTCTCTGTAGTCACCCTGATGGCGGCCGGGGGTTGGTGGTCCTGCTCTCAGGGTATCATTGGCCCAGATGTCCTATTGGGCCCTCGGTGGTCCACCCAGCCCCGCGGCGGGAGGCTCAGCCCCACCGCAGAGGGCCCGAGGCTGAGAACAGGCGGTGGGCAGACGGCGGCCCTGCTCCAGGCTCAGCTCTAGGCCAGGGCACGGGCAAGGAGAGCATGTGTGACGTGGCCTCGAGCAGGCCGGACCACGCTGTCGGTCCTCGCAGGGAAAGAGCAGGACTGGACGGGAGGCGAGGGACAGGGTCGAGGCCCTGTGGGTGGACACGCGGGGAGCTGGAGCCGGTCCTGGTGCCGGGGTGGGGCTCAAGGCCCTCGGAGGGCGTTCCTCGCAGGAGAAGGCGCCAGGGGACTGGCCCATGGTCCTGGCCTGCAACCAAGACTCACCCCAGCCCTGCCCGACCTCTGAGGGCTGGCTGTCCGCTGGGCAGGCGCTGGGCAGGCGCTGGGCAGGCGCTGGGCAGGCGCTGGGCAGGCGCTGGGCAGGCGCTGGGCAGGTGCTGGGCAGGCGCTGGGCAGGTGCTGGCTGGAGGTGTGGCTCAGGGAGCAGGCCCGTTGAAGCAGGCAGGGCCTGGGGGCGGGCAGAGGGGAGCTGGAGGCGCGGCGGGGAGGGGTGCGGCGAGGGGACTAACTGAGGGCCCGGAAGGTCAGCAGCGGGATGACGGACGGCATTAGGACGAACCGGTAGACCATCTTGATATCCTCTTGCGTGAGCGTGTCCACCTGGAAGTGTTTCAGCACCTAGGACAGAGGCGGGTCCCCGGAGACCGGTCAGTCCCATGTCCCCGCCCACAGGCCCCGCCACAGGCCCCGCCCCCGCCCCGGCCGCTCACGTGGTGCAGCAGCAGCAGCATCTCCATCTCGGCCAGGCGCCGGCCCAGGCACTGTCGGGGGCCGAAGCCGAAGGCCAGGTGGGGCAGCCTGGGGCCCGAGCCGCGGTGCAGCCAGCGCTGCGGCTGGTAGAGCTCGGGCCTCGCGAACACGGCGGGGTTTCGGCCCAGGTAGTAGAGTTGCACCGTGATCAGCGTCTGCAGGCAGCGGGAGGGCGGTCAGCAGGTGGGGTGAAGGTCCCTGCTTGGCCTGGGGAAGGACGGGGCCACGCTCACCCCTGCCGGGATGTGGTAGTTCTGCAGGACCAAGTCCGAGTTCACCTGCCGGTCCACAGAGATGCCCACGGGGTACAGCCTGTGGACAGGGAGCAGCAGCTCGTCATGGGCCAGGGCCCGCCCTCGCAGGTCCCTTTGGGACTGGGACCTGCGGCCCCTCCTGAGCTCAGCCCAAACTGCTCCCCAGCCCCAGCGTCTGCAGTGAGGCCCAGGGGACAAGGAGCCCTGTCCCCGAGGGGCAGGGCCGGGTGCGCCCTCGGGCAGAGCTGCCCGCAGCCAGGACCTGCGCTGGGGCCCGTCAGCGGTCCCGGTGGCGGGTGCCTTGGCGCACCCACCTCAGGGTCTCCTTGAGCGCGGCCCGCAGCAGGGGCAGCTCGGCCACGGCGCTCTGGGGGTTCTCAGAGATGGCGGCCTCGGCCTGCAGGCTCTCCTGACGCAGGGCCTGCTGCACCTCGGGGTTGCGCGCCAGCTCGAAGAGGGTCATCAGCAAGGGGAAGGCCGTCTGCGGGAGCGGGGAGCCGGCTCAGACTTGGCACAGGCTGTGCCTGGGCCCCGGCCCCCTCCCCAGGCGGGTGTCTCAGACCAGGGGTGTGCCTGCTGAGAGCAGGATGGAGCCCAGGCACCGACCCTGCAGGCCGGGCCCTAGAACCCACCCCGTCTGCTTTCCCTGAGCCCCAGCCCCCGGGAGACCGGCCCTGCCACCTCCGGGGGCTCCCACCCCCTCTTGCTCCAGCAGGGGCTCCCCCTCGCCATCTATTTGGGGTGGTGCCTGGGGCAGCTCCTCCCCATGGGCCGTTCCCATGTGCAGGGAGAGGCACCCCAGCCCAGCCTGAGACCTGCGGACGGATGCTCTCCTAATCTTATCACCATGGCAACATGTCCTGCATCTCCAGACACACGGCAGTGACCTGTCCGTGCTGCGCCCTGTGGCCAATGGGGCCTTGTCCGTTACTGGGGGACCCACGCTCCAGGCAGCCTGCAGGGCGATGAGGCCTGGCGCTGAGCCCTGCCTTGCAGGGGCCCTGACCTCTGCCCTTAACTGCCCCCCACTCAGCCTCGCTGCCTCCCCTTGCAGCCTGCTGCCCCCCGGGGCTGCTGCCCTCCAAGCCCCCGCAGGCCTGGCTAGCTGCTGGGTGGTTGTTCCACATTCAGCCCAAAGTCCCCCCAGGGAGCCTGCTAGAGCCGCCTGAGGTGCCTCCCCCGGGCTCACTCGCACTGAGGGCATCTTGGCTTCTGGTCGGGGAGGGTCTTGCCACGGACCTGAGCCTCAGCATCCCGGGTGCCCGGCCCAGAGCGCTGCCCGGCCGAGTGGCCTGAGAGGCTGGGGGAGGCTGGGCCTGGAGGCCGGAGGCATTGGCTGGCTGCACGCTCTGGCCCGCCCTGCCCCCCACGCGGGGCTGCCGTCTGCTCTCTCCCCGGTTAGCGGGAGCCGTGCTGCCCTGCCTGCCACCAGCTGCCGCCTCCATGGGGTCTTTAAGACCAAATGCCATGGTCCCCGCAGGGCCCTGGGCGGCCGGCCTGGCTGTGCCCTCTTGCTGGCACCCCGATGGTCTGCATGGGGTCCCTCTGCAGGCTGCCGGAGCCCGGGCCCCTCCAGTGACAGCACACCGCCCTGCGAGGTCACTGGGTGCCTCCCTCCGAGCTCATTCCCCAGGCGGAGCACAAGAAGGAGCTGCGGCAGCCTAGCCAGGGGGTGGGGGCCGAGGGCACTTTGGGGAGCCCCGGGGCCCCAGGTGCTGCGGGCCGGGCGGGGCTGGCCTGACCGTGTCCACGCTGCCGGCCGTGAGGTCGATGGAGCTGGCCTTGATGGCGTCCAGCGTCATGTCCGCGTGCAGGAGCAGCTCGGCCACCACGCCGCTGTAGTGCTGGGGGCGCCCGAGCGCCAGTTCCTGGTAGATCTTCTTGATGGAGCTGTTGGCTGTGGGCACAGAGCTCCTGCGTCAGCCAGCTGCCCTCCGCCCGGCTCCCGGGGCCTCTGCGAGCCTCAGGTCCCTTCTCTGACTGAGGCCCCGGTCCCAGCCACGCAGCCCACCTGGCTCCTACCTCCCCCTCCCCTCGGCTCACCCCTCCCTGTCCCCCTCCCTCTGGCTCACCCCTCCCTGTCCCCTCCCTCCGGCTCACCCCTCCCTGTCCCCTCCCTCCGGCTCACCCCTCCCTGTCCCCTCCCTCCGGCTCACCCCTCCCTGTCCTCTCCCCCCCCCCCCGCTCACCGTACTGGAAGATGCAGTCCCAGGCCTCGAAGTGCTCCTTCCACACCTGGGGGCTCGTCCAGCGGGACAGGCTCCGGGGCATGAACATGAGCCGCATGGTGGACTCCAGCATGGCCTGCAGCGCGCGGATGAAGTCCAGGCTGGCCCGGCTCGGGCTCTGGCTGAGGAGGCCCAACCGCTCTCCAAAAAGGACCAGGTTGCTGGCTGTGGAGGAGGGGCCGCTGAGGGCATGGCAGCCCAGGGCCTCACCGCGGCCTTCTGCCCGCCCTCCCGGCCCCTGGCCCCCGGCCCTGCCCCTGGCCCTGCCCCCGCTCCCCAGCCCCCCGCCCCTGGCCCCTGACTGCCAGCTCCTGCCCCCTGACTGCTGGCTTCTGGCCTCTGCCCCCCAGCCCCTGCCCCTGGCCCCTGACTGCCAGCTCCTGCCCCCTGACCACTGACTCCTGGCCTCTGCCCCCCAGCCCCTGCCCCTGGCCCCTGACTGCCAGCTCCTGCCCCCTGACTGCTGGCTCCTGGCCCCTGACTGCCAGCTCCTGCCCCCTGACTGCCAGCTCCTGCCCCCTGACCACTGACTCCTGGCCTCTGCCCCCCAGCCCCCGCCCCTGGCCCTGCCAGCTCCTGCCCCCTGACCACTGACTCCTGGCCCCTGCCTCCCAGCCCCCGCCCCTGGCCCCTGACTGCCAGCTCCTGCCCCCTGACCACTGACTCCTGGCCTCTGCCCCCCAGCCCCTGCCCCTGGCCCCTGACTGCCAGCTCCTGCCCCCTGACTGCTGGCTCCTGGCCCCTGACTGCCAGCTCCTGCCCCCTGACTGCCAGCTCCTGCCCCCTGACTGCTGGCTCCTGGCCCCTGACTGCCAGCTCCTGCCCCCTGACCACTGGCTCCTGGCCTCTGCTCCCCCGCCCCTGCCCCTGGCCCCTGACTGCCAGCTCCTGCCCCCTGACTGCTGGCTCCTGGCCCCTGACTGCCAGCTCCTGCCCCCTGACCACTGGCTCCTGGCCTCTGCCCCCCCAGCCCCTGCCCCTGGCCCCTGACTGCCAGCTCCTGCCCCCTGACTGCTGGCTCCTGGCCCCTGACTGCCAGCTCCTGCCCCCTGACTGCTGGCTCCTGGCCCCTGACTGCCAGCTCCTGCCCCCTGACCACTGGCTCCTGGCCCCTGACTGCCAGCTCCTGCCCCCTGACTGCTGGCTCCTGGCCTCTGTCCCCCAGCCCCTGCCCCTGGCCCCTGACTGCCAGCTCCTGCCCCCTGACCGCTGGCTCCTGGCCCCCGCCCCCCCGCCCCCGCCCCGGCCCCTGACTGCCAGCTCCTGCCCCCTGACTGCTGGCTCCTGGCCTCTGTCCCCCAGCCCCTGCCCCTGGCCCCTGACTGCCAGCTCCTGCCCCCTGACTGCTGGCTCCTGGCCTCTGCCCCCCAGCCCCTGCCCCTGGCCCCTGACTGCCAGCTCCTGCCCCCTGACCACTGGCTCCTGGCCCCTGCCCCCCAGCCCCTGCCCCTGGCCCCTGACTGCCAGCTCCTGCCCCCTGACCGCTGGCTCCTGGCCTCTGCCCCCCAGCCCCTGCCCCTGGCCCCTGACTGCCAGCTCCTGCCCCCTGACCGCTGGCTCCTGGCCCCTGCCCCCCAGCCCCTGCCCCGGCCTCTGCCCCGCCCGGCCAGAGACCCACCCTCCAGGGTGTAGTAGAAGATGCTGGGCTGGATGTCCAGGGTCAGGCTCCCGCGTGCGTTCTGCTGCACCTTGGCCATCAGGGCCCCGCAGAAGTCCCTGGCCACCCGGTCCACCATGGGCACGAACTTGTGCACGGCCTGCGGCGACATCACGTCCGGGTTCAGCCGCAGGCGGTCCGAGCGCCAGGCCGGCCCGTTCCTGTGGGGCAGAGAGCGAGCTCCAGGGCACCGGCAGCGGCAGGCCCCGCGCGGCCCCCTCCCCTCTCCACGGCACCCCCGCCACAGGCTCCGGCAGGCGCGGGCTGCGCCCTGACCCCAGCCTGGCCGGGTGGCTGCCTGTGCCCTCCGCTCAGCCCACCCCGCCCCCCGCCCCCAGCCGCCGCCCTCACAGCAAGAACACGCCGTGCTTGTGGCCGCGCTGCTGCCGGTGGGCCAGCCAGGGCTCCAGGACCATCCTGCGGGGCTGGCGGCCCTCCGCCTGCTTCAGCTTCTCCACGTCCTCGGGCAGCGTGACGCACACCATGTGCCTCCCGCCCACGTCGTACCTGGGACAGAGGCAGAGCCGTGTGGCCCCGTCCTGGGCCACAGGAGACCTCCCGTCCCCTCCTCTCCCCTCCCGTTCCCTCCCCTCCCCTCCCCTCCCGGCTCCGAGGGGCAGCCCGCCTGCCGGCCCCTCCGGACTTCAGGACGAGCGGGCGGCGCTGCCCCCGGCCCGCCCGCCTCCGGAGGGCGCAGAGCCCAGGCGGGGTGGGGCTGGCTCACCGGAAAATGGGCCCCAGCTCCTGGAAGGCCTGCTGCATCTGCAGGTGCAGGTCCTCCGAGCCCTCCCTCCAGACGCGCAGCACCCGCAGCCACCTGCTGCCCGGGCACCGGGGCATGGCCTCGAAGGGCAGCGCCGCCCGGGGGGCCGCGGCCGCGCTGGTGCCCAGTGCCCGCGCCCAGCGCAGGGGCTGCCGGGGCCCTGCCATTGCCACGGCCGCCCGGGCCCGGAATGCCATGCCCGCTCCCTCCACCCCTCGCCCTGCCCTCTTATCTGGCTCAGAGGCCTGACTCTCTGATGGCGTCATGGGAGAAAGTGTCCCTGGGCCAGGCCAGGGTGCCCGGGAAGGGGTCAGGGCTGGGGGGTCCCCCAAAGGAGAGGGATGAGGTGGGCGGGCGCCTTGTCCCGGGTCCATGCGGCCTGCTGTGGGGTGGTGGGTGCCCCGGGCAGGTGCGGGGTCAGGCTGGGGGCTGGATCAGGCTGGGCTAGACCAGGCCTCGCGCCCCCCACCTTGAAGGGAGCAAGATGGATGGGCTCCTTATCTTATCAGATGAGAGAGGGGCCTTGGGTATTTTTATCTCATTCCAGGAGGCGGGGCTGAGCGTTCCTTCCCTTTCCGGCTGAGCGGCTGCAGGGAGTGAGACAGCGCTGGCCAGGGTCCCTCCCAGGGGGACTTCCCGCCCCAGGCAGGTAGGGGACTCAAAGGCGGCATTGGGGTGGCCCAGGGACTGTCTGTCCGTCTGTCTGGTCCATGAGGGCACTCCCGAGGCTGAGGAGGACACAGCTTGCGTTGGACATGCCGCCCCAGGGCTCGGCGGTGCCACACCTGCTCGCTCACCCTGGGCGGCTCTCAGGGGCCCAGGCCTCGGGGGGCAGATGGAGTGGTGGTGGGCTCCCCACCCTCCTGGGGTCGTCCAGGGTGGGGCACCGTGGCCGGGCAGCGCTCCCACAAAGTGGGTCTCGCCTTCGCCGTTCCCATTTTCAGACAAGATGGAGGCCTCGGGCTGCTGTGACCTGCCGAGGCTCCCGGAGCTGTGCCTCCCAGCCTGGCCCTGATGTGGGGCGGGAGCGGAGCCATGGGCCTCCAGAGGAGGACGGAGGGCGTGTGTGGGTTTAGCTGGGAGGGCCACACTCCCAGGGCTGTTTTATTATTTTCCCCCTAAATGTAATTTTACTAGAGGCCTGGTGCATGAAATTTCTGCATGGGTAGGATCCCTAGGTCTGGCTGGCCATCAGGGCTGATCAGCCCGGTGACTGGCTGGGCGATCAGGCCCTCCCACTGGCACCCGCCTTGGCTGGCCTGGGCCTGCCTGCTGAGGGCAGCTCCTGCATTGAGCATCTGCCCCCTGGTGGTCAGTGTGTGTCATAGTGACCGGTTGTTCCACCATTTGATATATTTGCATATTAGGCTTTTATTACAGATTGATTTCAGAGAGGAAGGGAGAGGGAGAGAAAGAAACACCAATGATTAGGGAAAACCTTCCAGCGGCTGCCTCCTGCACGCCCCACCCTGGGGATTGAGCCCCACAACCCAGCCATGTGCCCTGACCCAGAATCGAACTGTGACCTCCTGGCTCCAGGCAGTGTTTCCGTTTTCCCTGCTCAGAGCTGCCCCAAGGACTCTTCCTCTGGCGATGAGTCAGGCCATGCCAAGGCCCCTCCGGACAGGGGAGACGGATGGTGTACCTCAGCGCCGTGGTGACGGCCGTCCTTGGGCAGGGACGCGGGGCGTGCGGCCCGACCTTGGCCAGCAGGTGCAGCGGCCCTGCCCCCACCGGATGCCCCTCCTGCTGCCTGCCCTGCCCGCCTGCCCTCCACCCCCACCCTCTGGTCTCCTGCTCTGCTCTTGGGCTTTGGGGGATGTAGACATGTGCCCCTCTTTGATGTCCACAGACACAGCCCCAGGAAAGCTGGGCCGAGCCTGTGCCCGCCCGCAGGAGCTGACCCGAGCGCCCCCTGCCGCGCTGTGAGAGCCGAGGCGAAGAGGAGATGTAAAGGAGCCGGCAGGAAAGACACAGCTACACTACGCGGAGCGAGAAGCACGAGGCTAGGCCTTCGGAAGGGAACACGGAACTCAGACTTTGGGGTCACGGAGGGCTGGCATTCCTCCCAGCTCCCCACGCGCAGAGGAAGCACGGAACGGGCCTCAGGCCGAGGGAAGAGGATCCCAGGTGAGGGGAGGAAGGGAAGTCAGAGAAACTAGTCAACACTGACTGTTTTAAATAACATCTTGTGGGACTGACACACACAATAGCCATAATTAACAAAACAACCGAGAACTTAGAAATCTGGGAGCCAAAGATTTATAGAGCCCCGGGCAAAAACATGCCCCGCCCACAATCCTGCGGTGCCCACAGACACAGGGACAGAGCCCCCGGGAGCCCTGCGGGGCGAGGCCTGGGGTCCCCCTGTTGTCCCCAGAGCCTGTCAACGCCCCAAATGGAGGGCAAGAGGGGCTGCGGCTCCGATGATGACAGACGGGCCTCAGCCAACAGGAGCCGGCGCTGTGGCCGCTCCGGGGCCAGAACCTGCCGTCAGGGCGTCCAGGGCCGTGTCCCCCGAGGGGCCAGGGGAGGGGCTCCTGGTGCTCCTGGCTCCCGGCCGCATCCTTCAGTCTTCACATGGCCCTCCTCCGCCACGTGCCTTCTCCCGCATGTTCACGTGCGCACTCCCGCCGGTCATGTGGCCCCGGCCCTGTTCGTGGTGCAGGTGAATCACCCACAGCCCCGTGCGGAGCGCTGCGCCATCGCACAGGGGGCTCCGGCAGCACAGAGGGGGCAGGGGCTTCACAGCCCAAAGGCAGAGCCACAGAGGGCGCAGGGGCTGCCCCGCCTGGTCTTCCTGACCTGTGACCTCTGGGTGGGGTCTGCAAACCGGCAGCTGACCCCCTGCATGCGCCTCCACATCCTGATGCCCCCCCCTCCGCGGCAGCACCTCTCACCCCGGGGCCCGCGGCGCCCAGCACCCTCAGCCCCTGCAGCCCCGGCACCCGCCGAGCCCGGCCCCCCGGCCCAGTCCCCCAGGTCCTGCCTGCAGCCCGGGCCCTCACACCCCCTTGGTCAGAGCGGTGCGGACCCCAGGGCTGCCGTCCAGCTCCCGGAGGTCCGGCCGCGCCGTGCGGCCACCGGGGGGACACGGCTGGGGCGCCCCCTGCCCGCCGCCCTCCCCTGCGGAAGGGGGTCCGGCTGTGGCTCCGCCTCGGAGGCGGCGGGCGCTGCGCCCTCTGCCGGCCGGGCCCGTTCCTGCAGGAGGTACAGCCGGCCCCGCGGGCGCCCGGCCGCTTCCAGCCGGTCAGAGCCAGGCCGGCCTCCCGCAGCCGGACCGGCCGGGCTGGGCTGGGAAGCGGGGGCTCTGCCCTGAGCCGTGTGGCCCCACAAACCCGGGGCTCGGGCCATGCCGCCGCTCACCCGCAGAGGTGCGGGGCACAGAGGCGGGAAGGCTGCGGAGGGGAGCGGCGGCCTCGCCGCCTCCAGGGCGCCCCCCGCGGGGAAGGCGGTGCGGCTCCCGCTGGGGGAGGAGAGCGCCGCCCGGAGCTGGAGCGGCCGGTGCTCCTGCCGGACACGGAGCGCCGGCGCCGGGAGGCTGTGCCCTGGCCCCCGCCGTCCGCGGGGACGCCGCCCGGTGACCGCACAGCCCGGCGCCCCCCGCCCCGGCCTGATCGGACCCATCCCGGCCCGGTCCCTGCTGGAGGGAACGAAGGATGCTCGAACCCGGAACCGCAGCGCCTCAGGGCCTGCTGGGAGGGCGTGGGCTGGGTCGGGGTGTTGCTGTTTCCATTGATGGGGGGGGGGGCCCGGGCTGCCTCCTCCCACACCGGCCCAGCCCGCGGCCCAGGCGGGTGTCCTCCCCACCGAACCGGGACCGAACCGGGACCGAACCGGGACCGAACCGGGACCGAACCGGGCCCTCCCGCCCGCAGGCCGCGCGGGAGGCCTGCTGACCCGGCGGCGAGGCCTGTTCTCCGGGGCAGCCCCGGCATCTTTGGGTCTTTTGTCACCGCGGGAGCATGAACGGACCATGTCACTGTCCCCTGCCCTTCTGGAACCTTCTCTCCCCCCAGCACCTGCCCTCTGGGCCCTTCTGGAACCTTCTCTCCCCCCCCCCCCCCCGCACCTGCCCTCTGGGACCTTCTGGAACCTTCTCTCCCCCCCCCCACCTGCCCTCTGGGCCCTTCTGGAACCTTCTCTCCCCCAGCACCTGCCCTCTGGGCCCTTCTGGAACCTTCTCTCCCCACCCCCCCGCACCTGCCCTCTGGGCCCTTCTGGAACCTCCTCTCCCCCCCCCCCCCCCCCCACCTGCCCTCTGGGACCTTCTGGAACCTTCTCTCCCCCCCCCCCCCGCACCTGCCCTCTGGGCCCTTCTGGAACCTTCTCTCCCCCCCTCCCCCCCCGCACCTGCCCTCTGGGACCTTCTGGAACCTTGGCCCTGGCCGGCGGGAGCCAGGCCGGCGCTGAGCGCGGGGCCTTCTGGGAGCGCATCCTGGGGCGGCCTCAGGCCCAGCGGCTCCTGCGGCGCATGCGCAGCTTCTGGAAGGTTCGGCCTCGAGGTTCCGGCGCCGCGGGGACGAGGCAGGTGCGGACGGAGACCGGGGTGCGGCGGGCCCCCCAGGCCCGCTGCAGGGAAGGGGCGCTCGCTGAGGAACATTCCGGAAGGGGCCCAGCGCCTCCTGCCGCAGGGACCTCGGCGCCCAGGGGGTGGCCGCGATGGGCGGGCTCAGTCGAAGGGGCGGGAAGGGGGCGGGAGGAGCGGGTGCGGGTCGGGGTCAGTGCGGCCCCCGCTGGGCGCTGGGATGGACACAGGCCCGGGCGGGCCCGCGGGCCCGTCGGGGGAGGAGCAGGAGGGCGGGCCCTGCGTCCATGGCAACAGGCTTTGATGGACACCTGGTGCCGAGCTGACCGACAGCCCTGCTTCTGTCCAGGGCCAGCTCCGCGCGAGATGACGGTCCTCCTGGCCTTCCTCCTGGCCGTGGGCCTGCCGTGGGCGGAGACCAACGTCACCGAGATCCCGAGGCAAAGTGGGTCCTGCGGGCCCAGCCCCGGCGCAGGGCCGGATCCAGGGCTGGGCCCGCCGCGGGAGGAGGCTCCGGGGGGCGGGGGCGGGGGGCGGGCCCACGGGGCAGACTCCAGAGCTGGGGTCTCTGTTCCCGGAGCAGCAGGATGTGGACGCCAGGGGTGTGTGTGTGGGGGGGGGTCCTGAGGGGGTCCTGGGGGTCCTGGGTGTGTGTGTGGGGGGGGGGGTCCTGAGGGGGTCCTGGGGATCCTGGGTGTGTGTGTGTGTGGGGGGGTCCTGAGGGGGTCCTGGGGGTCCTGGGTGTGTGTGTGTGTGGGGGGTCCTGAGGGGGTCCTGGGGGTCCTGGGTGTGTGTGTGTGGGGGGGGGTCCTGAGGGGGTCCTGGGGGTCCTGGGTGTGTGTGTGTGGGGGGGGGTCCTGAGGGGGTCCTGGGGGTCCTGGGTGTGTGTGTGGGGGGGGGGGTCCCCGCGCTCAGCGCCAGGCCTGGCTCCCGCCGGCCAGGGCCAAGGTTCCAGAAGGGCCTGCGCTGGGCGGGCAGAAGGTTCCAGAAGGTCCCAGAGGGCAGGTGCTGGGCGGGCAGAAGGTTCCAGAAGGGCAGGGGACAGTGACATGGTCCGTTCATGCTCCCGCGGTGACAAAAGCCTAGGCCGCCTGTGTGGGGTCCATGCCTGGGTCTGTGTGCCTGCTGTGTGTCTGGGTGTGGAGGAGGGAGACACACCCTGTGGGTGGAGGGAAGCCTCAGAAAGACCAGGAAGGAACTCAGCCAGATGCTCTGGGTGTGGGAAGGCTGGGCCCCCTGGAGGAGGGGGTGTCCCGGGCAGTCTGGAGGGTGCCCCACCCTCTTCTTCCTTCCAGGCTTCATGTGCCACGTCTGCGAGGAATTCTACAATTTGTCTTGCACCAATCCCATCAACTGTGAAACCGGCGATATATTTTGTGTGACTGTCATCGTGAGTAAGTTGCGCTGACCCTGAGCAGCACGGTGTGAGCTGGGAGGTCCGTTTACTGGGGGATTTTCCCAGCTGGCCGGGTGTTCACCGGTGCTGGCGAAGGTCCAGACGAGCCACCCCAGCCTGGCAGCGAGCGGCTCCCTGGAGGCCAGCTCCGCCCTGGGCCACGGCTCGGCTTGTCTGGGCCCGTGGCTCCCATGCACTTGTGTGCGGCCGCAGCGGCTGAGCAGCCCCGGTGGAAGCCTAGGCCGCCTGTGCACTCCAGCCAAGCCCCAGCCCAGTGCTGGCACGGGCACCGGCAGGCGTGGGGCATAGACACCAGTCACACGCACAGCCCACACTGAGGACTGCTGCCTGTGTTTTGTGTGACGGAGGGGCAGGAGGCTCAGGGCTGGGCAGACCCGTGCGCAGCCGTGTCCCTGCTGCCCACGCAGCGGCTGCTGCTGTCTGCTCCCTCAGGGATGCTGGTGCGTTTCTTCTACGTGTCCCGGCAGTGCACCCGGTCCTGCCCGACGATCAGGTCCATTGACTATCCGCTGCAGCCCTACAAGTCCTACGTCCTCCTGCAGCCGACGCCGTTCCTCTACGCCTCCTGCTGCAGCACATCCCTGTGCAACACAGACAAACCGTACATCAGCGACACCGAGTGGAAATACTACCGCGAGGCGGGGGGCGCCACGCGCGGCGGCAGCGCCGGGCCGGCGCTGCTCCTGGCACTCGCCGCCATGTCCCTGGGCCTCGGAGGGTCCTGAGCGCAGTGCCAGCCGGTGGGCCCTCCGTGGGGGAGCTGTGCCATTAAACCGTGTTCCCTGATGGACGTGTGGCTGCTCCGAGGGGCGCTGGAAGGGAGGTGGGGGCCGGGGGCACTCGGTGAGCCACGGCTGCTGGGGACAGCTGTGTTCACAAAGGGGGGCCCGCTTGTGGGGGATGGTGATGGCTTAGGGACACACTCACCAGCCAGTCAGGATGCAATATGGGAAGTAGGAAGAAAAAAGGAGACATTCTGTTCATTCCTTTCTACTTTTAAAAAATATGTTTTATTGATTTTTTAGAGGAAGTGAGGGAGAGAGAGGCTGACACTTGGTTGTCCGTGAAGCAGTGACCGGCTGCCTCCTATACGCCCCCTACTGGTGTCTGTTTGAAGTGAAGCCTTGTCACCTATGGCCAGAGACCTCTTTCCCACCTTCCAGGGCTGCAGTAAGGGGGCTGGAGTCCCACCGTGGAGAGGAGCTTCCGGCTCTGCCCTTTGGGGTTCACAGGTTCAGTGGAAGGGGAGGAGGGACCCCTCGGGGGAGCGGGTGAAGCCTGGGACCCTGTCCTGAGGAGGGAGACTGCGGCTGCTCCTCCTGAGCTCCTGAGCTTCTCCTGTCCCGGAGACACAGCAGTGCCCCTGCACGGACCTGGACTTGCCCCCACGTCACCAGAGTGCGGACCCCCCCCCCCCCGCCTCGTCTTCCCCTCGGGCAGGTGGACGCATTGGGGCCCACGCTGTGCACACCTGCTTTGCGGTGCGCCATGGAAGAGGCCAGAGGCAGGCGCCAGGGGGGCGGAGCAGGTGCCCCTGCCTGGGCGCACTCGGTGGGGCAGGCAGTCTGGAGCCTCCCAGAAAGCCTCTGGCCCCAGAGGAGGCGGGTGGGCAGGCAGAGGGGTGTTCTGTCCGTCCCTGAGACACGGAGGCGGCCGCTCTCTCACTCCTGAACCCTCAGTCTCTCGGGGGGACAGGCGTAGCCCTTGTGGTGGGCCAGCAGTCCCAGGCGGGCCGCATTTGTAGCCTCTGTTGGGCTCCTCCCTATGCTCACCCGTGCCCGCAGCCACCGCTCACACGCGTGGGCTGGGAGCAGCCCCGTGGCCGGGGCGGCCCACGGGCACCGCTGGAGGCGGAGCACAGAGGCCGGGCCAGCAGGGGGTCTCCATCAGGAGCGGGGAGGGCGAGGGAGAGGCGCCATCGCAGAAAAGGACTGCCGGGCAGGATAACGGTGCCTGGGACAGGCTGCGGCAGAGACGTGCTCACCACTGGGCGACCCCAGGGGAGCAAGTGACCCGCGGGAGGAGGGCAATGGGGTGATCACGTCAAACCAGCGGAGGGAGAGCCCCGCCGCCCGGGCCGTGGCCCAGAAACACCCCACATCCCAGGGGAGCCGGCGGAGGGCGCGCGGCAGGCCACCGGGAGCGCGGGTGCAGGCGCGGGGGCTTCTGGGAGCGCTGGCGCCCTGGGGGCGGGGTCTCCAGAGGCCCCACTGGCTCCCGACATGCTTCGCGCAGCTTCTTGAAGGTTCTGCTTCACTCTCGTGACAGTTGGGCCAGTGCAGAAGGCTCTGGAAGGCTAGGGCTTCGGGAGACGGTTTCCATAAGGTCAGGGAGGTTGGGGGGGAGGGACTCTAGAACTTCGGGATGCTTGGGGGGGGGCAGGGTTCTAGAAGGGCAGGAGCTTTGGGAGCGTGGTTCCAAAGGGCTGGGAGCTTGGGGTAGAAGGGAGGCATGGAAGGTTCCAGAAGGTCTGGGAGCAACGTGGGTAGGGCCGCAGACCCAGACCTCAGCCTCGGCTCAGGGTTCGGTCCTGGGGGGCAGCCCTGGAGCTTGGGCCTGGGCATAGGGGCATCCCGCCTGCCCAGCGCCAGCCCCGCCCCTGCTGCCCACCTGCGCCCTGGCCTCCCCGCAGGTCCGTGGTGCCGCGATGCTGCTGCTGCTCTGCGCCCTGCTCCTGGCCGGGCTGCCGCTTTCGCTTTCGCAGAACGTTAGCAAGTGTG
This sequence comes from Nyctalus aviator, assembly GCA_036971965.1. Taxonomy (NCBI): domain Eukaryota; kingdom Metazoa; phylum Chordata; class Mammalia; order Chiroptera; family Vespertilionidae; genus Nyctalus; species Nyctalus aviator. The sequence goes on along the minus strand of CM072935.1, from coordinate 47,908,874 downwards.
AGTGCCAGGGCCCCCAGGGACCGGGTCCTGGGAAGGTTGGGGTGCAGGTCCCACCCCTTCACCAGCCGGGGACCCCGGTCCCCGAGCCACGAGAGGTCCAGGGGGATGGGGGGAAGGCCTTGGTCTGGAGCCGCGCCCTGGAAGCCTGGGGCTCCTGCCGCTGGCAGGCAGCAGGGGTGCTGGGACCAGCGCGCTCTGGGGGTCCTGGCCTCTGAGGGGGCCGCACCTGCAGAGCAGAGGTGTGCACCACCACGGGGCTCCGTGGGCCTGCCTCTGGGAACCGGTGCGGCTCCCGGTGGCCGTGGCTGCTGCGCAGGGAGCTGGTCCCGCCGGCCTCGCCGCCCCCCAGGCTGGGCCTTGCGCAGCGGGTCCTCCAGGCCGGAGGAGGGCGGGGGCGAGCAGCGCTGCGGGCCCTCTCTCCTCAGTCACCTACAACCTGAAATGCTACGAGTGTGCGACCATCAACACCTTCGAGTGCCCGAAGATTAAGGAGTGCCAGTACGAGATCCGGCGCTGCATGACCATCTCCATCCGTGAGTGCCTCCCGGCGGCGCCGCGGCTGCTCTGCCCGCCGGGGCGTGTGGGCAGCCCTGGCCGCCCGGGACGCAGGGGAGCCGCCCCAGAGCCGCGTGCTGGGAGGGCGGCTGGCAGTGGACGTGGCTCCAGGGTGCCCAGCGGCTGGCAGTGAGGCCTCCACCTGTGCCCCCTGTGGCCGCGGTTCCTCCTGCCCGGGCTCTGGTGTCCGGAGGCGCGTCCAGCTGCCGGGCCCAGGAGTGGCCGCCCGGGGCCTGCGGGGACAGTGCCGGCCGCAGAGGAGGCCAGGCGGGGGCAGGGAGACCGGCCTTGCAGGCGCTTCTCCTGTCCCTCCGTCCTCCCTCTCACTCTCGCCAGTGCGCATGTTCTCGGCGAGGATGGAGCACAGGGAACGGGGTTCCGCAGCGTGGCCCTGACCAGGTCCCTCACCGCGGGGGCAGAGGAGGTGCTGGCGGGGCAGAGGGGACCCGCAGGGCTGGACCGGCCCTCGGGTGGACTGGACATTGTCAGCCAAGAATTCCATCCAGGGCCTGGCCCGTGTGGCTCAGTGGTTGGGCATCGTCCCAGGCATGGAAAGGTTGCTTTTCAATTCCTGCTTAGGGCACATTCCTGGGTCGGGGCTCGGTCCCCATGAGGGTGTGCAGGAGGCAGCGGGAGGTTGTCTCTTCCCTCGCTGTTTTGCTTTCTCCCTCTCCTGGCCTCTCTCTGTAAAAGTCAATTTAAATTTTAAAGTAAAAAGATTTCTAGCAACGTAGCGCCATTTGGGTGAGGGTGTGGGCACGGCACAGCCCATGAGCGTGAGGGAGAGGGTGAGGCTGAGGGAGAGGCTGAGGGTGAGGCTGAGGGAGAGGCTGAGGGAGAGGGTGAGGGTGAGGGAGAGGGTGAGGGAGAGGGAGAGAGTGAGGGTGAGGGTGAGGGTGAGGGGCTGTGGGTGTGGGTGAGGGTGAGGGAGAGGGTGAGGGTGAGGGTGAGGGAGAGGGTGAGGGTGAGGGTGAGGGAGAGGGTGAGGGAGAGGGTGAGGGTGAGGGTGAGGGAGAGGGAGAGGGTGAGGCTGAGGGAGAGGGAGAGGGTGAGGGTGAGGGTGAGGCTGAGGGAGAGGGAGAGGGAGAGGGTGAGGGTGAGGGAGAGGGAGAGGGTGAGGGTGAGGGTGAGGGTGAGGCTGAGGGAGAGGCTGAGGGAGAGGGTGAGGGAGAGGGAGAGGGTGAGGCTGAGGGAGAGGGAGAGGCTGAGGGAGAGGGAGAGGCTGAGGGAGAGGGAGAGGGTGAGGGAGAGGGAGAGGGTGAGGGTGAGGGTGAGGGAGAGGGTGAGGGAGGGGGTGAGGGTGAGGGTGAGGGAGAGGGTGAGGCTGAGGGAGAGGGAGAGGGTGAGGCTGAGGGAGAGGCTGAGGGTGAGGAGCGGGGAGTGGGTGAGGGTGAGGGGGAGGGAGAGGGTGAGGGGGAGGGTGAGGGTGAGGATGGGGGAGAGGGTGAGGCGGAGGGAGAGGCTGAGGGTGAGGCTGAGGAGGGGGGTGAGGGTGAGGGAGAGGGATAGGGTGAGGGTGAGGGTGAGGGTGAGGCTGAGGTGAGGGGAGAGGGAGAGGGTGAGGGTGAGGGAGAGGGAGAGGGTGAGGGTGAGGGTGAGGGTGAGGGTGAGGGTGAGGGAGAGGGTGAGGGTGAGGGAGAGGGAGAGGGTGAGGGTGAGGGTGAGGGTGAGGCTGAGGGAGAGGCTGAGGGTGAGGCTGAGGAAGAGGGTGAGGGTGAGGGAGAGGGATAGGCTGAGGGAGAGGGTGAGGGAGAGGCTGAGGGAGAGGGTGAGTGTGCCTGGTGTTCACACGAAAGCGGGAGCAGTGGTTCCATCCGGGTTCCTTTCAGGCCTCAACTCCCGGGAAATTCTCGTGTACAAGAACTGCACCAACAACTGCACGTTCGTCTACCCGTCCGAGGAGCCGCCGCCGGCCCCCCGGGTCCTGAGGACCAACAGCTTCTACTGGGTGTTCTGCTGCGGCAGGATGAACTGCAACGTGGGCGGCCCCACCAACCTGGAGCGGGACATCCTCCCGGACCTGACCATCGAGGAGGACCTGGTGGCGGCCGCGGGCCCGCTCGGCAGGCGGCTCTGGGGCGCCCTCCTGAGCCTCGCCTCCGTCCTGGTCAGCGGCACCCTGACCTGAGGGTCCTGGCCTCTGACAGGTCCCGCCCCCCCCCCTTCCTCAGAGCAGGTCCACTCCCCGTGCTGTCAGGTGGCCCCGCTGGCCAGTCCCCATTCAACCAAGGCTCAGGGAATACAGAGCTTCTGTTGGCGCTGCCCCTGCGGCTCATTTGTGGGCGGGTGCTGATGGCGTCCTCCCGGCACCGGCCGCCCGCGGGCCACAGGGTCCCGGGAGGCGTCTGGAGCGGTGCCGGCTGCCCAGAGCTCCGCCCCCGGCCCTCGCCGGCCTGCAAGGCTGGGCTGGGCAGCCGGGCGGAGCTGTGCCGGGCGCCCGGGGCCCTGCCTGGGGACGGCCCCGCGTTCCTGTGGGTCACCAGGCTCTGCAGGAACTGGTCGTCTCCTCCCGTGACAGCTGACGGGGGCGAGGGACCCCAAGCCCGCCGCGATGGCCTGGAGATCGGGGAGTCCGGTGCTGCTGGCATGGGGCTCTGGCAGGCGAGTCAGGGGAGGCCTGCCGCTGCCGGCTCCCGCCGGTTCCCGCGGTGGCCGATCGGGGCGTCTGTCGGGCGCTCCGTGCTGTGGCTGCTCAGTGTGCCGCCATCACTGCCCCGCAGGACCCTTCACCCACAGAGAACCTGCCTCAAGTGCGCGGCCCCGCTCCCCCGCTCCCAGCTGCACCGTGAGCGGCTAGGCAGGCTCCCAGGAGCCGCGTCTGGGGGGGGGGGGGGCCCGGTGGGCGGCAGAGTGAATGGGGAGGAGGGACCCCTCGGGGAAGCGGGTGAAGCCTGGGGCCCTGTCCTGAGGAGGGGGACTGCGGCCGCTCCTCCTGAGTCCTCCCCCAGGTCTCGGACACAGCAGGGCCCCGCACGGACCTGGACTTGCCCCCATGTCACCAGCATGCGGACCCCCCCCCCCCCGCCGTCCTTCCGCACCTCTGGCAGTGGACGCGTTGGGGCGCTCCTGGAATTCGGATTTAGGGTGTGGGCCCCGCTTCTCTAAGGCCATGCTCGGCTCCCAGACCCGAGGGCCACAGCGTGGAGGGGCGGCTGTCCCGGGTCACCGGCTCAGTCACAGGGAGGTGAGCCGTGACCGCTCGGAGTCTGACCCGGAGGCACTCCGAGGGCCCGCAGAGGGCTCCGGGCTGGGGTCTCCGAGGGGGGCGCTGCCAGGGTTCGCGATGCCAATGAGGGACGGTTCAGGGGCCGCTCACAGACAGCGGGCCCCCCTCCCGCGCCCCTAGCGGCCGGGCCGGGCACTGCCGCGCGCTGTGCTTAAAGGGGTGGAGGGCGGGCGGGACCCAGGCGAGAGGGACGGTGGAGGCGGCAGACTGTAGTGAACGGTAGACACCCAGGCCTGGGAGAGCTCCTACAGTCAGGCCGGACATAAACCAGGGAAGCGTCACTCAAAAAGGACCGACCCGGCCCGAGTGGCTCCAAGGCTGAGCGTCGACCTGTGGAGGTCCGGGTTCGATTCCCACTCAGGGCACACGCCCAGTTGCTGGCTCGATCCCCAGTGTGGTGTGTGCAGGCGGCAGCTGATCCATGGTTCTCTCTCGTCACAGATGCTCCTATTCCTCCCTCCCTCTCCCTTCCTCTCAGAAATTAATAAAAATAGACTTGTAATAAAATGGACCCAGAGGCCCCCTGGGGACCCCTGCGGGCCCTGGCAGGCGGAGGCGGCTCCGGCAGGAAGAGGGGAGCTCCTCCTCGCCAGCCGCCCGCCCGGGAGAGGGGAGCTCCTCCTCGCCAGCCGCCCGCCCGGGAGAGGGGAGCTCCTCCTCGCCAGCCGCCCGCCCGGGAGAGGGGAGCTCCTCCTCGCCAGCCGCCCGCCCGGGCCGGGACACCCGGCTCTCCTGTTCCCTCCGGCCCCTCCCACCTCCTCCCTTTTCTCTGCCCAGTCCCGCCTGTCTGCAGGACGCTGGGGCCCGCATGCCGCTTGTGCCGGATGGCAGTCCTCTGCTGTTCCCCAGGACCCCGCATTCCTCTGGCTGGGTGGGGCGGGCGGACTGCCCCGTCCCCCTGGGCCCGGCCGCCGGGACAACCCGGTGCAACCAGTTCGCCGCCACCTCGGCCCCGGGAAGTGCCCGCTGCCCACGCGCAGGAGCACGCGCGTCCTGCATCCTGGCTTCCTGTTGCCCAGACAGCCACCTCCGGAGACCCCGAGAAAATTACCCCCGCTCTCCTCCCTCACCCGGGGCCACCTCCCAGGGCCCAGAGGGAAGCGGGCGGCGCCTCCTGGGCGGTGGGCGCTCTCAGAGGCCACCCCGGGGCAGCACGGGGAGGCCGGCGCGCTCCCAGCGGCAGGGCCGGGGCAGGACAGCTCCCAGCCACCCTGCTGCTCAGGCCCCTGGCTTCCCACCCGCTGGACACCCGACAGGCCTGGAGAGGTGCTCTGTCCTGAGCAGGCAGGCCCTTCTCTGTCCCCCGCACTCTGGCCGCTGTCTGAGACCAGGACAGCTCCCATGCCAAGCTCAGGCTTCACAGGAGCCCTGGGCAGAGCTGTGTGCAACCAAGGTCAGGGTCAGTGTGAACAGGGTCAGGGTCAGTGTGACCAGGGTCAGGGCTCAGAGTGACCAGGGTCAGGGTCAGCGTGACCAGGGTCAGGGTCAATGTGAGCAGGGTCAGGGTCATGGTGACCAGGGTCAGGGTCAGGGTGACAAGGCTCAGGGTCAGTGTGACCAGGGTCGGCTCAGTGTGACCAGGGTCAGGGTCAGTGTGAGCAGGGTCAGGGTCAGCGTGACCAGGGTCAGGGTCAGTGTGAGCAGGGTCAGGGTCAGTGTGACCAGGGTCAAGGTCAGTGTGAGCAGGGTCAGGGTCAGTGTGACCAGGGTCAGGGCTCAGAGTGCCCAGGGTCAGGGCTCAGAGTGACCAGGGTCAGGGTCAGTGTGACCAGGCTCAGGGTCAGTGTGACCAGGGTCGGCTCAGTGTGAGGAGGGTCAGAGTCAGTGTGAGCAGGGTCAGGGTCAGTGTGACTAGGGTTAGGGTCAGGGTGACCAGGGTCAGGGCCCAGACCTTCTGCCTGGGGTCAAGGTCTCTCAATGGAGGGACGGAGGTCCTCTGGGCTGGCAGGACCCCAGCCCAGGCTGCAGCCCGGCCACCCCACCGCCCCAGTTTCCTCCTCCCCTGCCTGAACACCCCTGAGCGGGGCACGGCTCCCGTCAGCCACGCTGGGGAGCGGAGCCAGCGCTAGGCCGGGCCGGAGTCTGGGCTCCAGCGGTGAGCACCAGCCTGTAGCAGGCGAGGAGCAGATGCCCAGCTCCTTCAGGGGCGCTGGGGCCTCCCTGGGGCTGCAGTCTGTGCCTCAAGTGCTCACAGCCCTGGCTGGGTGGCCCTTGTGAACAGAGAGCGTGGCCTCTGGACCAAAAGGTGCCGGGTTCGATTCCATCAAGGGCGTGGACCTCGCTTGCAGCTCCTCCCCGGCCTGGGCCTGGGCCGGGCACGTCGGTGTGTTCCTCTCACGTTGATGTTTCTCTGTCTCTCCCTCTCCCCCCACCCCCCGCACTCCCTAAGGGTCAGCGGGAAATGCGCGCGGGGAGGAGGAGGACAGGGAGGAGAAGGCTGAGATCCGAGCTCAGGCTCCTCAGGCGCCCACAGACCCCACGGAGACAGCAGAAGACACGCTGCGCCTGCCTGCGGGAACGCCAGCCGCCTTGCCCCGGGAGGGAGCGGGGACCCCATCGCCTGGCTTGGCGGGTCCTCCTGTCCCTGGGCTCCCCTCTGCCCTCCAGGGTCCACCCTCCGTCACCGCGCACAGGCCCCGGGGCGACGCCTGACCGGCCTCTGGGAACCGGCTCTCCCCGCCCACCGGCCTCCCCCACGCCGCTCGGCGTCCCTCTCCCAGGCCCGTCCCTGCCGGTGGCCTCGGTGAGGGCTGCCCACACCTGCGGGCGGGGCTCGCCTTCCTGGGAACACGGGCAGGGAGTGCCCAGCAGGAAGGCTGCAGGATGTTCCTGGCCCCGGGCACCACCCGCCCCTCCCGGGCCTCGGAGTAGGGCCCAGGGCCGCGGGGGACGGCGCTGGAGCCGGCAAACGGCCCCAGCCATGTGCGGCTCCCCGTTTAAAGACGTTCTGTCGATCCAGAGAGGAAGGGGAGAGAGGGAGCCCTGCACCACCCCCACGGGGGGTCGAGCTCACACCCCAGCACGTGCGGACCGGGAATCGAACCGTGGCCTTCTGGTTCATAGAAGCAGAGCCAGGAGTGTCCTCAGATCTGGGCAGGGGGCTGGGGTGGGGTCCGGGGAGACCCCGGCCTGAGCCCAGGACGGCTGCAGGCGGGGCCCCAGGCTTGGAGGGCAGGGGGAGGGGGAAGGGGGCGGGAGGGGTGAATGGCGTGGATGTCACACGGTCCTCAGAGCCAGGCCTGGAGGTGGACAGCAGGGACCACGTGCCGGCTGGAGTGCTGGCCCCTCAGAGCAACGGCCGCGGCACCCACAGGAGGTTGCTGGAATGCAGGGTCTCAGGCCAGCACGGACCAGGGCCCTGAGCAGCCACACCGAAGGTCCAGACACGGGTCCAAAGCCAACTTTCAGCTCTGCGTGCCTCAGTTCCCCATTAAAGGGCCTGGGCACTGCCCTGCCTGTCCAGGGCTGTGTCCTGCAGACCAGACCCCAGAGTGAGCTGCACCCCACAGACCGCTGTCCCTGTGCCTGCTTTAAAAAAATAATAAATAAAAAATATATATATATATGTGGTTATTATTATTATTTATTTCAGAGAGGAAAGGAGAGGGAGAGAGAGGAAAGGCAAGGGAGAGACGTCAATGGTGACAGAGAATCATGAGTCTGCTGCCTCCTGCACGTCCCGTACTGGGGAGCGGACCTGCAACCTGGGCCGTGTCCTGACTGGGGATCGAACCCTGACCAGGTTCGTAGGTCGACGCCAAACCACTGAGCCGCGCCAGCCAGGCTGCGCGTGGTTCTCGCTCCCCAGGCCCGGCCTGGGGCAGCCGGCCGCGGCAGGAGCGCGGACCCCAAGGCTCAGGACGGAGGGCAGCGAGGGCCCATGGCCTTGGGGAGCACGTGGGGGCTGGGGGCGGGGACAGCGCGCGCCAGGCCGGTGGCCGCTCCCCACGCTCGTCCCCGGTAAATTACTGGGTCCGTCGGTATAAAGCTGCCCGCACGCCGGCACCCCGTCCCTGCCCCGGACGCCCCACCATGAGGCCAGCGCTGGTGCTGCTGCTCCTGGCTGCGCTGTGCGCCCGCGCGGGTAAGGCCGCCCCCAGGGCCGGACGGCAGGGCCCTGTTTCTGGTCAGCCCGGGCCTTGTTAGGGAGAGCGGCGGTGATGGGGGGTTGCGGACCCTGGGCTGCCCGGGGCCTGGGCCTCAGGGGCGTCTGAGGGGCCTGTTTCCCGAGGACAAAAGGGGTTCCTGGGAGGCGGGACTCTCCGGCTAAAACCCGGAGAGTGAGGGTGCTGGCCTCTCAGCCCAGCTGGGCCCCGCCATGGCCGCTGAGGGCCGTGAGCAGGCAAGGACAGGAAGCGAGGCCTGGGGAGGGGGCGGCTCAGCTGGTGATTATCAGCCTGATAATTACCCCCCAGAGCTAATTACCCCCCACTCAGGGCTAATTACCCCCCACTCAGGGCTAATTACCCCCCCCCCCCAGCCTCCCTGGGCGTGGGGCCCATGGGCCTCCTGAGTGCCTGCCCCAGGCGGGGGTGGGGGGCGGAACTGGGGGTGGCCGCTCGGGGAGCTGGAGGCAGGCGGAGGGCACAGGCCCGGGCGTGGAGGAGCCAGGCACCGCCCACCGCAGCCCCAGGCACCGCACAGAGACGCCGCTGCTGCTTTTAACACAAATATTTTACACTTTCTTTTTTAAATTTATTTATTTTTTTATTGATTTCAGACCGGAAGGGAGCGGGAGGGAGAGATGGAAACAACAATGATGAGAGAGAATCATTGATCGGCTGCCTCCTGCACGCTCCCCCCTGGGGACAGAGCCCAAAACCTGGGCAGGTGCCCTGACCGAGAATCGAACCGGGGACCCTTCAGTCCGCAGGCCGACCACTGAGCCACACCAGCTAGGGTGAGGCCTATCCTTGGAGGTCCCAGAACCCTGGCCTGGCGAGCAGGGCCTGTGACCTGGGGGTGAGGGGGTTCAGCCACCTGCGCCCCCCACACTCCACAGCGGGAATGGGGCTCTGACGTCAGTGGGTCCAGCCGGGTCACAGGCACCAGCCCCCAGGTCAGAGCGGGCCGCCTCGCCCTGCAGGACCCGC